>OX451737.1:1051634129-1052252684 GCA_948472305.1 Vicia faba
TCCTCAAGAGTGTTTGAAAAATTTGTTTTGAAAGCTTTTTGAAAGTGTAAGGTGTGAAAAGTATTTTGTTTGTTTTTGAAAAGAGCAAGTATCCATGAGTCATCTACCTATCCTAAGGAATTAGGCTGTGTAAGTGTCCTTTAGATAGTGTTATCTCACCATTGAGAGGTAGGTAGCCCCATCGTTGGAGGTGTTCGGGTCAATTCGATTGTAGGGACAGTGTGGTCACCGAAGCAACAGTTAGGACACCTTAGAAGCTACCCTTATGTCCTTGATCCTTTTTTAATCCGAGGCAACCGTTTCGAGGCAACTGTTTCGAGGCAACTGTTTTGAGGTAACTGGATCATGGACATAAGGACCGCTAAAACGTCCTATACTTGACGACCACGTTTCGAAGGCAACAAGTGAGGCGTACCCTAGAAGTGGTGTGTGTATTTGTGTGTTGTTTTCATGTTAAGTTTATCTTTGATCAGGGCATTGTGAGCTATGCGTTGTTTTTATTTACCATACATTCTTGCATGCATTTAACAGTTAAGGGGTGCGGAAAGTAAATTGCGGAAACATAAATCCTATGCTATTACAAGGCGCGGGTCTATACATCGCCAAAAATTACAAAGACCCGTTTTTAGTAAATGAGTACGGAAAGTAAAGTAAAGCAGTAAAAAGTCCTAATTACTATTACATCCGGAGGTAGTTACATAATAATCAAACTAAGCGCGAATAAAAAATTAAATCGGAATGTTCTAAGGGTGTTGACCCTTTTAAGAAAAGAAATTAATTTTTTTTTGTCTTTTTCGTAATTAAAATGAAATTAAAGCTAATTAATGACTAATTAATTAATTTAATTAAAAAAAATTTTTTTTTTTTGTTTTTATGTTTTTTATGAAATAAAATAAAAGAAATAAAATTAAAAGTTAATTTTTTTTCTAATTCTAGATCTATTTTAATTATTAAGAAAAGAAATTGAAATTGCCTAATTAAACTAATTCAATTATTGTTTATTTACAAAATACAATAATAATAATAATAATAATGATGTAATTCTATTTTTTTGGTTTTTTTATGAAAATGTGTTAATTGATTAATTTGTTAATAATAATAAAATAAAGGTTAGAAATCAAATTGGAAAATAGAAAAATGAAAAGAAAAAAATAAACCAAATGGAAGGGGTATTGGGCCATGAATGGGGGTGTGATGTTGAATCTTGGCCCATTAGCAGGAAGCCTTGTTTGACTTTTCATGGTGGCTTATGCATGCTTTGACTCCAGACCATGGTATTCCTTATGCTTGGCCCTTAGATCTGCCTCCAATGACACTTGGCTTGTAGAGATGTGAGGCTTATGGTGCGCCTCAGTTTGGAACCTGCACAGGAAAGCGCTTGGAAAAATAACATGGAAATTATAAGGGGACCTGGGAATCGAACCCAGGTCCCAGTGGTGAACCAACACATCACCAACCACTGCGTCACTTTGTTGCGTTTATTAGTAATATAGAAAACAAATATTATATAAAACAAAAGCCAGTTATGCTGAAAATCACAAAAAGGCGCGCCACGTTTGAATCTGCCACTCACATGCTGCCACGACTTTGTCTTCAACCTTTTCTGCAAATATGAAAACACATAGCGGGGGTTTTAAACCCCCACAAAATACAGGCATTTCAATAATAGCGAATAGACGCTCGTGAAGCATAAATTAGGCGCGAGGTGTCCATCAAAATCGTCTTGAGCTTCTGAGTTTGACCATGCCTGTTTAGGGTTCCAATTTTACAGCATATAAAAAAGCCCAATTCTAAAGCTCTGAAAACCTAGAAATTATCAATGGTGATTTGCGTTTTACGGCCTAATAACCAAATTAAAGTACACAAAATGCTTTATAGTGGCATCAGCAATGCATAATAACATTCAAAATGAATTAAAGAGGCATAGAAATGGAGTTTTGATTTTCAAATAATGGACAAACCGTGGGGTGGGGTGATGAACGATTCTTTGAGGTTTTGTGCTTGATTTTGATTGCCAAAGGTTGCTGGTGATGCAAGGAGTGTATTGGAATCAAAATGGGAGCTGGAAGTGTACTACAACTAGGTTTTCAGTTTTGCTTTTTTCTCTTGAAAGTTTGAAATGTGTTTTTGCTGTATAGGGCTCTCTAGGTCGTGAATTATACAAGGAATGCTTGCATATATGTTATGTAATGAGTATCCATCCAAATAATGGTCATTGAAGCCTTGCATTGAAGTTCTTGATTTCCTCCATAACCAACATTGAACCATTTGCCATATTTGTGAAAATTTGAATTTTTATGCCCATAATAGGTCTTGCACGAATTTGGAAGGTGAATGATGGTGTATCAAAGCTATTCAAACCACAAAATATCCCTCCATTAATTTCTTTGATTTTTATTTGAATTTTAAAGATTTAAAATGCATTAAATCAAATAAAATTAAATAAAAATGGAAAATTTAATTTTTAATCTTGAAATAAATTGTGGGACACGTGGGAGGCATGGCCAAGCTGAAACAAGTGGAAAAAGTGGGCCCCTTTTGTCAAAAATGAAGTTTCAAGGATAGTTGACTTTGGCAATTTCACAAAAATTTCCCAACTTCTCCAATGTATATCTTGCTCAATTTTGAAGCTATGAACATGTTCTTGGACATTTTGGAAAGGTCTTGAAGTCCTATAACCAATGTCTTTGGTCCCATGTCATTTTGATTTACCAAGCTCAAGTTATGGTCTTTTACTTAAAGTGCCTTTTTGTTGACTTTTGAAAATGACCTATAATGTTGAAATTGATAACTTTTTGTGAGAGCATTTCTTGGACTTGGAATGTGAAGATGAGTTGTAGGAAATGTACTCCCCTTCCAAATGAGCATTGGATGGGATTTTTCTGATAAACCATGAAAAATTATGCCTTGGTCAAGTTACAGTTGACTTTTCGGCTGTCCCAAAATAGAAACTTTTGACACCTTAATGATTTTTGAGCCATTCTTGTGAAATCATGGTCAAGATTTGACCAAATGATGATTGTGGCTTCAAAATAAGATGTTGACCAAAAAGTTTGACTTTTGACTGCCAAATAACCATTTTACCCCTGCAGTTGACTGTGGAGCAATTAGGGTTTTTGACTGTGCAACTTGACCTTGTGAACCTTGAAACTTGACATATAGGTGCTTGACAATGTGTATAGGCATATGGGACTTGATTGAGCCCTTGAAAACCTCAACTTCCTTGCAAGAACCAAAACCCTAGTTTGACTGGCTTAGGAGGGTGATTGACTGTGTAGCCCTTGAGTAGACTTTGAACCATTTGATCTTGCCAAATCTTGAAGAATATGGGAGGGAAATTTTTGGGGTATTGTGCTTAATTTTGGGGTACAGATGCCATTTGGAAAGATGGTGGATAGGAGGATGGGCTTATAGATGCCATCTGGAAGTGTGACAGAACCTTGTCGGGAATGGGCTTATAGATGCCATTTGGAACTGATGGATAGTTGAATCTGAATAAGAAATAGAATATCTCCCGTGTCTGGGGCATATCTAGTCTATATCTAATTGTTGACGTCTTGAACGAGTAGTAGAATGACCGCCGGGTCTGGGGTATATCCATAATGCATCTGAATGAGTGGCAGAATGTCATCCGAATCTGGATCGTATCTGGACTGAACAATAGAATAGCATCCGGGATGGGGCGTCTCTAAGTTGTCTTTAGAAGTTTGAATCTGAATAAGCAAAAGAATGGCGTCCGGATCAGGAGCATCTCTAAGCTATATTTGAAAGGAAATCCGAATAAGTATCAAAATGTCGCCATGTCTGGGTCGCATCTGAACCATCTCCAGAAGGGAATCTGAATAAGCAATAGAATAGCATCCGGATCTGGAGCATCTCTAGGCCATCTCTGAAAGGAATCTCTGAATAAGCAATAGAATAACATCCGGGTCCGGAGCATCTCTGAGCTATTACTGGAGAGAAAATCTGAATAAGCAAAAGAATAACATCCATATCTGGAAGGAAATCTGAATAAGTATCAGAATGTCGCCATGTCTGGGTCGCATCTGAAATATCTCTAGAAGGAGTCTTGAATAAGCAAAAGAACAACATCCATATCTGGAGCATTTCCAAGCTATCTCTGAAAGGAAATCTGGAATGAGTATCAGAACGTCGCCATGCCTGGGTCACATCTGAACTATCTCTAGAAGGAGTCTTGAATAAGCAAAAGAACAACATCCATATCTGGAGCATTTCCAAGCTATCTATGAAAGGAAATCTGGAATGAGTATCAGAACGTCGCCATGCCCGGGTCACATCTTAACTATCTCTAGAAGGAGTCTTAAATAAGCAAAAGAACAGCATCCATATCTGGAGCATTTCCAAGCTATCTCTGAAAGGAAATCTGGAATGAGTATCAGAACGTCGCCATGCCTGGGTCACATCTGAACTATCTCTAGAAGGAGTCTTGAATAAGAAAAAGAACAACATCCCTATCTGGAGCATTTCCAAGCTATCTCTGAAAGGAAATCTGGAATGAGTATCAGAACGTCGCCATGCCTGGGTCACATATGAACTATCTCTAGAAGGAGTCTTGAATAAGCAAAAGAACAACATCCATATCTGGAGCATTTCCAAGCTATCTCTGAAAGGAAATCTGGAATGAGTATCAGAATGTCGCCATGCCTGGGTCACATCTGAACTATCTCTAGAAGGAGTCTTGAATAAGCAAAAGAACAGCATCCATATCTGGAGCATTTCCAAGCTATCTCTGAAAGGAAATCTGGAATGAGTATCAGAACGTCGCCATGCCTGGGTCACATCTGAACTATCTCTAGAAGGAGTCTTGAATAAGCAAAAGAACAACATCCATATCTGGAGCATTTCCAAGCTATCTCTTTAATCTCTTTAATGTAGATATGCCATGGCTAGATACAGGTATCGAATCTCGAATTGCGACAGTTGATAGTAATCGTCTTTGGATTGACCTTTTTCCCGAAAAGGCAAAACATCAGTTGTATACAATGTCATGATGCATGAACTGCATGATTTTAAGATGTTCTCAAAAATAAATGAGATTTGTGTTATGATGCGTATATGCATATGTCATGATGTATGTCAATGTGACGTTTATGAATGTATTTTCGTCCAGGAAAATAAATCCTTGACGAATGCCGGGAAGTTGAATCCTGGGCTGATGTTGAGGATTAGAGTTCTTCATTTCCACTGGGGATGATGATTACAAGAATAAACCGGTAGGAGAAGACGACTCTGTTGGGGAATAAACTTGTTGAAGAGATTACTCTGCGGGGAATTACTCTGTGGGAAGAGATACTTCGTTGAGATTTGGTGATAACTTCGCTGTGGATTCCATTGAGAAGTTATGTTGAGGAATTTGATGAACTCCGCTGGGGATAGGAAGAACTTTGATGAGGACGATCTTTCCGTGGCAATTAGCTGAGGATAACCCAGTTATAAGCTCTGGTGAGGAATAACCTTTGAATAATGTCGGGAGACGTGTTCGAGCTCTGCAGGGGCAAGCTTCCAGAATCTACTGGGGAGGATGATTCAACTCTCCTGGGAGACTTGAGACTGCATTGGGAAAGTATTTATGATTCTGGTCTTACTCAACGGGGAGTGAAGGTATCTTGGTCAAATTCTTCAACTGAATCTACCTTGTACCTGGAGGAAAGCAGTTGTACAGTTTGGGCAACTCTTATTGCCCCAGCTTCTGTGGGAGAAGGTACCTGTAGAGGTGCTTGAGGACTGCCGATTTGACAAATCTTCTTCTGGTAGGCAAGTGACAAGATGATGGGACATAGTCGTACGCTTTGATCCCTAATTTTTGCCTGGACCGCCCTTTCGGGTTTTCAATCCAACGGGATACCCATTTTTGCCCAAGCCGCCTTTTCAGGTTTTCGACTTGCCGGGTGTACAGATTTTTTCATTTTCATCCCTTATTTTGCCCGAACCCTTTTGGTTCGCCGGGAAGCCCTTATTTTTGCCTAGGTGTGTCAACCTAGCGGGTCTTTGATTGTGCGTAGTATCTTTTCGACTATGTCCGTGCTCTCAGGATGCAGGGAGTTGTCACTGTCAGTAGTGCAGTGTTACCATGCCACCAAAAGATCTTTGTTTGATCGTCCAATGCCCCAAGTGATCCAGATGGAGATTTGCCCCCAAGCTGGTTGGCCTTTTGAGAGATTCTCTGAATCTTGACCTAACTGCCCCAAATGTTGGACAATGATCATGCCATGCCCCTTGATTGGAAGTGTTTTTCCATTTGAGATGACTCTTTTGTTGAGAAGACTTTTGTTCACCGGATATTCGTCGTGCGAATTTCTCTGCTGTTCAAACAAATAATCATATGCAAACAATGTTATATTAAAATGCAAAGTTCATGTCTGTCTTGAAGTTTTTTGAAAATGCATTTTTTCATAAAAACAAGTGAATTTTTTTGTAAACTGTGATGTCAACTCAAGATTTTACAGCGAGCCTTAAGGAGTCAGGATACCTTTCGTAACAGTATGCTTTCGAACCAACCCATGCTTCAGTTAGGACTTTTAAGGATTGTAACGTGGCCTGGTTCACGGTTTAAGAAACAAAGGATAAAGGCTCAAATTATTTGTACCCACCCGCTCTTCGTGATGTTCTTCAAACCTAAACTCAGCTGATCGTGCGTTAGACCTTGTTTGAGTCTTTGCTCTGATGTTCCAGTGATGGTTTGGACATTGACAGTTTATTCTGAATAGGCAGTCATTTCTTTTTTGGTTGAGGGTTTGTAGGACCTCTTTTTTTTTTATTTTGTTATCCCTATTTTTTGCCTAAACTGTTCCTTTTTGTGATTACAGTCAGGGGATGCCCCAGTTTTTGTAAGTCTCCTTCATAGGTTTTGACTTGTTGGGCTTTTATTTTGAGAAATGATGACTGCTTGTCTTTATGATTATTCGGAACCATCACTTTCTTTTGTCTTGGAAGGACTTTTTTGGTGCCATTCGTTGGGCACTTGGATCAACTGAGAGAACTACCCTGTCCCAGGTTATGATTAAGGGTTTTAATTTTCGAAAAGAAAAACTCCTACTTCTTTGGCTCAAAGGGGTTGACGAGGGATTATCATCCTTATAACTCCAGTGTTTAGGAATTGAAACAATGCCTGTACCTCATCAGCGGGGTCTGTTCAAAAGCATACTGTAGATTATGGTATCGTTTTCGTCATCCTCCCTCAAGAGGTTTAGAATTTTAACCGAGCGTTGATCATCACAAAAAAATATGAAAACAATTTGAATATAGTGAAAATAATTGGATTAATTCAAAAACAGACATATGCAGTACATTAAAAGAGTTTGCTATGACATTAATTGTTTGTATAAGAAAAAAATTACAACTCAGAAATTCAAATAAACAAAAGCCTTCAATGATTGGGCAAAGGAGCAGTGATTATGTTTGGAGTCTCTGGTGCTTCAAACTGAATCTCTCCAGCGTCAATCATGTCTTGAATCTTGTTCTTCAGAGGCCAGCAGTTCTCCGTAGTATGCCCCGGGCTATCAGAGTGGTATGCGCACCTATCGTTGGGATGATAGTTAGGAGCAAAAGTGTTTGGATTCCGGAGAGGAGCCCTTAAGGTAATCAGCCCTGCCTTCAACATTTGCAGTAGCGCTTGATCCAGGGACATGTTGATCCTAGTGAATTGTCTCTTGGGTGCGACCTCCTTACGTTGCTGCCCCTGTCCTTGTTGAGCAGGCCTAGGATTAAAGATTTGGGTTGCCCCTACATGTTGATCATGGCGACCCTTTTTACTATGCACAACATTGGACTCCTTCTTCCCACTGTAGGGCTTTTTATGAGCATCAGCAGGTGCAGCTTCTTGAATTTTTCCAGCCTTGATACCAGCTTCAATCCTCTCCCCGGTCAAGATCAAATCGGTAAACCCAACAGAAGAATTCCCAATCAGATGATTGAAGAAGGGACCAGACAGGGTCCCCAAGAACAGGTCAACAAGCTCACGGTCAGTCAAGGGCAGCTGCACCCTTCCAGCCAGATCTCTCCATCTTTGCGCATACTCCTTAAAACCTTCACCCGTTCCTAGTGACATACCCTGGAGTTGAGTACGTATAGGAGCGAGGTCGGCATTATACTGATACTGCTTATAAAAAGCAGTAGCCAAGTCCTCCCAGTTACGAATAGTGGTTCCATCCAGCTGATAGAACCATTCGAGTTGAGTCCCTGAAAGACTCTCCTGGAAGAAATGGATCCATAGATTCTTGTCTGCCGTGTAGGGCTGGATCTTCCTTGCGTAGGAACGGAGGTGAAACTTAGGACAGGAAGCCCCGTCGTACTTTACAAAGGCAGGCGCCTTGAACTTGTGAGGGATCACCATCCCAGAAGATAAACCTAGGTCCCCAAAGTCCAACCCAGGCACACGTTGGATATCCATAGCATTTAACCGGTCCTCCAGCTGTTTGTACCTGTCCTCAGTAGGAGGGTACTGTTCGTCATTGAAGTCTGTCTCAGTGTCAGAGACTACGGGACTAGGAACCTCTCTCCCTTGGTGACTGCCTTCCCCAACAGATGGAGTAGTCCTCTCAGCTTCATTCTGCAATGTATTCCCAGATCTGCGTCTAGGGTTGAACAAAACAGTCCTCTTCTTCTTCTTTTTCAAGAGCAGAGTCTTCAGTTCCTGTTGTCCTTGTGCTAAGCTCATGACCAGCTCCTGGAACTGGGCGTTCTGGGCCTGAAGGGCCTTGATAGCTTGTTCATTGGATGATTCAGGATTCATGATGACTACTGAAATAAACAGCGAAGAAGGTAAGTGACCTGTAAAAAGTGTACCTGTAATGCAATGATATGTATGTATGCATGCGATGTTTTCAAGGATCTCGCGGGGTAAACAGAGAAACTTGTTAGAATTTGAATTTGGGTAGCTTGATTGAAGGAACTCCATGTTGCTGAGAGTCCTTCTTCAAGAGTCAAGGCTCACCATATCGAGTGGGTCATAGCCCCTGACAACCTTGGCTAGAGGAAAGTAAATCCCCTTTGCCCCTTGCTAGACATTATGACCTGCATCACAAACCCTTGAGATCCTTGAAATGGATTAGTCCTTATGTAGGATGTATGCAATGGTATGATGTCATGCTATGCATGGAGTTATGTAAGTAAACCCTGTTATGAGTCCAGATTAAGGACTGTAAACAAAACCTGCAAGAAACTCATGTGTTAGATAACAAGCATGCAAGTAGTCAATTTTGAAAGCACACAAGTCACACAAGACAACCCTTAGAGTTTAGGCCAGCATGGGGTCTAGGGTACTACCCTCTTAAAGTTGGTGGGCTCAAAAAACCTGTCCTATCAAAAGTAACCGGGTTCTAAGGAGCTCAATATCATTGGGTTGTTTTCTGTGTTCATTGTTTCGATTTAGCCACTGAACTGGCGATCAAAATATTCCAAGAAAATAACCCTCAATGAGTGTAGTATCGAGTATCAACCAACTTCAGACTGCACCAAAGTCAGTCATCTCACTACCCCTAAAGAGGCCAGGATGGTTCAATTAAGGTTCCTAAGGTCAGTTGATGCTTCACGACACCACGCGGCGGCCCCGTACTCTCCTTGACTTGACTCAAGGGTTACCGGTACTCACCAAAGTGCCACATCAACGTAGCAGACTGCTTCAACCATGTCAGTATACCCCGCACAGTTCCCTCACAGTCTTGTTGCTACTTTCTAAGAAGGTATCCCCAGATCCGGGTTAGGATCTATAGAACTCCCAAGACAGGCCCACAATATTAAAGCACATAAATCAGGCAATTGAAAACATAAGTATGAGCTATCCTAAGGTACACCTCACTTTAAAGATATCCCCAGCAGAGTCTCCAGTTCTGTGATCGGTGGAAATAGAACTGACTGTTTTTTAAGCTGGTTCGCGAAATGTCGCGGAAGCAAGAGTCGCCACCGTCTTTTATTTTCTCCAACATGGACAGGACAAAAGCACAGCAAAATTCCTTATGAGATATGTTTCTCGGTTCGGGAGGTAGATTTATAGAAAGGGAAGGTGTTAGCACCCTTTCTATCCATGGTTATCCATGGGCTCTTAGGTACGTGCTCTTATGTTTTCAAAATGATGTTTGCTTTTCAAAATGTGAGTGGGCTTGAAAAAGTTTCTTTGAAAGATTTCTGAATAACTCCTGTATCTGTCCTCAAGAGTGTTTGAAAAATTTGTTTTGAAAGCTTTTTGAAAGTGTAAGGTGTGAAAAGTATTTTGTTTGTTTTTGAAAAGAGCAAGTATCCATGAGTCATCTACCTACCCTAAGGAATTAAGCTGTGTAAGTGTCCTTTAGATAGTGCTATCCCACCATTGAGAGGTAGGTAGCCCCATCGTTGGAGGTGTTCGGGTCAATTCGATTGTAGGGATAGTGTGGTCACCGAAGCAACAGTTAGGACACCTTAGAAGCTACCCTTATGTCCTTGATCCTTTTTTAATCCGAGGCAACTGTTTCGAGGCAACTTTTTCGAGGCAACTGGATCATGGACATAAGGACCGCTAAAACGTCCTATACTTGACGACCACGTTTCGAAGGCAACAAGTGAGGCGTACCCTAGAAGTGGTGTGTGTATTTGTGTGTTGTTTTCATGTTAAGTTTATCTTTGATCAAGGCATTGTGAGCTACGCGTTGTTTTTATTTACCATACATTCTTGCATGCATTTAACAGTTAAGGGGTGCGGAAAGTAAATTGCGGAAACATAAATCCTACGCTATTACAAGGCGCGGGTCTATACATCGCCAAAAATTACAAAGACCCGTTTTTAGTAAATGAGTACGGAAAGTAAAGTAAAGCAGTAAAAAGTCCTAATTACTATTACATCCGGAGGTAGTTACATAATAATCAAACTAAGCGCGAATAAAAAATTAAATTGGAATGTTCTAAGGGTGTTGACCCTTTTAAGAAAAGAAATTATTTTTTTTTTGTCTTTTTCGTAATTAAAATGAAATTAAAGCTAATTAATGACTAATTAATTAATTTAATTAAAAAGAAATATTTTTTTTTGTTTTTATGTTTTTTATGAAATAAAATAAAAGAAATAAAATTAAAAGTTAATTTTTTTTTCTAATTCTAGATCTATTTTAATTATTAAGAAAAGAAATTGAAATTGCCTAATTAAACTAATTCAATTATTGTTTATTTACAAAATACAATAATAATAATAATGATGTAATTCTATTTTTTTGGTTTTTTTATGAAAATGTGTTAATTGATTAATTTGTTAATAATAATAAAATAAAGGTTAGAAATCAAATTGGAAAATAGAAAAATGAAAAGAAAAAAATAAACCAAATGGAAGGGGTATTGGGCCATGAATGGGGGTGTGATGTTGAATCTTGGCCCATTAGCAGGAAGCCTTGTTTGACTTTTCATGGTGGCCTATGCATGCTTTGACTCTAGACCATGGTATTCCTTATGCTTGGCCCTTAGATCTGCCTCCAATGACACTTGGCTTGCAGAGATGTGAGGCTTATGGTGCGCCTCAGTTTGGAACCTGCACAGGAAAGCGCTTGGAAAAATAACATGGAAATTATAAGGGGACCTGTGAATCGAACCCAGGTCCCAGTGGTGAACCAACACATCACCAACCACTGCGTCACTTTGTTGCGTTTGTTAGTAATATAGAAAACAAATATTATATAAAACAAAAGCCAGTTATGCTGAAAATCACAAAAAGGCGTGCCACATTTGAATCTGCCACTCACATGCTGCCACGACTTTGTCTTCAACCTTTTTTGCAAATATGAAAACACATAGCGGGGGTTTTAAACCCCCACAAAATACAGGCATTTCAATAATAGCGAATAAACGCTCGTGAAGCATAAATTAGGCGCGAGGTGTCCATCAAAATCGTCTTGAGCTTCTGAGTTTGACCATGCCTGTTTAGGGTTCCAATTTTACAGCATATAAAAAAGCCCAATTCTAAAGCTCTGAAAACCTAGAAATTATCAATGGTGATTTGCGTTTTACGGCCTAATAACCAAATTAAAGTACACAGAATGCTTTATAATGGCATCAACAATGCATAATAACATTCAAAATGAATTAAAGAGGAATATAAATGGAGTTTTGATTTTCAAATAATGGACAAACCGTGGGGTGGGGTGATGAGCGATTCTTTGAGGTTCTGTGCTTGATTTTGATTTGCCAAAGGTTGCTGGTGATGCAAGGAGTGTATTGGAATCAAAATGGGAGCTGGAAGTGTACTACAACTAGGTTTTCAGTTTTGCTTTTTTCTCTTGAAAGTTTGAAATGTGTTTTTGCTGTATAGGGCTCTCTAGGTCGTGAATTATACAAGGAATGCTTGCATATATGTTATGTAATGAGTATCCATCCAAATAATGGTCATTGAAGCCTTGCATTGAAGTTCTTGATTTCCTCCATAACCAACATTGAACCATTTGCCATATTTGTGAAAATTTGAATTTTTATGCCCATAATAGGTCTTGCACGAATTTGGAAGGTGAATGATGGTGTATCAAAGCTATTCAAACCACAAAATATCCCTCCATTAATTTCTTTGATTTTTATTTGAATTTTAAAGATTTAAAATGCATTAAATCAAATAAAATTAAATAAAAATGGAAAAATTAATTTTTAATCTTGAAATAAATTGTGGGACACGTGGGAGGCATGGCCAAGCTGAAACAAGTGGAAAAGTGGGCCCCTTTTGTCAAAAATGGAGTTTCAAGGATAGTTGACTTTGGCTATTTCACAAAAATTTCCCAACTTCTCCAATGTATATCTTGCTCAATTTTGAAGCTATGAACATGTTCTTAGACATTTTGGAAAGGTCTTGAAGTCCTATAAGCAATGTCTTTGATCCCATGTCATTTTGATTTACCAAGCTCAAGTTATGGTCTTTGACTTAAAGTGCCTTTTTGTTGACTTTTGAAAATGACCTATAATGTTGAAATTGATAACTTTTTGTGAGAGCATTTATTGGACTTGGAATGTGAAGATGATTTGTAGGAAATGTCCTCCCCTTCAAAATGAGCATTGAATGGGATTTTTCTGATGAACCATGAAAAAGTTACGCCTTAGTCAAGTTACAGTTGACTTTTCGGCTGTCCCAAAATAGAAACTTTTGACACCTTGATGATTTTTGAGCCATTCTTGTGAAATCATGGTCAAGATTTGACCAAATGATGATTGTGGCTTCAAAATAAGATGTTGACCAAAAATTTTGACTTTTGACTGCCAAATGACCATTTTACCCCTGCAGTTGACTGTGGAGCAATTAGGGTTTTTGATTGTGCAACTTGACCTTGTGAACCTTGAAACTTGACATGTAGGTGCTTGACAATGTGTATAGGCATATGGGACTTGATTGAGCCCTTGAAAACCTCAACTTCCTTGCAAGAACCAAAACCCTAGTTTGACTGGCTTAGGAGGGTGTGTGGGAGGGAAAATTTTGGGGTACAACACTACCGAACCTAAAGGGGCGTACGATAGAGCACCTATTTTTACTGGTGAAAACTATGGTTATTAGAAAGTTTGTATTCACATTCATATCAACTCATATGATAAGGGTGTGTGGGATGCTATTGTCAATGGTCCAACGGAAATTACCAAAACAGTAGAAAGTGTTACCACACCCAAACCGGAAGCACGATGGAATGATGATGATAAGAAAAAGTGGTGTTACGATTAGAAAGCACGAAACATTCTCATGTCCTCTCTTGGTGTTGATGAATTTTATCGTTTTTTCTATTTTAAAACAGCTAAAGATATGTAGGACGCATTGCAAGTTGCCTATGAGGGAATCAATAAAGTCAAACAAGCGAGAATTAATACACTAAATCAAGAGTTTGAACTTTTTTGCATGAATTATGGTGAAACCATCGTCGAAATACAAAAGAAATTCACTCATCTCATTAATTGTTTGAATGCACTTGGAAAACCCGTGTCCAATAAAATTGCTACTAATAAAATTTTGAGATGTCTTACCAGAAATCAGCAACCAAAGGTCACCGTGATCAAGGAAGCTAATGATCTCACTAGACTTGATCTCACTATATTGTTTGGTAATCTTGAAGAACATGTGCAAGATCTCACTTGGTTAGAGAAACATGAGAAAAAGGATGAGAAGAAGCTAAAGAAGGAGAAAGACAAGGATACAGAAGTGGAAAAGAAGTCCATTGCTCTAAAGGCTTCTAATTCAAGGTCCTCAACAAATGAGCAAAGTGATTGTGAAAGTAGTGACAATGAGAAACAAATGATGAAGATAGGGTACTCTTTGTAAAAATATACAATAGATAATCTACATCCTCAAAGGAATGGTGCAAGGAATTTTGACAAAAACCTTACTAATTCTAGTAGATAATCTACATCCTCAAAGGAAGATGCTAACAAGAAAATAAGATCAATATGTTCTTGTTATAATTTTGGAAAATATGGCCATTACAAGCCAGAATGTCCATTCCTTGATAAAGATAATGAGAAGTGTCAACACAGGAAATCTAGAAAGTCTAGAAGAGCTTATGTGGCTTGGGGAAATGATAGTGACTCCTCAAGTGATGAAGACTAAAGTGATAATGAAGAATCGACAATCGTTTGTCTCTCGACTTATTATGATAAAAAGAAGAAAAAAGAGGCCAAATTATCAAAATATGATAAAGTTTGTCTCCCACCTCATTATCATGAAAATAATAAAAAGGATGTCAAACCATTGAAACATGATGTTGTTTGTCTATCGGATCATTATCATGAAAGAAAGAAAAAGAATGTAACTCATCTTAAAAATTAACATACTAATATATTGTCTCATTTCGAATTACTTAATGCTTTTCAAAATCTACATAGAGAATCTATAAAATATTTCAAAAAGCTTCATTCAAACAAAAAGATCTTTTTCATACATGGAAGCTAAAGTTGTTGAAACTGAAAAGCAAATGGAAGTTCTAAAGAATTTTATGGTAGAAATTCAAAAAGTAAAAGATGAACATGAAAAACCCTTGTGGTTTGACTTTGATTGTGATACTAGTCACATTTGACAAAAAGAAGTTAGATTTATAAAAGTCAAATTAAACAAGGCTCTAGAACCAAAGGTAACGTTTGCCATTGATATCTCAAAATACAAATTGCCTTCTTACAACCCTTATAGGAGGTATAAATTTGTTGAAAAGGAATCAAAGATAAAAGCTCATCTCATCTTAAATTGACTTGTCACTGTTGTTGTGTAAAAGATCACACCCTTGCTAAATGAAAACTTAGAAAGTTTTTAGTTCCTAAAGGCGTTTATAAATGGTTGCCTAAACATAACCAAAGTTCTACTTACCCTTAAGTACCCAATTAAGATTGGGTACCTAGCTTCTCTTGTTGATTATGCATGAAAAATGACTTGGCTCTATGAAGAGAATATGGATTCTCATTTATGGTTGCCAAGGCATATGATAGGTGATATCTCCAAACTTATTGACTTTTTGGCAATGAAGAAGGGTGTTATGACCTAAAAAGCATCAACGAGTATTCTTAATGTGGTAAAAGATATGTAAGTTACTTTTGATTATTGTTGTCCGAAATGTCAGAAAAAGTATTTTGTTTCATGTTGTAGGTGTATCTTCAAGAGACATACTCAATGATACTGAACAAGAAATTTATCAACCCAAATCTTTGAAACATGAGAAGGAGAAAGATGACTATCATGAAATGGACAAGATGAAAGTTCAATCAAAATGAATGATCATCAAACAAATAGCCTTTTTGGACTCATTACAAGTCATACTTTTGGGTATTTTGTCAAAGTGAAAAATGATGAGATCGTTGTTGTCAAAAGATTTTGTGGCACCTTGTTGCATTTGTTTCAACTTTCATTAGAAAGTTCCTTGTGAAATTCTAAGTGCATCCTTCGTCATATTGAACGGTGAGGTAGTATCCTTTCAATTTTTTCTTTGTAAGTAAGTCCTTCTTTTACCTGTTTATTATTCAAACGGTATATGATATACTTGATGTGTGATATATTATGAGTGTTCATTTCCAAAAACAATTGTAACACCCCAATTATATTTACTAATTATTTTATTAGTATTTATTTTATTAATTATTATTTGATATGGTAATTGATTAAATTGTGTGATTTTGGACTTATTTGCTACATGTTATAATGATGTGTTGAGATTATTAATGCTATGAGAATACATTGTGTGTGATTGATGACATGAAATACGTATGTTGGGTATCTTGGTGAAGATAATTCAAATATGTTGAATTATGTGAAATATGCTTGTATGATTAAGATATGGAGATGATCTTAATTGCATATTTATGTTGAGATTGCACGTGCATCATTTGTGTCAAGAGGAAATGTTTGGTAATTCTGTCGGAATTATTGACTTGTCCAAAACCTAACGCTGAAGGATTTGAAAGCTTAAGGCTGACAAGCTTTTTTTTGGTGGTTATCTGTCTTGAAGATGTTGACCCGGCAGGACCGATAAGGATAAAAATCCCTACCACATACATATTGCATTGAGTTGCATTGGAGTCACATGTGTCGATGTGAATTGTTGAATTGGTGTCTAATATGTGATATTGGTGAGAATGTTACTTTTTGTGGTAATTGTGATTGGTTATCTTTGAATCTTGAATAATTGAGAAATATTGTATATGTAATCATGTGAATTGGTTTGAAGTATGATGAATACATGATTATGTGAAGTGTGATGAATTCAATTGATGCTTGTATGTGATACATTACTATTATTAGTCCTTTATTTATCTGTTTTACTAGGTAGTGAGTCATGCTCTGGTCATGCAATACGAGGAATGTTTAGATTTATGTTATATTATTATATTCATGTTTATTTGAGAGATGTTGTCATACTCTCTGGATATTTATATTGGATTGAGATGTATGTGATGATGGCCTTTAGTCCCTAATGTTTTATTATATGATTGTAAGTATAGGATTTTAATCATTAGTATTATTTTGAGTTGAGAATTATTCCGCTGCGAGATGCATGTGTTAGTGCATGGAACATGATTTTAAATGTGTATTATAAGCACGACCAATGTATTGTGTTGTTATCATGAAGTAAATGTGACGCTCTCATCTGATATGCATGTTAATTTACTCTGATTATGCCATATTATTTGTGCAGGGTTTATGGGGGGGTTGCGTTAGTGGTATCAGAGCATGGTCGGTTAGTTGGTCAGGTTATTAATGTGTTTATTTTATTTTGTATTCGATATATGTCATATACACAATCAATATTGTTTGTCTGATGAGTGTTGTTGGTTTTTTGGTTGTTTGGAATCTAAGGACGATGGTTGCATGAAGGAATGATGATGTTATTGCTGAGGCGTTGGCTATGTTGGCCGGTGCGATTGGGCAACAGCCGCACGTCAATGCTGGTAACAGGAATGAAGATGATGAATTTTGTGCTTTAGGGAAGTTCCAGAGGAACAATCTGCCAATCTTTGAAGGATCTCATGAACCTGACAAGGCACATATTTGGTTGAAAGCGATTGAGAAGATCTTTCGAGTCATGAATTGTTCGACACACATATGCTTGAGAATGAAGTTGAGGATTGGTGGAACAACACTGTTCAGAGATTTGTTGAAGATGGGATTGAGGTTGCTTGGGCACTTTTAAGATATGCATTTCAGGATAAGTATTTTCCAGAGGATGTGCGTGGGAAAAAGGAGATTGAATTTTATGAGTTGAAGCAGGGTAGTGGAACAGTGGATGAGTATGCTGAAAAGTTTAAGGAGTTGATTAAGTTTTCCCTCATTACAACACTATTAATACTGAGGGATCTAAATGTCTTAATTTTGTAAATGGATTTAGGCCCGAGATCAAGAAGGCTATAGGTTATCATTATATTAATCATTTTATGAGCTAGTTAACAAGAGTAGGATCTATGATAAGGATAGTCAAGATAGTGCTTATTACTATAAGGCTTTGCAAGATTAGAAGGGAAATAAGCAATTCAGAGGGAAGTTATATGTGACTCCTGTTGGTAAAGGGAAACAGAAAGCTGGTGATGAGAAGAAGCTGAGTGGGGGAGGAGATTCTAGTTAGGTCCTGATGTGAAGTGTTTCAAGTGTGGCAAGCTAGGTCACAATTATCATGATTGTAGAGGAGTTTCGGATGTGACTTGCTACAACTGTGGTGAGCTAGGTCACATTAGTTCCAAGTGTGACAAGCCAAAGAATGACCAAGCTAGAGGGAAAGTGTTTTCTCTATTTGGTTCTGAGACTACTACTAAGGATAGAATAATATGAGGTACGCGATTTATTAATGGTAAACCTTTGATTCCTATTATTGATACTGGCACACCATATTCTTTCATTTCTTTGGGCCGTGTTAAGAGATTGAATCTTGAGTTATCTGATATGAAAAGAAGTATGGTTATTGACACTCCTGTTATGGGTTCAGTGACTACTTCATATGTGTGTTTGAATTGTCCGTTGAGTATTTTTGGTAAAGAATTTGGAGTTGATTTAGTGTGTCTTCTGTTAGATCAACTTGTTTTTATTCTTGGGATGAACTGGTTGGAATTCAATCATGTTTATATCAACTATTTTGACAAGACAGTTATCTTTCTTGATTCTAGTTTTGAGAGAGATTTTTTTTAATGTTTTCCAAGCAAGTGAATGAGTTTGTATAGGATGGTGATGTGTTGTTGGCTTTGATGGCAACATTGAATGTTGATAGGAAATGAAAAATTGGTGAATTAGAAATAGTTCATGATTTTCTTGAGGTATTTCCTGAAGATGTAAGTGATTTGATGCTAGAGCGTGAGGTGGAGTTTACGATTGATTTAATTTCAGGAACTAGCCCGGTGTCGATGGCTCCACATCAGATGTCAACATCTGAGTTGAAAGAGTTAAAGAGTCAACTTGAGGAATTTCTTGAGAAGAGATTTATTCGTCCTAGTGTGTCACCGTGGGGTGCACCTATTTTGTTGGTTAAGAAGAAAGAAGGTATTATGAGGTTATGTGTGGATTATAGACAACTAAACAAGGTGACTATAAATAATAAGTATCCACTTCTGAGGATTGATGATTTGATGGATCATTTGGTTGGTGCAAGTGTATTAAATATGATAGATTTGAGGTCTGGGTATCATTACATTCATGTGAAAGCTGAAGATATTTAGAAGACTGCTTTTAGAACAAGGTATGTCCATTATGAGTATTCTGTAATGTTGTTCGGTGTGGCCAATAAACCTGGTGTATTTATGGAATACATGAACAAGATTTTTCATCAGTATTTCGATAAGTTTATTGTTGTTTTCATTGATGATATTTTGATCTATTCAAAGAGTGAAGAGGATCATGCTGAACATTTGAAGATTGTGTTATCTGTGTTGAAGGAGAAGTAGTTGTATGCTAAGTTTTCTAAATGTGAGTTTTTGTTAAAGGAAGTGAGTTTCCTTGGTCATGTGATATTAAGAGGTGGTATTGTTGTTGATCCATTGAAGATTGAGGTTATGTCTCAATGGGAAGCTCTGAAATCTATTTCTGATATTAGAAGTTTTCTTGATTTAGCAGGTTATTATCAGAAGTTTATTGAAGGCTTTTCCAAGTTAGCTTTGTTGTTAACGCAATTGACTAGGAAAGGTCAAGCTTTTGTTTGGACTACACAATATGAAGTTGGTTTTCAAGAGCTTAAGAGAAGGTTGATAACCACTCCTATTTTGATTTTGCCTGATCCAACAGAACCATTTGTTGTGTATTGTGACGCTTCATTGATGAGTTTAGGTGGTGTTTTGATGCATAATCGACAAGTTGTAGCTGATGCTTCAAGGCAACTTAAAGTGCATAAGAGGAATCATCTGACTCGTGATTTGGAGTTAGATATTGTTATGTTTGTATTGAAAGTTTGGAGGCATAATTTGATTGGATCCAGATTTGATGTGTTTAGTGATCACAAGAGTTTGAAATATCTGTTTGATCAGAAAGAGTTGAATATGAGGCAGATGAGATGGTTGGAATTCTTGAAGGATTGTGATTTTGGTTTGAATTACCATCCAAGTAAAGTGAATGTTGTGGCTGATACATTAAGCGGGAAGTCTTTGCATATGTCGATGTTATTGGTGCAAGAGTTAGAATTACTTGAGCAATTTCGAGATATGAGTTTGATTTGTGAAGAGACTTCTTATGGAGTTAAGCTTAGTATATTGAAGCTTACTAGTGGAATTTTTGATGAGATTCGAGAAGGTCAGAAATCATATTTGATTTTGGTGGATTGATTGACGTTGATCAATCAAGGCCGAGGTGGAAATTTTTGGATTGATAAGAATGGTATCTTGAGATGTCGTGATATAGTTTGTGTTCCAAATATAGTCGATTTGAAGAAGAGGATTCTTGAAGAAGGGCATCGTAGTGGATTGAGTATTCATCCTGGAGCTACTAAGATGTATCAAGATTTTAGGAAATTATTTTGGTGGCCAGGTATGAAGAAAGAGATTTCCATATTTGTGTATTCTTGTTTGACTTGTCAGAAGTCAAAAATTGAACATAAAAAATCTTCTGGTTTGATGCAACCGTTATCTACTTCTGAATGGAAATGAGATAGTATTTCTATGGATTTTTTATCTAGTTTACCTAGAACGCCGAGTAATTTTGAGGCTATTTGGGTTATTGTGGATAGATTAACTAAATCCACTCACTTTATTCTCATGTGGATGGATTATCTAATGGAGAAGCTTGCAAAGTTGTACATTGAGAGTATTGTCAGTTTGCATGGTATTGCGTCTAGGATTGTATCATATAGGGATACGATATTTTCTTCGAGATTTTTGGAAGGTTTGCAGAATGCTTTGGGTATGAAGTTGCGTTTGAGTTTTGCTTATCATCCACAAACAGATGGTCAGATTGAGAGGACGATTCAGTCACTTGAGGATCTTTTGAGAACTTGTGTATTGGAACAAGAAGGTACTTGGGATAGTTAGTTTCTTTTGATTGAGTTTACTTATAACAACAGTTTCTATTCGAGTATTAGGATGGCACCGTTTGAGGCTTTGTATGGTAAAAGGATTATGATGCCTTTGTGTTGGTATGAATCTAGAGAGAGCGGGTGAAGTGTCTTATCATATTACTTTGCCATAATTTCTTGCTAATCTCCATGATGTGTTTAATGTGTCTCCGTTGAGAAGATACATTGCGGATCCGTATCATGTGGTTCAATTAGATGATGTTCAGGTGAGAGATAACCTGAATATAGAGACATCACCTATGCGGATAGAGTATCAGGAGTTTAAACAACTTTGTGGTAAAGATATTTCCTTGGTGAAGGTAGCTTGTGGAGGACCGGCGGGTGAAAATGTGACTTGGGAACTCGAGATTCATATGAGGGAGTCTTATCCTGAGTTGTTTGTTTGGGGTAATTTTTTAGGACGAAAATCTTTTAAGTGGGAGAGAGTTGTAACACACTAATTTTATTTACTAATTATTTCATTAATTATTATTTGATATGGTAATTGATTAAAGTGTGTGATTTTGTGAATATATGAGTTATTTGAATTAATTGTTAATTGTGTTTTTGGTTAGTAAAAGTGAAATTAGAAATATTAAGTAATTGGGCCTTGGTAATGGATTAGGGTGGATATGAGATATGTCCATTAGTGAAACAAGAGTTAGTAAGGGGTTTTGTAAAACAAAGAGAGATAATTGTAAAAAAAAAAACAAGAGAAGAGAAGAAAAGAGGAAGAAAGAAGAAGAACCCTAGAAGTATCTACATCAAAGGTAAGGGTGGGTATTCCTTTATTTATGGGGGTATGTAATGGTATGTGTTGTACCCAAAAATTTTCCTCCCCATTTTCTTCAAGACATTCTTCCAGGGTTCTCAAATGCTCAAGGATGCTCAAGAGTTGATCAGACAAACTTTCCTCCTAAGGAATGGGTCCACAACTAGGGCTTTGTGTTTTTTAAGGAAATTTGGATTGCAAAGGTCTCAAGTAGTTTTCATGGCTCTTCATATGTCCCTAAGAAATCTCATGTCAATTTTTAAGTCTTGCATCACAAGATTTCTCAGTCAATAGCTCAGGTGATGAAAATCAACTATATTGGGTAAAAAGTCAACTATGGTCAATATACAGTAAAACTTCAAGATTTTTGGTCAACATCAACATTTTGAAGTTATATTCATCATTTTATCAAGGGTTGATCATACTTCCTCAAGGAAATCTCTTAAATCATTAAAAGTCAAAAGTTGCCAAATTAGGGTTTCCTTAGGAGAAGTCAACTGAACTTTGACCAAGCATAACTTTCACATGCTTCATCAACTTTTCCCCATCCAAAGCTCACTTTGAAGGAAATTAAATTCTCTACAACTTCGTATCCCTACACTCAAGTCCAAAAAGTGCTTCATTTGAGAGATATGAGCCCATACATTATAGGTCATTTCAAAAGTCAACAAAAAGACACTTTTTGTCAAGGCAACTTACATCAAGATAAAATCTCCAAATTTAACAATGATCAAAAGACAAATTTAAGAGGACATCTTGAGCTTTCCAAAAATTCTAAGATCACCTTCAAAAGATGAAAATTGAGAGAGTTATGACCATTGCAAGTTGGGAAAGTTTGGTAGAATGCATGAATTCCAAATTAAGCAAACATGTGATTTTGAGCTAACGGGCATAACATTTGATGTTCAAATATGTTCACAACATGTTAGAGGACCTCTACATCCATGCACATATTTTTTATGATTTTTATTTCTTTTATTTGAATTTTTATTCATTTAAATACAAGTAAATCAAATAAAATATAAAAATCATTGTGCCAAAGTGCATGGGCTCTTGATTTCAATCACATGGAGGCCCAACAACTCATGACAACCATGCAAAACCGTGTGAGTTCAAATATGGAAAAAATCCCTCAAAATGGAAACTTGAAAAAACATGTTTGATTGTTTTTTTTATCATGGCCATGATTGCATGAGATTCTTCCCATATTTGATGATCTTTCCCTTCCTCTATATAAGCACAACTAAAGCCAAATGCAAAGACATGAAAAACACTTCCTGAAGAGTCCTTAAAAAATCCACAAAAATTCAAAGAAAAGTGCAAGATATATATTTTAGTTTCCAACCATTAAAACTAAGGCCATCAATCACTTCCTAAGTATCAAAGGAGGTGATCCAAGTCCATAGCTGCATCTCTCAAGCGCCAGAGCGCAACATCTCAACCACACCGGTTGTCAAGATTGGTAGACTTCTAAACTTTGATTTAGTGTATTTTCAATCATTGCTAACATGTTAAATCTGTTCATATGCATCATTGGAATTTGATTAACACATTACATGTGAGGTTGGACGCAGGAATCACGTTTCACTACGGTTAGGGCACCGAAATCAGTTTCGTTCGAACCCTCAATTACAGTCATTTTCAAGCTAACCTAATAGGCCCATTGGACTCGCATGGGTCTAATTATCTAATCATAGTTATTAGTTTTTATTTTTGATTGATTTTGGTAGGTTTTCAAAAAATGCGTCATCGGAGAAGATGACCTTCTCCTCCACGTGTGGTGGCCGGAGACAACCAGGGTTGCGTGGCATCTTGCCACTAGACCATTCAAATACAGGGGTCCCCACTCAGGCGCACACTTTGAATTGTTTGACATTTCTGATTTGTTTTACATTATAAACTAATCGTTGCAGTTTTATGAACAAATGTATGGCCACCCCAGTGGTAGCGCGTTTTCCCTTAAGACCTTGCTATGCTTGAACCTGAGTTCGATCCAGGCGTGGGACATTTTTTCATATTTTGTGATTTTTGCAGATCCACTACAAGCTAAGCCTAGCGCGCGCATGTTGTGCACCCCCATCTCATCACCATCAGATCTTCACAAAGCCAGATCCAACATTGCAAATCTCGCACCCACGTTAAACCCTCATTGAAGAGTTACACCAGATCCTATTCAGGCAGTTGGGCCTGCACGTTTGAGCCTAATGGGCTTGCTTCCTTGCACCCCAGATTTACTTCTTCAGACCCATCTATTCTTTTTTTTTAATTATTATTTTGTTTTAAAAATAATTAACCTTTTTTTTTAAAAATTAATTTAACTTTTGTTAAAGATTAATTAAAATTTTTTTAATTAATTAAATTAATTGAATTTATTAATTAAGTTTCTCTAGGGTTTTGTCACTAAACTTTTTCAATTAAAAAAATAATTTAGGTTTTTATTAGGTTTTAATTAATTCCTTTTTTTCAATAAAAATCAATTAGTCGTTAGGATAAATCATCAATCATTTTCCATCAAACAATCTCTCTGTTTCTTCTTACAATCTTCACGCTTTTCTTATTTTCACATTAGTTTTTCACAATTATGTATTTGTTAAGGAATGTAATAGTTAATTAGGTTTCTTTCTATTCCCCCCAATTATACTCCCTTCCCCGGGGCATTGTAATAGCGTAGGATCTTTCTTTTCTTTTTTTACTGTTTTTATTTATCACTATATAGTAATTAGGCATGTATAGAAAGATCTAAAATAAATGTTAGATAACCCTAATATGTAAGATAAATTAACTGAAAACAGAACACTATTCACACATGCACCTCTAGGGTGACTCCACTTGTTGCCTTCAGATAAAACACTCATGTCCCTCAAACGTGTGACGCTTTAGCAAAGACCCTCGTTTAAAAGATTGTATTCCATCGATGACCCTCCGATGCTGTGTTGGTAAACGATCTTATTCCCTTAGGATAAGTTTCTAAAGCATCCTACAAGTTGCCTTTATGACTGTACGATGACCCGCGCATGTCCCCCACACATCCAACGATAAGGCTTCCTACTAACCAATGGTATGATAGAACTATCTAAAGGAGGAGAAAAAGAACAAAGACTTTTGAGTAGGTAGATATCTCGTAGTCTCTTGCTCACAACAAAAAACATTTTTCACAAAAAATACTTCTTTTTTGAAATATTTTCAAAACAAACACTTTGTATGCGTTCTTAACGATAAATGAATCATTACAAAGTTTGCCTCACTTAGGCAATTTTCAAAATATTTTCAAAACTCACATATTCACAAAACATTTTCAAAAGGTGAGCTAGCGATTAAGAGCCTGTAGAATAACTACTGATGAAAAGGGTGCTAACACCTTCCTTTTTCATAACCTACCCCTCGAACTCAGAAAAATTCTCAAAGGTCTTTCCTGTTCTTTTCACCCTTTCCTTTATTAGATAAAAGAAAATTCAATGGTGACTCTTGCTATCCGCAACATTTGCGATTAAATGAAAAACCAAAAGTCAGTTCTCCCACCGTATTACAGAACTGGCGACTCTACTAGGGAAAACTAAAAGTGGAGTTACCTTAGATCTAGATCATATTTAAAATTCTTTACTTGCTTGATTTGTATGCTTTACATTTTGGGGTTTTTACTAGGGTTTATTTTTTGTAAAGATCCTATAGACAGATATAGGGGCATTTTAGGTAAGTAGCAATAGATCGTGAAAACTGTACGGCGTATACTTATATGGTTGAAGCGGTGGCTACATTAGTGCGACACATTGGTTGGTGCCAGTATCCCTTGAGTCAGTCAAGTAGAATGATGGGCTTCCGCATTGTGTCATAAGCACTAAATGACCTTAGAACCTTAGTTGACACAACTTAGACATTAAAAAGTAGTGAGATGGTCGGATTTAGTGCAGACTGAAGTTGGTTGATACTCGATATTACACTCATTGATATCAGACTCTCGGGATATTTCGATCGCAAATCAAATGCTGTGCTGAATCAATGTGTGAGAGAAAGATCGTTGATATTGAGTCTCCTAGAACCTGGTTACTTATTTTAGGATAGGTTGAGCCAACTAAAACTCAAGAGGGTATTTACCTACGAACTCCATGCAAGCTTGAACCTAAGGCCTTGTGTGTTTTGTTTGTGTCTGGTTAATTGTTCGAACATGACATCATAACATCATGACATCATATCATATCATTTTTACTAACCATTTCAAGGACCAAGGGATTTATCTTTGTTCTTTTTGTAGGTTATAGCCTCCGCTCACAGAAACACTATCTAAATTAACTTTGCAAGGGTACCTTCTCAGCTCAAGGAGTTAGCCTCAAGGGTTCCCAAAAGTTCTCAATTTATCAAAAGGCATGGTCGACTACTCAGTCTAGTTACTGTTACAACTGTTTTTTTAATCAGAGTTGCCACCCTTAATTTTTATCCTAAAGCAAGGGAGTATAAAGGAATAACCCTAAAAAGTTTCAGAGATTCTAGGTTTGACTCGATTCTAGATGAGGGGAAGGTGTTAGACATATCTTATCTACCTTGTTCACAAGGATACTAGGTTTAGAACCGCGTTTTTAGGAAATAGGGTTTTTAATTATTTTATTAAGGGAAAGGTTTGAGTTTTAGTTAGGGGGACTCGCCACAATTTTAATCGTATGCCTACGTATCCTCTTAGGAGGAATCAGAGTCCCATTTCGTAGTTTGAGGTGTTTGGTTGGTATTTTTTATAAGATTGCATAGAATTGCTTTCGAATTAATCTTGAACCTTGTTTGGATTGTAAGTTGAGTGATGGTAGATGCAATTCGTAGTTTGATTCGAAGATGATGTTATTTAATCTTTTTTGAAAATAATGATCTTGGGTTTTGATTATGTTAGTTAAAAAATATTTTGATGTTGGTTAGCTATTTTAAAATATAGAGCGAGGGGAGTCTGATTAAGTCTCCTCATCACGTGGCCAAATATTGGCCACGTGTTGCTCGTCATGAAGGACGCGGAGGAAGTCTGACGTAGTCTTCCTCATCACTGGCCAGATATTGGCCACATGTTGCTCGTGGATGAAATATTTGGAATTGCGTGGGTTTTAATATTTTGATATAAAATCTTAAATTAATTTAGTTTTAAAAAAATGATTGATTTATTCTAAAAACTAAAAGCATGTTTTTTGTATTTTAATATTTTTAAAATTTATAGACTAAGAACAAACAAAAGCAAGAAGAAATCACTAAAAAATATGGAAATATAATGATTAAAATCAACTAAAATAAAAATTAACCAATAATAAAAAATAATAACAAAAGGATAAATGTAGGGGATGTCACGTAATTAATGATTTTTTTTTTTAGAAATATATGTGAGAATTAAATGAGAATAATGGTAGCATCAATTTAAAGAAATCATAAATAAAAAAAATAAATGGAATTAAGTTCAATATACCCCGATCTTCTCTCTCCTTTGATTATGCAAAAAAAAAAAATAGATGGTCTTGATGTTACCAATTCCAAATTTTGTTGTAATTGAATTTTCATGTTAATGCCAAGAAGAAAATCTGTCAAAGATAAAAGATGATTATTAGTGTGCAATAAAGTTCTTTTACTCCGATTTGGTCTTGAAAAATTGAAGATTGTTGATTTTTATTATGGTTAATGGTTAGAGATGGAAAAGGTTTGAAAATGAAAATGTTATGTTAGATATGCGAAAAGCTGGTTTGTGTTGTGTTGGTTACGGTGGAACTTTTGCAGTGAAAATAATACGTTCTTCTTTTGGTTTCTTTGTAAAAAAATGGGTCTGAGTTAAGTGATCTATAAAAAATGAAAACAATTGTGTAGTAGTATTGAAGGGTATGACTTTTGATTAAAATTTTGGTTTATGTTTGAAAAAATATGTTTCTAAAGGGATAAAGTGGATTGTGATTGAAAAAAAGTGTGAATTGTATGTGTATTTTCGGTGAAAATATCAGGTGTTAATGGCCTAAAAGTGAAATGAAAAGAAGGATATTCTACTGACAAAACTCAACGTCAAAAGAGAGAAAAGATTTGTGAGAATTTGAGGAAAATTGGCCTCCATATAAAATATAAATCTAAAAAAAAATTAATATTAGAGAGTATTCATCACACGGTAAAATAAAACAACAACAAAATAAATAGGGAGGGGCCGCATAGGTTAATCATTGGCCATGATAGAAAATTATCACCAATAGTTTGAAAATAATTTTGAAAGAAAAGAAATTTGAAAAAAGAAGTAAGTGTGTGTGAATGAGTAAAATTGTGATAGATTGTGGATTATTGTGAATGATCAACTAGGACAAAATAAGGTCTTATTTATAGATAAAAGAAACCATCCAAATTGGAAATAAAACATAGTTAACCAATCAAAAATAAGGTGTAACACAAATTGACATCAAATGTCCAATAAGAAACACCTATTTAAAAAGGTCAGAAAATTAGTGACGAAAAATAGAAAAAAAAAAGAAAATGTTGAAAGTGTGGCACAAGAGATTCAAACTCGTTACATCATTCTTGCAAGTTTCATTCTTTACCAATTGTGTTATGTTACTTATTTATAAATAAACTCAATTTGAAAATATATGAAGGGTGTGCAAATATTTTCTATTTTAAAAATACAAATAATCTTAAAATGAATCATTATATTTTTAAATAGGTTTGGAAGCAAATATTTATAAAAATCAAATAATATTATAAAAACAAAGTTTAAAATATTTTTGACTGGACTTGAGAATGAACATCTATAAAAATCAAATAATATTATAAAAGCAAAGTTTAAAATATTTTTGACTGGACTTGAGAATGAACATCTATAAAAATCAAATAATAATATAAAAACAATGTTTTAAAATATTTTTTATGGTAGAAATAAAAGGGCGGGAAAATTTGGGGTATGACAGTTGTCCCTATTTAATCACTCTTCGATTGAATGGTGTGAGAATGCACCAGTCTCGCACATTCGAATCGGAGGGTTATTAAATAATGGAAAACTCCAAAATTTGGACGCAAAATTTATTAAACAAAGATACATTGATATAGCATACCCCATAGCTCAAAGAAATAGGCAAGGAGGATGGTGTTTCATCCTACCAGAGTTTGAATAAAGAAATAGGCAAAGATGATGATGTATCATCCTACCCGAGTTTTAATAAAGAAATATGATTGAAGAGTAAGTTTGACCTAGATATGACGGTGCGGATAACTCGTCAATACCTAGAAAAGAGATCGTAGTTTTTTTTGCGTATTTACCATGACCTATGAGGTAAACAACACAAGTTGAAAGATTATAAGGATACGGCGTACAACGTTCCCATGGATATGAAGAGTAGGCATAGACGATGATGTATAAACTTACCAGCATTTGAACAAAAGTTTTGATTTAACTTAGATACGACGTGGATAACTCATCGGTATCTAAGAGAGATTGTAGATTTTTGTCTATTTACCATAACCTAGGAGGTAAATGATACAAGTTTGAACAACTAATTTACTAATGCTTGGAGACTAATATAGCAGGTGTTGTACCCCAAAATTTGCCCTCCCATATTCTTCAAGAAATTGCCAAGTCAAAGCTTCAAAATTCCCCAAGGGTTGCACAGTCAAGGGTCTCCTATACAGTCAAGATTAGGGTTTGTGTTCTGATCAAGAAAATGAAGTTTTCAAAGGCCCAATCAAGTCTCACAAGCCTACAAATATGGTCAAGCATCCTCATATCAAGTTTCAAGACATTCAGCTCAAAATTGCACAGTCAAAACCCTAATTGCACTACAGTCAACTGTAGGGGCAAAATGGTCATTTGACAGTCAAAAGTTCAAATTTTTGGTCAACATATCATTTTGAAGCCACAAACATCATTTGATCAATGCTTGATCATGATTCTCAAAGCTTGGCTCAAAAATCATCAAGATGCAAAAGTTTCCTTATTTGGACAGTTGAAAAAGTCAACTGTAAATTGACCAGGGCATAACTTCCACATGGATTATCAGAAAAATTCCATCCAAAGCTCATTTTGAAGATAAAGACATTTCCTACAACTCATCTTCATACTTCAAGTCCAAGAAATGCTCTCACAAAAAGTTATCAATTTCAACATTATAGGTCATTTTCAAAAGTCAACAAAAAGGGACTTTAAGTCAAGGGCCATAACTTGAGATTGGTAAATCAAAATGACATGGGACCAAAGGCATTGGTTAGAGGACTCAAAGACCTTTCCAAAATGTCCAAGAACATGAGAAATGCTTAAACATTGAGCAAGTTATGCCTTGTAGAAGTTGGGAAATTTTTGGATATTTTGAAAAGTCAACATTGATTCAAATGACCTAAAATTGCTAATGGGCCCATTTTTCCTCCATAATTCATCATCCATGGCATGTGCACGACCACTTGGCCCAAAGGGAAGTTTTTATTCATTTTTTATTTATTTGGATTTTTATTAATAATAATTCATTTAAATTAAAATAAATATATGAAAAATGCTTAACCTAATTTTTTCAATCTTTTTGTGCACATTATACCATCAATATTTCGTGCCTGGCTAAATAAGGAAAGATTTGGATTGATTAGACCATAATTGATACAAAAGCACATGGAAAATATTTGAAAAATAATGCTTGGAAATCAAATCTCAAAAATCATGAATACAAGAGATTTTAATCAAATTTGTTGACCTAATCTATTCTATACATAAGCCTGAACGAAAACCTAATGCTTTGGACCATTGAAGCTGCGCAGAAATCCATTATCAAACTTGAAATTTTGTCTAAAAAACTCAATACTGAAAACCCTTTTGCAGGTTGATTCAAGGCTTAATAGTTGTTCAAACACCTTCCTGGAGGTCCACTGAACGTTTTCCAATCACAAACATCCATCAAAACTCAAAGAATCGTTGTACATAAACTGACTTTTCTTGCTTTTTTTTTACAATCGTGCATCTTCATTCATGCACTTTTAATAAGTTTTAATATGTGATTCATACTCCTCATGCAATTCCAAAGCTAACCCAATGATTCAATTGTATTTTTATGCTGTGTACGCGATTATGCCATGATTGTTTTCTAGGGTTTACAGAGCTTCAAATTAGGGGTTTTGCAACAAGGAAAAATTAGAACCACTGACCACCACCATTGGAATCAGCGTGTCAGGACGAAGAAGAAGCCATGCTCGCGCTCAATTTATGAGTGTTCCGGGGCTAATCGTTATTTTCCCATAGACGGCCTAAAAGAACGCGTAGAAAAACGTTGCCTAATGTATTTGTGTTTCAGGAACATGAAGAAGATGAACTCGTGGCAAGATGTGATAAGCTGGTTTGAATTTCGCGCGCAGAGGCCCCCACTAACGCTTGTTTTATTTATTATATTTGTTGTTTATTATATATTAACATGTGCAAATTGGTTCAGCTGGCAAGCGTTGTGTGTGTTAACGTCCAAGACCTGGGTTCGAGCCCCAGGTCTTCATACTTTCCATATATTATTTTGCAATTCATATTCCCATGCAGGCTCAACATCAAAGCATACCATACACTGCCAAATCAAGCGTGCCACGTCCGTCTCAAGATCAATCAGAAGGCCAAGAATTGAAGCACATGATAAGTCCCAGTCAATGCATCACATGCTAATGCCCAAAGTCAAACGGACCAATGTCTTAATGGGCCTGGATTTCCAAAGAATCACCTCCTATTTGGGGTCTGAACCCCCTAGGTTTGCTATGTTTTTTTATTTATTTATTAATTCTATTTTTCTTTTAACTATTATTTGTTTAGTTAGTTAATTATTTTCACAAAATATAAAATATCATAAAAAATCAGAAAAGAGTTAAAACAATAAATAATTTTTATTTTCTTAAATAAATTTGCATGTAATTAAACTTAGTTTTAAATTAGGTTAATTTTAATTCTTTTTTTATAAAAAACCTAAAAAATATAGAACTAGGGTTTATTTAATTTTCATCCTTTTATTTTTCTTTCATAAATTCATAAATAATTAAATATTTATTTTTTGTAATAAATTTTGTATATAAAAATTAGGGTTAATTTAGGTTAAAATTAAATGTTTTTTCTTAATAAATTAAAAGCCACTAGAATTAGGGTTTGCATCTTATTTTAATTTTAATTAATTCTTTTTCATTGAAATCCTAAAATACTAAAAAATACCAAAAAACAAGTTCTTTCTCTTTAATTAATTAATTCATTAATTTAATTTTGCAAAAGGGTCCAACGCCCTCGTTCTTAACTTCTTATTAATTCGCATATTTATTTTAGTTCGTTTAAATATTTATGTATCTCTCCCGAAGCCTTGTAAATAATTGCTCGCATTTTTAATTCCTTATTTTCTTTTACTTTCTTTATTTTTCTGTCAAATCGGGTCCTGGTTAATTTTGGCGATGTGGACCCGCGCCGTTTGTAATAGCTTAGAATTTACTTTTCTCGCAACTTTTTTTTAACTGTTAATCAAAGGCATGAAAGAATGTATGGATAAAATAAAAACAAGCGTAGAACACCAATAACATGACAAGATAAATGCAAATGAAAACGACACACAAATCGCACACACCACCCCTAGGGTACGCCTCACTGTTGCCTTGCCTCGAAAGGTGATCGTCGAGTAGAGGATGTTTTAGTAAGTCCTCATGATCCAGGAACCTGACATAAGGGTAGCTTCTAAGGTGTATTCCCATTGCTCTGGTGATCACCATGTCCCGAACCTCGAATTGACCCGAACACCTCCAACGGTGGTGCTACCTACCTCTCAATGGTGGGATGGCACTACTTTAAAGGACATTTACACAGACGAATTCCTTAGGGTAGGTAGGTTCCCGTAGATACTTGCTCTAATTTCAAAAACAAATCAAAAAATACTTTTCACACCGACACATTTTCAAAAAGCTTTCGAAAGCAATTTTTCAAACACTCTAGAGGACCAATACAAGAGTCGAACTGGAATTTTCAAAGAAACTTTTTTTAAAACCCACAGTTGAAAAGCAAACAAACTATTTTGAAAACACAAGTGAGCAAGTATCTAAGAGCCCATGGATAACCATGGATAGAAAGGGTGCTAACACCTTCCCTTTCTATAACCTACCTCCCGAACCGAGAGCAATCTCTTTAAGGAATTTTTCTGTGCTTTTGTCCTTTCCATTTGGAGAAAATAAAAGACGGTGGCGACTCTTGCTTCCGCGACATTTCGCGAACCAGCGTTAAACAGTCAGTTCCAGATCCACCGATCACAGGACTGGCGACTCTGCTGGGGATTCTTAGAAAGTGAGGTGTACCTTAGGACTAAGATCACTTGTGTTTTCAATTGTTGTGTTTGTTTGCTTTATATTATGGGCTGCATCGGAGTTACATAGATCCTAACCCGGATCTGGGGATACCCTGTTAGGTAGCATAAGCTGTGAGGGACCTGTCCGGCGTAGACCGACATGGGTGAAACAGTGGCTACGTTGGTGTGGCACCTTGGTCTGTACCGATATCCCTTGTGTCGCAACGAGGAGAATATGGGTCTTCTAAGGAGTCATTAAGCACCAATAACCTTAGAACCTTAAATGACACAACTTGGCCATTAGAACAGTAGCAGTATGCTACGCCCATTGAGGCTAAACTCTCGTGATGGTTCTGGCCACAAGAAAAGATTGCGATGCTGGAGTTATGACCGATTGAGGGTAGTCAATGATATTGGGATCCTCTAAGAACCCGGTTACTTTGATAGGACAGGTTTTGAGCCCACCAACTTCAAGAGGGTAGAACCCCAAACTTCATGCTGGCCTAAACTCTAAGGGCTCTTTTGTGTGACTTGTGTGCCTTCAAACTTGACTACTTGCATGCTTGTTATCTGACATCTAACTACTTGCAGGTTCTGTTTATAGTCCTTAATTGGGGCTCATGACAGGTTTTACTTGAGTTTCTTGCAGGTTTTGGTTTGTAGTCCTTAATTGGGACTCATAACAGGGTTTATTCATATTACCCCATGCATAGCATAACATCATACCATTGCATACATCCTAACCCATTTCAAGGATCTCAAGGGCTTGTGATGCAGGTCATGGTGAACCAACTATCCCAGCAAGGGGCAAGGAGGATTTATTTTCCTCTAGCCAAGGTTGTCAGGGGCTATGACCCACTTGATATGGTGAGCCTTTGACCCTTGACGAAGGACTCTCAACAACATGAAGTACCTTCAATCAAGTTGCCAGTTTCCAACTCTAACAAGTTCCTCTGTTTACCCCGCGAGGTCCTTGAAATCATTGCATGCATATCATACATATCATTGCATAACAGGTACCCTTTCTCTGCAGGTTGCTTACCTTCTTCGCTGTTTATTTCAGCAGTCTCGTCATGAATCCTGAATCCTCAACCGAGCACACTATCAAGGCCCTCCAGGCTCAGAACGCCCAGTTCCAAGGGCTGATCATGAATTTGACCCAGGGGCAACAAGATTTGAAGGCTCTGCTCTTGAAGAAGGAAAAGAAGAAGAAGAGGACTGTTTTGTTCAGCCCTAGACGCAGATCTAGGAATACACTGCAGGATGAAACTGAGAGGACAACTCCATCTGTGGGGAAAGGCAGTCATCAAGAGGAAGGGGTTCCCAGTCCAGTGGTCTCCGACAATGAGACAGATTTCAACGACGAACAGTACCCTCCGGCTGAGGATAGGTACAAACAGTTGGAAGACCGGCTAAGTGCTATGGAGATACAAAAAGTGCCTGGCCTGGACTTCGAGGATCTAGGTCTGTCTTCTGGGGTAGTGATCCCGCACAAGTTTAAGGCACCTGCCTTTGCTAAATACGACGGGGCATCCTGTCCTAAGTTGCATCTCAGGGCTTACACAAGGAGGATCCAGCCCTATACAGCTGACAAAAACTTATGGGTCCATTTCTTCCAAGAGAGTCTTTCAGGGACTCAGCTCGAGTGGTTCTATCAATTTAATGGAGCCAACATCCATACCTGGGAAGATCTAGCCACTGCTTTCTACAAGCATTACCAGTACAATGCCGACCTTGCTCCTACACGTACCCAACTCCAGGGTATGTCGCTGGGGTCAAGTGAAGGTTTCAAGGAATACGCGCAGAGATGGAGAGACCTTGCTGGAAGGGTGCAGCCTCCATTAACTGACCGGGAACTCGTTGATATGTTCTTGGGGACCCTATCCGGGCCATTCTTCAATCATCTCATTGGTAATTCATCTGCAGGATTTACCGACCTCATCCTGACTGGCGAAAGAATTGAAGCTGGTATCAAGAGTGGGAAAATTCAAGAGGCCACACCTTCTGACACTCACAAAAAGCCTTACACGGGAAAGAAAGAATCTAATGCTGCATACAGCCAAAAGAGTCGTCGTGACCAACATGCAGGGGCAGTCATGATTTCTGGTTCTGCACCACGCCGCCAACCACAAAAGGGAAACCAGCGAAGGCCGGACGAGCCTAAAAGACAATTCACCAACATTAACATGCCATGGTCACAAGCATTGCAGCACATGTTGAAAATGAACCTGATTGCGGTGATTAATCCTCCTGCAAATCCTAAGACTTCCTCTCCAAGCTACAATCCAGAAGCCAGATGTGCTTATCATTCTGATAGCCCGGGGCACGATACCGAGGATTGTTGGGCGCTGAAATACAAGATCTAGAATATGATCGATGCTAAAGAGATTGAATTTGAACCTGCTGAGACCCCCAACGTGATCACTGCTCCATTGCCAAAACATGGCTAGGGTCGAGAGATTTTTGTTCATTTGAATTCAAGTTGTATTTTTCTTTTCTTGTTCAGATAAACAATTATCATGTTAAACTCTTTTATTTCATGAATGCATTACACATGTCTGTCTTGATTTAATTATGTTTACTATGCTTAAAACTGCTTTCATATTTTTGTGATGGTCAACTCTTAATTCTAAGCCTCTTGAGGGAGGATGACGAAAACGATACCATAATTTACCGTATGCTTTTGAACAGACCCCGCTGATGAGGTACATGCATTGTTTCAATCCCTAAACACTGGAGTAATAAGGAAGATAATCCCTCGTCAACCCATCTGAGCCAAAGAAGTAGGAGTTTTTCTTTTCAAAAATTAAAACCCTTAATCATAACCTGGGGCAGGGTAGTTCTCTCAGTTGATCCAAGTGCGTGACGAATGGCACCGAGGAGATCTTTAAAAAACAAAGAAAGACAGTGATGGTTCCGAATAATCAATAAAGAAAGGCAGTCATTATCAAAAAATTCATAAATGAAAAGCCCATTAAGTCAAAACCCATGAAGGAGGCTTACAAAACTGGGGCATCCCGCTGACCGTAATTCCAAAAAAGGAAACAGTTCAGGCAAAAAAGAAAGGGATAACAAAAATCAGACAAGAAAGAGGTCACACAAACCCTCAACAAAAAGAAATGACTGCCCATTCAGAATAAATCATCATTATCTGAACCATCATTGGTATATCAAAGCAAAGACTCGAACAAGGTCTAACGCACGATCAACTGAGTGTAGGTTTGAAGAACATCACGAAGAGCGGGTGGGTACAAATAAATTCGAGCCTTTATCCTTTGTTTCTTGAACCGTGAACCAAGCCACGTTATAACCCTTAAAAGTCCTAGCTGAAGCATGGGTTAGTTCGAAAGCGTACTGTTACAAAGGTATCCTGACTCCTTAAGGCTCGCTGTAAAAATTTTGAGTTGACATCACGTTTTACAAAATCCACTTGCCTTTATTGAAAAAATGCATTTTCAAAAATTTCAAGACAGACATAAACTTTGCATTCTTAAGATAACATTGCTTGCATATGATTATTTGTCTGAACAGCAAAGAACTTTGCGCAACGAATATCCGATGAACGAAGATCTTCTCAACAAAAGAGTCCCTCTAGTGGAAGGAGCACTTTCAATCAAGGGGCATGGCATGATCAAAGACGATCATCTGAGGCAGTCCAGTCACAACCTGGAGAATCACTCAAGATGTCCGACAACAGGGGCAACTCCCTACATTATGAAAGCATGGACATAGTCGAAAAGATACTACGCATGAACAAAAGACCCGCTAGGTTGACACACCTAGGCGAAAATAAGGGCTTCCCGGCGAACCAAAAGGGTTCGGGCAAAAATAAGGGATGAAACGAAAAAAATCTGTACACCTGGCAAGTCGAAAACCTGAAAAGGCGGCTTGGGCAAAAATGGGTATCCCGGTGGACTGAAAACCCGAAAGGGCGGTCCAGGCAAAAATTAGGGATTTAAGCGTACAACTATGTCCCGGCATCTCGTCACTTGTCTGCCAGAAGATTTGTCAAACAACCTCCAAGGTATCTTTTCCCTTCACCTCAGAAACAGGGGCAATAATGAGTCGTCCAGACGATCCAGTTGCTCTGTCAACCAAAACACCAAGGTCAATATAAAGATGATTACCATCTACCTTTACAAATCCCAAATCAACATTGATAACAAGCCAGGGAAAATCAGGCAGCCTTACCCCGGTTCCTCCAGAAGTCTTACACGGATTTATCTCAAGTTTTACACGAACTTACCTCCAGGTAGCCTTACCCCGGTTCCTCCAGAAGTCTTACATGGACCTATCTCAAGATGACCTAACCCCGGTTCCCCCCAGAAGTCTTACATGGATTTAGCTCAAGATAACCTCACCCCGGTTCATCAAGAAGTTTTACATGAACTTACCTCATCAGGCAACCCTACACAAGTTCTCCTTCTCCGGACGTAGTTTTACACGAACTCGACATCAAACAACCCTACACCGGTTCCCTCTCTTCAAGATGCAGTTTTACATGGACTCGTCACCCAGAAACCCTACACAGGTTCTCCCTTTCCAAAAACGAAGTTTTACACGAACTCATCATCAACGTAACCCTACACAGGTTCCTTCTCCATTTCAGATGCGGTTTTACATGAGCTCATCAGCAGGCAACCCTACATAGGTTCCCTCTTTCAACTTACAAAATTACAGTCCAAAATCTCCCCAGGAGAGTCCAATCCCGTTTCCCCAGGAAAATTGGAATTCATCCCCCCAAGCAGTAAGCTTATCCCCAGTAAATTCTGGAAGCTTATCCTCGCAGAGCACGAACACGTCGTCCGGCTTTATTCAAAGAGTTATTTCCTTAACAGGATATAACTGGGTTATCCTCAGCCAAAAGCCATGGAAAGAGCGTCCTCGACGAAATTCTCTTACCCCCAACGAAGTCTATCAACACTTCCAATACAACAAGGATATCCCCAGCAAGTTACCATCAACAATTCAGCAAAAGCATCCCTCTCCCCCACAGAATATCACTCCCCAACATGGTCGCTAGAGTATTTTTCTCCCCGCAGAATCTTCCATTTGCCAAATTTATTTCCCAACGGAGTTATCTTCTCCTACCGGTATTCTTGCAACTATCATCCCCAGCGGAAGCAAAATCTATTCTTCAAGATCAGCCCAGGAGTGACTTCCCGGCACCCGTCAAGGATTTACTTTCCTAGACGAAAAACACATTCATAAAATATCGCATACAACATTATAGCATGCATAGGTGCATCACATCATACAAATCTCATTTATGTTGAGAACATCATTGCTTGATCCATATCATGCATTGCATATGACTGACCTTTACCTTTCAGGAAAAATTCAGCTAAATCCTCAATCATATTTCAAGACCTAGACCGGTTCAGTTAATCGACTCCAAAGATTTCTTATCCAGTACAAGGCCTTCTCTAGTCCAGCTAAATCGACTCCCAATAGATTTTTCTGATGAAGACTCGGTAGAAGTTATCAGATTATATTGGTTCTCTCTCCGACGGCGTATGAGATGATTCCATTTTAGGTTTTTCTTTAAGATTAATTTCCTATTGGTTCTCTCTCCGACGGTGCATGAGATGATTCCATTTTTTAGGTTTTTCTTTGAGATTAATTTCCTATTGGTTCTCTCTCCGACGGTGCATGAGATGATTCCATTTTTTAGGTTTTTCTTTGAGATTAATTTCCTATTGGTTCTCTCTCCGACGGTGCATGAGGTGCTAATTCCCTTTGAGATTATAAGTTCCTATGGTTCCCTCTCCGACGGTGCATGAGGTGATAATTCCTTTTGAGATTATAATTTTCTATGGTTCCCTCTCCGACGGTGCATGAGGTGATAATTCCTTTTGAGATTATAATTTTCTATGGTTCCCTCTCCGACGGTGCATGAGGTGATAATTCCTTTTGAGATTATAATTTTCTATGGTTCCCTCTCCGACGGTGCATGAGGTGATAATTCCTTTTGAGATTATAATTTTCTATGGTTCCCTCTCCGACGGTGCATGAGGTGATAATTCCTTTTGAGATTACAATTTTCTATGGTTCCCTCTCCGACGGTGCATGAGGTGATAATTCCTTTTGAGATTGTAATTTCCTATGGTTCCCTCTCCGACGGTGCATGAGGTGATAATTCCCTTTGAGATTGTAATTTCCTATGGTTCCCTCTCCGACGGTGCATGAGGTGATAATTTCTTTTGAGATTATAATTTTCTATGGTTCCCTCTCCGATGGTGCATGAGGTGATAATTCCCTTTGAGATTATAAATTCCTATGGTTATCTCCCCGACGGTGCGTGAGATGTAATTCCCTTTCAGATTATAATTTCCTATGGTCCTCTCCCCGACGGTGCGTGAGATGTAATTCCCTTTTAGGTTATAATTTCCTATGGTTCCCTCTCCGATGGTGCGTGAGGTGATAATTCCCTTTCAGGTTATGATTTCCTATGGTCCTCTCCCCGACGGGGCGTGAGATGTAATTCCCTTTTAGGTTATGATTTCCTATGGTCCTCTCCCCGACGGTGCGTGAGATGTAATTCCCTTTCAGACTATAATTTCCTTTGGTTCTCTTCCCGATACTACGAAGATGGTAATTCCCACCAAGACTTTCTCAACTAGCGTTGTTGAAGATAAAGTCACCCAAGGTTCTCTTACCATTCATGCTAAGGTAGTAACCATCCCTGGTCCATTCATCATCTTGTGAAGCTCCAGATCCAACTCCTGTAACCAGTCAGGACACATCTATATCAAGCATCTGAAAACAGCTCCTGCAACATGTCAGGTAATCATTTTTTTTGTTTTGCAGGTACGCAAGTTCTCGCTAAGGAATCTCTTACGCGATCAACATCCAGATGGCATCTATAAGCCCATCATCCTATCCATCAATCTCCAAATGGCATCTATAAGCCCATTCCCACCATCACACTACTATGTGAGCGCAAATTTCTGGGCACTCTAGTGTTCAATCATCTTCCACCTTCGGATCACGAAAGGCACGCAAGCCAATCTACATCCTCAGGTCTAAGAAGATTGAACAGGGGCAACTGTTGTACCCCAAAATTTGCCCTCCCATATTCTTCAAGAAATTGCCAAGTCAAAGCTTCAAAATTCCCCAAGGGTTGCACAGTCAAGGGTCTCCTATACAGTCAAGATTAGGGTTTGTGTTCTGATCAAGAAAATGAAGTTTTCAAAGGCCCAATCAAGTCTCACAAGCCTACAAATATGGTCAAGCATCCTCATATCAAGTTTCAAGACATTCAGCTCAAAATTGCACAGTCAAAACCCTAATTGCACTACAGTCAACTGTAGGGGCAAAATGGTCATTTGACAGTCAAAAGTTCAAATTTTTGGTCAACATATCATTTTGAAGCCACAAACATCATTTGATCAATGCTTGATCATGATTCTCAAAGCTTGGCTCAAAAATCATCAAGATGCAAAAGTTTCCTTATTTGGACAGCTGAAAAAGTCAACTGTAAATTCACCAGGGCATAACTTCCACATGGATTATCAGAAAAATTCCATCCAAAGCTCATTTTGAAGAGAAAGACATTTCCTACAACTCATCTTCATACTTCAAGTCCAAGAAATGCTCTCACAAAAAGTTATCAATTTCAACATTATAGGTCATTTTCAAAAGTCAACAAAAAGGGACTTTAAGTCAAGGGCCATAACTTGAGATTGGTAAATCAAAATGACATGGGACCAAAGGCATTGGTTAGAGGACTCAAAGACCTTTCCAAAATGTCAAAGAACATTAGACAAGCTTAAAAATTGAGCAAGTTATGCCTTGTAGAAGTTGGGAAATTTTTGGATATTTTAAAAAGTCAACATTGATTCAAATGACCTAAAATTGCTAATGGGCCCATTTTTCCTCCATAATTCATCATCCATGGCATGTGCACGACCACTTGGCCCAAAGGGAAGTTTTTATTCATTTTTTATTTATTTGGATTTTTATTAATAATAATTCATTTAAATTAAAATAAATATATGAAAAATGCTTAACCTAATTTTTTCAATCTTTTTGTGCACATTATACCATCAATATTTCGTGCCTGGCTAAATAAGGAAAGATTTGGATTGATTAGACCATAATTGATACAAAAGCACATGGAAAATATTTGAAAAATAATGCTTGGAAATCAAATCTCAAAAATCATGAATACAAGAGATTTTAATCAATTTTGTTGATCTAATCTATTCTATACATAAGCCTGAACGAAAACCTAATGCTTTGGACCATTGAAGCTGCGCAGAAATCCATTATCAAACTTGAAATTTTGTCTAAAAAACTCAATACTGAAAACCCTTTTGCAGGTTGATTCAAGGCTTAATAGTTGTTCAAACACCTTCCTGGAGGTCCACTGAACGTTTTCCAATCACAAACATCCATCAAAACTCAAAGAATCGTTGTACATAAACTGACTTTTCTTGCTTTTTTTTACAATCGTGCATCTTCATTCATGCACTTTTAATAAGTTTTAATATGTGATTCATACTCCTCATGCAATTCCAAAGCTAACCCAATGATTCAATTGTATTTTTATGCTGTGTACGCGATTATGCCATGATTGTTTTCTAGGGTTTACAGAGCTTCAAATTAGGGGTTTTGCAACAAGGAAAAATTAGAACCACTGACCACCACCATTGGAATCAGCGTGTCAGGACGAAGAAGAAGCCATGCTCGCGCTCAATTTATGAGTGTTCCGGGGCTAATCGTTATTTTCCCATAGACGGCCTAAAAGAACGCGTAGAAAAACGTTGCCTAATGTATTTGTGTTTCAGGAACATGAAGAAGATGAACTCGTGGCAAGATGTGATAAGCTGGTTTGAATTTCGCGCGCAGAGGCCCCCACTAACGCTTGTTTTATTTATTATATTTGTTGTTTATTATATATTAACATGTGCAAATTGGTTCAGCTGGCAAGCGTTGTGTGTGTTAACGTCCAAGACCTGGGTTCGAGCCCCAGGTCTTCATACTTTCCATATATTATTTTGCAATTCATATTCCCATGCAGGCTCAACATCAAAGCATACCATACACTGCCAAATCAAGCGTGCCACGTCCGTCTCAAGATCAATCAGAAGGCCAAGAATTGAAGCACATGATAAGTCCCAGTCAATGCATCACATGCTAATGCCCAAAGTCAAACGGACCAATGTCTTAATGGGCCTGGATTTCCAAAGAATCACCTCCTATTTGGGGTCTGAACCCCCTAGGTTTGCTATGTTTTTTTATTTATTTATTAATTCTATTTTTCTTTTAACTATTATTTGTTTAGTTAATTAATTATTTTCACAAAATATAAAATATCATAAAAAATCAGAAAAGAGTTAAAACAATAAATAATTTTTATTTTCTTAAATAAATTTGCATGTAATTAAACTTAGTTTTAAATTAGGTTAATTTTAATTCTTTTTTTATAAAAAATCTAAAAAATATAGAACTAGGGTTTATTTAATTTTCATCCTTTTATTTTTCTTTCATAAATTCATAAATAATTAAATATTTATTTTTTGTAATAAATTTTGTATATAAAAATTAGGGTTAATTTAGGTTAAAATTAAATGTTTTTTCTTAATAAATTAAAAGCCACTAGAATTAGTTGCATCTTATTTTAATTTTAATTAATTCTTTTTCATTGAAATCCTAAAATACTAAAAAATACCAAAAAACAAGTTCTTTCTCTTTAATTAATTAATTCATTAATTTAATTTTGCAAAAGGGTCCAACGCCCTCGTTCTTAACTTCTTATTAATTCGCATATTTACTTTAGTTCGTTTAAATATTTATGTATCTCTCCCGAAGCCTTGTAAATAATTGCTCGCATTTTTAATTCCTTATTTTCTTTTACTTTCTTTATTTTTCTGTCAAATTGGGTCCTGGTTAATTTTGGCGATGTGGACCCGCGCCGTTTGTAATAGCTTAGAATTTACTTTTCTCGCAACTTTTTTTTAACTGTTAATCAAAGGCATGAAAGAATGTATGGATAAAATAAAAACAAGCGTAGAACACCAATAACATGACAAGATAAATGCAAATGAAAACGACACACAAATCGCACACACCACCCCTAGGGTACGCCTCACTGTTGCCTTGCCTCGAAAGGTGATCGTCGAGTAGAGGATGTTTTAGTAAGTCCTCATGATCCAGGAACCTGGCATAAGGGTAGCTTCTAAGGTGTCTTCCCATTGCTCTGGTGATCACCATGTCCCGAACCTCGAATTGACCCGAACACCTCCAACGGTGGTGCTACCTACCTCTCAATGGTGGGATGGCACTACTTTAAAGGACATTTACACAGACGAATTCCTTAGGGTAGGTAGGTTCCCGTAGATACTTGCTCTAATTTCAAAAACAAATCAAAAAATACTTTTCACACCGACACATTTTCAAAAAGCTTTCGAAAGCAATTTTTCAAACACTCTTGAGGACCAATACAAGAGTCGAACTGGAATTTTCAAAGAAACTTTTTTTAAAACCCACAGTTGAAAAGCAAACAAACTATTTTGAAAACACAAGTGAGCAAGTATCTAAGAGCCCATGGATAACCATGGATAGAAAGGGTGCTAACACCTTCCCTTTCTATAACCTACCTCCCGAACCGAGAGCAATCTCTTTAAGGAATTTTTCTGTGCTTTTGTCCTTTCCATTTGGAGAAAATAAAAGACGGTGGCGACTCTTGCTTCCGCGATATTTCGCGAACCAGCGTTAAACAGTCAGTTCCAGATCCACCGATCACAGTAGGTTTTGATTTGATTTTATTTATTCATCGCAACCTAGGGGATGGGTAAAATAAAGTTGGATGACACAATGTTGCATGGAGATTGATGCAAAGAGTTATATCGCAGGAAAAACTGATAACAAACATTGCTGCATTGAGACTGACACAATAAGTTAATTTTAAAATTTCGGACATTATTGCATAAAGGCTGACACAATGGATGGAATTACTACTTTCACAACATTGTTGCCTGGAGTCTGACACAATGAGCTAGATCGCGAAGAAAGAACATATTGTTGCATGGAGACTGACACAATAAGTTAAATATAGAAAATTTCACACATTATCGCATAGAGACTGACACAATGTGTGGAATTGCTGATTTCGTAACATTGCTGCCTAGAGTCTGACACAATGAGCTAGATCGCAAAGGAAAAACATATTGCTGCATGGAGACTGACACAATAAGTTATATGTAGAAAATTCACACATTGTTGCATAGAGACTAACAAAATAGGTGGAATTGTCGACTTCGCAACATTGCCGCATGGGGTATGACACAACGAGCTAAGAAAGAAACACATTGTTGCATGGAGACTGACACAATAAGTTAATTTGAAAATTTCGGACATTGTTGCATATAGGCTAACACAATGGGTGGAATTGCTGCTTTCGCAACATTGCTGCCTGGAGTCTGACACAATGAGCTAGATCCAAAGGGATAACATATCGTTGCATGGAGACTGACAGAATATGTTCACACATTGTCACATGGAGACTGACACAATATGTTTGAATATAAAGGAAGTTGTTTTGAGTGATCCATATCTTAGTTAACTAAAACTGAGATGAGAACGATTTTTGCTGGTTATTTGCTTCTAACCGAGGTAAGAATTGATTGGAGGGCCCTAAGATACCGGCTTTATTAGTAGTGGGTTTCGAGGAATGCCATATGCGAAGTATGATGTGTAATGATTGATTGATGTATCTGATGTGATGATTGATTGATGTATGTGATGAATGACTTGAATAATGTGCGAATGGATGTTGGATTTTGAAATGCGAATGCGTAATTAAGCTTTTTGAGGTATGCTCGACCCATGTTGTCGGATTTCGTCAGATGGATGAGATGATAAGTATAGCCTGGTTTTGGATCGAAGAGCCCTAATGCATGATTTATGCAACCTTATGCATTATGATTATGAATTGAATTCTTTTTTGAATGGTGCCCCCGCGATGGGCCATGGATGATTAGAGCATAGAGGTTTGGTTATGCAACCATGTTTCTTGTCACATGATGGTATAGTGTTGTGTTTGCATGATTTCCTGATACTCGATTTGAATTTGAAGACTGCTGATGTAGAAGAAAGACCCACTTGAGGTTGTGAAAGTGTGCAGAGAGCTTGCCTCTATGTGAACTGTTTCTTTTTTAATTTGTGGGTAGGGTCTTGGAGGAGATTCTCTTTAATATGATCTTGAAAACTATTTGATCATAATATGGATAACCTCACTATTTTGTATTATGCCCCCAATTAACAAATTCTTGAAAATGCCTGGCTTTGATAGAACCATTTTGAATCAACTCCTTTTGATCGAGCCTTGTAGTAGTTTTCCCCATCATTCAAATTTTGAAAAGATGTGCCCCCTCAATCTCCAGGATATAGAGGAAATACCCTCAGAAAGAGCTTTAGACTTCACCATGAACTCAACATAGGTTGCCCCAAGTATTCGAAGCTTGAAAATATTTGTACTCGAAGTTGCTTGAAGAATTCAAACCCTACGCGCAGTAGGATGAACTTGGTATGTACTGGCCCAACATTTGAATCTTGGAATATTTCCCCTGCTTCCAGGCCTTGAGAGGTTTATTAAAACAAGGAAACCGAGTCATATCTTGTCGTGGCATGAATGCTTCTTCGAAAGGTATGCCCCTTGTCGAGAAGTGCTTTGAAATTTGATCCAAGTTGATTGAACCTCAAAATGATCACCCCTTTTCAATAGTATGCGATATACCCTAAAATTATTAGTATTTTCCCTCGTATATATGGATCCCCTTAGATGCTTTTCCCCTAGTTAGGAGCTTCCTGGGAAGGATGACTTTTGATCAAACCAAATTTGAGATCTCCTTGATCCTAAGTATTGATTCGTAGACAAAATTGTATATTTTGAAAAAGTAATTCCGTTTGATGCACATGCAAATTCTTGAAATCAAAATTGATTATTTGAAAAGAAATGGAAGGTTAGAAGATGAATATTCGAAGAAGCGGAGTAGTTAGAAATAATTTTAACAAACATAAGAGTCAGTTTAACACAAATCTTACTGAGTATACTTTCATAGTGAACCTAGCCTCAATTATGACTTCTAAAGGTGGTAACGGGTCCATGGTTCATGGTTTAAGAAAAAAAAGATATAATGATCAAAATTTATTTATCCCGCCCCAATCTCCTTGATGTTCTTCAATCCTAAGTCCAATTAATCCAACATATGCGTTTAATCCTCAAGAGAAAGTTCGTAGTCACGCAGATGATGAGAAGCATACATAAAGATCTAAGTGCCGATGAAAAGCATTAACAAGATCCAAGTGCTGATAAGATTCAAACACCGATGAAAAAGCTTTGATAAGATCCAATCATTAATAATATCCAAGCGTTGATAAGATCCAAGCGTTGAGGAGAAGCCTTGATGATTCTTGAGATGGTAGTCACACGATTGTTTTCCAATTTATTATTTTCAATCCCTTATTTTTGCATGGACCGATTTTTTTTTGAATTTTTTTGAATTTTTTTCGATCCATCGGGTTGCCATAACTTTTACTTCAGTCAATTTTTTTATTTATTTTTACTTAGCGGGCTTTCACTTTTTTTAATTTCTTTTTTTTTTTGCTTTTGATTTTGACAATTTGTGACTGCCATGCTGATTGTTGTAAGTTCATCTTCATCACTTCCTCGATCTTGATTGATGCACTAAGGAGAAAGATGTTGTGAACCTTGTCTTAGTTGATTCTTCAATCCTGGATGATAAATGTGAGTAAGATGATGTGCTCGAGTCTTTGCTTAGATCATCCTCTCGATGATGTATCGAGGAAAGAGATATGCTTGAACCTTTTCTTAGATCGTTTCGATTCTCCTGGGATTTGAATGCATCATCGAATTAATTGAAGTCTACCCTTCCCTTGGTTAAGATTAAGGTTTTTTAGAGAATAGAAAGAAATCCGACTTCTGGCTCGAGGGGGTTAACTACGGATTAACTCCTTATATCTCCACTATTTAGGAAGTGAAACAATGCCTTACATCGTCAGCTAAGCCTTACTATTAAAAAACATACGTCAGCAAAATTCAATTATTTTGTATTTTCATCATTCTCCATCAAAGTTTGTTGAAGTGAAAAATGGAAAAAGAAGAGAAGAATAGAAAGTCGTTGATTATTTGTGGAATGAATTGATTTCAAAAACATGCATTCTTATTTTATTAGAATTACTCGACCAAAGAGTACAAAGTTTATGATAAATAACACTTAGCAAGAAAGAAATTACAATTTGAAATGATTAAAGCCTAATGATCTAGAGAAAAGACTTCTTGTTGATCTACTGACTTTAGGAGATGCTTCGTAGTTTTTTGACTTGTCAGTTCATAGGGATGACCCTTGACTTTTCTTGGGCATACTTATTTCGTTGATAGGACAGTTACTCTTGATGTAGAGGAATCACCAATGGTAAGGGCATTTGAGGCGCTGTGTAGGCCTGTAGTTTATCATGGTGAAGGGAGACCTTCTCTCTCCAATAATACTTATAGGACCAAGCTCCATTGAGTCTCTAGTATATAATCTCCTTCTTCCACAGTTTCATATTTTCTTAAGTTTGTTTGCGAGTACCGAGAAATCAGCTAGGATATGGATAATAAAGGGTGAAGGTGGAAATGCATGAGATGCAAACATATGAATGTATGTAAATGCATGGGTATGTAAAAATATTTTTGGATTTAAAGGTATGCAAAAAAGTTTCATGGATATGCAATGCGACGTAGACGTAGTATGATGATAAACGTAGGGGGTACCCTATATAGGTTTAAAGATAGACATAATGATACCCTACACTGACTCAGAAATTGAGACAGGCAGAAACTCCTTAAAATATAGATATCGATTTGATGATATTCTACATTGTGTTATAGACTAAGACAAGTAGGAGTTCCTTAAGGTTTATGGAAAATGAAAGACGGCGAAGAGTCCTTACAGGATAGGGACGGTGATATAGACGGAAGCCCTATGGTCTAAAGATAGTAGTGGATGAAGGGATAACCCTTACGGGTTTGCAGATTGAAGTGGGATTTGTGAAAGGTATCCTTAGAAGGTAGGTTCATAGTATTAGCCTACAAATATTATACCCTCCCCATAAGGTGGTTTCCTTAAGAGTATCATGAATGATACTAGAGGGAAAGGCACAAGAGCCTCCCTTAAGTGGAGTCTCTTTAAACTTTTGTCTCTAGGTCATGAAAGGTCTCATCACGAGTTTCTGGTTAAAAGGCTATAAAAAGAGTCATAGGTGTCATTCCAAAATCCTACTTCCCAAGATGATGTCTCTCGAGAGGTATTCCTTTTGCGAAACTTCACCGACTCTAGGCGAAGTCGTCACATAAACTCATAGGATTGATGTAACCCCTTGGCTAATAGACGAACCTTCTTTCTAATGGTTTTGAGAATAATTATTGCAGAATTTTTAAATCCCACCACAAATATATAAGTGAAATGAATAATAAAGAATAGGTAAGAAAATAAGTAAATAATTAAATAAGAAATAGTAAAACCCAAAAAAATAAGAAAAACCCTAAAAACCCTAAAATCGAAAGATAAGGCTTCTAAACCTAGGGTTGAGTCCCCAGTAAAGTCGCCAGCTGTTGCAACTGGTTTTTTAATCAGATTCACCACCCTTAATTTTTATCCTAAAGGAAGGGAGTATAAAGGAATAACCCTAAAAAGTTTCAGAGATTCTAGGTTTGACTCGGTTCTATATGAGGGGAAGGTGTTATGTACCCCTTATCTACCTTGTTCACAAGGATACTAGGTTTAGAAGCGCGTTTTTAGGAAACAGGGTTTTTAATTATTTTATTAGGGGAAAGGTTTGAGTTTTAGTTTGGGGGACTCTCCGCGATTTTAAAATCGTATGCCTACGTATCCTCTTAGGAGGAATCAGAGTCCCATTTCATAATTTTCAATGTTTGGTTGGTGTTTTTTATAAGATTGCGTAGAATTACTTTCAAATTAACCTTGAACCTTGTCTGGGTTATAAGTTGAGTGATGGTAAACACAGTTCGTAGTTTGATTTGAAGACGATGCTATTTAATCTTTTTTTAAAATAATAATCTTGGGTTTGGATTATGTTAGTTAAAAAATATTGACGTTGGTTAGATATTTTAAAGTGTAGAGCGATGGGAGTCTGATATAGTCTCCTCATCACGTTGCCAGATATTGGCCATGTGTTGCTCGTCATGAAGGACGCGGAGAAAGTCTTACATAGTCTTCCTCATCACGTGGCCAGATGGAATATTTGGAATTGCATGGATTTTAATATTTTGATATAAAATCTTAAATTAATTTAGTTTAAAAAAAGTGATTGATTTATTCTAAAAACTAAAAGCCTATTTTTTGTATTTTAAAATTTTAACATTTATAGACTAAGAACAAACAAAAACAAGAAGCAATAACTAAAAAATATGGAAATATAATGATTAAAAGCAACTAAAATAAAAATTAACCAATAATAGAAAATAATAACAAAAGGATAAATGTAGGGGATGTCACATTATTAATGGAATTTTTTTAGCAATATATGTGAGAATTAAATGAGAATAATGGTAGCATCAATTTAAAGAAATCATAAATAAAAAAAATAAATGGAATGAAGTTCAATATACCCCAATCTTCTCTCTCCTTTGATTCTGCAAAAAAAAAAAGATGGTCTTGATGTTACCAATTCAAAATTTTGTTGTAATTGGATTTGTATGTTAATGCCAAGAAGAGAATCTGTCAAAGATAAAAGATGATTATTAGTGTGTAATAAAGTTCTTTTACTCCGATTTGGTCTTGAAAATTTGAAGATTGTTGATTTCTATTATGGTTAATGGTTAGAGATGGAAAAGGTTTGAAAACGAAAATGTTATGTTAGATATGCGAAAAGCTGGTTTATGTTGTGTTGGTTACGGTGGAATTTTTGCAGTGAAAATAACACGTTCTTCTTTTGGTTTATTTGTAAAAAATGGGTCTAAGTTAAGTGATCTAAAAAAATTAAAACAATTGTGTAGTGGTATTAAAGGGTTGATTAAAATTTTGGTTTATGTTTGAAAAAATATGTTTCTAAAGGGATAAAGTGGATTGTTGTTGAAAAAAAAGTGTGAATTGCATGTGTATTTTCGGTGAAAATATCAGATGTTAATGACCTAAAAGTGAAACGAAAAGAAGAATATTTTACTGAAAATCTCAGCGTCAAAAGAGAGGAAAAGATTTGTGAGAATTTGAGGAAAATTGGCCTCCATATAAAATATAAATTTAAAATAAAAATAATATTAGAGAGTATTCATCACATGGTAAAATAAAACAACAACAGAATAAATAGGGAGAGGCCTCATAGGTTAATCATTGACCATGATAGCAAAATATCACCAATAGTTTGAAATCAATTTTGAAAGAAAAAGAAATTTGCAAAAAGAAGGAAGTGTGTGTGAATGAGTAAAATTGTGAGATATTGTGGATTATTACGAATGATTAACTAGGACAAACTAAGGTCCTATTTATAGATAAAAGAAACCGTCCAAATTGGAAACAAAACATAATTGATCAGTCAAAAATAAGGTGTGACACAAATTGACATCAAATGGCCAATAAGAAACACCTATTTAAAAAGGAAAGAAAATTAGTGACGAAAAATAGAAAAAAAAAAGAACATGTTGAAAGTGCGACACAAGAGATTCAAACTTGTGACCTCATTCTTGCAAGCTTTATTCTTTACCAATTGTGCTATGTTACTTATTTGTAAATAAACTCAATTTCAAAATATATGAAGTGTGTGCAAATATTTTCTATTTTAAAAATACAAATAATCTTAAAATGAATCATTATATTTTTTAATAGGTTTGGAAGCAAATATTTATAAAAAACAAATAATATTATAAAAACAAAGTTTAAAATATTTTTGACTGGACTTGAGAATGAACATCTATAAAAATCAAATAATATTATAAAAAAAAGTTTAAAATATATTTTACTGGACTTGAGAATAAACATCTATAAAAATAAAATAATATTATAAAAATAATGCTCTATTTTCAGGAGACCACCGAAAGTTCAGCACCAAAAACTTCAGAGACACAAGACTCTGCTGAACACAGTAGGCAACACAAGGAGGAATTGGCGAACGATGAAGCCATTGCCGAAGCAGAGGAACAACAACCAAAGGAAACTCAAGTGGTCGATCTAACAGAGGAGCAACATGACGAAAGGGATCATGTTGATGCTGGCACTACTGAGCTACAGGTCGAAGAGAGTCATGTCGATGCAAACGCTACTCAACAACTTCAACCCCAAGCCAACGCTGCTGTAAGAGTTACCACCTCGACAAAGCCCAAGTCTAAAGAAGACTTGGACCTTTTGAAGCAAACTGATCCCATCGGCTACCTGAATGCCATCATCGAGAGTAGGGGAAGTTCATCTGACCTTAGTCATGATGCTTCTACTGCATCGGGGAAGTCCATTTCGACTTCTCCTCTTGATGAGGCTTTGATGAAGGTTAAGGCTCAGTTCTTCAGAAAGGATCTGATGAAGGCTTTGGAGGGGGATCCTACTGCTCCGTCTTGTCTGGGAGCTGTTTTGAATGCAGTCGATTTGCTTGATGTGACTCCAGAGGTTTCCAGCTTTATCTTGGAGTTATACTCCATTGTTGACCAAGTCTCTGCGGACTATCAACGTCAGAGGGGCTTCAACAGCCAGCTCGAAGCGCTACATGGCAAGAGTTCTTCTGCCTGGACTGAGGTGGCTGAAACGACTTCTCGAATTGCAGAGTTGTCGAAGCAGAAAGCATCCAAGCAAGAAGAAATTGACGCCATAGATCGAGATAATGCCTCTATAAAGGCGCAGATCGAAGAGCTGGAGGCCAAGATAAATGCTAACACCAAGTGCAAAGAGGAACTCCTCTCGACCGCTTCGGACAGAGAGAGCCAAGCTGAAGTTACACGAGGCCTAGAGTTCGCTGAGAAGGCCCAAGCCTTCGATGACCAGATTGCCAAACTTTCCCAGGCGACTGCCTTGTGTAACAAAAGGCTGGAGTTGCAGCAGGCCAAGTACCTTCGACTTAGAGATTCTATCCCTTTCTAATTTGCTCAGCCATTTATTAACCATGTATTGTAATATTTGCAAGACAATGTAACCATTTTGGCTAATTCTTATATAATTTTCCATTTTGGCTTTTTATGGTTAATTTGGTCGTTAATTGCTATTTATTTTGATCTCTTGGAGCATAGGTTTATATTTTTTCAAATATTTTCCGTTTACTCTCAAGAGTGTTTTATCTTCACCTAACTCTTCGACTTCATAAGCTCCACCAGAAAAAGTTTGGATAATTCTGAACGGTCCTTCCCATTTGGGTGACCATTTTCCCATGCTTCGAACCCTTCGATCCATGGGGAGAATTACCTTCCAAACTAAATCTCCAGGCGAGAATGCCTTAGGTTTTACTTTTTTATTGTAAGAGTCTTCCACTCTTTTCTTCTGAATCCTTAGTAGGTCGAGAGCGCGTAGTCTTTCTTCGTCCAAATCTACTAGTTCGTCTAACATCATATCCCAATAAACCTCAGAGGGGATATCATGATGTCTCTGAACCCTTGCAGATTGAAGACAAATTTCCGCTGGCAGCACTGCGTCATGACCGAAAGTTAGCCGATATGGTGTGGTATCTATGGCTTCTTTTGGGGATGTTCGACAGGCCCACAAGATCTGGTCTAACGTCTTATGCCAATTTTTTGGCTTCTTCCCTACATGCTTTTTTATCAGGCCAATCACTATTTTATTCGCTGCTTCAACTTGACCGTTTGCCTGTGCATAATAAGGCGTTGATGTTAGGAGTCTAAAGCCTGTTTCTTGAGCGAATTCCTGCATCTTTCGACCGGTGAAAACTGATCCTTGATCAGTCGTTATAGTTTCAGGGATTCCAAATCTAAAGATAATGTTCTTTTGAATAAATTCAATGACATTTTCTTGGTCTACATTGACTAAAGGAATAGCTTCGATCCACTTAGTGAAATAATCAATGCCTACCAATATATACTTCTGGCTCTTTGATGATGCTGGTCGAATCTCTCCAATAAGATCCAACGCCCATCCTCTAAAGGGCCATGGTTTCACTATTGAGTGAAGTTCGCTTGCTGGTACATGTTGGATGCCTGTATGGACTTGACATTCCTGACAACCCTTCGCGAACTCAACACAATCTTTCAAGATGGTGGGCCAGTATAGTCCTTGTCGAAACAACAACCATTTCATCTTATGGCCTACTTGGTGAGCCCCACATGCTCCAGCGTGCGTAGTCGAAAGGGCTATGTATGCTTCAGTTTCACTTAAGCACTTTAGCAATACCCCTTCAGGCGTCTTTTTAAATAACTCATTACCCATGAGTACGTAACTCAACGCCCTATATTTTATTTTCCGTTCTGTCAAAGCTGCTGGATTTTGTAGATAATCCACAATGGGTTTCCTCCAATCTTGCTCTGACAAATTGTCTATGAACGATATTTCAAAGTTCCTTTGATCAGCATACCCTAGTCTTGTCGATTTCAAATCTGTTGGTGACAGACTAGTTGCTTTTATTTTTTCTCGGACTTCGATTGCTCTTTGTAATCTCGTTTTTGAAATTTTGTACCCAGATGGAATTTGTGCCAAATCATTGGCTATTTGATTTTCCAATCTGGGTATGTGTCGAATGTTGACCATTTCGAATTTTTTCAATAAACGATTTGCTATCACAAAGTACATAATAAGATTTTCTCTTATGCACTTATACTCTTTTGTGACTTGCTTAATGACTAACTCTGAATCTCCCATTATTTCGACTCGAGTTGCCCCCAATTCCAACAATATCTCAAGGCCAGTAATTAGAGCTTCGTAATCATCCTCATTGTTCGAACAAGTACCTGATATCTTGTACTTGAATGTTGTTGGAATTTTTTCTGGAGAAATAATCAAGACCCCTACTCCTGTTCCATCTTTATGGCTGGAACCATCGAAGTAGAATTTCCAAGGCTCTATCTCCACATAATTTATACTCTCAATCTGAATTGAGTGGTCGACTATAAAGTCTGCCACCACTTGCCCTTTCACTGCCCTAAGAGGCATAAAGGTCAAGGAGTACTCAGTTAACGCTAGCGCCCACTTGCCAATTCGGCTGTGCAGGATGGGTTTCGACAACATGTACTTGAAAACATCAAAATGAGACGAAACATACACATCAACTGGTTTTATATATTGTTTGAGCTTTGTACAAGAGAAATAAAGACATAGACATAATTTTTCAACTTCGCTATATCTAGTTTCTGCATCGTTCAAAACTCTACTAAGATAGTAAATGGGTCTTTCGACTCCATTTTCATCTTCTTGGGCTAACATGCTTCCCAAAGTTTTGTCGGATGCAGCTATGTACAATCTCATACTCCTGTTGCTGCAAGGAGGCACCAAAACAGGTGGCTTAGTGAGATACCCTTTGATTTTGTCGAAGGCTTCTTGTTGCTCTTGCCCCCATTCGAATCTTTCCTTATTCAATCGAAGTAAGGGTGAGAAGGCTTGAGCTTTTCCACTTAGGTTAGATATGAATCTCCTTAAGAAATTTATCTTGCCCAGCAGAGATTGCAGTTCCTTTTTGTTTGCTGGCGCTTTCGCTTCCAGGATTGCTTTCGTCTTGTTCTGGTTGATTTCGATTCCTTTCTTGTGGACGACGAAGCCCAAGAAATCTCCAGCTTTCACACAGAACGCACACTTCAAAGGTTTCATTTTCAGACCATGTTTTCTCATTCTTTCAAATGATTGTCGAAGATGGTCTATATGGTTCTTCCTGGAAACAGATTTCACAACAATATCATCAATATATACTTGCATAAAAGTGTTAATAAAATCATGAAAGATAGAGTTCATCGCTCGCTGATATGTTTCCCCATCGTTCTTTAGGCTAAAAGGCATCACTACCCACTCGTAAGTGCCTAAAGCCCCGGGGCATCGAAAAGTTATTTTCGACACATCTTCTTCGGCAATGAATATTTGATTATATCCTGAATAACCGTCGAGCATGCTCAGGTACTCATGGCCAGCGGCAGAATCGACTAGCATTTCCGCCACAGGAATAGGATATTCATCTTTGGGTGTAGCAGCATTCAAATCTCTGAAATCTATGTATACCCTCAATGTACCGTTTTTCTTAATCACTGGCACAATGTTTGCAATCCATTCGACATACCTCGTAGCTCGTATGAATTTGCACTTCAGCAGTCTTTCGACTTCTGTTTTGATCTTCGACAGTATTTCTGGAGCGAAGCATCTTGGACTTTGCTTAACTGGCTTCTTCCCAGGTTTGATTGGCAACTGAAGTTCTACCAATCTTCTGTCGAGACCAGGCATCTCGTCGTAATCCCATGCAAAGCAGTCCTTGAACTCCTTTAACAAATGGATCACTTCCAACCTGAGTTCTGGGTCTATTTTTGCGCTAATGTAAGTTGGCTTTTTCTCTAACCCTTCGCCCAAGTTGATTTCTTCTAAAGGATCCTGCGCTAACATTTTGATGTTGTTCGCTAAGGGGTCCTTTTCGAATCCCAAAGGCTCATCGTCATAGATGGCGTCGAGCCTTTGTTCCTGCATTTCTCCAGGCATGATATCAGGGGGTTCTGGATCGAAATCTTTTCCAGGACCTGCAGAAGGTAACTCTTGATCATTGGCCTGTGTGGCCATATATTTTACTTCGGCTTCGAGAGCCGTTATCATCCTTGTTTCGGCTACGTAAGCCGAAATTCGCTGCAGTGATTGTGACTCAGTCATTGTCACTGAATTCGCTTCCCCACCCAGTTGGTTGGATGTCAGTTAGCCCACTAAAATCAATGTGGGACAAGTCTTCTCTGTCCCATTGAAAACCATGCTCAGGGTGCAGGTATAAGGAACAAAAAGCATTTGGCGCTGGCGCCAAGTCGAAGTCAGGTGCTGGGCATGGCCCAATGTGAGCCAAATATTTGTCGAAGTCTGCCATCCCTAGGTGATTTACTTCGCCCAAGTAATAGCTCTGATCCGCTTCTATGTTTTCGACCATTCCATCAGGACGCCATAGTATCAACCTTTGGTGCATTGATGATAGTACAACTCCAACACCATGTATCCATTCTCGGCCCAACAAAATATTATAATTTGGTTTGGCCGATATGACCATAAACATAGTTGGTCGAAGGATGGATCCCACCTTGATGTCCAGTTGGATCACACCCATAGTGGTCCCTATTCCGCCTTCATAATTCGACAAGACCATATTGTGAGGCTTGATGTTTTCATCGCTCTTGCCTATTTTTCTCAGCATAAAGTGAGGGATGATGTTGATGGTTGCCCCAAAGTCCACCAAGATCTTATTTACTGTGGTTTCTTCGAGTTTTGCCCTTATAAATAAAGGCTTCAGGTGGTTTTTCATCGCCTCTGTAGGAGGTTCGAAAAAACCATTTTGCTCTTCAGTAGCGCCATTATCCATGACGAAGTAGCATACTGGCCTATGCTTGGCCATTTCTTGTTCGACTTCCCAATCGTTCGCTTCGACCTCCACCTGGAGGTTGAACTCTCTTGGCAAAACTGAGACTATGTTCACCATGATATCTAGGGTGTCATCAGACTCAGAGCCATCTTCGTCATCAACTTCACCCTGGTTAGGCCAGACTAGCCTATTGGTCACTAGTTGTCTTTCCAGAGGCTTTCTCTGCTTTCTCTGAGGGACATTTGAACTTGATTCTGGCTTTGGTTCATTGGTAGCTTCCCTCTCAGCCTTTTGCCGCCTCTGGTACCTTCTCCATTGGGATCGAGACATGGGATTCTTTCCCTTGTAGTTACTTGATACCTGGGTCACTTTAGAAGCGACAACCTGAGGTTCTTTCTTATGTGTAAAAGATGAACCTCTTGGCACTTCGAAGGAGTGCCATCTTTCCTCGCTTGGCCTCTTTCGACCTGATGTTTTATACCACGTATCAACTGGCACATTGGTTGGAGGCCTGAAAGTCAGTGGCCTCTTCTCTTGATTTGAACCCTTTTGGTAGGTTCTTCTGGGGTCATGTAGAGTATCAACACTTTCCCTTCTTATGTTTGCTGCTCTCACACCTTGGATGTGTTCAGCAGCTTTTTTGTCAAAAATCGAGCTACATCGAGGACACAACATCACTTCTGACTTCTTCTTCTGGCATCTTTGCAGGAAATCTGCCAGATTTTCATTTTCCCGAGGGAAAGCCGTTTTGTTGGCTTGTTCTTGCCTAGTGGCCTCCTCTGATGCTTTTGGTTCAGAGATTTCGACCATGTTGACATTCATGGTGTCTTTGGTGGCAAGAGTCATTTGCTTCATCTGAGTCTCCATGTCCTATGTCTGGCCTTGAACTGCAGCCAAGTAGGAACTGGGTTTTGCTCCAGATTTTAGGGCTCCAACTGTCTCCAGTTTGGGGCTTTCAACGGCTTTTTGGACTGCTTCAATTGTCTTTCTAGAAAGACTCCCAGAAAAACTGCCAAAGATTGGCATGTTGACATGATCCTTGGTGACTTCGACCATAGTTATTCCTGGCCTCTTCTCCTGGCTTCTGGATGCCTCGATCACATTCACCTCTGAAGGTTCAGCATAATGGGCTTCAGCCTGCAAAGGGTTAGAGTCCACAGTCATGGGGGTCTTATCAGCAAATTTCAACCTCCCTTCTTCGATAGCATCTTGCACGAGATTCCTGAAAAGAAAACATTGAGATGTTTTATGGCCCAGAAAATTATGATATTTACAAAAGCCTCTTTTCTTTCTTTGATCAAGAGGAGGCACTTTTGCCCCTGGGGGCACTATCATTTGGCCATCTTTTACAAGTAAGTCAAAAATTTCATCACATTTTGTAATATCAAAACTGTAAGTCTTTTTAGGGAACCTATCGTTGGCCCTTTCCGGACCAGTGGGATTTTTTCCACTTGAGGGGACTAGCAGTTTGCAAGAGTATGGTGGCCCTTGTTTTAGTTCTGCTAAATCGACCTCGCTTTCTTCGACGGTTATAGTTTCGTCGAAGGTTTCTGGATCTTCATCGTCCATTTCGACATATGTTATCCTTTCTCTTTTATGAGTTTTTGTCGCCTTGGCTTTTTCAGCTTTAAGGCGTTCTACCTGTCGAACTCTATCGGCCAGTTGGGCCATGTCTCTCAGGTATTGAGTGTCTAATTTCTTCCTAATGGAATAATCTAAACCTCATGCGGCTATTTCGACTAACTCATGTTCTGGCACTTGCGTAAAGCATCTTGCTTTGAGCAACCTAAACCTATTTAGATATTCGTCTATAGGTTCAGTGAATCGTCTCTTTACGCTGGCCAATTCTTTTAGGCTTATCTTGGTTTGTCCCATGTAGAATTGCTCATGGAACAATCTCTCCAACTGGGTCCAATGGTGGATCGAATTGGGGGGGAGAGTTGTGAACCAAGTAAACGCGTTCTTTGTTAGGGAACTTGGGAAATACTTAATCCTCAGGTTTTCGTTGTTTGAAATATCTCCTACTTCAAACAAGTATCTCGCCACGTGTTCGACAGTGGATTATGTCGTGTCCCCTGAAAATTTAGTGAACTTAGGGACTTTACATCTAGGAGGTAAGTCTGTTTGTAACACATATTATGACAGTGGGGATGTAAAGTTGGGCCTATGAAAGCCCATATTCATCCCATTTTGCGTCATGATTCTTTCGATCATGGCTGCCAGGTTATTTTCCAAACCCATGTTCTGGTATTGGATGTGCTGAACTACTTCGTCAGCATTTTGGTTTCTGTTGATTATCCTTACCTCCGAGGCTATGACCCTAGGTTCTTCGACCCCGGGTTGCTCCAATCGTGTCCTAAGGTTTTCTTCGACAGGCTGCTGGACTTGGTTAATAGTGGTTTCTTCCTCTAGAAGTATACCTTGGTTTCCCCTTATTTGCGCCCTTTGGGGCTGTCGAATAGGTTGGGGTACCCCAAAGAAATCAGCCAGACGCGCCATTTGCGCTGTCATCTGCTGATTCGACTGAGTAGTATTTTGTATTAGAGGATTCAGCACTGTACTTAAAGTTTGTGCCAACATTTGAACCATATCATGGTTGCTTTCGTCCATTTGCTGCCTCAAGACTGCTGTCGAGGCATTCGTAAGGCCATGCGCTACTTGGGACGTTCCTCCTAAGAGTTGGGTCCTACTCCTGTTCGCCATACCAACTCCAGAACCTTGGAGTGGCGAAGAGGCACTCACTAAAGGGTCTGAAAAAGTGGACGCAGCGTTCGTCAGGCTAGCCAATTCAGAAGTTGGCATGCCATAGAGTGGTTCTCGATTTGGACCGCCTGCCGGAAATCCTGGGGGAACATAAGGCCTAGTTCTTGGGTTTCCCCATGGTAGGGGAGTTCCCAAAGGCATTCTGGGGCCAGTGAACGGAGGTAATGGCCCCGTTTGTGTGACCGTTACTGCTGGTGTTGAACCAGCGGTTAGCGCTTCACTTACGGTTGGGATAACCGTTGATCCCACATTTGTTTGTGGGATTTCGTTATTGTTTGGCGGATTCGCCATCACTTCTCTTCTTCTCGTAGTATTGGTATCGTTAGTGTATATTCTGCCACTTCTCGAAAAAGATGATATTCTGTATAAATACGGTTAACCTTAAAAATCAACACAAGGTCCCACCGGGTGTGCCAATTTGTTTACCGTGGAAATTGGTAAACAACCGCTGATCTTCCAAAAGGTTACTTATTTGGTGACTCGCAGGATCGATCAGATTGATCCTAAGACATGGTTGATTTTTGGGGTTTGACTAAGTTCTAATGATGGTTAATGCTAGTAAAGCAAAGACACTTTATATAAATTGCATGAAGAAAAAACTTGGTAGAATAAATGAAAGGTAATAAATAAAGGCTTCGACTGGGAAGAGTAAATGAAAGGCAATAAAGTTCTGGAATATAAAAGACTTTGATTAATTTAAATGGTGTTTCACACATACATTCTCAACAATTTTTTCGCTCACACTGGGTACTTGAATCTAAATGAGTAACTTGTATATAATTGTGAACACACGCGAAAACTACGTGAACAACTAGTATTTATACTAAACACATCTCAAGTAACCGTTGGGCAGTTACGCTGCTTCGAGATGACACCACTTGGCATGCTCACAACATTCGACGCTCCTGATCTTGGCACGTAGCACTTGGTAACTGCTGGGAACCATTTTTCCTCCAAACATTCGAATCTCAAACCGTTTCACTCTGAGCATCAAATGCCTTTGTCGAGAAGCTCCTTCGACGTCGAAGGCAACAAGATTTCTTTGACGTCGAAGGCAACAAGATTCCCACTTAAAGAAATCGTCTAAGTACCTTGCCACCTTCTGACAAGCATTCGACAGGATCAGCTGGTCGAAACCACTCCTCATGATTAATAGTCTATATTAATAAAAAACAAGGGTGTCGAATTTAGGAGCCAACAGATATACATATGGAAAATCTATACAGCCGGCAAGTCGAACACCTGAAAGGCGACTTGGGAAAAAAAGGGTATCCCGGTGGACTGAAAACCCGAAAGGACGGTCCAGGAAAAAGTTAGGGATTTAAAGCATATAACTATGTCCCATTGGATCACCTTACAGCCAATCTTCAGTATCAACTATCAAGCTCACACGGTACTAATCAATCTAATCAGCTTCAGACAAGCAACAAAGGGATGAGACGCTCAAAGACATAAAAGAAATAGCAGAATGGGAACCCAATGGGATTATTTTACATAGATGTTTTTCGCTGTATGCTATTTTGTAAAGTTTTATTCTTACGACGACATTCTCTTATTGGGATGTTCGTCTCCTTGTACAAAAATGTTTATTCAAGCTAATACAAAGCTATTCCTTTGAAAGTGAAAAACTATTTATTTTCCTGTTTTGTTTGTGAAAACGTCCAGTGATTATTTTTGAACATATGCATTTGAATGTGATTACTACTTACAAATATACGCACAAAAAAAAAACAGAAAGACATTTACTAATGGCTTTAAGGAACAAGACAATATCTAAAGGCCATCTGCAAAATCCCCGCCGCAGATATTTTCTCCAGCAGGTACCTTCTACAATAGGTACAGAGGAAAAGACATCCTGCTACAAGGTCACTGCCATATTCTCAGTATGCAACCTAATGGTGTCAGGTATTCTCATATCCCCGGTAGAGAAAAAATTCCAATTACTGCTCCCAAAATTCCCCAAGGAAGTCAGCAAGATTCTCAGGATTCCCCAGCAGGATTTCACAAAATCCCCAAGCAACGCAAGGAGTTTCCCTTCCCCAACAAAGTTTATTTCTCTAATCATGGAAATCTGTCTCTCAGCATTTCAACTTCAAATAGAATCAGAAGACCTACATTATTCATCCCCAGCTACAATCAGGGATTTATTTTCCTAATTTAACAACACTGCAATAGAACGACTGACACATTCATAGATTGCACTCATACACCATTTCACAGGTGTCATAGCATATGCAGCATGAATCATTTCACAATCTCATTTATTTTGAGAGCATCATTTGTACTTCATGCATCATGATATTGCATGCAGCTAATTCTTTACCTTTTCAGGAAAGATTGACAGATTAATGTCGTCAACAACTTTCAAAAAGTTCTAGATTAATACCTGAAACCAGACAGGAAAACTATCTGTGAGTGACTGATTATAGATTAATACCTGAAACCAGACAAGACAACTATCTACATGAACTGATTGAAGACTAACTCCCGAAACAAGTCGGGGAAACTATCTTTCTTTCAAAAGAGGTCAAAGATTAATACCTAAAACTAGACAGGACAGCTATCTCAACGACCAACAAAAACAAGTTCCAGATTAATACCTGAAGCAAGACAGGAAAAATATCTGTGAACGGTTAATTGTAGGTCAATTCCCGAAAAAAGACAGGGCGACTGTCTACATGACGAACATTTCCTTCAGAGTAGTTCTGAAACGCATTTCCCCTTCAGCACTTCATTCTAAAAAGCATCTCCTTCAGAAGTTTTATTCTGAAAAACATCTCCTCCAGTGCTTCATTCTAAAAAGAATTTCCCTTTCAGATACGAAATTCTGAAAAGCATTCTCCCCAGAGACCAAGTTCTAAAAAAACATTTCCTTTAGAGGAGTTCTGAAACACATTTCCCCTTCAGCACTTCATTCTGAAAAGCATCTCCTTCAGAAGTTTTATTCTGAAAAACATCTCCTTCAGCGCTTCATTTTGAAAAGAGTTTCCTCTTCAGAGACGGAATCCTGAAAAGCATCTTCAAGATACAGTCAAACTTAGACTTAGTCTAATTTCTGTCAACAATCACCTTTGGATGGCATCTGTAAGCCCATCTCCGAAAATTTTCCATCACCTCTCCAAATGGCATCTTTAAGCCTATTCCTTACACAATCAACCACAACATCATCGAGTGCAAATTTCTGGGCACTCTAGTATTCAATCATCCTCTACCGTCAAGCTATGAACGACAACGTGCCATACTTACTTTTCAGGTTTAAGAAGAATGAACAGGGGCAGCTGTTGTACCCCAAAATTTGACCTCTCTATTCTCAAGGCATTTTGTCATAGGGATTTATTAAAGGTCAAGATTGCACGAGTACAATTGGATTTTTAACACCCCACATGATTTCCGTGGACCATATTGGATTTCCAAGCATCCCGGTCAAAGAGGAAACTATTGAAATAAGAAAGAAGATAAATTTGATTTTTTTTTGACAAAATTGAAGAAAAGCAAGTTTTCTTCGACTCATACTAGCTTCTAGTGAACATTTCTTCGTTCCATGCTCAGCTTCGACTGAATTCCCCCCCTGTAAGCTAGCTTTGACTGGTCATTTGCTTCCCTTGAAACAACTTCCTTCGATTCAGAAGGCAAAGGCCTTTTGAAAGCTTCCTTCGATTCAGAAGTTAGTGGCTCCATACCAGCTTCTTTCAATTCAGAAGGCAAGGGCCTTATGAGAGTATTCCTTCGATTCACAAAGCCAGGACTTCCTTCATGCCAATAGGAACAAGGCAATGGCTTCCTGTAACTTTCCTTTGATTCAGAAGCCAATGGCCTTCTAAAAGATTTCCTTCAATTCACAAGGCATGGACCTCCTGCATGCATGCTTCGATTTCACCATTGGCCTTACATGTTTTCTTGTTTCACAATGCAATGACTACCTGCATACAAGCTTGATTCCTGTTTCGATTGGGGCATTTGATTTCTTTTGACAAGCTTGACTCCTGCTTCGACTGGGTAGTATCTCCATTAGAAAGTTTGTTTCGACACGCATAGTCTCTACACTATGACATATCTGGGTGTCCCAATCAAAGGTTATACCTTGGTGGCCCATCTGAAGAATTGCAAGTGATGCACACAAATGATGCACGTGGTCCCTTTAAAATAACTTATACATGTTCCAAATCAAAGGACACCCATTTGGGCCCCTTCAAAGGATACACATATGAGCTATTCAAAGGACACTTTGATTTGGAAAGAAACATTGTTGTCTGAAAAGGAGTCTGGTCGAAGGATAGGGCTAGGGGATCAAAACAAAAGGTTGAAATATCCAAATATGCTTGCTGGCCAGAGTCCTATGTGCTGCAAAGTCCAAGCCTACAACACTGGCCACAACGCTCCAAAACTGCTACAAAGCTGTCCTGCTACACTGCTCCTATATTTGCACCAATTTGGTATACAAAAAACTGTACCTCAAAGGCTACAAAAACAGCATACCCAATTTTTTCAAATCTCTTTTGTTTTCCCTCCCAAATCCCAGCCAACTTCATCTATAAATAAGATGTTCCACAACACATCTTAGGGGGCCTCTGGGGAGCTGAAAAAACTCTTGTTGTGAGGAAATTATCAAATTCTCAAAACTCTTAAACATTCTGAAACATTCTCAAACATTCCAAACTTTAAAACTCTCAGATCCCTTCATGCATTAGTGAATCCTTCGATTCACTCCCCAACTTCCAGATAACTAACCTTCGATTTATTCCCTAACTACAACATAATAGTATTTTGGTTCATTCCCTAGAATGTTATATAATAACCTTCGATTAACTCACCACTATCACATACCCTCCTTCGATTCAATGACTGCCTAAACAAAGCAGTAACTGAACTAGCTTCAGGAAGGTTCCAGTGAAGCTCCATCCACCATGAAGGAAGTCACCTACAGCTCCTTCGATTAACACTTCAAGAGGTAAGTTTCCTCTAAACTTGGAACTTTTCATTTAAATATAATTTGTACATATAAATAAAAGGAAAATGTAGATATCCCATCTAGGAAGTTGACCATGCCCTAACTTTTGATCCTCACTGCCTGTATGTTGAAAACCTCAACCCGTACTAGTTAGACTTTGGATTTTGGTGCCCAATAATCTTGTGCTAACCCCTGGCTTGTAGCTTTTGAAAGTTATACTTGTTAGTTTTATTTTCAAGTTTTAGGCAGGTTTTCGGTAGCCTTCGATCGGATAAAAAATGAAGCCTTTTGAATCTCAACTTGAGAGCTTTACATTCCTGCAACCGAAAGAGGCAACAAGGAGTTTGAAATGAAGAGTGTACACTCACGCTAACTTCCAGGCCAATCGAAAGAAGCAGAAAAAGGACGTAATCAAAGGGCATGCTAATGCTGATTCCCAACCCCAATCGAAAGAAGAAAAAGAAGGGTGAATCAAAGGAGCCTACTGCCTGGATTGAAAGACTAACTTTTTTCTCTCTTTTATGTTATTTATGCTTGTCTTTATATTTTCTTGCTATTCAATATGGTTGTAATAGTGTAGGATATTTATTTTCTGCATTTTTATTTCTTTATACAAATGTTAGTAATTAGGATGTATGGCAAGATAAAACCAACAAGTAGACAACCCTAATCAAAGACTAAATACATGCAATCAAACACACTTTGCACACATGCACCTCTAGGGTAATCTCACTTGTTGCCTTGGAAAATAGTCATGTCCCTCGAATATGGGCATTTTAGCAAAGACCCTCGATAAAAGATCGTAGTCCCTCGATGACCCTCGATGTTACCTCCAGTAAACGATCTAGTCCCTAACGAAATTGCTAAAACGTCCCATATGTTGCCTTCTATGACTATACAGACGACCCATGCCCGTCCCTTCACATCCAACGATGGGGATTTTTATCAATCAATGGTAAGATAGAAATATCTAAAGGAGGAGGAAAAGAACAAAGACCTTTTGAATGGGTATGATGCTCATAGTTGCTCGCTTGCTCACAACTAAAAAACCATTTTCACTCCAACCCTTTCAATTGAAACATTTTCAAAAGTCAAAACTCTTTGTACGCATTCTTATAGAGACGAGGATCATTACAAAAGCACTTTCAAAAACATCTTCTACAAAACTATTTTCAAAACCAACACTTTGTACGCATTGTTATAGAGACGAGAATCATTACAAAGGCATTTTCAAAATATTTTCAAACCCAGACCACAAGCACAGTTTCAAACAAAAAGCAAGTGATCTAGAAAGCAACTAAGAGCCCGTAGATAACTACGGATGAAAAGGGTGTTAAAACCTTCCCTTTTCATAATCTACCCCCCGAACTCAAGAAATAATATGAAAGGTCTTTCCTGTTGTTTTCACCCTTTCCTTATTGGATAAAAGAAAAGTCAGTGGCGACTCTTGCTATCTGTAACAACTGTGATCAAACACAAAGAAACCAAGTCAGTTCTCCCATCGTATTACAAATTTCTATTTCCTGTTTTATTTCTTTCAAATTTTTGGGATATGTAATTTTAAAAAACAATAACTTTAAGCCTTGTGCCATACCCGGTGCACAGCGGTCCACTTGTTAGGGTTGTTATCTTTCATCCACATATGCTCATCTAATAAAACATTGGACGTTTTTTAATTAAAATTTTACACTCTCTATATACTCATTACTTTATTGCTTTCAAATATAGCCATGTGTTTCTTACACACACCCACACACTACATTGCAGATCCATATCCACTTTGGATCTCGTCGATATTGATTCTGCTACCGCCACTCATGACTTTGAAAATCCAATCTACCAAGCCGAGGACGAAGGTGAGGAAGATTGTGAAATACTTGAAGAACTTGCTAGACTCTAAATACAAGAAGAAAATGCTATCCAACCACATGAAGAGCCAGTCGAAGTTATAAACTTGGATACCGAGACAGACTTGAAAAAAGTCAAGATAGGTGCCAACTTAGAGAGCAGCGTCAAGAACAGGTTAATCCAGATGTTGCATGACTATGTTGAGATCTTTGCTTGGTCATACGAAGACATTCCAGGGCTCGATACTGATATTATGGTCCATCGTCTGCCAATGAAAGAGGGTTGCTCTCCGATTAAGCAGAAGGTTCATCGCATGCGTCCCGAGATGTCAGAGAAGATCAAATCTGAGGTTATGAAGCAATTTAACACATGATTCTTATCAGTGACATCATATCCTTAATGGGTTGCTAATATCGTTATGGAACCAAAGAAAGACGACAAAGTACGTATGTGTGTAGACTACAGGGATCTGAACAGGCGAGCCCCAAAGAAGATGTCCCACTCCTGCATATTGATGTTATGGTCGACAATACTGCTAAACATAAGGTATTCTCTTTAATGGATGGTTTCTCAGGTTATAATCAGATTAAGATGGCGCCTGAAGATATATAGAAAATTACCTTCGTCACACAATGGGGCATTTTCTGCTACAAGGTTATGCCTTTTGGATTGAAGAATGCCGATGCAACTTATCAGCGTGCCATGGTAGATTTATTCCATGACATGATTCATCACGAGATAGAGGTCTACGTCGACAATATAATAGCAAGATCACATACTGAAGAAGAGCATCTGGATCATCTACATAAATGGTTTGAAAGACTGATGAAGTATAAGTTAAGGTTAAATCCGGACAAGTGCACCTTTGGGTGAGATCCGCTAAACTCTTGGGTTTCGTCATCAGTGGTAAAGGTATTGAAGTTGATCCCGCCAAGGTCAAAGACATTCAAGAAATGTTGACCCCTCGTACTGAGAAGGAAGTCAGAGGTTTCTTAGGACGACTGAATTACATTTCCCGATTCATTTCTCATTTGTCTGCTACTTGTGAGCTAATCTTCAAGCTACTGAAGAAAGATCAAGTAGTAAACTGGAATGACGACTGCCAAATAGCCTTTGATAAAATTAAGGATTACCTTCAGGAACCTCCGATTATAATGCTTCCAGTTGAAAGAAGACCTCTAATCATGCACCTAACAGTGTTAGAGAACTCAATGGGGTGTGTACTGGGGCAGCATGACGAGTTTGGTCGAAAAGAGCATGCAATATACTACCTTAGCAAAAAGTTTACCGACTAAGAGACAAGATATTCACTGCTCAATAAAACTTGTTACGCTTTGGCATGGGCTGCTCGCCGACTAAGACAGTATATGTTGACTCATACTACTCTATTGATTTCTAAAATGGATCCCATCAAGTACATATTCGAGAAGCCATCTCTCTCCGGAATAATAGCCTGATGGAAAATGGTCTTGACAGAATACGAAATTCAGTACACCACTCAAAAGGAAATCAAAGGGAGTGTATTGGCATATCATTTAGCACATCAAGCTGTAGACGACTATCAGTCTATAAATTTCAAATTCCCAAACAAGGGCATTAAGCTAGTCATAGATTGTGAAGAACTTGGACCTTATGAAGGACTTGAGACAGGATCCCGATGGACTATGGTTTTCGATGGAGCTTCCAACGCACTTGGAAACAAAATTGGTTCTGTAATTATCTCTCCTTAGGGTTTCCATACGCCTTTCACCGCCAAATTATGCTTTGATTGTACCAACAACATGGCAGAATACGAAGCGTGCATTATGGATATTAAAGCTGCTATTGACCTAAGAATCAATTTCTTGGATGTATATAAAGACTCAAACCTAGTAATCAGTCAGGTTAAGGGAGAATGGGATACGAAGCACCCGAATCTCATTCCTTATAAAGAGCATGTGTTAACCTTAATCCCATACTTCGAGGAAATCACTTTTGAGCACATCCCACGAGAAGAGAATCAGTTGGCGGACACATTGGCTATAATGTCATTTATGTTCAAGGTCAGATGGGATAACAAGGTGCCCAGAATCACCATTGAAAGACTAGACGAACCGACACACTGCTATGAAGTTGACACTGACAGAGTAGAAGACAAACTTTGGTTTCATGAAGTGAAAAGATACCTTGAGGCTCAAGAGTACCCTGAAGGGGAATCTATCAACGACAAAAAATTCCTAAAGAGGTTTTCAGCTAAGTTCTTCCTGAGTAATGCAATTGTGCACAAGCGTAATCGTGATTCGACTCTGCTTCATTGTATGGACAAGAAGGAAGCAGAAAAGATTATGGAAGATATGCACGAAGGTATCTTTGGCACTCATTCCAATGGACATACTATGGCCAAGAAGATTTTGAGAGTAGGTTACTATTGGTCAACCATGGAAACTGATTTCCATCATCACTCCAGAACTTGTCATAAGTGCCAGATCTACGCTGATAAAGTCCATGTGCCTCTAGTACCTCTGAATGTCTTGACTTCTCCTTGGCCATTTGCGATGTGGGGTATTGATATGATTAGAGAGATTAAGCCTACTGCTTCTAACGGGAATCGCTTCATCCTTGTCGCCATTGACTAATTCACCAAGTGGGTTGAAGCAACCTCGTTCACCTATGTTACCAAGAATGTTATGGCCCGATTCATTAGACATAATCTTATCTGTAGGTATGGCATCTCCAAGAGGATTATCACAGAAAATGGTACTAACCTCAATAACACTATGATCACTGAACTCTGCATGTAGTTCAAGATCAAGCACTACAATGCTTCTCCGTATCGACCGAAGATGAATGGCGCAGTGGCAGCCGCCAACAAGAATATTAAGAAGATTATACAGAAGATGGTTGTGACCTACAAAGTCTGGAACAAGATGTTACCATTTGCTCTACATGGCTATCAAACTTCAGCTCGAACATCAACTGCGGCAACCCCATTCTCTCTGGTTTATGGTATGGAAGTCGTCCTACCCGTCGAAGTTCAGATGCCCTTTTGAGAATTATGAAAGATGCAGACTTAGACGAAGACGAGTGGATTCAGACTAAGCTGTACCAACTGTATTTGATTGACGAGAAAAGGATTGCGGTTATCTGTCACGTTCAGATGTATCATAAGCGTATGATCAAGGCACTCAATAAGAAAATCAAGCATCGGGTATATCAGGCTGGTGACTTGGTAATAAATCGCATTATTCTACCACAAGGTGATCCCAGAAGAAAATGGACTCCTACTTACGAAGGATCATTTATAGTCAAGAGGATATTTTCAGGCGGCACCATGATACTAATCACCATGGACGATGAAGATTTCCCGCACCCCGTAAACACAGACATAGTCAAAAAATACTACGCATGAAAAAGTGACCTGCTAGGTTGACTGGCCTAGGCAAAAATATGGGGATCCTGGCGAACCAAAAAGGTTTGGGCCAAAGTTAGGGATATATATATATATATATATATAAAGTATACACCCGGAAAGTCAAAAACCTGAATAGGCGGTTTGGGCAAAAAAGGGTATCCCGGTGGACCGAAAACCCGAAAGAGAAGTCCAGGAAAATGTTAGGTATTAAAGCGTATGACTGTTTCCCATTGGATCACTCATAACAAGCTTTATTACCAGCGTCAACTTCAAACAGTACTGATCAGTTCAATCAACTTCTTCCGATAGCAAGGGATTAGATGCTTGAAGACATAGGGGACGATAGCAGAATTGAAACCCGACGAGATTATTTCCACATAGCTATATGTTTTGTTTTCACTTTGTACTCTTTTCTTTTCACGACGATTTCCTCTTACTAGGATTTCTGTCCCTTTGTATAAAACCGTCTGTTTATGGGAAAACTATCAATAGAAATACAAATTTCAAAATTCAAACTTCTGATTTTCCTTTTTCAGTTTTGCTTACAAAAACGTACAATGAATAAATTGAATGAACCTATTCATATGAATAAAATTACGATTCGTTCAAATATGTTGAGATGGATGGTGAATTCATTGAAACTCCCTATCAGACCTTTGAAGCAATTCCTCCGACAATTGTCGTTGCTAAAGCTACTCCTAGGGTTACCAAGGATCCCCCAAGAATGGCTTCTCTGAAAGATGCTAGGGCTGTGGTAGAAGAAGGTGGTTGCACTATTTGGGGTCAGCGTCTTGACATTCCTTACAAGTCCAACAAATTTGGTTTGGGTTTCCCTTCAGAGGCTCAGAAGGCGGTTTGTTGTGCTCGTGCTGGGAGACCACCTTTTCGCATCAGCAATAATGAAGTCAATGCTATAGAAGACACTAATAGTGGTTGTGATTTAGACAAATGGATATTCCCTACTACTTGTGGTGGACTCAACAACTAGAAGGCTAAAGACTTTATACCAATCTCCTTTAATCAAGAGTAATTGTATTGTACCCCAAAATTTGCCCTCTCCATTCTCAAGGCATTTTCTCATGGGGATTTATTAAAGGTCAAGATTGCACGAGTACAATTGGATTTTTAACACCTCACGTGATTTACATGGACCATATTAGATTTCCAAGCACCGGGTCAAAGAGGAAACTATTGAAATAGGAAAGTAGATAAATTTTATTTTTTTTGACAAAATTGAAGAAAAGCAAGTTTGCTTCGATTCATACTAGTTTCAAATGAACATTACCACAATTGAAACACAGCCTGTCAGTGAAAGGAGTATGACAGCCTTCGGGAGATATGATCTCAACACCAATGCCATTGCTGAGTGCGTTGGAAGCTTCGTCAAAAACCATAGTCCATCAGGATCCTTGTTCAGGTTCGTCATACGGTCTAAGTTCTTTACAATCATTCACTAACATGATGTCCTTGTCCGGGAATTCAAAATTCATGGATTAATAGTCATCCACAGCTTGATGAGCCAAATGATCAGCTAGTACACTTCCTTTTATTACTTTTTGGGTAGTGTATTAAATGTCATATTTGGTCAGGACCATTTTCCATCTTGCTATTCTTCCAGAGAGAGTGGGCTTCTCGAATATGTGATTAATAGGATCTATCTTAGATATCAATAAGGTATTGTAAGTTAGCATATACTTTCTTAGTCGGCGAGCAGCCCATGCCAAAGCGTAGCAAGTTTTCTCGAGCAGTGAATATCTGGTTTCACAGTCTGTAGCGGTAGAAATGTTCAAGACTAAGCCATTGGATTGACTAGAATTATACGAATCAAAATAAAAATAACCACCGCGCTTTATTGTTTCCAAAGGAATGGTAAAAGAGCGAATAACCAAAAAAGAGGGGGGAAAGATTCAAGGTAAAGGGGTTGGTTATGCAAAGGGAAGGTATTAGCACCCTAAACATCTACAGTACTCTGTAGGAGCCTCTTTGTAAAATCTGTATATTTTGGCTATAAAAACTGTTGTATATGAAATGGATGGTGGAGGTGAGAAAAGAAATATATTTTTTATGATTTTTTGCACCCGCCGTGGTTGCGAACCTTTAGTGCCTACGTACCACCTTTCGTGCAATAGGGGATCAGGGTACACATAGTTCCTCTTTAAAAAATTTAAAACCCAAATGTGTTGGTTAATTTTATAAGATAAAACATCATCGTCATTGTCCGTGTTGAAAACACACCTACTACCCACAATCATGAGAAAGGAGAATTTGCATCATCTCAAAGTGGAGGATATGGCTTGGATTTCAAAATCAACAATGTCTCACTCAACACCCAAGTGGAAAATATCTCTCTTCACTACATGTTGTAGAAGTATAGTTGTTTGCATCACTACAAGGATTGACAAGAGTTTATTCTTTTAAGAAAAGTTTTAAAGGTAAAAAGCCAAAGTGGCAAAATGGTTTGAAATGAGATTGATTGACTTTTAATCTTCTCACAAAAAAAATGTCAAGGTATCATTAAGTTGATTGGGGGTTTATTTATGAAATTTTTTTGAAAATACATGGACCTAAGTCCAAGTTTATTATGAAAATAGTTCAAGTTTCAAAACAAGAAGAGTTTTCAAAAGGAGGGAGAAGATTTTGAAATTAAAGAGAATGGGAGGAGAAGAAGAGGCTATCCTAAAGCATAAGGTAAAAGCTAGGGATAAGAACCATCTGACCAACGAGAATCCAATACTTGACACTATGAGCCAAGATAGAGTTCCCATTCCTTGGATTGAAACCAAGCAAACAAAAATATTAGACCTCTTGAGAGAACCAAACTTCAAGTGTATTAAGTCTTCATAAAAATTGGGCAGAGTAAAGGCTGTATACGGGTGAATTCCACATTACAAACAAAGGGTATAATCACAATAACCTGCATATAAAATAAACAAACAACCCAATATCTTTAGGTAAACCTCAAGAGCTTCAGACAAAATAATCAGATAAGATCACAAGATCTCCAAGATAGGCCAAGGTTTCTAATCCTAAGTCCAAGAAAAAGTCCCATGCTCCATAATGCCAAGGATAGTAACCAAATAGTCCAAGTACCATTAAAGATTTTTTAGGGTTTAGGTTGATTATTAAGTATCTTAAGAAAGGAAAAGAAAAGCTCAAGTGGACAAAGTAAAAATGGCAAGAAAATAAATGCTCAAATAAGCAAAGATGAAAATGGCATGAAATGTAAATGCTAAAGTAAATTGTACATAAAGCATAAAAAATAATGAAAGCATAAGGTAAGACAAGTCAATAATTAGTGGTTAGTTGGATGACCATCTTGAAGCTTGCATTTGGAACTCATTAGAGGATTGGTAGAATCAAAGCCTCCACACAACAAGTTATATTTGCTTTTTGTCAAGTATATTATCTATTTGGAATTCTCACAAGTACCATTTAATGATCAACAATGTTTAAGTGATCCGCGTTGACCAAAGGTGTTGTAGATCCATTAGAGGCTTGGTATAACCAAAGCCTCCACACAATGAATCTCAAGGTTATTGGATCAAAGAGATCAAATTAACATACTTGGGCTTGCAATCATGAGTTTGGGCCACGAATGATCATTTATTCAAATCGGGACAAAATTTAGCGCTATGTTAAGCAATCTTAAATGGACTTATATAGAAGTCACACCTATTTTGAGGCCGGTCAATATCAATATATGCACCATTTGTTTTGAGACATGATATAGATATCATGCTCCAACAATATTTAGTGCAATAAGAAGGGGATGAGATGAAGAGGGATAGGGAAAAATATACAAACCACATTTGAATTAAATTTTAATCAAACTATTATTAAAATCATTCATCCATTTTTGTGGAGTTAAACTCAACACCATGGATCCAACGATGTTAATAAAGTTCATGATCCAAAATCTAACCCAAGATTAGCCAGAAAATAATCACAAAGTAATATCACATTTAATATGTACATTAAAAGGGTTTAAAAAATGTTAAAAAAATCAAAATAGAGGAGAAAAATATCAACTATGTTCAAATTAATCAAGAAAGAAAAAGTAAGGCCATAGAAAAATCAAAAATGGATCCAAATATTTTTATAAAAATTTTGGTAATTTTTAAAAGTCAGAAACTATTTTTAAACTATTTAAAATTGTTCAAACAAACAGAAAATAGGTCAAAAATAGTAAACCTCAACATAAAATTCCATAAAATTTTCAGAAAGTCAAAAATATGCAAAATAATATTTATGAATTTTTTCAGAATTAAAAAATGTCAGAAAGTATTTTTTAAGTAATTAAAAGAAAGAAAATAATTCAAAAAAATACAAAAAATGTCAAATGTCAAAATAAAAATGTGAAAAAATAGTCATGAGATCAGAAATACTTCAAAGTATTTTTGTGAATTTTTTCATAATTTTTGGATAAAAAATAAAAGAGTTATGAATTTTTGAAAATTTAATCAATAAAAATATAAAATCAGAAAATAAAATAAAACCAAAAAGATGTGGACCATCAGATCATAGTCAAAACGCGTTAGTAAGCTGATCCAGTGGACCAGTCGCGCTGTGCTTGATATGGACCTTAGTGAGATACGCATAGGATCAGAAAAAGGGCAACCAATGAAATTAAAACGTTTGGCACGCTATCATTGGGTGAGACGAGACATGTCATCGTCTTCAACCTCCAGACACCCTGCATGGGGATTTTGTGAGATCCTTCAAATGGAAAAATTAAGATCCCAGGCCAGTATCATTGAACTCGTCTCTTCAAGACGATTCTAACACCGCCATCGCACCAAATTTATATAAGGTATGGAGAGAGATATGAATCAAAAACCCAAAAAATAGCGAACACCTTCAATTTGATATTTCTCTCTCAATTCTCAATGGATTTAAAAATTGTAACCAACATTGGAATCAGGAGAAGGAGTAGAATAAATTAGTGCTTGATTTGGATCCAAATGGTAGAGAATTCTACCTTTTCGAACTTCAAGGAAGAAGCTCTGAAACTGGACTTCTGTAGCTTGAATTATGGCTCTTTTTGATTGGTTTAAGTGCTGGAGAGTTTATATGATGCTTAAGGATGATGAATGCGCAAAGAATTTTGGAAAAGGGAGCTTAAATCTCAGAAACTGAATTCAAAAAAATGGGTTCGTGTGAAGTTTTGGCAGGGTGTTTTTGGCTCTTAAAGCTTGAAGAAATGAACGGGGGATGACCCTCTATTTATAGGGAGGTGAATGGGAATGAAAATTGGAATAAACAAGGAAGTTTGGATGGAAATTGAGTGAAGGTTGAGCACGAGTGAAGTGTGACTTCATTTCCATCAAAACTCAACCAAATCTTGTTTTTTGGGGTGCTAATCACTTCTGGCAAGTTTGCTAATCAAGTTTAAATAAAAAATGTGCATAAAAATTGTGTTTAGAAGTCACATTATAGATTTCAAAATTCTGACTTTGTGGAAAATTCAGTTTCAAGTTACCAAATTCAAATCCATGGCATTTCCAACTCACGATGTCTTAGGGCATGATTCTTGATGCTTTAGAAAGATGAGGTTACAAGCTTTGCAATGGAAAAAGAATGGAGTTAAATGGCTACTTGAGATGAAAGTTCCATTGAGTCAAAGTTGAAGAAAAAGGGTTGACTTTCTATACTTAGAAATATTTCAAATTCTTCTTCAAAAATGACCTATAATCTTTGGCATCCAAACATGGCCTTCCACTTGGAATTTGATCTTGACCAAAAAAGATGGAATGAAGTAGATCTCTTGAATGAAATTTTGAAACTTGAACCACTCAAAATCTCCAAAAATTGAGAAAGTTATGACTTTTTGAAGTTGGCCAAAAATCAAGAAATGACCTATCATCTTTTGCATATTTAAGGCAACCTCCATCCGTTTTCCCACTTTGCACATAAAATAAGGCATAGAGTTAACCTCTTCAAGATCATTATGGAAAAAGAATGGACTCAAGTTGATAAAAATTTACCAAGTTATGATCATTTGAAGTCACTTATGTAAAATTGTGGATTCATCTGGATGACTTGTAATCTTTCTTCTTCATCAAGGCCCTTCCATATGTAAACTCCTTGGAACTTTTGAAGTGATTTGTTGATAATCATTTAAATAGAATGATGTATTTAGAATCACACAAAAATATCAAAAGGTGAGCAAGATATACTCCTTTGAAGTTCAAAATCCTAGCTTCTAGATAAAGAAAATGCCTTGAGGAACTTTGACAAGTTTGAACAAACTTCTTGTACCAATATTATTGCTTTGTGAATAGAAGTTGTTGGGGGATGATAATGAAAACTATTAGCCACCAAAACCACTTCCATATCTTTAATTTTGAGAGAAATTTGCTCTTGTGACCAATAGGAACAAGGCCTTGTCCAAACATGACAACTTCTCCAACCAACCCCTTGTACTTTTGAGTCAAATCTAATAACCTTGAAATGTGATGAACCAAAGAAACATTGACATGTAAATTCTTCTAAAACCAATCCAATGATGAGGTTTGAAATTCTCAAGCTGTATTGACTAGGGCATTAAAATAAACTCATGAATCCATGGAGTAACTTGTTAAATCTCATTGCCCTTCACCTACATGGATAACAAGCAAGACAAACCAACATTGTATTTTATTAGTTAAATGAAGAAAACAAAACAATATTCATGATCACAAAAGGAACATAAGTTAAGGTGCTTAGTAATCCCTCAAAGGGAGCAAAACTCAAAGTATGGAGGGGAACCAAGAATCCTAGTGTGATCTTGTTGTGAATAAATCAATATGATATGATGAAGGGATCTTAGGGGCAAAAATTGGGGTACAACATCTGCCCTTATTTAAGTTTCTTCTATCCGGAGATACGAAGGTTAAAAATCTTTGTGTCGACGCGATCGCAAATACTTAAATATAAAACAAACCCTATTTTTGGCCCTAAGATACCTTGCAAATGCTTATGATCATGAATGCATATGAACAGGACCAAAGAGACGCAAAGATAACACTGGGGATGCAACAATAATAAAGAAACGAAGGAGCAACCCCACAAGGAAAATAAATCACTGGTAGACCAAAAGACCTGAATCAAAGAGGATGGTAGAATGGTCAAAGGACACACTAACTTCTACTAAAGGTGAAGCTACCGACGTTTACTGAAGGCAGAGAGAAAGATAACAAACATCGACGTTCACTGCCGATGGTCTACCAGCTTTCACTGAAGGTAGAAAGAGAATATATCATATAACCACCGTACACTGACGATGAACTATCAACGATCATGAAGATAGAAAAAAGATAACAAACACCGACGTTCACTGCCGATGGTCTACCAACTTTCACTGAAGGTAGAACGAGAAATAATCATATCACCGCCGTTCACTGACGATGAACTATCAAGGTTCACTGAAGATAGCAAAAAGATAACAAACACCGACGTTCACTACCGATGTCCTACAAACTTTTACTGAAGATGTAAAGAGAATATATCATATCACCGCCGTTCACTGACGATGAACTAGCAACGTTCACTGAGGGTAGCAAAAAGATAACAAACATAGAAGTTCACTGCTGATGTCCTACCAACTTTCATTGAAGGTAGAAAGAGAAATAATCATATCATTGTCGTTCACTGACGATGAACTACCAATGTTCACTGAAGGTAGAAAGAGAATAATCATAGCACCGCCATTCACTGACGATGAAATATCCACGTTTATTGAAGATAGCAAAAAGATAACAAACACCGACGTTCACTGCCGATGTCCTACCAACTTTCACTGAAGGAAGAAAGAGAATATATCATATCATCTCCGTTCAGTGACGATGAACTTCCAACGTTCACTGAGGGTAGAAAAAAGATAACAAACACAGACGTTCAGTGCCGATGGTCTACCAACTTTCACTGAAGGTAGAAAGAGAAATAATCATATCACCACCGTTCACTGATGATGAACTACCAACGTTCACTGAAGATAGCAGAAAGATAAAAAGTTTCCCCAAGATTCTGGTGTTTCTCCTAGAACGGGTCTCAACTTCTTCTTTAACCAAGGCACACCGCCTGGAAAGGATAATACATAAGCTGCCTCAAATAAAGAGACTTGCTATTTGCGGTCACAGAGGATTGTAAAAGGAAATGAATTTTTTGGGAAAGAGGCATGACTTCTTGGGGAGATTCCATGATGTTCTTGCTAAGGGGATAAAGTCTTCTTGTGCAAAATAAATGCACCAAACAAAGATTGGATTTTTTAGCAATCCAAAGTGAATAGCATTGCCGGGGAGCCACAGATCCAAACCAGAAATAAATTGGAATGAAACAGTCAACCAAAATACATCCTTTGAGAAATAAACTCAAGAGGGAAAACAAGACCCGTCCAAACAAGGAACTGTACCGGAAGGCTAAAGCAAAAATCTTCTATGAGGGACGACTCAATAGGGAAATTGAAAGAATGTACGTTTTCAGCTTAAGACCAACGCTCTAATGAAAAGAGGGTAACTTATCTCTGCAAAACAGGGTAGTATGTCAACAAAAATATTAACAAATGTCAATGAACAATGATTTGTCCATTTTAGCTATGCATGATGCATGTATGAATATATGGGTTTTATCGTGTGCATGCTGACAAAACAGATACACAACATTGGGAACAACCAAGCAAAACTGCCTCGGGCACTACAACATTCGGCTAAACTTCAACCAAGATGATCATTCCAAGAAAGGTAAAGGCCAACTGCAGAAACCAAACCTAATGCATGCTTTTAACTTTACTAAGGAGAAACATAATCCGGAGGTAGCCAAATCAAACAGATACCAGGGTAGAACATCCTTCTTTAGGCTTCATCGGGGAAACCAGTGTTTCTCAAAAGTAATATGCTTACTGGAGATTGTAAGACCAGTCTCAAGTAAAGAAGACTGACACCAAAACATCAAAATATTCACTGGGGAATCCAGACCCACTTCACTGGAAAGAATGCGGATTCAAACTTCACATCATGAAAACTCAAAAGAAAGGAGAAATGAATCCAAATTGGACCGAGGATACCGGAATCATAAACCTCGTGCGGCGAAACATCCCGAGGGGAACAAAAGCTTCTCAAAACAATTGGAGTTTGTCCATCCCTAGGATCACCATTTTTGTTGTCATTGTTTCATCACAAATCTCAAAGTAAAAGTAAATTGTAAAATTTTTTTTTTTGAAAAATCAATTTTGTTATTTAATCTCTTTGCTTTGAAAGTTATTATCAGTAATAAATGGAGTCTTTGCAAGCTAAATAACATAAGAAATACAAAGAATTGGGTAAAAGCTCGAATTTCATTAATAGAATGGTAGTCTGTGAATGTCGAGACTCCATAGATGATTACAAAGTTTGGGAAATGGTAATACATAATGGAAAAGATACATTGACATACAATGACCACTATCCCCCCTAACAACTTTTGAAATCCTGAGCAGCAGCTTCTGTTGAAGTATTGTGAGGATCTAAGAAGATTGTTGCTTCAACGATCAAGTCTTGTCTGACGTAGTTACTTGCCGAGAAAATCCCTAACTTTTTCCTAAGCTGCCCTTGCGGGTTTTCAACTTAGCAGTAAATTTATTCTGTTTAGGTCTCTAATTTTTGCCTAGACCGCCCTTTCAGGTTTTCGGCCTATCGAGACGCTCCTTTTTTGCCTAAGCCGCCCTTTCAGGTTTTCAACTTAGCGAGCTATTCTTTTATTTCTTTAGGCGAAGTATTTCTTGACTGCGTCAACATTCATGGGATGTGGGAACTCCTCGCCATCCATAGTTTCAAGAATTAATGCACCACTAGAGAAGGCTTTCTTGACAACATACGGGCCTTCAAAATTGGGAGTCCACTTGCCCCTAGAATCAGTGTTGAAAGACATGATCTTCCTGAGTACGGGATCGCCTTCTCTAGTTTCACGAGGTTTGACCTTTTTATCAAAAGCTTTCTTCATTCTTCTTTGATATAACTGGCCATAACACAAAGCTATCATCCTCTTCTCCTCAATCAAATTCAATTGGTCAAACCTGTTATGGACCCATTCAGCCTCTGACAATTTGGTTTCCATTATCACACGCAACGAGGGAATCTCTACCTCGACTGGGATTATAGCTTCCATTCCATACACCAGGGAGAACGAGGTTGCTCCTGTTGAAGTGCGGACAGATGTTTGATATCCATGCAAAGCAAAAGGGAGCATTTCATTCCAATCCTTATAAGTAATTACCATCTTCTGGATAATTCTCTTGATATTCTTATTAGCAGCTTCAACATCCCCGTTCATATTAGGCCTGTATGGAGATGAATTGTGATGGACAATCTTGAATTCTTCGCACAGTTATGTCATCATCTTGTTGTTCAAATTTGAGCCATTATCAGTGATGATTCTTCTCGGCATACCATACCGACATATACGATTATTCTTGATGAAATGCACAACCACCTGTTTAGTAACATTGGCATATGAAGTAGCCTCCACCCATTTGGTTAAGTAATCAATTGCTACCAAGATAAAACGGTGCCCATTCGAAGCTTTGGGTTCTATCATCCCAATCATGTCAACATCCCCACATAGACAAAGGCCATGGGGAGGAAATCATATTGAGAAGCGTCAGAGGCACATGGACCTTGTCTGCATAAATCTGGCATTTATGGCACTTCTTTGCAAATTTGTAACAGTCAGATTCCATTGTCAGCCAATAATAATCTGCCCTTAGCATCTTTTTAGCCATAGAATGTCCATTTGCATGAGTGCCAAATGAACCTTCATGAATCTCATGCATCAACATGTCTACTTCGTGTCTATCCACGCATCTGAGCAAGACCATGTCGTAATTTCTCTTGTATAACACATTTTCACTGAGGAAGAAACTGCCTTCCAATCTTCTCAATGTCTTTCTATCTTTCCTCGACGCACCAATCAGATATTCCTAAGTCTGAAGAAAACGCTTGATATCACAATACTAGGGTTTTTCATCTCCTACCTCCTCTGCTGTAAACACATGAGCGGGCCTATCCAGTCGTTGAAGCGTAATTTGGGGTATATCATTCCATGTATTCACTTGGTACATGGAAGCCAAAGTTGCTAGAGCATCCGCCATTTGATTTTCATCTCTAGGGATGTGATGGGATTCAACTTTATTGAAGAAGGGTAATAATCTTCTAGCATAATCTTTGTAAGGGATCAAGCCAGGGTGACGAGTGTCCCATTCTCCTTTAATCTGATTTATCACCAAAGCTGAATCACCATACACATCTAGAATTTTGATTCTGGGATCAATAGCTTCCTTGAGACCCATGATGCAAGCCTCATATTCTGCCATATTATTAGTGCAATCAAATGTTAACCTTGCAGTAAAGGAATGTGTGACCCATGAGGAGTGACAATCACAACACCAATTCCTTTATCATAAGCATTCATAACTCCATCAAATATCATACTCCAACGAGATTCAGGGTCAGGTCCTTCCTCAAGAAATGGTTCATCAAAATCTTTCACTTTCAGGAACATCACATCCTTATCGGGGAATTCATATTCTGCAGACTAGTGATCTTCCACTGGTTAGTGAGCAAGATAATCTGCCAACACACTACTTTTAATAGGCTCTTTTGAGTGCGGTATTCGATATCATATTCAGATAACAACATCTGCCAGCGGGAAATTCTCCCAGTAAGAGCAGGCTTTTCAAAATAATACTTAATTGGATCCATTTTAGAGAACAACCAAGTGGTGTGATTCAACATATACTGCCGCAAACGCTTTACCGCCCAGGCCAAAACACAATATGTTTTTCCAGCATGGAATACCGCTACTCACAATCAGTGAATTTTTTAGTGAGATAATAAATGGCGAACTCCTTCTTCCCTGTTTCACCCTGTTGTCCCATAATACAACCCATGGATTTATCTAACACTACCAGATACATAATTAACGGTCTTCCTTCTACGGGAGGGAGCAAGATAAGAGGTTCAAGCAAATATTCTTTAATACTCTTAAATTCCCTTTGGCAGTCATCCATCCACACACAACCTTGATATTTCTTTAACAAATTAAAGATTGGTTCACATGTTGCAGTCATGTGGGAAATGAATCTGGAAATATAATTCAAATGCTCGAGGAAACCTATGACTTGCTTTTCAGTTCGCGATGCTGGAATTTCTTGAATTTATTTGACTTTATCAGGGTCAACTTTGATTCCTTTATGGATAACAATGAAACCCAACAACTTCCTCGACCAAACACCGAAGGTGCATTTATTTGGATTCAGGCGGAGACGATACTTCCTCAAACGCTGAAACAACTTCAACAAATCTTCTATATGCCCTTCTTCAGACTGGGATTTGGTAATCATATCATCAACATATAATTCAATTTCCTTGTGCATCAAATCATGGAATAGGGTTGTCATAGCCTTCTGGTACGTTGCACCAGCGTTCTTCAAGCTGAAGGGCATCACTCTGTAACAGAATGTTCCCCAGGGTGTGATAAACGTTATTTTTTCCATGTCCTCTGGAGCCATTCTTATTTGATTATACCCGGAAAATCCATCCATGAATGAGAATACTTTGAATTTGTCGGTGCTATCCACTAACATGTCGATGTGAGGAAATGGAAAATCATCTTTTGGACTAACTTTATTTAGATCTCTGTAATCTACGCACATGCAGACTTTTCCGTATTTTTCGGTACTGGGACAATATTGACAATCCATTGAGGATACACTGACATCATAAGAAAACCAGCATTAATCTGCTTTAGAACCTCCTCTTTGATCTTTACTGCCATATCTGGGTGAGTTCTTCTCAACTTTTGTTTAATTGGCAGACACTCTGGCTTCAATGGCAAACGGTGCTCGACAATATCTGAATCTAGACCAGGCATATCTTGGTAAGACCAAACAAAAATATCCACATACTCTTTCAACAACTCAATCAACCTTCTCTTCACATCGAGATGCAACGATGCTCCAATCTTTACTTCCTTCGGATCTTCTTCTGAACCGAAATTGATCACTTCCAAAGGTTATTTATATGGCTGGATGGTACTTTCCTCGTGCTCAATCAACCGTGAGACCTCTTTTAGAATCTCATCATAATCTTCTTCTTCAGCCCCAAACACTAGACATTCAAAGTTGGGAGAGGGTGCAGGGTCATTGTATTCAACGGGTTTTTTAATTAATCTGCACATATGATTTATGATTGCTTTTAGAAACTGACACATATAATAAGTGATCATGCATATTGAATTTCAGTTATTATTTAATTTAAAAGAATTTTTTATTATTTTTTATTACCATTTCCTATGAAAAATCAGGAAATAAAAACATAATTCGAGAAGCAAAGATAACTTTTATTATTGATCTTAACAGTCACAGCAAACAGATAAGCCCTACAACATTAATACTTCCATCTTGGGCATAGTGAAAGCTTTTCAAAAGAAAGATTATCAAATTAAATTAATTTGAAACATGTATGCAAGAGGGAACATCAATGGTGACCCAGTTCTGAAGCCTGACTCCATGCGTCACATAATTCAGAATTTCCTGCTCTGCTTCATCCTCCTCAACAACATTAATTCCAGAATTAGTTGGATGGAGGTAACCTCCGTTGCGGAAAACATCATGATAACTGCCCATAGTAGATTTTGACTTCAAACCTTTGCCTCTGCTATTCTTTGAAGAGAAACCCAAACTAATTATGTTCTTGTTCACGAGTGGATCCACAATTCGTCCCCAAACTGCATTATGACCATTGCGCACAACCTGTTGCGCGTCCTTCAGCGAAACCATGGAATTCTCTTATCTCCTTATGCTGTCAACAGATAGGGCTTGGAACTGGGTTCCAACAGCAGCCTCATCCGCTTCTACAATACTGAAATAGGACAAATGAGATATCAACAATGCATGCTCCCCATTTATGATCACTACCTTCCCTTCATGCATAAACTTTAGCTTCTGATGTAAAGTTGAAGTGACAACCCCTGCTTCATGTATCCATGGCCGTCCTAGAAAACAACTATAAGCGGGAATAATGTCCATGACCTGGAAGGTTATCTGGAACAAATGTGGTCCTATATGGACGGGTAAGTCCACTTCACCGATGACAGATTTCCTTGACCCATCAAACACTTTCACAATGATGCCACTAGGGCGCATAGGCGTTCCTTGATATTTCAACTTCATGAGAGTACTCCTCGGTATAACATTCAACGCGGATCCATTATCAATTAGCACATTGGATAACGAATCATTCTTGCAGTTCATAGAGATGTGGAGGGCCAGGTTGTGATTCCTCCCTTCATCTAGTAATTCATCATCGCAAAAACTCAAATTATTACATGACTTAATGTTTCCAATTACGCTGCCGAATTGATCTATTGGCATGTCACTCTCCATAAAAGCTTGGTCTAGTAGCCTCATGAAGGATTCTATATGAGCAAAGGAGTTCATTAATAAAGCTAAGATAGATATCTTTGAAGGAGTCTGCAGTAGCTGATCTACAATTCTGTAGTCGCTCATCTTAATTATCTTCAAAATATCATCCACTTCTTTATCTAGCGTAGCTCCACTATTCTCTCCTGTATCCTTCTTAGGTTCATCATTCTAAGCAATTTTCTTTCCAGCAACAACATCTCTTTGAACAACCGGCGCAAACACACGACCGCTACGGGTCACCCTACTATTTTCAGCTATATTTCCAACATCGGGCATTGGCTGGATGGTAATTTCCACCCCATCTTCTAAGATTGTAGCGTTGTATTTGTAAGGCACAGCCTTATCTGATTTGTAGGGGATAGGACCTGGCAAACTAATCACCAATGGGGTGACAGCTGGCTTACTATGGTACTCCACTTCAAAATAAGGGGGTGCACCAAAACAAGGCACAATGACATTTACCCCTTCTTCAACACAATCAGTCATCAAAAAGTCACTTCTGGAAAACAAATCTTCGTCTGAAGAGAAATACTCATCCACAGAGGCATACTCTTCATCTGACTCTTCTTCCTTTAAACAAACCTCAACCAAATCAAGTTCATGGTGTGATACGGTGGGAGAACTAACTATGGTTTTGCGTTTGTTTTCGCAAATGTTTCGGTTGAGCAAGAGTTGCCACCGACTTTTTATTTTATCCTAAGGAAAGGTTCAAAAAAGCACAGCAAAAACCTTTGAGATTTTTCTTGGGTTCGGGGAGTAGATTATAGAAAGGGAAGGTATTAGCACCCTTTCTATCCATGGTTATCCATGGGCTCTTAGGTGCTTGCTTAGATCAACTTGCCTTGGTTTTCAATTGTTTGAAATGGTGCTTTATGTGTGGTTTTTGAAAAGGTTTTGAAAAAGATGCCTCGTATAGGCCACCCTTGTAACAATTCTTTACTCGAATGTTTTACAAAAGGTGTTTGTCTTTTTGAAAAGATGTTTCAAGGTTTTTTGAAAGTTTGTTTTGAAAGTGTTTGTGAAGTGTTGTTTGAAAAATAGGCAAGTGTTTTTGTTTTTGCAAGTTGACAAGTACTTAAGAGCGATCTACCCTAAAGTTCTCAAAGATTTTTGTTATGTTTTAACTCTTTTAACAATTTTGTTCCACCATTGAATTTGGTGGACAATCTTGTTATTAGGATGTGAAAGGGACGGGCGCGAGTCATCGTTTAGACCATAATTGCAATAGTGCTAAGTATCCTTGGGCAATTTTTCCTTTGAAAGGGACTTTGATCATTTTAGGCAACTTTCGAAAGCGTCATCGAGGGACTATGATCATTTGATTGTTTGCTTTGCCCAAGGAGACCTAACATGCAATATGGCCTAATTTCGAAAGGCAACAAGTGGATGTAACCCTAGGGGTGTTAGTGTGCGAGTGTGTTTTATTGCATACAAGAGTTTTTTCTTTGAATTAGGTTTTTCTATTTTATTGATTTTATCTTGCCATACATGTCCTAATTACTAGTAATAAGAAGCGGAAATATAAAATCCTACGCTATTACAACAATTAGGGGAGGGGATACACATTTGTACATGGGGGGTTCAACGAGAAAAATAGACAAAAAAGAAAATAGCAAAAAACAAGATATATAGAGAGAGAGGGAGCCCGCGCGCTGCTGGGAGGTCATCAGAAGTTCTGACTCAGATCCGCTGCCAGATGATCAACCTCTTGGTTAAACTGTATGAGTCAGAACTTCTGACTCTGGCACCTGCAAAACAGAACCTTGTTAGTGGGGAAACCAGAAATTCTGATTCTGCTGAAAAGGCAATAACTCTCAGAGGTTCTGATATCATTGACAGCAAAACAGGCTTCAGATGTGCTAACATCAAAGTCAGCACTTGGCTTTTCCCTGTACTAATCAGAACATCTGCAATTCTGTTGTTACTCCACAAAACAGGAAACATATTTGGAACAGATCCAGCAAATACAAAAATGTTTCAGAGGTCAGAACCACCAAGGTCACAGGCAAGTCCTATACTGGCTCAGAATGTTCTGAGGTATGAAAATCCTCAGAACGTAAACAGCAACAACATGATATTTACATTATGTTTATTTGAGTATGCACAGCTGATGATGCTTAACAGCGTCATGAGGGTCAGCAGGTGCTTACCTGACTGTTTGAAAAGTTGGTGGGTGAAAGTTAGCTTTTGGCTCTGGTGGTGTTCTGGACAAATTTTCTTTGAAAGGGCTGGTAAAGGCGTATACGTATGTAGGGTCAGAAGTTTGGAAAGGGTGTTTTTGGTTCACAGAGAAAACTGGATATTTGATGAAGTTTGAAGTTGAGAAACTCAAAGTTATGAAACAAAACTGGAGATTTTGGCAGAGTTTCAGAACGCTATGTTGCTAAGAGTTCTGTTTCTCACTTAGCAATTTCTGTTTCTTTTTTTGAACGCCTTTTGCAGTGGTGAAGACTCTCTATTTATAGGCAAAGTTCTTGTGGATGCCTTGAACATTAAAGCGCCAACAGAGTTTGAATTTGTTCTTTGACAAAAATTCCTGGGAAGTTGTGATAACAGATAGCTTTCAGCCTAGGCTGCAGCAGCAGGCGCAGATTGGGGAGAAGTGACCTCTGAAGTGGGCGGTGGCGCGTAAACCCATGCCAGAATCTGCACAAAAGCGTTTTCCAAGCCACACGTGAATGTTCAGGAGTGGTTGGAAGCATTAATGGGCATTAAATGGTGATAAGACCTATCAACATCAATATTCTGGTAATGGAAACCAACGTTGAATCAGCAGCGTAAACCATGCTCTGGCCTTGGCTTCCTGTTGTATTAGTAAGCTCTGGAGATTCTCCTGGTTTTCTGGTACGTTCCTTGGATTTACTTCTGGACTTACTGGGCTTAGAGATTCTGTATCAGTGTAACACCCACTCTTCTGATCTTTCATCTTCTGATTTCAACCTGTTCTGAAGGAGCCTTCAGACTTCCCTGCTTCTCTTGCATTCCTTTAGCAAATTCTGACTGAGCTTGTGTAACTGCTGAAGGGGCATGTTCTGTTTGAGGCTTACATACTGAACCACGTTTACAACTTCTGATTGAACTGATGTAGCTGCTGAAAAGCCAACTTCTGACCACGCTGAGCCAAGCTTGCAACTTCTGACCGTTTTTATCTGGAATGGGTCCAGAAGTTCTGAAGCGCTGATTTTTTTCTTAAATACTCATTTTAGAGAAACGTTCTAAGTACTTAGAATTTGATTTTTCTCAAGATAAAAGCGTTGTTTTTGGAGTTCGTGGGATCATCTTGCTCTTGTAAGTGGCTTGCTTGGGCAAAAGGATAACTCAGGACTTGGATTTGTTTCAGAGGGACCTTGAAAATCCAAGATGGTTTCCTGAAGAAAGGGAGGGCAAATTTTGGGGTACAACAGTTGCCCCTGTTCAATCTTCTTGAACCTGAAGAGTTAGATTGGCAATCTTGCCTTTCGTGACTCGGAGGTAAAAGGAGATTGGACACTAGAGTGCCCTTAAATTTGCACTCGTCAAAGCAATGGATGCGGAAATGGGCTTAAAGATGCCATTTGGGGATGGGCTTAAAGATGCCATCTGGAAGGGTGACAGAATCTCGTCGGGGATGGGCTTAAAGATGCCATCTGGAATTAAGATCAGAAAGGTGTCCATGTTTTGAACCATCTCTGGGCTGGGGCTTGAATAAGCAATAGATTGACATCCGTTGTTGGGAAGAATCCGTAAACTGCTCTCAAAAGTTGCATCTGAACAAGCGATATATTAACATCCGTTGTTAGGAAGAATCCATAAACTGTTTTTAGAAATCTTGAGGTTGAATAAGCAATAGAGCAGCATCCGTTGTTGGGAAGCGTCCGTAAACTATTTTCAAAGGTTGCATCTGAACAAGTTGGTAGATTAGCATCCGTTGTTGGGAAGAATCCATAAACTGTTTTCAGAAGTCTTGAGGTTGAATAAGCAATAGAGCAGCATCCGTTGTTGGGAAGCGTCCGTAAACTGTTTTCAAAGGTTGCATCTGAACAAGTTGGTAGATTAGCATCCGTTGTTGGGAAGAATCCATAAACTGTTTTCAGAAGTCTTGAGGTTGAATAAGCAATAGAGCAGCATCCGTTGTTGGGAAGCGTCCGTAAACTGTTTTCAAAGGTTGCATCTGAATAAGTTGGTAGATTAGCATCCGTTGTTGGGAAGAATCCATAAACTGTTTTCAGAAGTCTTGAATTTGGAAGAAGAACCGGTGTAGGGTTCCCTGATGATGAGCTCGCGTAGAACTGCATCTGGATAAATCTGGGATAAGCATTAGAATGTTTCCATGTCTGGGTCAGATCTGAAATATTTCTTGGAAAGAATTTCGGGAGATAATGATTTTTGTCTGTCGACTGATCTTACCTGAAAAGGTAAAGGGTTAGTTATATGCAATGTCATGATGCATGATGCAATGTATGTTATATGATATGAATGTAAATGGACGTGCGTGTAAGCTGGAGGGCTGTCTTGCAAAGGATAGATGAATCCGAGATGGCTGAAGATAAAAGTATCTTGAATGCTGCCGGAAGAATAATTCCTTGGCTGTTGCTGGGGAAGAGGGTTCCTGATGACTTCTACTGGGGAGCTTTGGTCCAATAGACTCATGTTGGGGATGCAAGACTGAGAATCTTCAGTTTGGCGGGAAGCATTTCTGGCGACTTCGCTGGGGAACTCAAAATTTGCCCTCCCAAAACTCCGTGGGGAGAAGGTTCATTAATCTGGCTCCGCTGGGGATTGATAATTTTAAAGCCTTGGCGCGGCTGGGGATACTGAAACTTAAACTCTGAGGGGAATTGAATTCCGGAGGATTCTCTGGTTGGGGATTGTATTGGTAAGTTATGCTGGGGAATTTTGATGAACTCCGCTGGGGATAGGAATAAATTTGGCGAGTGCGATCTTCCGTGGCACTAAGCTGAGGATAACCCAGTTATAAGCCCTTGTGAGGAACAATTTTGAATAAAACTCGGGTGAGACGTCCGTACTCTACAGGGGATAAGCTTCAAGCCTTGCTGGGGATATGGATTCCAAATCTCCAGGGGGCTTCCTTTGAAAGGGTATCAGGATATCCAACTGTATCTTCAACCTATCAGTAATCCTCTTTCTTAATTCATAAGGAAATGATCATGTTCAAATGCATATGCCTATTTAACAAAACATTGGACGTTTCTCAAAATAAAACAGATAGTGCAAGAGAAAAAGTGAAAGGAAAAGACACAAATTTCTGGGAAAAGTATTTGTATTGACTTTCTATGAGTATATTTGTACAAAGGAGACAATCATCCTAGTAAGAGGATTTTGTCGTAAATATTCAAAGATTTTATACAAAATAAAGGATGGCTATGTGAAATAATTCCATGGGATTCCATTCCGCTATAGCTTTCACAACTCTGAATATCTGTCCATTCAATGCTTCGTTTGCCGATGACTGGATTGATCAGAAGCCTGGAACTGGTTGATGAAGAGATTGTCTTTGAAGTGATCCGACGAGACATAGTCATACGCTTTAATTCCCTAACTTTTGCCTGAATCGCCCTTTCGGGTTTTCGATCCACCGGGAAACCCCTTTTTGCCCAAGCCGCCCTTTCGGGTTTTCGACTTGCCGGGTGTACAGATTTTTTTGTTTTTATCCCTAATTTTTGCCTGAACCGCCCTTTCGGGTTTTCGGTTCACCGGGATGTACATTTTTGCCCAAGCCGCCCTTTCGGGTTTTCGACTTGTCGGGTTATTTTATGCGTAGTATCTTTTGACTATGTCTGTGTTCGCAGGGTGCGGCAAATCGTCGCCGTCCATGGTGGTCAGAATCATTGCACCACCAGAAAATATGCTCTTGATCACAAATGGTCCTTCATATGTAGGAGTCCATTTGCCCCTGGGATCACTTTGCGATAAGATAATCCGCTTGATTACGAGATCTCCAACTTGATACACTTGACGTCTGACTTTCTTATTGAAGGCCTTGATCATCCGTTTTTGATACGCTTGACCATGGCATATAGCAGCGAGTCGCTTTTCGTCGATCAGATTGAGTTGATCAAGTCGGGTCTGCATCCAATCATCTTCATTCAAACCTGCATCCTTCATAATCCTTAGAGAAGGAATCTGGACTTCCATAGGCAAAACAGCTTCCATGCCATAAACCAAAGAAAATGGGGTTGCCCCAGTTGAAGTACGTGTCGTCGTACGGTATCCATGCAGAGCAAACGGTAACATCTCATGCCAGTCTTTGTAAGTGACCGTCATTTTCTGAATGATCTTCTTAATGTTTTTGTTCGCAGCTTCAACAGCACCGTTCATCTTCGGCCGATAGGGAGATGAATTGTGATGATAAATCTTGAACTGTTCGCACAATGCGGTGATCATCGTGTTATTTAGATTTGTACTGTTGTCTGTGATGATCTTGTCCGGAACACCATACCGACATATGAGATTTTGCTTGATAAAGCGGGCAACCACATTTTTAGTAACAGAGGCGAAGGAAGCTGCTTCGACCCATTTGGTGAAATAGTCAATGGCAACCAGGATAAAGTGATGTCCGTTGGAAGCCGTGGGCTTGATCTCTCCAATCATATCAATGCCCCACATTGCAAAGGGCCACGGAGCAGTCAGAACATTGAGGGGAACCTGAGGGATATGAATTTATCAGCATAAACTTGGCATTTGTGGCAAGTACGGGAATGTTGATGGCAGTCAACTTCCATGGTAGTCCAGTAATAGCCTGCCCTTAGGATCTTCTTAGCCATTGTATGCCCGCTCAGGTGAGTGCCAAATGTGCCGCTGTGCATATCAGTCATGATCAACTCTGCTTCAGCTTTGTCTACGCATCGGAGTAATACACAATCATGGCTTCGTTTGTAAAGGATGCCGTTGCTCAGGAAGAATTTAGCAGCGAATTTCCTTAAGAACTTCTTGTCGTTTACGGAAGCTCCTTCGGGATAATCTCTAGTCTCGAGATACCTTTTGATTTCATGGAACCAGGGTTGTTCCACTACTTATTCGGTATTAATCTCATGACAATGCGCAGGTTCATCCATTCGCTTGATGGTGATTTGGGGAGCCTCGTTATCCCAGTTTAGTTTAAACATGGAGGACATTGTGGCTAGAGCATCTGCTAGATGATTCTCTTCTCGCGGGAAATGCTCGAAGGTAATTTGCTCGAAATGAGGCAACAACGTCAAGACATGTTCTTTGTATGGGATAAGATTAGGATGCTTAGTATCCCACTCTCCTTTGATTTGACTGATAACCAAAGCTGAGTCCCCAAATACGATCAAAGATTTGATCCCCAAGTCTATAGCAGCCTTGAGACCAAAGATGCAAGCTTCGTATTCAGCCATGTTGTTTGTGCAGCTAAAGCAAAGTTGGGCCGTAAAAGGTGTGTGATAACCTTCCGGAGAAATGAGTACCGCGCCGATACCATTTCCAAGTGCATTTGAAGCACCATCGAAGTACAGGGTCCATCGGGATCCCTTTTCGGGTCCGTCATACGGTCCGTCACCTTCAATGTTGTCCAAATTCATGATGTCCTCGTCTGGGAAGTCAAATCTCATGGGTTGATAGTCTTCGATAGCTTGATGAGCCAGATGGTCAGCTAGTACACTCCCTTTTATAGCTTTTTGGGTGGTGTACTGAATGTCATACTCAGTTAGGATCATTTTCCATCTGGCTATCCTTCCAGATAAAGCGGGCTTTTCGAAGATATACTTGATAGGATCCATTTTGGAAATCAACAAGGTAGTATGAGTCAACATATACTGTCTTAGTCGGCGAGCAGCCCATACCAAAGCGCAGCAAGTTTTCTCGAGCAGTGAGTAGCGAGTCTCACAGTCGGTAAACTTTTTGCTAAGGTAATAAATGGCATGCTCTTTTCGACCAGACTCGTCATGCTGGCCCAAAACACACCCCATTGAGTTATTCAAAACGGTCAAATACATGATTAGTGGTCTTCCTTCGACGGGTGGTATCAGAATAGGAGGTTCTAGCAAATACTCCTTGATTTTATCAAAAGCAGCTTGGCAATCGTTGTTCCATTTGACTACTTGATCTTTCTTCAAGAGTTTGAAAATGGGCTCGCAGGTAGAAGTCAGATGAGAGATGAATCTGGCAATATAATTCAAGCTCCCCAAGAATCCTCTAATCTCCTTTTCGGTACGGGGAACAGGCATCTCTTGTATTGCTTTTACTTTTGCTGGATCGACTTCAATGCCTTTGTTGCTTACAATGAATCCCAGAAGTTTACCAGACCTAATTCCAAGAGTGCACTTGCTTGGATTCAGCCTGAGTTTGTATTCTTTCAACCTGGCAAACAGCTTTTCTAGATGTTCAAGGTGCTCTTCCTCTGTTTGTGACCGAGCTATCATATCGTCTACGTAAACTTCAATCTCATGATGTATCATATCATGAAATAAAGCTACCATGGTGCGTTGATAAGTTGCCCCCGCGTTCTTCAGCCCGAACGGCATCACCTTGTAACAGAAAGTGCCCCATTGTGTGACAAAAGTTGTTTTCTCCATGTCCTCGGGGGCCATTTTGATTTGATTGTAGCCCGAGAATCCATCCATGAAGGAAAACACTTTATGCTGAGCTGTATTGTCGATCAAAATGTCAATGTGTGGCAGCGGAAAATCATCTTTGGGGCTGGCCCTATTCAAATCCCGGTAGTCCACACACATCCTGACTTTGCCATCTTTCTTAGGTACTGGCACGATGTTAGTGACCCATTGAGGATAGGACGTAACAGCCAGAAAGCCAGCGTCGAATTGCTTCATTACTTCTGCCTTGATCTTTTCAGACATGTCAGGCCTCATTCGGCGGACTTTTTGCTTGATCGGTGGACAATCCTCTCTTGTGGGGAGACGGTGAACCACGATGTCTGTGTCTAGACCCGGCATGTCTTCATAAGACCAAGCGAAGATTTCAACATACTCATTCAACAACTGTACCAGGCGCTCCTTGACTCTTGATTCCAGATTGGCACCCACTTGCACCTCCTTCCGGTCTTCCTCGGTTCCCAAATTGATAGTTTCCAATGACTCTTCGTGAGGTAAGATGGCTCTTTCCTCTTGTTGTAGAAGTCTGGCTAGTTCCCCTGGTACTTCACAACCTTCGTCATCTTCATACTCGACTTGATTGACCAGATCTTCAGAGTTATTGAAAGATACAGCAGAATAGTCACCCATGGAATCCGGAGTGGATGGGTACCTGCATTGGTGAGTGTGGGTGTGTGTAAGGGATAGCCATCCTTAAACAAAAATGCAAAAGGAAAGAAAATGAACACAAGCAGTTTATCAAATGAAAAACGTCCAATGAATCATTAAACATGGCATATGGATATGAAAAATAATCAAAACCCTTACAAATGGACTTACATGCCCCGGGCAAGGCATGAGGTGAAAAGATAGTGTACGGATTGTTTGAAAGTAAATATTACAGACCAAATAGGAAATGTTTAACAGATAAATTACTGATGAATAAAAGTGATGGGGACAAAGTCTTTTGCCTCCCAGTTGCACAATCCTCCTTTGACGGTTGGGTAAATCCACTCTTCGATGTTGCTTTCTTTGTCTTCATCTTCCAAGGCGTTGATTCCGTAGGGAGAAATTTTGACTGGAGCTCTTTCAATCTTCGAACGACGTATAACTTTCTGGCCAGCGGCTGTGAACCCTAATCCAAATTTGTCTGTCTTATGTGGAATATCAGGCAACTGCCCCCATGCTGAATTCTTCCCTTCCTTTATTGCGGCCCTTGCGTCTTCCAGAGATGTCATTCTGGCCATCTGCCTCGGTGTCTCAGCTGCCAATTTTTCTACTGCTATTTCAGGAAGGACTCCTTCGAAATGCTGAAAAGGTGTTTCAATGAACTCCCCTTCTACCTCCACGTACCGAAAAGAATTCAAGTGGCTAATCATGTACTCCTCTTCACCATGGACAGTAATGATCTTTCCCTTGACAGGATACTTCAACATCTGATGTAAGGAGGAAGTGACTGTCCCGTCATGGTGTATCCAAGGTCTACCCAGCAAGCAAGAGTATGACGGACGGATGTCCATCACATAGAAAGTAGATTTGAACACCTCAGTGCCTATTTTGATGGGAATTTCAACCTCTCCATGGACCATTCTCTTCGAACCATCGAAAGCTCTAACAACAATATCACTTGGCTTCAATTCCAACCCTTTACAATCTAGTCGGTCCAAGGCCTTCTTAGGCAATACATTCAGCGACGAACCAGTATCGACCAAGACATGTGCGAGAGTGGTTCCTCGACACTCGACTGAAATGTGCAAAGCATCATTGTGGTTTCTACCTTTAGGAGTTAAGTCGGCATCAGAGAAACCTAATCCATTGTCCGCAGTCAGGCTAGCCATGCAATTTTGAAATTGATCTGCAGAGGTCTCCTGGGGCACATGGGCTGCCTTCAGGAATTTTATCAGGGCTTTAGCGTGCGCTTCTGAGCAAAGTAGCAGTGCTAGCATGGAGATCTTTGAGGGGGTTTGCCCCAGCTGTTCTACCACATCGTAATCACTCCTTTTGATTATCCTCAAAATCTCATCCATTTCCTTCTTGGAGGTCTCCAGGATGACTAAGGGTTGAGCCCTCGTCCTGACGAGCTCATCTTGGATTCCCTTACCTTTATCAGCAGTGGTAGGAGGGACAGTACTAGGAACAATAATGTCTTCAACCAAAGGAGTTCTAGCAGAAATTTTTATTGGTGCAGGGATGACTTGGTCAGCTGATGAGGGTCCAAAGATTGCTCTTGGAGGGGCAATCTCTGGAGAAAATATTCTCCCGCTCCTGGTGATTTTGCTAGTGCCCGCAATGTTACTAATGCTGGCTTCTTCATCATCCGAACCTTCTTCAGTTATTTCGATTTGTTTGATACCATGGTAGTAAACGTCACCGCCATAGTTCCATGGTATGGACTTCTCAGAAACATAGGGGACAGGCCCTGGCATTGTTATCTTCAAAGGAACAGATTTCGTAGCTGGTGTAATCTTAACAGGCTTTTTGACGGCCTTGGAAAGATTGGCGTGAATGGTTATGATTGAGACATCTTCAATATGAGTTGGGACAGCAAAAACTTTTTCAAACAAAATTTGTCGACTATCCATAAGGCCTTGGATGCCTTTCTTCAGTAACGGACAATCAAACGACAGAGAGTAACAACAATAGCAGTCTTCTTTACTTCCCGGGAAGATCCCGGCCCTTAACAGATTCAACTTAATGGTTAGCAATGGAGTAGTCAGATCATTGACATCAGCAACATACAAATCTTCTTCAATGGCGTTGACATTTCGGCCGTGCTTCGGCATGGGTGCAGATATCATATTAGGCTTCTCCGGAGCGTCAAACTCCACTTCCTTCGCCTCTATCAAGTCTTGGATTTTATGCTTGAGTGCCCAACAATCATTGGTGTCGTGTCCAACACTGTCTGAATGGTAGGCGCATTTAGCATTAGCATGATAATGCGGAGAGGACGTATTCACATTCTTTGGTGCCTCCTTGATGGTGGCGAGATTCAACTTCAATAGATGGGGAAGCACTTGCGCTGGAGTCATATTAATGCGGGTGAACTGCCATTGTGGCTGTTCCACCCGTTGTTGATTTGGTCTGGACTGGTTGTAGCGAGGTTGCTCACTTGGAGTATTTTGAATCATTACGGCCCCCACAGTTGGCCGGCGTTCCGTCTTCCCTGCTCTTCTCTGAGAATATACCACAGCTGTCTCCTTCTTAAAAGGCTTCTTCTCAACACTTGCAGCAATACCCTTTTGAATCTTCCCTGACTTGATGCCAGCTTCTATTCTTTCGCCTGTTAAGATCAAATCGGTAAACCCCGCGGAAGAGTTACCAATTAGATGATTGAAAAATGGCCCAGATAGGGTCCCTAAAAACATATCAACGAGCTCACGATCGGTTAAAGGAGGCTGCACCCTGCCAGCCAAATCCCTCCATTTTTGCGCATATTCTTTGAATCCTTCGCCTGTTCCCAGTGACATACCCTGAAGTTGGGTACGAGTGGGAGCAAGGTCAGAATTGTACTGATATTGTTTGTAAAAAGTGGTGGCCAAGTCTTCCCAATTGCGGACGCTGGTTCCCTCTAGCTGATAAAACCACTCCAATTGAGCTCCAGAAAGGCTGTCTTGAAAGAAATGAATCCAAAGATTTTTATCTGCCGTATAGGGTTGAATCTTTCTCACGTAGGATCTGAGATGCGTTTTTGGACAAGACAGCCCATCATACCTCACAAACACTGGCACTTTGAATTTTGGGGAATCACAATCCCGACAACCAAACCCAAGTCTTCAAAATCCAAACCCGGTACTCTTTGTAATTCCATGGCGGCCAATCTGTCTTCTAAACCTTTGTATTTATCATCAGCTGGAGGATATTGCTGATCAGAATAATCTTCATCCTCTTCGACCTCCTCTTCTTCCGCATCAGACTCGGAAGGTACCGCAGCTCCACCTCCTTTGCTGGTTCCTTCATCAGAGATAGGAGGAAATTCCAGCACTCTCCGAGCTTCTCCGTCAAATCTTCTCCCCAAAGTAGCCACCTCGAGTCTCTTTTTCTTCTTTTTCACTGGGTCTTTGTTCCCCAATTGAGTCTTGATATCCTCCTGACCCTTAGCCAAGGTCATCAGGAGTTGCTGAAACTGTGCATTTTGAGCTTGTAGGTCTTTGACTGTTTGCTCGAGATCCATCCTACTGACATAAATAGCAGATAGATAAGGAAACCTGGAGTGAGACCTGCTTATGCACATGATGAATGGTATGCTTATGTATGCAATGCATTCAAGGATTTAGGACATTCAAAATTGTTTCAGACAAAGAAGAACGCACGTCATATTAATAAGAAGAAATTTGTTAGTATATAAATGCCCCATGGGCCAAATATTACAAAAACTTCTTAAGGTAAAAAGACATTGCGCATCCTCTTTGGCGCAATGTAGGTGTTGAGGGCCTCTTGCTCATGGAGTCGGCGGGTAAGCTCTAGAACCTTCTTCTCACTGGCGTAGAAGCTAGCTTCAAAAGTATTCCGTTCTTCCTTGAGCTGAATCCAACTTTTCTGCATTTCCTCCCACGATGTAGGCATGTCAGGATGTAGGATGGTGTAGGGAACCTCTCCTTCACTGACGGGCTCTTTAATCACAGGGAGTACATGAGGATAAGGCATCATCAGACTTTGGGCTCGGGCTCGTACCCACTTGAGATAAGGCTCAAGGGGGATGGAGTTCTTGTGTCCCAGAGTCTTGCTATCAACCTTGTTGGGTCTTCCCCAAGCTCTGATGAATCTTTGGCGAAGTCCTTGCGCATCATTGTCGAAGTCAAAAACTAGGTCAGGAATCAACATGTCATGAGGGCCATCCCTCCGTGCATATCCAAATTGCCTCAAAGCTAGGCAAGGGTTGTAGGTGATACCTCCTCTGATTCCAAGTAAAGGAACATTGGGAAACTCTCCACAATGATCGACGATGATGACATTTTCTCTGGACTGAGAACACCAATGTACATCAGAGTGAGTAAGAGTCATCAACCGTTAGGACCACCTTGAACCCTGCTCGTTCTTCAAGACAGATTGTGGAAGGTGCGAAATAACCACCTTGCAAGGAGAGGAGTACAACACATGAGAACACCCCTCTTTCTTATTGTTCGTGTGTAAAATGAGTGAAGAATGTCCCCAAGCAATGTTGGTATTGGATTTCTGGACAAGAAAATTTTGACGGTGTTGACATCTATCAATTGGTCAGAATTTGGGAACAAGACCAATCCATAGATAAGGAATGCCACAATTTCTTCAAAGGCTTGAAGGTCCAATGAATTCCAACATTCTTGTGCTTTCTCAAACAAGAATTTTGCTAAGAATCCTTTGACGCCGCTTCTGGTTTCCCAATGCCCCTTGATGTCGGATGGTTGTAGATGTAATGCTCGAGCAACATCTTCCGGCTTTGGTTCCTTTTCCGTACCGTTGAAGGGTAGTTGATTAAGGATAGGAATTCTTAGGAGTTGAGAAAACTCCTCCAAAGTGGGCACCAACTGGTAATCAGGGAAAGTAAAACAGTGGTGAAGGGGGTCAAAGAACTGGAATAGCACTTTCATCATGTCTTCTTCAATGTTTGTGTTGACTAAGCTGAGCAGTCTACCATGTCTTTCACTGAAGGATGAGTTTTCCGGAATTCTTGAGGTGAGCTCCTTGAGTTGAGGAGAGATTCTCACAAGGTTGACTTGGATGGTTTTTCTGCGAGGAATTTCCATGACCTACAAAACAAGAACAAAGATGAAGATCCAAACCCTTGAAATGGTTAGTGAATGCATATGATGCTTTATGATGTTTATGATGTATGCACAAAACATATGTACAAGCAATTCACACCAAACCCTAGTTTCAGGCTTGCATGGGGTTTCATAGGTAAGTACCCTCTTGAGTGTAGTTGGCTTAAAAACCTGTCCCATAAATAGTAACTGGGTTCTAAGGAGCTCAATATCATTGGATTATTTTCATTGTTCATTGTTTTGGTTTAGCCACTTAACTAGCGACCAAAATATTCAAAGAAAACAACCCTTAATGAGTGTAGTATCGAGTATCTACCAACTTCGGACTGCACCAAAGCCGGTCATCTCACTACCCCTAATAAAAGGCCAAGATGGTCAAGTAAGGTTCTAGGTCATTAGTGCTTAGTGACATCACTCAGCGGCCCCGTACTCTCCTTGATTGAACTCAAGGGTTACCGGTACTCACAAATATGTCGCACTAATATAGCTATTGCTTCGACCGTGTCGGTATATCCCGCACAGTTTCCACAACGTATTGCTATCTATGAATGTTTCCCAAAATCCGGGTGTAGGATTGCAAACCCAAACAAGAGAGCCAAAAATATAAAGCAATCAAATCAAACAATTAGTCATGCAAGAGGGTGATCTAAACCCTAAGGTTACTCCACTTTAGAATATTATCCCCAGCAGAGTCGCCAGTTCTGTGATACGGTGGGAGAACTGACTATGGTTTTGCGTTTGTTTTCGCAAATGTTTCGGTTGAGCAAGAGTCGCCACCGACTTTTTATTTTATCCTAAGGAAAGGTTCAAAAAAGCACAGCAAAAACCTTTGAGATTTTTCTTGGGTTCGGGGAGTAGATTATAGAAAGGGAAGGTATTAGCACCCTTTCTATCCATGGTTATCCATGGGCTCTTAGGTGCTTGCTTAGATCAACTTGTCTTGGTTTTCAATTGTTTGAAATGGTGCTTTATGTGTGGTTTTTGAAAAGGTTTTGAAAAAGATGCCTCGTATAGGCTACCCTTGTAACAATTCTTTACTCGAATGTTTTACAAAAGGTGTTTGTCTTTTTGAAAAGATGTTTCAAGGTTTTTTGAAAGTTTGTTTTGAAAGTGTTTGTGAAGTGTGGTTTGAAAAATAGGCAAGTGTTTTTGTTTTTGCAAGTTGACAAGTACTTAAGAGCGATCTACCCTAAAGTTCTCAAAGATTTTTGTTATGTTTTAACTCTTTTAACAATTTTGTTCCACCATTGAATTTGGTGGACAATCTTGTTATTAGGATGTGAAAGGGACGGGCGCGGGTCATCGTTTAGACCATAATTGCAATAGTGCTAAGTATCCTTGGGCAATTTTTCCTTTGAAAGGGACTTTGATCATTTTAGGCAACTTTCGAAAGCGTCATCGAGGGACTATGATCATTTGATTGTTTGCTTTGCCCAAGGAGACCTAACATGCAATATGGCCTAATTTCGAAAGGCAACAAGTGGATGTAACCCTAGGGGTGTTAGTGTGCGAGTGTGTTTTATTGCATACAAGAGTTTTTTCTTTGAATTAGGTTTTTCTATTTTATTGATTTTATCTTGCCATACATGTCCTAATTACTAGTAATAAGAAGCGGAAATATAAAATCCTACGCTATTACAACAATTAGGGGAGGGGGATACACATTTTTACATGGGGGGTTCAACGAGAAAAATAGACAAAAAAGAAAATAGCAAAAAACAAGATATATATATAGAGAGAGAGAGGGAGCCCGCGCGCTGCTGGGAGGTCATCAGAAGTTCTGACTCAGATCCGCTGCCAGATGATCAACCTCTTGGTTAAACTGTATGAGTCAGAACTTCTGACTCTGGCACCTGCAAAACAGAACCTTGTTAGTGGGGAAACCATATATTCTGATTCTGCTGAAAAGGAAATAACTCTCAGAGTTTCTGATATCATTGACAGCAAAACAGGCTTCAGATGTGCTAACGTCAAAGTCAGCACTTGGCTTTTCCCTGTACTAATCAGAACATCTGCAATTCTGTTGTTACTCCATAAAACAGGAAACATATTTGGAACAGATCCAGCAAATACAAAAATGTTTCAGAGGTCAGAACCACCAAGGTCACAGGCAAGTCCTATACGTGCTCAGAACGTTCTGAGGTATGAAAATCCTCAGAACGTAAACAGCAACAACATGATATTTACATTATGTTTATTTGAGTATGCACAGCTGATGATTCTTAACAGCGTGATGAGGGTCAGCAGGTGCTTACCTGACTGTTTGAAAAGTTGGTGGGTGAAAGTTAGCTTTTGGCTCTGGTGGTGTTCTGGACAGATTTTCTTTGAAAGGGCTGGTAAAGGCGTATACGTATGTAGGGTCAGAAGTTTGGAAAGGGTGTTTTTGGTTCACAGAGAAAACTAGATATTTGATGAAGTTTGAAGTTGAGAAACTCAAAGTTATGAAACAAAACTGGAGATTTTGGCAGAGTTTCAGAACGCTACGTTGCTAAGAGTTCTGTTTCTCACTTAGCAATTTCTGTTTCTTTTTTTGAACGCCTTTTGCAGTGGTGAAGACTCTCTATTTATAGGCAAAGTTCTTGTGGATGCCTTGAACATTAAAGCGCCAACAGAGTTTGAATTTGTTCTTTGACAGAAATTCCTGGGAAGTTGTGATAACAGATAGCTTTCAGCCTAGGCTGCAGCAGCAGGCGTAGATTGGGGAGAAGTGACCTCTGAAGTGGGCGGTGGCGCGTAGACCCATTCCAGAATCTGCACAAAAGCGTTTTCCAAGCCACACGTGAATGTTCAGGAGTGGTTGTAAGCATTAATGGGCATTAAATGGTGATAAGACCTATCAACATCAATATTCTGGTAATGGAAACCAACGTTGAATCAGCAGCGTAAACCATGCTCTGGCCTTGGCTTCCTGTTGTTTTAGTAAGCTCTGGAGATTCTCCTGGTTTTCTGGTACGTTCCTTGGATTTACTTCTGGACTTCCTGGGCTTAGAGATTCTGTATCAGTGTAACACCCACTCTTCTGATATTTCATCTTCTGATTTCAACCTGTTCTGAAGGAGCCTTCAGACTTCCCTGCTTCTCTTGCATTCCTTTAGCAAATTCTGACTGAGCTTGTGTAACTGTTGAAGGGGCATGTTCTGTTTGAGGCTTACATACTGAACCACGTTTACAACTTCTGATTGAACTGATGTAGCTGCTGAAAAGCCAACTTCTGACCACGCTGAGCCAAGCTTGCAACTTCTGACCGTTTTTATCTGGAATGGGTCCAGAAGTTCTGAAGCGCTGATTTTTTTCTTAAATACTCATTTTAGAGAAACATTCTAAGTACTTAGAATTTGATTTTTCTCAAGATAAAAGTGTTGTTTTTGGAGTTCGTGGGATCATCTTGCTCTTGTAAGTGGCTTGCTTGGGCAAAAGGATAACTCAGGACTTGGATTTGTTTCAGAGGGACCTTGAAAATCCAAGATGGTTTCCTGAAGAAAGGGAGGGAAAATTTTGGGGTACAACACATGGTAATCATCCCTCTGACCCGTAATCTTGATAGTTCCATTGTCTAACAGCAACTGAACACCCTTTTTCACGATTGAACATCCTCGGGGATCTCGACAGCAAACTAGGCAAGATCCATATTAGTGTTCCACCTGACCAGCCGTATGGTAGAAGGTAGCATGCAACTGCACGAGATCCTCATTAAAATACTCCACATAAAAAATTTTGAATTCACCACGACATCCAGAAACCATATTCACTTCCTCTTCATACTCTGCCCTAGGCCTGATTATGTGGATGAGGCCCTCATCTATCATCTCTTGTAAAGCAGCCTTTATCTTATCGCAACCTTGTATATCTGTACTGCAAGTAGCACAACCGGCATGGTCATGTGTATAGTAGCTAAATTCACAGAGGTCTGCATGCATTTTCACCAAAATCTCCTCTAACCAGATCAATTTCAAAAATCTGGAAGTCGCCTGGACAACCGGCCACCATATTTACAGCATTTACTCCCCCGTGCTTGGGTAGAGGGTTATCTTTCACATTAGGTCCCATGTCCTTGAAAGATGGAACACCAGACTTTACCAATTTCTGCACCTCATTCTTCAAAGGGTAACAATTCTCAACACTATTCCCTGGTGCTCCTTGATGAAAAGCACACGTTTGGTCTGCCTTGTAATACCAAGGCAATGGTGATGGTACGACAGGAGGTGGTTGTGTCTGGACCAACTTTTTTTGAATCAATGTTGGTAGTAGCTCTGTATAGCTCATGGGAATAGGGTCATAACTCTCTCTGCTCTGATTATACTCTTGATTCCCCTGCTGGGATGGTCTCTGATAAGCAACGGTAGTTGGAGCGGCATTTATAACAGGAGTCACTGAGGCGACATGTTGATGATGTTGATAATTCCTTCTAGGAGAGTTTACCCTCCTCTCTTGCATAATGTGATCGGTGGATCTGGAACTGACTGTTTAACGCTGGTTCGCGAAATGTCGCGGAAGTAAGAGTCGCCACCGTCTTTTATTTTCTCCAAATGGAAAGGACAAAAGCACAGAAAAATTCCTTAAAGAGATTGCTCTCGGTTCGGGAGGTAGGTTATAGAAAGGGAAGGTGTTAGCACCCTTTCTATCCATGGTTATCCATGGGCTCTTAGATACTTGCTCATTTGTGTTTTCAAAAGTGGTTTGTTTGCTTTTCAACTGTGGGTTTTAAAAAGTTTCTTTGAAAATTCCAGTTCGACTCTTGTATCAGTCCTCAAGAGTGTTTGAAAAATTGCTTTTGAAAGCTTTTTGAAAAGGTGTCGGTGTGAAAAGTATTTTTGATTTATTTTGAAATTAGAGCAAGTATCTACGAGAACCTACCTACCCTAAGGAATTCGTCTGTGTAAATGTCCTTTAAAGTAGTGCCATCCCACCATTGAGAGGTAGGTAGCACCACCGTTGGAGATGTTCGGGTCAATTCGAGGTTCGGGACATGGTGATCACCAGAGCAATGGGAAGACACCTTAGAAGCTACCCTCATGCCAGGTTCTCGGATCATGAGGACTTACTAAGACATCCTCTACTCGACGATCACCTTTCGAGGCAAGGCAACAGTGAGGCGTACCCTAGGGGTGGTGTGTGATTTGTGTGTCGTTTTCATTTATATTTGTCTTGTCATGTTATTGGTGTTCTACGCTTGATTTTATTTTGTCCATTCATTCTTGCATGCATTTATTAACAGTTAAAATATCGCGAGAAAGTAAAAGATTCTAAGCTATTACAAAAGGCGCGGGTCCACATCGCCAAAATTAACCAGGACCCGATTTGACAAAAAATAAAGAAATTAAAAGTGCGAGAAGTAATTTACATGGCTTCGGGAGAGGTACATAATTATTTAAATGACGTAAAATAAATATGCGAACAAATAAGAAATTAAGAACGTGGGCGTTGGACCCTTTTGCAAAATTTAAAATTAATGAGGGATTTAATTAATTAAAAAAAGATGTTTTTGGTATTTTTATGTTTTTTAAGATTTAATAGAAAAAATTAATTAAAATAAAATACTAAACCTACTTCTAATTATTTTTAAGTTATTAAGAAAGATATTGAAGTTTTTAACCTAAATTAACCCTAAATTATTTTCATGCAAATTTAATTATAAAAAATAAATAAAATAAATATTATTATTGTGAAAAAAGAAAAAATTAAAAAAGAATAAAACATTAATTAATCCTATTTCTACATTTTTTAGATTTTTTATGAAAAGAATTAATATTGCAAACCCTAATTTAAACTAAATTTATTTATATGCATTTATTTATGAAAATAATTAAAATAAAGTATTTATTATGTTTTTTATCTTTTCTGATTTTCAGGTATTTTTCATATTTTGTAAAAAAATAATTAATTAAATCAAAACAATAAAGCAAATAAAACAATAATTAATAATAAAACATAAAGAAAATACATAGAATTTGCAAACCAGGGGGGGTTCAGGCCCCAATATGGAGGTATAGATCCAAGAATTCTGGCCCAACAAGCTTCAGGTCCGTTTGACTTTTTTGATAGTGTGCTGTAGCGTTGACCAGGCTTAGGGTGTTCATCAGTCTTGAGCCTTTGGCTTGATCTCAGTGTACACGTGAGTGGATAGATGATGAAGGACTATGATGGTTTTCAGTATGGTGCCTGCATGTGATAATGGATTGAAAAATAATATTGAAAGAACATAGACCTGGGGTTCGAACCCAGGTCACTAGCATCACCAATCAACACCTGTGCCACTGAGCCATGTCAACGCGTTTGATATATTAGTAACAAATAAATAATATAAAAGAAAAGCAAAACGTTAGTGGGTCCGCGCGCCAATTTTCAAATAGACCAACCAGCTTATGCCACGACTCCATCTTCTTCCTCATTCCTGTAATACAAAAACAAAAGCAACGGTTTTTATGGCGTTTTCTTAGGCCAGCTATTGAAAAATAGCGATTAGCCCTCAGGCACTCATAAATTGAGCGCGAGGGTTGGTTTGGAATCGCCTGAGTACGCTGAAGCGAATGGTATGACTCATGGGTTCCAATTTTGTCTTGTTTTGAAATCCCTAATTTAGAACTCTGCAAACCCTAGAAATCAAACATGGCGAAATCTCGTATACAGTATAATAATTCAATTAAACATAATGGTTAGCTTTAGAATCTCATAATGAACATGAATCAATGAATAAAAAATGCAAAGGATGCGTGAATCATGATGCACGATTGTGAATTTTTCTTGATGCAGTTCCGGCTCAATATACCAGTTCTTGGAGTTTGAATGGATGTTTTTGATTGGAATGTGTTCAGGGAACCTTGAGGAAGCTATTGAAACAAGTTTTGTGCTTTGAACCGACCTGTAACAATGATTTCAGTTTTGAGTTCTTTAGAGAAAAATTCAAGTTTGCAATGGCCTCTTCTGAGCTGCTGCGTGCCTCTTGTGATTAGGGTTGTGATCCAGCATTTGTATGGAGTCTATTAGGTCAAGAAAAACCAATCAAATCCATGGCATTCATTGTTTTTGATAATTGATTTTCTAAGGATCTTTTCAAATCTTTTTCCATGTGCATTTGGTTCAAAATCATGCCAATCAATCCAAATCTTTCCTAATTTGCATATGCACGAAATATTGATGATATAATGTGCACAAAAAGATTAAAAAAACTTAGGTTAGCATTTTTCATGTATTTATTTTAATTTAAATGAATTATTATTAATAAAAATCCAAATAAATAAATAAAAAATGAAATAAGACTTCCCTTTGGGCCAAGTAGTCGTGAATATGTCATGGATGATGAATCATGGAAGAAAAATGGGCCCATTAGCAATTTTAGGTCATTTGAAGTAGTGTTGACTTTTCAAAATATCCAAAAATTTCCCAACTTCCACAAGGCATAACTTGCTCAATTTTTAAGCTTTTCTCATGTTCTTGGACATTTTGGAAAGGTCTTTGAGTCCTCTAACCAATGCCTTTGGTCCCATGTCATTTTGATTTATCAATCTCAAGTTATGGCCTTTGACTTAAAGTCCCTTTTTGTTGACTTTTGAAAATGACCTATAATGTTGAAATTGATAACTTTTTGTGAGAGCATTTATTGGACTTGAAGTATGAAGATGAGTTGTAGGAAATGTCTTTCTCTTCAAAATGAGCTTTGGATGGAATTTTTCTGATAATCCATGTGAAAGTTATGCCCTGGTCAATTTCAGTTGACTTTTTCAACTGTCCAAATAAGGAAACTTTTGCATCTTGATGATTTTCTGAGCCAAATTTTGAGAATCATGATCAAGCATTGATCAAATGATGTTTGTGGCTTCAAAATGATATGTTGACCAAAAATTTGAACTTTTGACTGTCAAATGACCATTTTGCCCCTACAGTTGACTGTAGTGCAATTAGGGTTTTTGACTGTGCAATTTTGAGCTGAATGCCTTGAAACTTGATATGAGGATACTTGACCATATTTGTAGGCATATGAGACTTGGTTGGGCCTTTGAAAACTTCATTTTCTTGATCAGAACTCAAACCCTAATCTTGACTGTATAGGAGACCTTTGCCCTGTGCAACCCTTGGGGAATTTTGCAGCTTGACTTGGCAATTTCTTGGAAAATATGGGAGGGCAAATTTTGGGGTACAACAGTTGCCCCTGTTCAATCTTCTTAGACCTGAGGATGCAGATTGGTTGACGTGCCTTTCGTAATCCGAGGGTAGAAGATGATTGAACACTAGAGTGCCCAGAAATTTACGCTCACATAGTAGCAGTGATGATGGAATGGGCTTATAGATGCCATTTGGATGTCGACCGCGTAAGAGATTCCTTAGCGAGAACCTGCATATCTGCAAAAGAAAAAGGAGTACTTGACACGTTGCAAGAACTGGTTTTCAGATGCTTGGTACAGATGTGTCCTGGCTGGTTACAGGAGCTGGATCTGGAGCTTCAAATGATGATGAATGAACCAGGGATGGTTACTAACTTGCATGAATGGTAAGAGAACTTTGGGTGATTTTAACTTCAACAATGCTCGTTGAGAAAAATCTTAGCTGGAGTTACCATCTTTGCAGTATCGGGAAGAGAATCATAGGTCATTATAATCTGAAAGGGAATCACCTCACTCGCCGTTGGAGAGGGAAACATAGGAGACTATCACCTCACTCACCGTAGGAGAGGGAAACATTTGAAAAGGACTTACCACCTCACTCGCCGCCGGAGAGGGAACCATAGGAGACTATCACCTCACTCACCGTTGGAGAGGGAAACATCTGAAAAGGACTTACCACCTCACTCACCGTCGGAGAGGGAACCATAGGAGACTATCACCTCACACTCATCGTCGGAGAGGGAAACATCTGAAAAGGACTTACCACCTCACTCACCGTTGGAGAGGGAACCATAGGAGACTATCACCTCACACTCATCGTCGGAGAGGGAAACATCTGAAAAGGACTTACCACCTCACTCACCGTTGGAGAGGGAACCATAGGAGACTATCACCTCACACTCATCGTCGGAGAGGGAAACATCTGAAAAGGACTTACCACCTCACTCACCGTTGGAGAGGGAACCATAGGAGACTATCACCTCACACTCATCGTCGGAGAGGGAAACATCTGAAAAGGACTTACCACCTCACTCACCGTCGGAGAGGGAACCATAGGAGACTTCTACTGAGTCTTTATCAGAAAAATCTGTTGGGAGTCGATTTAGCTGGACTAGAGAAGGCCTTGAAATATGTTTGAGAATTTAACTGCATCTTTCCTGAAAGGTAAAGGTCAGTCATATGCAATGCATGATATGGACCAAGCAATGATGTTCTCAACATAAATGAGATTTGTATGATATGATGCGTCTATGCCTGCTATAATGATGTATGTGATGTTTTATGAATATATGTTTTCGTCTAGGAAATTAAATCCTTGACGGATGCCGGGAAGTCATATCCTGGGCTGATGATGAAGAATAAACTTTTACTTCCGCTGGGGATGATAACTGCAAGAATACCGGTAGGAGAAGATGACTCCATTGTGGGATAAACTTGGCAAATGGAAGATTCTGCGGGGAGAAACGATACTCTAGCGACCATGCTGGGAAGCAATACTCTGTGGGAAGAGGGATGCCTTGCTGAGTGTTGATAATAATTTGCTGGGGATACCCTTGTTGTGTTGGAAGTATTGATAGACTTCGCTGGGGGATAAGAAGGCTTCGTCGAGGACGATCTTTCCGTGGCTTTTAGCTGAGGATAACCCAGTTATATTCTGTTAAGGAAATAACTCTTTGAGTAAAGCCGGGCGACTCGTTCGTGCTCTGCAAGGGGATAAGCTTCCAGAATCTACTGGGGATAAGCTTACTGCTTGGGGATACGAATTCCAACTTTCCTGGGAAAACTGGATGGGATTCTTCTGGGGAGTTTTGGAACTGCAGGGGAGTGATTCCTTTGAATGTTGGTATACCGCCGGGGAACAATCTTTAGACCAAGACTGCCGAGGATGCTTGTTAAGAATATGTGCTGCTGGGGAAGTATTGAGATCTACGGGAGATACTCAATTTCTTTGAGACTTGATAACTCTGCCTGGAGAAGAATGCACTGTTTTGCTGAATCACTCTCTGGAGAATTTAAGATGTACTGGTCATGTTCTCTAGCTGAACCTACCTTGGTACCTTGGAGGATAGAACAATTAGACTGCTTTAGACAACGCTTTATTGCCCCTGTTTCTAGTGTCACCTGCAATTAATTCCTTTGTTTCGTATGGAAATATTTATGAGTTAGCAAACTATTGTCAATGCATATATCACAAATTGAACCTTGGACGTTCTTCGCAAAACAAAACAGAAAAAAGAAAAACACTTGGCACGTTTAACGTAAAATATATTTGTATTGATTTTGAATGGCCTGTGAATAGGCGTTTTGTGTACAAGAGGCTGACGTCCTAGTAAGAGGACGTCGCCGAACAAAAGAGTTTATACAGATTTTGTACAAAAGAAAATAAGACAGCTGTGTGAAATGAATGATCCACTGGGTTTCAACTCTGCTATTGCCTTTATAACTCCGAGCGTCTCATCACTTGATGACCTTGGTTGAAGGTGAGGCTGACTGATCGATGCCGTCTGAACTTGATGTAGATACCGGATTCTGGATGCAAAGTGATCCAATGAGACATAGTATTACGCTTTTATCCCTAATTTTTGCCTGGACCGCCCTTTCGGGTTTTCGGTCCACCGGGATACCCATTTTTGCCCAAGCCGCCTTTTCAGGTTTTCGACTTGCCGGGTGTACAGATTTTTTCCATTTCATCCCTTCATTTTGCCCGAACCCTTTTGGTTCGACGGGAAGCTCTAATTTTTGCCTAGGCATGTCAGCCTAGCGGGTCTTTTTTTCATGCGTAGTATTTTTTTACTATGTCTGCATTGGCGGGGTGAGGAAGGTCGTCACCATCCATATTGGTTAATATCATTGCTCCTCCTGAGAACACATGTTTAACCACAAATGGCCCTTCGTACGTGGGAGTCCATTTTCCCCTTGGATCACTCTGAGGAAGGATGATTCTCTTGATTACCAGATCCCCAACTCGATATTCCCGTGGTCTGACCTTTTTGTTAAATGCCCTGATCATCCGTTTCTGATACGTCTGACCATGACAGATAACAGCAAGTCTCTTTTCGTCAATGAGGTTGAGTTGATCAAGTCGTGTCTGGATCCAATCATCTTCGTTCAGATTTACATCCTTCATTATCCGGAGAGAGGGTATTTTCACTTTGATCGGCAAGACTGCCTCCATGCCATAAACCAGAGAGAAAGGAGTTGCCCCAGTTGACGTCCTAGCTGAGGTACGGTACCCATGTAGAGCGAACGGTAACATCTCGTGCCAATCTTTGTACGTCACTGTCATTTTCTGCACGATCTTCTTGATGTTCTTATTTGCTGCTTCTACAACCCCATTCATCTTCGGTCTGTAAGGAGAAGAATTGTGGTGCTGTATTTTGAACTGTTCGCAGAGCTCAGCAATCATCTTATTGTTCAGATTGGTACCGTTGTCTGTAATAATCCGCTCAGGGACGCCATACCGACAGATCAGGTTGTGCCGAATGAACCGTGCCACAACGGTCTTGGTTACCGTAGCATAGGATGCTGCCTCAACCCATTTCGTGAAATAATCAATCGCCACTAGGATGAAGCGATGTCCATTGGATGCCGTAGGTTTAATCCCGCCGATCATGTCTATGCCCCACATTGCAAACGACCAAGGCGCAGTCAGAACATTCAGGGGAACCGGAGGAACATGCACCTTGTCTGCATAAATCTGGCACTTGTGGCATGTCCTGGAATGTTGGTAGCAATCAGCTTCCATGGTAGACCAGTAATATCCTGCCCGTAGGATTTTCTTAGCCATAGTGTGTCCACTGGAATGTGTACCAAAGGTCCCTTCATGTAGCTCTTCCATAATCCTTTCTGCTTCAGTCTTATCCACACAACGCAGTAAGGTTGAATCATGGTTTCGCTTGTATAATATGCCGTTGCTTAAGAAGAATTTAGCTGCGAACCTTCTCAGGAACTTCTTATCATTGACCGAGGCACCTTCGGGGTATTCCTGAGCTTCTAGGTATCTCCTCACCTCATGGTACCAAGGCTTCTCAGTCACCAATTCGAGATCACAACAATATGCCGGTTCGTCCAGTTTCCAGATGATGATCCGGGGAGCCTCATTATCCCATTTGACTTTGAACATAGAAGACATTGTAGCCAACGCGTCCGCCAGCTGATTCTCTTCTCTTGGAAAGTGCTCAAAGGTTATCTCTGTGAAGTGGGGGATCAGGGTCAACACACATTCTCTGTAAGGAATCAGGTTTGGATGTTTCGTATCCCACTCTCCTTTGATCTGATTGATCACAAGGGCGGAATCTCCGAAGACACTCAGAAATTTGATCCTTAGGTCGATAGCAGCTTGAAGACCCATGATACACGCCTTATACTCCGCCATGTTGTTGGTACAGTTGAAACACAGTCGGGCAGTGAGTGGAGTATGAGTACCTTGAGGAGATATGATGATGGCGCCGATACCATTACCCAAAGCATTGGAGGCTCCGTCAAAGTGCATAGACCATCGGGATCCTGGTTCAGGTCCTTCATTCGGTCCAAGTACTTCACAATCAGTTACTATCATGATGCTTTCATCCGGAAACTCGAAGTTCATTGATTGATAGTCGTCTACAGCTTGATGTGCCAGGTGGTCTGCCAATACACTTCCCTTGATGGCTTTCTGGGTTGTATATTGAATGTCGTATTCCGTCAAGATCATTTGCCATCTTGCAATTCTCCCAGACAGAGCAGGCTTTTCGAATATGTACTTTATAGGATCCATCATTGAGATCAATAAGGTAGTGTGAGTCAGCATATACTGTCTCAGCCGGCGAGCAGCCCATACCAAAGCGCAGCAAGTTTTCTCAAGCAGTGAGTATCGGGTCTCACAGTCGATAAACTTTTTGCTAAGGTAATAAATGGCATGCTCTTTTCGGCCAGACTCGTCATGCTGCCCCAGCACGCACCCCATTGAGTTGTCAAGCACTGTCAGGTATAGTATCAGAGGTCTCCCTTCAACCGGTGGCATAAGGATAGGTGGTTCTTGGAGATACTCTTTGATTCTGTCAAAAGCAGCCTGACATTCATCGTTCCAACGTACTACCTGATCTTTCTTCAGCAGCTTGAAGATTGGCTCACACGTAGCAGTCAGATGTGAGATGAAGCGAGCAATATAATTCAGGCGTCCTAAAAAGCCTCTGACTTCCTTCTCTGTCTTAGGGACTGGCATCTCTTGAATAGCTTTGACCTTAGCAGGGTCCACTTGTATCCCCTTGTCACTGACCACGAAGCCTAGCAATTTTCCCGATCTTACCCCGAAGGTGCACTTGTTCGGGTTCAATCTCAGCTTGTACAGTTTCAACCGGTCAAACAACTTCTGCAGATGATCTAGGTTCTCTTCCTCAGTCTGGGATCTTGCGATCATGTCGTCGACATACACTTCTATCTCATGATGGATCATATCATGAAATAAAGCAACCATGGCACGTTGGTAGGTTTCCCCAGCGTTCTTTAATCCAAATGGCATGACCTTGTAACAGAAGGTGCCCCACTGAGTAACAAATGTAGTCTTCTCCATGTCTTCAGGTGCCATCTTGATCTGGTTGTAACCTGAAAAGCCATCCATGAAAGAGAATACCTTGTGCTGAGCTGTATTATCAACAAGGACATCAATGTGAGGTAAGGGGAAGTCATCCTTGGGGCTGGCCCTGTTCAGATCCCTGTAGTCGACACACATTCTGACCTTACCGTCCTTCTTTGGTACCGGCACCACATTAGCAACCCACTGAGGGTAAGAAGTCACTGCGAGGAACCCAGCATCAAACTGTTTCATGACCTCGGCTTTAATCTTCTCAGACATCTCTGGACGCATCCGACGGACCTTTTGTTTAACTGGAGGGCAGTCTTCCCTAGTTGGCAAGTGATGGACCACAATATCGGTATCCAACCCGGGCATGTCTTCGTAGGACCAGGCAAAGATCTCCATATAATCATGCAGCATCTTGGTTAACCGTTGCTTCACGCTGAGCTCTAGGTTGGCACCAATCTTTACCTCTTTCCTGTTTGCTTCAGTACCCAAGTTTATTGTTTCCACTGGCTCTTCATGGGGTTGAATTGCCCTCTCCTCCTGAAGCAACAGTCTTGCAAGCTCGCCAGGCACTTCGCAATCATCTTCACCTTCGTCTTCGGCTAAGTTGATCGGATTTTCGAAGTCATAATTGGCAGTAGCAGAGTTGTTATCAGTGAGATCCAGAGTGGATTGAAACCTCTATGAGTGAGTGTGTGTGTAAATACAGCTGTTTTGAAATATATGTAAAGGAAAAGAAAGACAGAAAAGGAGCACAATATTTGCAATGCGAAAAAACGTCCAAGATTTTCATTCATGATATATGAAATGACAATTTATATGCCCTCACAAATAGAACCACGGTGCCTCGGGTAAGACACCGGGCCATAGAGTTTATCATTGTTTATTACAAAATAACGAAAAAAGAAATTTATTACTGCGTAATAAGAGAAACAGGGAGATTGTCTTTTGCGCTCCAATTATTAAGTCCTCCGTCGGTTGCCGGGTAGATCCAGCTATCAAACTCAGCTTCGTCAACTTCCTCTTCGTCCCCAATAGCATTAACTCCATGAGCAGGCAGGGGAGCTGTCACTACATTAGGCTTCTCGGATGCCTCAAACTGTACCTCTTGGGCGTCGATAAGGTCCTGCAGCTTGTTCTTTAATACCCAACAATCATCAGTAGAGTGCCCCGGGCCATCTGAATGGTAAGCACAACGAGCATTCGGGTTGTACTTGGGAGATGTTGTATTTGGGAACTTTGGAGCCTCCCTGACAGTCACCAAATTGGTTGAGAGCAACTGTGGCAGGATCTGCGATAGGGTCATGCTTAACCGGGTAAACTCTCTCCGGGGTCTTTCAGTCCTTTGAGGATTATTTGGCCGGGGAGCGGCAGCAGGCTTAGCAATCATTATCGCACTGACAGATTGGCGGCGCTCAGGTCTTTCTGATCTCTTAGAACCATACACGGCACTAGACTCCTTTTTGAAGGGTTTCTTTTCCGAACTAGACGATGCACCCTTCGCAATCTTTCCAGACTTCAACCCAGCTTCAATTCTCTCCGGTCAGAATCAAGTCAGTGAACCCAGCAGAAGAATTCCCAATGAGATGGTTGAAAAATGGCCCAGATAGGGTCCCCAAGAACATGTCTACCAGCTCCCGATCAGTCAATGGTGGCTGCACCCTACCAGCCAGGTCTCTCCACTTCTGAGCGTACTCTTTAAAACCTTCGCTTGCACCTAATGACATACCCTGGAGTTGGGTACGTGTGGGGGCAAGGTCGGCATTATATTGATACTGCTTATAGAAAGCAGTAGCCAACTCCTCCCAGTTACGAACCTTGGTCCCATCCAGCTGATAGAACCATTCGAGATGAGTCCCTGAAAGACTCTCCTGGAAGAAGTGGATCCATAAATTCTTATCCGCAGAGTACGGCTGAATTTTCCGAACATAGTACCTTAGATGCAGCTTGGGACAAGACGCCCCGTCATATTTGGAGAAGGATAGGGCTTTGAACTTGTGAGGGATAATCACACCAGTTGACAAACCCAGATCTCCGAAATCCAGCCCAGGTGCCTGTTGAACCTCCATAGCTTTCAACCTGTCCTCCAGTTGCTTGTATTTGTCGTCTGCAGGAGGGTACTGCTCTTCATCAAAATATGTCTCGTTGTCGGAGACTACTGGACTAGGAACCCTTGCTTCTGCCTGAGAAGGACTCTTGCCAACAGAAGAACCAGCCTCTTCATGCTGTAGAGTATTGCCAAACCTTCGGCCCGAGTTGAACATAACAGTTCTTCTCTTCTTCTTCTCCTTCTTCAGGAGCATAGCCTTCAGTTCTTCTTGGCCTTGAGCCAGACCCTTGATTAATTCCTGGAATTGTGCATTCTGCACCTGAAGAGCCTTGATTGATGTCTCAGTTGATGCAGATTCGGGATCCATGATGCTGAAATAAACAGCGAAGAACTGTAAGCAACCTGAAAAGAGAAAAAACCTGCTATGCACATGATGAATGAGATGTGTTCATGCAATGCATTCAAGGGTTCGAAAATTCAAATTTGTTGTAGACAAAAAGGAACACACGTTATCATTAAAGCAATCATTGTTTAATACATTAAGGCCTCATGGGCAAAAGTACAAAAATCAAATCAATCCCAAAATACACTGCGCATCCTCTTTGGAGCTATGTAAATGTTGAGATTCCTCTCCTCATGCAACAGGCGGGTGAGCTCCAAGACCTTCTTTTCACTGGTATGTAGACTAGTCTCAAGATAATTCCGCTCTTCCTTAAGCTGGATCCAGCTCTTCTGCATCTCTTCCCAGGATGTGGGCATATCAGGGTGCTGAATAGTGTAGGACACTTCCCCTTCCAGGACTGGTTCTTTGATCACTGGGAGCATATGAGGATAGGGTATCACTAACTTCTGGGAGCGGGCGCGTACCCACTTGAGATAAGGCTCCAAAGGGATGGAGTTCATGTGTCCCAGAGTCTTGCTGTCTATCCTACTTGGCATCCTCCAGGCTCTGATAAATCTCTGGCGAAGTCCTTGAGTATCGTTGTCAAAGTCAAAAACTATGTCAGGAATTAACATGTCATGAGGACCATCCCTCCGAGCATAACCAAACTGTCTCCAAGCCAGGCATGGGCTATAAGTAATACCTCCTCTGATTCCAAGTAAAGGAACATTAGGGTACTCCCCGCAACGATCAATGATAGTGACATCTTCTCTGGACCTAGGGCACCAATGTATATCTGCATGCGTAAGAGTCATCAACCGTTGTGACCATCTCAAACCCCGCTCATTCTTCAGGACAGGTTGTGGAAGGTGCGAAATAAACCACCTTCCCAGGAGAGGAGTGCAACACATAAGGACACCACTTTTTCTCATGGTTCGAGTGTAACATGAGTGAAGGATGTCCCCCAGCAACGTAGGTATAGGATTCCTGGACATAAAGATCTGGACAGCACTGATATCAATAAGCTGATCTGGGTTAGGGAACAACACCAAACCATAGACAAGGAGGGCCACAACCTCTTCAAAAGCTTGCAAGTCAAGGGAGTTCCAACATTCAAGGGCCTTTTCAAACAGAAACTTGGCTAAGAACCCTTTGATACCACTTCTAACTTCCCAATGTCCCTTGAGGTCAGATGACTGTAAGTGCAAGGCTTTAGCAATCTCTTCAAGCTTAGGTTCCTTTTCTGTACCGTTGAAGGGTAGCTGATCAAGGATAGGGATCTTCAGGAGCCGGGAGAACTCCTCCAATGTAGGTACCAACTGATAGTCCAAGAAGGTGAAACAGTGGTGCAGAGGGTCAAAGAATTGGAACAGGACCTTGATCATATCTTCCTCAATGTTGGTGTTGACCAAGCTGATGAGGCTTCCATGCCTTTCACTGAAGGACGAGTTCTCGGGAATCCTGGATATAAGCTCCTTAAGCTGAGGAGGGATCCTTACATGACCGATTTGAATTGTCTTTCTACGAACAGTTTCCATGTCCTACAAAACAAGAACAAAGATGAAAATTCGAACCCCTGAAATGGTTAGTCAATGCATATGATGCTGGATGATGTCATGATGCTATGATTAAGCACACCACAGATATTTACAAAGACAAACATGTAAGGCACACAAGGCACACAAGACAAGCCCTTAAGGTTTAAGGCCAGCATGGGGTCTGGGTAGTACCCTCTTGAAGTTGGTGGGTTCAACCTGTCCTAATCAAAGTAACCGGGTTCTAAGGTTCCCAATATCATGGGATTGCTTTCGTTGTTCATCGTTTCGATTTAGCCACTGAACTGGCGACCGAAATATTCCAGGAAAGCAACCCTCAATTGAGTGTAGTATCGAGTATCAACCAACCTCGGACTGCACCAAAGTCAGTTATCTCACTACCCTAAAGAGGCCAAGATAGTTCAATTAAGGTTCCTAAGGTCTGTTGATGCTTCACGACACCACGCGGAAGCCCCGTACTCTCCTTGACTGAACTCAAGGGTTACCGGTACACACCAAAGTGCCACATCAACGTAGCAGACTGTTTCAACCATGTCGGTATACCCCGCACAGTTCCCTCACAGCCTTGTTGCTACTTTCTAAGAAGGTATCCCCCAGATCCGGGTTAGGATCTATGGAACTCCCAAGCAACCCACAATAATAAAGCAAGCAAAGAAGACAATTGAAAACACAGTGATCTTAATTCTAAGGTACACCTCACTTTATAAAGATGTCCCCAGCAGAGTCGCCAGTTCTGTGATCGGTGGATCTGGAACTGACTGTTTAACGCTGGTTCGCGAAATGTCGCGGAAGCAAGAGTCGCCACCGTCTTTTATTTTCTCCAAATGGAAAGGACAAAAGCACAGAAAAATTCCTTAAAGAGATTGCTCTCGGTTCGGGAGGTAGGTTATAGAAAGGGAAGGTGTTAGCACCCTTTCTATCCATGGTTATCCATGGGCTCTTAGATACTTGCTCATTTGTGTTTTCAAAAGTGGTTTGTTTGCTTTTCAACTGTGGGTTTTAAAAAGTTTCTTTGAAAATTCCAGTTCGAATCTTGTATCGGTCCTCAAGAGTGTTTGAAAAATTGCTTTTGAAAGCTTTTTGAAAAGGTGTCGGTGTGAAAAGTATTTTTGATTTATTTTGAAATTAGAGCAAGTATCTACGAGAACCTACCTACCCTAAGGAATTCTTCTATGTAAATGTCCTTTAAAGTAGTGCCATCCCACCATTGAGAGGTAGGCAGCACCACCGTTGGAGATGTTCGGGTCAATTCGAGGTTCGGGACATGGTGATCACCAGAGCAATGGGAAGACACCTTAGAAGCTACCCTCATGCCAGGTTCCCGGATCATGAGGACTTACTAAGACATCCTCTACTCGACGATCACCTTTCGAGGCAAGGCAACAGTGAGGCGTACCCTAGGGGTGGTGTGTGATTTGTGTGTCGTTTTCATTTATATTTGTCTTGTCATGTTATTGGTGTTCTACGCTTGATTTTATTTTGTCCATTCATTCTTGCATGCATTTATTAACAGTTAAAATATCGCGAGAAAGTAAAAGATTCTAAGCTATTACAAAAGGCGCGGGTCCACATCGCCAAAATTAACCAGGACCCGATTTGACAAAAAATAAAGAAATTAAAAGTGCGAGAAGTAATTTACATGGCTTCGGGAGAGGTACATAATTATTTAAATGACGTAAAATAAATATGCGAACAAATAAGAAATTAAGAACGTGGGCGTTGGACCCTTTTGCAAAATTTAAAATTAATGAGGGATTTAATTAATTAAAAAAAGATGTTTTTGGTATTTTTATGTTTTTTAAGATTTAATAGAAAAAATTAATTAAAATAAAATACTAAACCTACTTCTAATTATTTTTAAGTTATTAAGAAAGATATTGAAGTTTTTAACCTAAATTAACCCTAAATTATTTTCATGCAAATTTAATTATAAAAAATAAATAAAATAAATATTATTATTGTGAAAAAAGAAAAAATTAAAAAAGAATAAAACATTAATTAATCCTATTTCTACATTTTTTAGATTTTTTATGAAAAGAATTAATATTGCAAACCCTAATTTAAACTAAATTTATTTATATGCATTTATTTATGAAAATAATTAAAATAAAGTATTTATTATGTTTTTTATCTTTTCTGATTTTCAGGTATTTTTCATATTTTGTAAAAAAATAATTAATTAAATCAAAACAATAAAGCAAATAAAACAATAATTAATAATAAAACATAAAGAAAATACATAGAATTTGCAAACCAGGGGGGGTTCAGGCCCCAATATGGAGGTATAGATCCAAGAATCCTGGCCCAACAAGCTTCAGGTCCGTTTGACTTTTTTGATAGTGTGCTGTAGCGTTGACCAGGCTTAGGGTGTTCATCAGTCTTGAGCCTTTGGCTTGATCTCAGTGTACACGTGAGTGGATAGATGATGAAGGACTATGATGGTTTTCAGTATGGTGCCTGCATGTGATAATGGATTGAAAAATAATATTGAAAGAACATAGACCTGGGGTTCGAACCCAGGTCACTAGCATCACCAATCAACACATGTGCCACTGAGCCATGTCAACGCGTTTGATATATTAGTAACAAATAAATAATATAAAAGAAAAGCAAAACGTTAGTGGGTCCGCGCGCCAATTTTCAAACAGACCAACCAGCTTATGCCACGACTCCATCTTCTTCCTCATTCCTGTAATACAAAAACAAAAGCAACGGTTTTTATGGCGTTTTCTTAGGCCAGCTATTGAAAAATAGCGATTAGCCCTCAGGCACTCATAAATTGAGCGCGAGGGTTGGTTTGGAATCGCCTGAGTACGCTGAAGCGAATGGTATGACTCATGGGTTCCAATTTTGTCTTGTTTTGAAATCCCTAATTTAGAACTCTGCAAACCCTAGAAATCAAACATGGCGAAATCTCGTATACAGCATAATAATTCAATTAAACATAATGGTTAGCTTTAGAATCTCATAATGAACATGAATCAATGAATAAAAAATGCAAAGGATGCGTGAATCATGATGCACGATTGTGAATTTTTCTTGATGCAGTTCCGGCTCAATATACCAGTTCTTGGAGTTTGAATGGATGTTTTTGATTGGAATGTGTTCAGGGAACCTTGAGGAAGCTATTGAAACAAGTTTTGTGCTTTGAATCGACCTGTAACAATGATTTCAGTTTTGAGTTCTTTAGAGAAAAATTCAAGTTTGCAATGGCCTCTTCTGAGCTGCTGCGTGCCTCTTGTGATTAGGGTTGTGATCCAGCATTTGTATGGAGTCTATTAGGTCAAGAAAAACCAATCAAATCCATGGCATTCATTGTTTTTGATAATTGATTTTCTAAGGATCTTTTCATATCTTTTTCCATGTGCATTTGGTTCAAAATCATGCCAATCAATCCAAATCTTTCCTAATTTGCATATGCACGAAATATTGATGATATAATGTGCACAAAAAGATTAAAAAAACTTAGGTTAGCATTTTTCATGTATTTATTTTAATTTAAATGAATTATTATTAATAAAAATCCAAATAAATAAATAAAAAATTAAATAAGACTTCCCTTTGGGCCAAGTAGTCGTGCATATGTCATGGATGATGAATCATGGAAGAAAAATGGGCCCATTAGCAATTTTAGGTCATTTGAAGTAGTGTTGACTTTTCAAAATATCCAAAAATTTCCCAACTTCCACAAGGCATAACTTGCTCAATTTTTAAGCTTTTCTCATGTTCTTGGACATTTTGGAAAGGTCTTTGAGTCCTCTAACCAATGCCTTTGGTCCCATGTCATTTTGATTTATCAATCTCAAGTTATGGCCTTTGAATTAAAGTCCCTTTTTGTTGACTTTTGAAAATGACCTATAATGTTGAAATTGATAACTTTTTGTGAGAGCATTTCTTGGACTTGAAGTATGAAGATGAGTTGTAGGAAATGTCTTTCTCTTCAAAATGAGCTTTGGATGGAATTTTTCTGATAATCCATGTGAAAGTTATGCCCTGGTCAATTTCAGTTGACTTTTTCAGCTGTCCAAATAAGGAAACTTTTGCATCTTGATGATTTTCTGAGCCAAATTTTGAGAATCATGATCAAGCATTGATCAAGTGATGTTTGTGGCTTCAAAATGATATGTTGACCAAAAATTTGAACTTTTGACTGTCAAATGACCATTTTGCCCCTACAGTTGACTGTAGTGCAATTAGGGTTTTTGACTGTGCAATTTTGAGCTGAATGCCTTGAAACTTGATATGAGGATACTTGACCATATTTGTAGGCATATGAGACTTGGTTGGGCCTTTGAAAACTTCATTTTCTTGATCAGAACTCAAACCCTAATCTTGACTGTATAGGAGACCTTTGCCCTGTGCAACCCTTGGGGAATTTTGCAGCTTGACTTGGCAATTTCTTGGAAAATATGGGAGGGCAAATTTTGGGGTACAACACATAACAACATTTGCATCTCCCTCTTTCTTCTTGGCAGACCCATAAGATAGCTTCTTCGCACCTCCAGATCCTTCACTCTTTGTCAAACGGCCTTCTCTTACAGCCTCTTCTAAGCGGATACCCATTCCTACCATCTTAGTAAAGTCACTTGGCGCACTTGCTACCATCCTCTTGTAGTAGAAAGCACCCAGCGTCTTCAAGAAAATCTTAGTCATCTCCTTCTCTTCCATGGGAGGAATCACTTGGGCGGCTACCTCACGCCATCTCTGTGCATACTCTTTGAACGATTCCCTGTCTTTCTAAACCATGGCCCTAAGTTGGTCACAGTCAGGCGCCATGTCCACGTTTTACTTGTATTGTTTGATGAATGCTTCTCCCAAATCATTAAAAGTATGGATATTGGTGCTGTCCAAACTCACATACCACTTCAACGCAACACCGATAAAGGTATCCTAAAAAAAGTGAATCAGCAAACACTGATCATCAGTATGAGTAGACATTCTTCTCACATACATCACCAGATGAGCACCAGGGCAAGTGTTTCCCTTGTACTTCTCAAACTCTGGGACCTTAAACTTAGCAAGTATCTTAACATTTGGGACCAAGCATAACTCATTCACATTCTGCCCAAATAGCTCTTTTCCTCTGAGGGCCTTCATCTCTCTTTGCATCTTGTCAAACTGCTCTTGAAAATCATCCATTATGTCATAAAGACTCAAGTCTTCACTCGGTGGAGGGAAAGGACTACACACATCATCATTAATAAACGAAACCATATTCACCGATGGAGGTGCAGCATGAACAACATGCACCATAAGAGGTGCCGGAGTAACAATAGTCTGAACCATTGGAGTATCTTGAGGACCAAGATTGAAACCTTGAGGTGTAAAATTCTCTGTCATTCCCCATGGATAACCTTGAGACATGCGATTCTGAATAACAACCGAAGTAGCAGATATGGGAACAGTCGGAGCTTCAGTAGTTGCCCTTGTTGGTTGAGGTTGAACACTCGGTGGCTGATTTTGAGCAGCCACCAGAGTTTCCATCAGAGTAGTCAAATTGGCCATGCCGGCCTTCAAAGCATAAACTTCTTCGCGCAGCTCGCGATTCTCCTGTTCTAAGTTGTCCATCTTCTTTTTGAAATTAGCCCGAGTGTTGTAGTGATGGGTCAACTTGCTGAACGAAGTAAAGAAGCTTGGTAAGACACCTGGATATGCATAAGAAATGCAAGAAATATGTGCAATATGATGTATGACATGTAATGCACATGATTATTTTTACTTTATTATTTAATATTTCAAGGGATTTAAGGTTTATAGACATATTGCAAACATCAAAGTAATAGTGCTTTTTGAAATACTGAAAATGTTTTATTATAATAACTTCAAAACGGATTACAAGTTTCAATGATCTCAAGTACAAGATGAAAATACAATCTAAAATCCTGAGAAAAAGAACTGATGGAGATCACTCTATACGCTGGTGCTTCCCCGTGAGCTTGGAAATTTGAGCCTTCAACCTCTGGTTTTCTTCCACATGTCTGATGGAAACCTCCTTCCAATCATCTGAATCAGGAAGTGAGTGATCAACACCTGATTGAGGCTTAGAATAAAATAAATCCCCTTGCCTCTCCATAGACTCTACCGCTTGACTCTCAAGGATCTCAATCAAGTCGTCTTTCTCCTTCAGGTCTGCTCTGTAGGAACTTTCTAAAGTTTGGAACTTGTTCTTCCAAGCATCCCTTTCCTGTTGCATCCTAACCAAAGGAAGTTGCAGCTCTTCTAGGTCATCTAATAAGGGAGGAGTGGTCTTCACAAATAGATCAGGCATAAATGTCTTCCGGGTATACGACATCTTTAACTGAATGGTTCTCGATCGGATCCATTGAAGATATGGCTCCAAAGAAACAACATCTCTAGGTCCAAAATCCTTCCTACTCTTATTATGAATGTGACGCCAGGCCTTCACAATCTTCTCCCTAGCCTCCCTATTGTCTTCCCCTTCCTTCAGAAAGAAACTACTCAAATGAATACTATTTGGTTTATCACTCATCGGATAACCAAGTTGTCGCCGTGCAAGAACTGGGTTATAGTTAATTCCTCCCTTTGTACCAAGAAGAGGTACATTGGGGAAACTACCACAACTATCAATAATCTCTATATCCTGGTAAGCTCGATGATACCAATCAATATCCGAGTAAGTGCCATGATCTTAGGAGCCCAACGGGGTTCCTTCTTGACATCCCAAAAAGCATCAGACTGAGGCATATGAGAGATAAACCACAGGTACAATAGAGGCGTGCAACAGATAATCATTCCCCCATGATAAGAATTCCGAAGATGGATATAGTAATTGATCGGGACTTTATGAGTCTATCGGGATACTAACTGCAAGTATACAGTTTAGTCGTTCTAGTTTTAAATGATTATCGAACCCACAGAGACTGAGGATCAATCGCATACGATCTAATGCTACAGTTTGTTTAACTAAGCGATGAATATTTGATTTTAGGGGGGAAATAGTTTAATTAAAAATAATAGTAATAGTTATACCGTTATGTGATAGTCGGACTTCGGGAATTCGGTGAATCGCTTGGCCTATAAAGTATTTCGGTAAAAACTAATTATTTAAAAACCTGAGACATACACTCTCGTGTTCATGAAATAAGTCATGCTACTAAACCTAGTGGATGCACTTTAAATTTAATAACACTTTTTGAAAACAATTTGAGTTTAATTAATTTATTAAAACACTCTCGTGTATTTAAAAATTGATGTTTCGTTACCACTATCTGGGTTGAACCCCAGCTCTCGCATGTAGGTTCTTGCCTTAATTAATTTCCCACTCTCGTGGCAAAATCGTGTTAATTATCCTCTCACTCTCGTGACAAGGGTAGTTAAATTAAACATGGAAATTGGAAACCAGAAATTGTTTTATAAATGTTTTTGGCCAAGGTATCACTGAATTCTTTCGGTTCTTAAGAGTCACATACCGGTACGAATAATTTAGCCGGACATAATATATTTAATAACAATGCAATTCAAAATATAATCCATAAAAATAATTGGCATAATACAAGAATGAATAAATATTAATTGCAATAAAAACCTGGAAATAACTTTGCTATGGTAATCTTGAAATGTTACAATATTCCTTGCAGCTTGATCGAAATATGTAAATTGTGTTAATTCTTAAATGAAGAATTAACACTCTAAAACTAATGCTTGAAATAGTGCTGGAAGTAGAAATTACAGTACGTAGAAAATGCTCAAAAACAAGGAAATATAAATAATTGCAAAAGTAGTAATTTTGTTCTGGGAGAATTACTTCGACCCTTTTTCCCTTTGCACTACCACACATATATATAAGAGAAAATATAGCAGTTGAAAGAATCTTGAGAAAAGGCCTGAGTGGAGGAAATATAGGGTGCATGGTTACTGAGTGGAGGGAAAATAGGAGAACACTTCTGCCCTCACGTTGCCCATGTCTCCACGAATTCACAACGTTCATCTTTACGCGCGTGACGGTCGTCACAGGTGGGTGATGGTCGTAATGCGCTTAAATAGCACATTACGCTCGTCAGTAATGTGTGACGAGTGTTGTTTCAAGTTGGGGGTCTTTACGGTCGTCACAGGGTGTGACGGTCGTCACTGCTCCAAAATCTCCAAACTTTGCAGATTTAGTTCTTTTCTCTTTGTTTATTGTCTATCCTCCTTCATATAGTTCTTTTTCATTGGTTTGACTTGACAAATGTTATACTTGTGAAAAGACAAATAAACTCAGAATAATCGGGAGTTAGACGACTTAATGTATTATAAAATCGGTAAAAAGAATAGTAATTATATGATACGATTTCTCGTTATCAAATTCCCCCATACTTAAACCTTTGCTTATCCTCAAGCAAATAGTCATTCGAAAGGTCGGACAAGTTTTGTCAAGCGCATATGCATGACATACCTTGGATTTTTAAAGCAATTTCGGGAAATCCTCGTCGGTTCGGCCAATACTTGAGTGAAACACTAAAGATACGCTAATGACACAAGAAATAAGCTTAGTCGTAGGCTTCCATTTCAAATGAGCTATCCAACAGTTCCGTTATAATTCTGCCCAGAGTTCCTCGTATCTATTTCACCCGGTTTTGTTCTGGTGCAATCACATCAAGCCCTTTGTCTTAGCACGCACGTAGTGGAGTAACCGGTTAGTGACTTTGATCCTTTTAGCACGGGGTCTGGTACACGAATGTGGCAACCCTACATATGTTATCCAAGTTGGAGGTTATGGGGGATCGGGCCGTAGCACGCCCTACCGAGTTCAGAACCAGATACCTCTGAACCAACCTACACTGGATTCCTTCGTTATTTTCTCAACTCTTATATGTGACCGTATATTTTGGTGCACAAAATTTCTTTTCTTTTAGCAGCGAGATAGGAAGGAAATTTTAATGACCAGGCATCAAACACTTATATTCATCGATTCTCCACGTGGTTTGTGTTAAGACGGTGCTGACTGCTAGTATAAACTACTAGGGGTTACTGTAGAACTAAAAACTCTAGATGTCGGTATAATGGTTATTGAAACGGATCGCGTAAGTAGGAAGTCTACGGTGTCATAACCGTATCGATCTTGTTATGTCGTTTTCGACTTTCCTAACTGGGGATTTCGTTAAAATAGGTATGTCGGGCTAATGTGGAGATAAAAATTTATGGTATGGCTGAATAAAGTGAAGAATTTAAATCGAGATATATCATAAAAATTACTAGTTTATAAAGGAAAGAAAGGTACCTCTCCCACACTAAATCTGACATTGTCCTCAATGTTGCGGTATATAGGCGGGGAAGTACAATTACAAAAGCAAACGGAAAGGAAATGAAACAAAAAAAATAATAAACTACATAAAAATTAAAGAAAAACTACTGGTGACCACGGCCTCTACTCCTGGTGCGAGAGCGTCTGGTAGGAGTGGCTTATGTGTTAGTATCTTGGAAACCAAGGGTGCTGACGTCCAGCCTTACGGCGTTGAGCTATGACAGGGCCTCATCTAACCTCTCATTCATGTTCCGCTGCCCAGTCAAGATCTGAGCGTTTTGAGCGCACAGAGACTCAAATTGCTCATGTTGCCTTCTTTCAAGCGTTGCGCTCATTTGGTTTTTCATATGAATGGCGCGGAGGACGTCTTCAAGATTAATAGGAGGTGGTGCAGATGAGGATCCTGGAATATCGTTGACGGGAGGAGCATTATCCAGCTCTTCTTGCATTTCATCTGCGGGGGCTGCAAGTTGGTCTTCATGAGTAGGTGCACACTCCGCGGGAGCTGCAAGATCGAACAACCAGTTTGCTCGGTTTCGTAGATCGATTCGGTCCCTGCAAGGCAAAATGATGTTCTGGTAAACAGTGTTCCTGATCACAGGGTGGGATCTGCCATCCTCCCGCTTATAAATGAGATGTGCGGCTTTGCAGTGATCCAAAGTTAGCAAAGTCGGTGCCATAGAAGGCATAGTTGCGAGAGCAGCACCGTAGTTCAGACCTATGGCAAGTGAAGTGACCAGCCCTCCGAAATAAAAGGGTTTTCCGCCTCTAGCACAAATAGAGTGGATGTGAGCGAGTAAGAACGGGGCGGCATTGATCTTTTGCCCTGCGAACGCGCAATGCATAAAGAAGAGCTCCTTGGAGTTGAGCTTGTGGTTGCTGTCACGGACGAAGATTGTGTTGTTGAGGATGCGGTGGAAATAGTGGATGGCCGGATTATGAATGTGGGTAGCATTTAGGTGGTCGTAGGATCTGGCATGGATATTCGTCAAACTGTGTCATAAGTTGAAGGCTTCCTCGCCAAAATTATCCGGCACCCGGAGATGGACACCTTCGTCCGAACAGAAGCCTAAAAGTCCCGCGATGTCGGATTGGAGCAACTCATGCTCAATGCCAAACATGAGAAATTTGGCCAGGCCTGACAGTTGGTTCGTGGCACCTAGCGGAGTAATGTAAACAAAGGAACTCAAAAACTCAAGAGTAAGAGTTTCATAAATCGGTCTTGGTTCGCGACACAAGTTCCATAAATCCACACTTTGCAACAATTGGCGGACACTGTCAAGAAGTCCCAAACTCCTCAAGCAGTCAATATCAACGTACCGTGTAAGTTGGAGACCTCGGCGTTGAAACTTCTGAAATTTAACCCGTTGGTTTTCTCCTTGTTCGCCGGATCTGAAAGTGAGAGCGGGAGCTTGTTGGTTGTTGGCCATGGTGTTCGTAGAATTTGATTGCAAAAGGTTTGGAATGAAATTGGGGTAGTGGGTGGATAGTATTTTAGTGTTGGAAATTTGGAAGTTTGAAAAAAAATGGAGTGGAGTGGGTATTTTTCGTGTGGTTCTGTAACAATGGAGGAAGTGAGGTTAAGAAGGCAATGGTTGGAACGGTTATGTAATAGCCGTTCTGATATATTGTGCGCGTGACGGTCGTCACGAGGGTGTGACGGTCGTAACACGACAAAAATGCGTGTTACGCTCGTCACGAGGGTGTGACGGTCGTAACACGTTCAATGTCATTAATGAGAAGACCGTTACAAGACCGTTGGAGATGTTTATATAATTTTTTTTATTATTTTCTTAATATTCTAAGTTTTAAATATTCTAATAATTAGAGTTTTGAAATATTTTGAAATATTCTAATAATTAAAGTTTTGAAATATTATTTACTAACACATAATGAAATAATATTTGCGTGAAATATAAACAGTAAATTAAAAGAAATAAAAAATATACTGAAAATGAAAATGAATGAAAAATAAAATAAACTTGGTACTTGATAAATAATTGAATTAATCCATAAAAGTTGTTTCGAAATAACTAAAAATAAAAATGATAAAATGCTAAAATAACTAGAATCCTTCCCACACTAAAACTAAACAGTGTCCCCACTGTATGTACAAATGCGAGAGAATAAATCAAGATAACAACGGTAACTCTAGCCACGGGGAGTCGGGAACATATGCTGGTGTATGAAATCCAGCTGGTCGGTCACCAAATCCATGAAAGCGATGAAGTCCACTCGGAGAGATGTAAGCTCGCCCCGCATTTCAGTAATTTCTTCATGCAAAGAGTGCAGGGTAACAGTAGCTGGAGGCGGTGGTGGGATCTCTGGAGCCTGGGTGGCGGTCGCAGTAGAAGCTACCTGATGTTCCCATGGATCGGGGAACTGATGGTATCCCGGTGGTGTGGCAGGGTCTTCAGCATCGTGAGAGGTGTTGGGTACTTCGTAAATATCAACAGTAGAAGGAGACGAAGGCGGTGTAGCAGGATGGTGGAGGTCAAAAAGCCAGTGTTCTCTATTATGCACACTAGTGATAGGGTTCGGGAGCATAAACTGGTGGACAGTCTCATGATTAATTAACAACTCAAATTGATCTGGCCCAAGATTCCCGATAAAGCTAGTGTTGAAGAAACATTTAATGTTCATCAGCTTTATTCCATAATGCGGGGCTGATCCTAGCATAGGCCTGCGGAGTCCAATTGCATTTGATATCATAGTGACTAAACCACCCAACAGGATTGATGCATTTGGAGTCTGGATAATACGCTCCATGTTAGCTAGCATATAAGCGGCACCGTTTACCGGACGGCTCTGGGAGGCACAGTACATAATGAAGAGCTCATCGCGGGACACAGATGTAACATTCTGTTGTTTACCAAAAAGGGTATGAGCGATGATCTTATGAAAGTACCTGATAGCCGGGTTGTGGATGCACTCAGAATAAAGGTCAGACGGCTCTGGATGGTTATTGCCAGCAATTCTTCCCCAGAAAAAATCAAGGTCAGAATCAAGCAAGAGGTCCTCCTGGTTCATAGTGATAACATCAGGTCCAAAAGGGAATCCTAGCAGGTGGGCAAACTCCCTAAGGTTATAGCTGTAGTCCATGTCAAACAATCTGAAAGTGATCAACCCACGGTTGAATCCTAACCCGTGATTTGGAATGTAGCTCAGGGTGCTCAGGAACTCAAGGGTCAGCTTCTTGTAAGTACAATACCGTCTTCAGATAGGAGCAGTGTCCCAGCCAATCTGATGTAGCAAATACATGACACTCTCACGAATTCCAAGAGCAGTCATAGCATGGTCATCAGCGTAGATTGTAGGGCATATTTCCCGCTCAGCCAGATCCTCAAAGCGTCTTCTTTGGTGTCTACTTCTTAAAGTGATATTGATGAAGTTTACACGTGCCATGGAGCTAAATATGAAAGCAAAAGAATTACCCCCTGAAAATATTTAATAAATGTTTGGAAAAACTAAGTTAGTATTTTTCAGGTTAAAAATTGCCGAAGTTAAATCAAGATAAAAAAGAAAGTTTTAAAGGAAAAACAAAAATAGAAGAAAAAGAAAACAAAAAGGAGTAAGAGATGCAATCATGAAAATTTTAAAGATTAAGAAAAAGAAAAGAAAAATAAAAACATGTTAAAACAATAAAAATAATTAAAATAAAACATGGGTTGCCTCCCACGAAGCGCCTTTGTTTTATGTCGACGGCTTGACAGATAATACCTATTCAGTTAGGTATCAGGGTAGGTGGCTCACTTAACTGAAGATAAGCCGAATAGTTGATATTTCCGACGTTAAAGTAGTGCTTTAAGCACTGGCCATTGACTATGAATGGTTCGATAGAATTTCCTTTAATTTCTATCGCACCACTTGGGAAAACTTTGTTAATTTCGAATGGTCCTGACCATCTGGAACATAATTTTCCCGGGAAAAGTTTCAGTCTAGAGTTGAATAGGAGTATGATGTCTCCTTTCTTAAATTCTTTCCGCGAGATACGCTTATCGTGCCATTTTTTTGTTCTTTCCTTATAGATTCTAGCATTTTCATAAGCGTCTAAACGCAATTCTTCTAATTCATGGATATCTAATACTCGTTTCTCGCCAACAATCTTGTAATTTAAGTTGAGGGTTTTAATGGCCCAATAAGCTTTATGTTCTAATTCTACTAGCAAATGATAAGATTTTCCATAAACTAATTTAAACGGCGTTGTTCCGATAGGGGTTTTAAAAGCTATCCTATATGCCCAAAGAGCATCATTTAACTTGGAGGACCAATCTTTCCTGGATGTGGCTACGGTTTTCTCAAGGATTTGTTTTATCTCCCTATTTGACACTTCCACTTGTCCGCTCGTTTGAGGATGGTATGGTGTGGCTATGCGATGTTTAACGCCATATTTTGAAAGTAGTTTTTGAAAATTCTAGAGATAAAATGGGAACCGCCATCACTGATTACTAGTCTCGGTACACCGAATCGTGGGAAGATAACATGCTTGAATAGTTTAAGTACCACTCGTGTATCGTTTGTGGGTGCAGCGATGGCTTCAATCCATTTTGATACGTAGTCAACAGCTACCAATATATACTTATTTCCAAAAGATGCGGGGAACAGTCCCATGAAATCAATTCCCCACACATCAAAAATTTCTACTTCGAGAATCCCTTTTTGCGACATTTCGTCGCATCTAGATATATTTCCTGTGCGTTGACATCTATCGCAGTTCATAATTGCTACGTGGACGTCTTTCCATAAGGTAGGCCAAAAGAAGCAAGCTTGAAGTATTTTTGCACAAGTTTTGGATGTACTAGCGTGTCCACCATAAGGGGAAGAATGGAAATGGGAAATGACGTTGTCTATTTCATTGTTAGGAACGAAGCGACGGTAGATACCATCGGTGCCTCTTTTAAAGAGTAATGGTTCATCCCAAAAGTAGTGTTTAAGATCATGGAAGAATTTATTCCGCTGTTGGTATGTTAAATCAGGTGGTAAAACACCGGCAGCTAAATAGTTGACGAAATCAGCGTACCATGGTAATGTGGTATTGGTACAAATGGCTTTTACTACCGCAGTTGTTAAAGGTTCATTGTGTTGATCTAAACTGTCGGTAGGAGCTATCTCTAGCTTAGCAATAAGGCGTTCATAAGGGAAATCTTTGTTTATGGGAACACTCTCGGTTTGGATTCCATCTAATCTTGATAAATGGTCAGCTACCACGTTTTCAGTCCTTATATTGTCTTTTATTTCCAAGTCAAACTCTTGTAGGAGTAAGATCCAACTGAGTAGTCGCGGTTTGGCGTCTTTCTTACTTAGTAAGTATCGGATCGCGGCATGATCCGTGTAAATAATGATTTTTGCGCCTACTAAGTAGGAACGAAATTTATCCAATGCGAATACCACAGCTAAGAGTTCCTTCTTCGTAGTGGCGTAATTCATTTATGCAGGATCAAGTGTTCTGCTTGCGTAGTAGATAGCGTGAAGCTTTTTGTCTTTGCGTTGTCCTAGGATTGCGCCTACAGCATAATCGCTCGCATCGCACATTATTTCAAATGGTAGGTTCCAATCAGGATGCTGCATAATAGGTGTTGAAATTAAGGCTTCCTTAAGCGTCTCAAATGCGTTTAAGCATTTATCGTCGAAAATAAAATCAGCTTCTTTCATTAATAATTCAGTTAGTGGCTTGGTGATTTTAGAGAAATCTTTTATAAAACGTCGGTAAAAACCAGCGTGTCCTAGAAAACTTCTTATTTCTCTAACTGTTTTGGGTGGTTGAAGGTTTTTGATAATTTCGATTTTTGCTTTGTTGACTTCAATCCCTCTGTTTGATACAATGTGACCCAACACAATTCCTTGTCTTACCATGAAGTGACATTTTTCCCAATTGAGCACTAGGTTGACATTGACACAGCGTTTTAGTACTAATTCAAGATTTGATAAACATCCGTCGAAACTTTCTCCACAGACAGAGAAATCGTCCATGAATACTTCCATAATTCCGTCTAAAAAGTCTGCGAAAATCGCCATCATGCATCGTTGGAAAGTTGTAGGTGCGTTACATAGTCCAAATGGCATTCTTCGGTATGCAAAGGTACCATAGGGACATGTGAACATGGTTTTCTCTTGATCATCAGGATGAATGGGAATTTGGAAGAATCCTGAGTATCCGTCAAGATAGCAGAAATGGGAATGTTTGGCTAAGCGCTCGAGCATTTGATCAATGAATGGTAATGGGAAATGGTCCTTGCGCGTAGCTTTGTTTAGTTTTCTGTAATCGATACACATTCTCCATCCTGTTTGGGTACGTTGTGCTACCGATTCGCCTTTTGTGTTCGTTATAACCATAACACCTCCACACAGAGAGAAGGGCTTATTCCTTTTAGATCTGATATATTATAGCCTAACGCGGTTGGATATTTCCTTAACACACTAAGAAGTTTTTCAGTTTCGATCTTCCCTAATTTGGAATTAACTATAACTGGTCGTTCGAGTTCTTTATCTAAAAATTCATACCTAAGATCTTCAGGTAATGTTTTAAGTTCTATAGCAGTTTTCTTATCAGTTGGGGTAGGATCGGGTGTTAAGGCGAAACATTCGCTTAGGTTGACATCTAGATGTTCTTGTTTCCAGTCATCATCCTTGAGGATAGTCGGTGGCGGAATTTTCAGCATCTCAGAATAGGTGTCTTCTTGGCTTTCTAGTTCTTTGACACATTCATCAATAATATCTAGGAGACAACATGAGTCATCTATAGCAGGGGCTTTAAAGAATTAGGAAAGAATGAATTCTACTTTTTCTTCTCCTACCTCGAAGGTAAGCTTTCCTTTCTTAACGTCAATGATGGCTCATGCAGTAGCTAAAAATGGTCTTCCTAGTATGATGGGAATGTTTGAATCTTCCTTGATGTCCATTATTATAAAGTCAGTCGGTATGTAAAATTGTCCTATTCGGTCAGGGATGTTTTCTAGCATACCAACAGGGAATTTGACTGATTTGTCAGCTAGTTGTAGGGACATCTTGGTAGGTCTCATGTCGCCTAGTTTGAGCTTCTCGCAAATAGACAAGGGCATTAGACTAACACTTTCTCCTAAATCGCATAGAGCTTTGTCTATGACAGATTTTCCAATTACACATGGTATGGAGAAACTACCAGGATCTTTTAGCTTTGGAGGCATGTTATTTTGAATTATGGCGCTACATTCGGCAGTTAGCATAACGGTTTCGTTTTCAACGGTTTTTTGCTTATTAGAAAATATTTCTTTTAATAATTTAGCATATGAAGACATTTAGGTTATAGCTTCTGTAACGGAATAGTAACATTTAATTGTTTCAGAAGTTCTACAAATTTCTTGAATTTCCCCTCGTTCTTGGATTTTGCAAGTCTTTGGGGGTATGGAATTGGTGGTTTATATGGTGGTGGAGGCACGTAAGGTTTTTCTGAAGCCTCTATGTTCTCATTCGCGTCTTCCTCTACATTCTCAGATTGATCTTTCGACTTCTCTACTTCTTTTTCAGGTTTCTGATACATGGTCGGGTTTTGGAGTCTAGGATCTATCGGTCCATCAAGGGCTGTCCCACTTTGTAATGTGATAGCATTTGCATGTCCTTTAGGATTGGGTTGTGGCTGTCCAGGAAATGTACCAACAGGTGCGGCAAAACTAGCTTAGTGTTGTGCTACTTGGGAGATTTGGGTTTCTAACATTTTATTCTGAGTTTCTAGGGCATCTACCTTATTTGCTAATAGCTTCAACTGTTCACCGGTGTGAACGTTTTGATTGAGGAATTCTTTGTTTTGTTGAGCTTGATTAGCGATAAAATTTTCCATTAGGATTTCAAGGTTAGATTTCTTAGGAATGTTAGGAACATTAACAACGGGTTTTTGATAACCTGGAGGTACAGCAGGTGCTTGGCCAGGTGCATATAAAGCGTTATTTCTCTTGTACGATAAGTTAGGGTGGTTCTTCCAACCAGGATTATAGGTATTAGCATAAGGATTACCTTGAGCGTAATTTACCTGATCAACTGATATTCCTGCTAAGATTTGACATTCGGTTCCAACATGACCAGGAACTCCACAAACTTCGCAGTTTGGGGTAAGTGCAGCCACGGTGGCTACAGGAGGTAAGGTCAAGCTTTTTATCTTTTGGGTAAGAGCATCTACCTTAGCATCAACTTTATCTAGGCTACTAATCTCGTACATCCCACCTTTGGTTTGAGTTTTCTCCACAAATGTTCTTTCTCCTCCCCACTGATAGTGGTTTTGAGCCATATTTTCAATGAGTTGGTTAGCTTCGTCATAAGGCTTGTCCATCAGTGTACCACCTGCGGCGGCATCTATAGAGAGTCTTGTGTTGTACAAGAGTCCATTATAAAACGTGTAGATGATCATCCATTTTTCTAGTCCGTGATGTAGGCACATTCGCATCATATCTTTGTAGCGTTCCCATGCATCGAATAGCGATTCAGTATCATTCTGCCTAAATCCGTTGATTTGGGCTCTTAGTGCAGCAGTCTTGCTTGGGGGAAAGTATCGTGCTAAAAATACAATCTTAAGTCCTTCCCACGTAGTGACGAAATTTGATGGCAAGGATTGCAACCAAGCCCAAGCTCTATCTCTTAGCGAGAAAGGGAAAAGACGTAATCTTATTGCATCTTTACTAACACCATTTGCTATAACTGTGTCGGCAAATTGAACGAATTTCGTAAGATTTTCATTTGGATCCTCGGTAGGATCTCCATAGAATTGGCATTGTTGGATAGCTGATATCAATGACGGTTTCAACTCAAAATTGTTTCGATTTATTGCTGGAGCAGTAATGCTGTTGTGGGGTTCTTGTTGTGATGGAGCTGCGTACTCCTTCAGTGGACGGGTCCTTTGTTCTTCGGCCATGTCTAATTCTGGATTAGTTTTGGTCTCAGAGGAAGAATTAGAATTTGTTTCAGAATCAATCTTGATTTCGGGTTTGGGTAAAGAAATAGCGTGATTTAAACAGTAATCCCTGACTGCACGTCTTATGGAAAGGATGTGTTCAGGTTCGTCCGTCGATTTGTCAAGTGGTTCGCCTTGTGAGCGAGTCCTTGGCATACAAATCGAAAAAGGGTTTTCTGTTGCCTAGTCTAAACGCGCAATAGAAGAATCGTAATTAATTGACTAATCAGTCCCCGGCAACGGCGCCAAAAACTTGATCGGGACTTTATGAGTCTATCGGGATACTAACTGCAAGTATACAGTTTAGTCGTTCTAGTTTTAAATGATTATCGAACCCACATAGATTGAGGATCAATCACATACGATCTAATGCTACAGTTTGTTTAACTAAGCGATGAATATTTGATTTTAGGGGGGAAATAGTTTAATTAAAAATAATAGTAATAGTTATACCGGTATGTGATAGTCGGACTTCGGGAATTCGGTGAATCGCTTGGTCTATAAAGTATTTCGGTAAAAACTAATTGTTTAAAAACCTGAGACATACACTATCGTGTTCATGAAATAAGTCATGCTACTAAACCTAGTGGATGCACTTTAAATTTAATAACACTTTTTGAAAACAATTTGAGTTTAATTAATTTATTAAAACACTCTCGTGTATTTAAAAATTGATGTTTCGTTACCACTATCTGGGTTGAACCCCAGCTCTCGCATGCAGGTTCTTGCCTTAATTATCCTCTCACTCTCGTGGCAAAATCGTGTTAATTATCCTCTCACTCTCGTGACAAGGGTAGTTAAATTAAACATGGAAATTGGAAACCAGAAATTGTTTTATAAATGTTTTTGGCCAAGGTATCACTGAATTCTTTTGGTTCTTAAGAGTCATATACTGGTACAAATAATTTAGCCGGACATAATATATTTAATAACAATGCAATTCAAAATATAATCCATAAAAATAATTGGCATAATACAAGAATGAATAAATATTAATTGCAATAAAAACCTGGAAATAACTTTGCTATGGTAATCTTGATATGTTACAATATTCCTTGCAGCTTGATCGAAATAAGTAAATTGTGTTAATTCTTAAATGAAGAATTAACACTCTAAAACTAATGCTTGAAATAGTGCTGGAAGTAGAAATTACAGTACGTAGAAAATGCTCAAAAACAAGGAAATAGAAATAATTGCAAAAGTAGTAATTTTGTTCTGGGAGAATTCCTTCGACCCTTTTTCCCTTTGCACTACCACACATATACATAGGAGAAAATATAGCAGTTGAAAGAATCTTGAGAAAAGGCCTGAGTGGAGGAAATATAGGGTTCATGGTTACTGAGTGGAGGGAAAATAGGAGAAGACTTATGCCCTCACGTTGCCCACGTCTCCACCAATTCACAACGTTCATCTTTACGCGCGTGACGGTCGTCACAGGGGGGTGACGGTCGTAATGCGCTTAAATAGCGCATTACACTCGTCAGTGATGTGTGACGAGCGTTGTTTCAAGTTGGGGGTCGTTACGGTCGTCACATGGTGTGACGGTCATCACTGCTCCAAAATCTCCAAACTTTGCAGATTTAGTTCTTTTCTCTTTGTTTATTGTCTAGCCTCCTTCATGTAGTCCTTTTTCATTGGTTTGAGTTGACAAATGTTATACCTGTGAAAAGACAAATAAACTCAGAATAATCGGGAGTTAGACGACTTAATGTATTATAAAATCGGTAAAAAGCGTAGTAATTATATGATACGATTTCTCGTTATCAGTAATAAGTATCACCCAACAGTGTAGGAACTTGGTTTCCAATCATGAAAATCCTGATAGCGTCAATGTCGACAAACTTGTCCACATTAGGAAATAAGAACAACCCGTAAGCAAGTAGAGCAAAGATGGCCTCAAAAGAAATTGTACTCTTTATTCTGGAAAAGTAACGAGCTTTCTCCAATAAGAACTGAGCTGGTAATCCTCTAATCCCTCCTTTAGTAGTCATATGGGCTTCCACCTCAGATTTCCCCAGGTGAATCAAAGCAGCAATCTCATCTGGTTTTGGCTCACCCTCCAAACCAGTAAAAGGAACACAATCGGTAACAGGTAAATCCAATAGATAACAATACTCCTCCAGTGTAGGCATCAACTGATAGTCGGGAAAAGTAAAGCAATGATATATCGGATCATAGAATTGGACCACGGTCGAGAGAATACCCTCCTTCATCTTCAGCTTCATGAGAGGAATAATGGATCCATACTTCTTTCGAAAGTATGCACAACACTCGATCTCGGGAATTAGACTGATCAACTCATCTATCTTGGGATCCTTGAAATTGTATTTCCCGATATTTATCTTTCCAGAATCCATGGTTAAAAGTACCTGAGATATTCACAAATAGTCAACCTTTAAATCCCTTGAAATTTGGTTTTCATCAAAAGATACTTATGAGTGCATGGATGCATGATGCAACAATCACACACAAGATCACACATATAAGGTTCATAGGTTCAACGTCACTAACATGAGATCGAAGGTACTACCCATAAGGTGTTGGTCTAAAAAGTTATCACCTGCCGAACAAGGTTCTAGAGGTTCCCAGAGTCTACATCCTTCCTTCAGATATTACCAACTTCCCGATTAACTCGGTAATTAGTAATATTCTCAAGAAAGACTCGTCCGAGCGTAGTATCACGTGACAAATATTTCCGGATTAGTCAGTCATAGCTTCCGCACTACACCTAAAAGGCCAAGATGGGTTTGGTATTCTACGGTCCTCAGTTTCAGCAGGCTCCCAAGTCAAAAGCAGTACGTCTTCCCGATTACTCGGTAAACGACACTATAGTCAAAGGGGCCTCCACTGAGTGGGGGATCTCATACCTCCTTTTTTGGGATTACTCCCTCAAAGTTAACATGACTATACCGCCCTTCCTATCTTAAAGTTTTCCCAAGTCCGGGTATAGGACTTATGAGTAATCATCAAGCACCCTGAAAACCAGGAAAATCCAGACAAACATATATACAACATATAATCACAAAAACAATAATAAAACATATACAGATATAAACAAAGATAGGCTCAACCCACTTAGGGATGGACCAGCAAGAGGTCAATCTCTCCCCAGTGAAGTCACAATTTTTATGTAGTGGTAGAAATGTTCAAGACTAAGCCATTGGATTGACTAGACTTTATACAAATCAAAATAAAAATCGCCACCGCGTTTATTGTTTCCAAAGGAATGGGAAAAGAGCGAATAACCCAAAAAGAGGGGGGAAATATTCAAGGTAAGGGGGTTGGTTATGCAAAGGGAAGGTATTAGCACCCTAAACATCTACGATACTCCACAGGAACCTCTTTGTAAAATCTGTATATTTTGGCTATAAAAACTGTTTTATATAAAATGGATGGTGGATGTGAGAAAAGAAATATATTTTTTATGATTTTTTGCACCCGCCGCGGTTGCGAACCTTTAGTGCCTACGTACAACCTTTCATGCAATAGGGGATCAGGGTACACGTGTCATACCCCAATTTTTGACCTAAGATCCCATTTTTATTTTTATTTTGCATTTTTGTACAAAAGTCAAGGTAACTAAATACAGTCGGTTTTAACCTCTCACCTTCGAGCATTGATTATGCAGAAATTGTCAAGTGTTTTGAACATTCTTAGCCTATGTATCACTAACTTCTAATCAAGCACGAAATGTGTGTTTTTTGTTTCTTTGATTTCATGTGCTGACAGGTCTCCTTCGATTCAACACTCTTCGATTGACTCTTAGTCTCCTTCGAATGCAAGTTTAGGTACATCCTTCGTTTGGATTTGAAACCTCCTTCGATTCAGACTTTCGATTGGACAAGTTTACTGCCTGCAAACATGCTTCGATTGGGCAACATTGCTTCCTCCGGACACGGGCTTTCGATTGGGCAATATGTTTGTTTCGATCCACATGCTTCGATTGGGCAACATTGCTTCCTTCGAACATGGGCTTTCGATTGGGCAATATATTTGTTTCGATCCAAGATTCGTTTGGGCATGTGGCTCCCTTTGTGCAAGTCTTTGTTTGAGCATTGACCTTTTTGTGTGCTTGCTTGGAGTCACAAAGTTTAGACCTCCTCCATGCAGGCTTCGACTATGTTTGTACTAGCTTTGACTGGACAACATTTCTCTTTAGTATGCTGCATTTCCATCCTTGACAAACTTCAGCACATGGTTGATGGCCCCCTCAAAAGACATATAGTGGTGGACTTGAGGGGCATACATATGAGTCCCTATCGAAGGGTACACCTTACTAGTCCATTCGAAGGACACATTTGGCCCCTTCAAACGATGCACAAAGGTGATTCTTTCGAAAGACACTTGTTGGAGGAAAGTCAAACAATGTGTTGGAAGAATAATCTGGTCGAAGGAGGGTCAAAATGAAAGGATAAAATATTCAAAGATGCTTGCTGCCAAGTTCAGACATGGTACACTGGCCAAAACTGCTGCATAGCAGTCCTGAAACACTTCCCCATTCTTGCACTGAAATAGCATACAAGCACTGTCCCTCAAAGGCTGAAAAGAGCAGTTTACCCAAATTGTTCAAATTATTTTGTTTTCCCTCCAAAAGCTTCAGCCAACTTTGCCTATAAATAAGAGGCTCCAACACATGTTTAAGAGAGGATCTTTGGACCAGAGGAACGAATCTCCCAAATTTTCTCAAACACAACAAATCTCTCAAGTCCCTTCAACACTTGTGAGAAAAAACCCAGAATCACATACTTACTTCCTTCGATTCTAAAGAACAAATACTCTTCAGTATCCTTCAAACCCAGTTTGGAAAGAAACATAAGACTTGTTTCTTTCCTTCCTCCGAATCCAGCCTTTCAAGCACAGTTGTTGGCCCTCTCTTTCAAATCCAGAACCTTGGTCCTCCACTCAAGGTCCCACACCCATTCAAATCCTTCATCAAGGTAAGTCACTCTTACCCTTGAACCTTTCATTTCATGCCATAACATGTAAATAATCTTTTTGTTCGTTTCAAGCATGTATATACCATTGTTCCTTTCGTTTCCACCTTGTTAACATGTTTTTAAAAGTTAACCCTTTCGTTTTGCTTTATGTTTACCTGAACTAGCTTTAATTGTTAAACTGTTTGAAAGATAAGTACTAGCATGGCCTTAGGCCATGTCATCATTTAATGCTTTAAATGAAAGAAACAGGAAATAGGAAACGAAGCTTCTGGCTTCTACCCTCTTTCTCCAGGTTGAACGAAAGAGACAACTAGGAGGAAAACCATGTTGACTTCTAGGCCCAAACGAAAAGTATGCCTTCACTGACTTCCAGGCTCAGTCGAAAGGCATTCCCTTACTGCTTTCAACCTCCAGTCGAAGAAGACAACAAGGCAGACTTCGCCATACACTGACTTCCAGGCCAATCGAAGGACAGAACCTCACTGGTGCCAGCCCCTAATCGAAGGCCATGACCTCACTAGTGCTAGCCCCAATCGAAGGAGGCCAGCAGAATGCAAATCGAAGGGTGCTACTGCCTGGGTCGAAAGACACTCATTTTTCTTACTTTTATCTTATTTTTTTTCCTTCATATTTTTTATGCCTTTCGATACGGTTGTAATAGCGTAGGATTTTATCTTTCTGCATTTTATTTACTTTGTACAAATGCTAGTAATTAGGCGTGTATGGCAAGATAAAATCAACAAGTAAACAAACCAAAAAATAAAATAAAAAACACTCTTTAATCCTTACTTGAATATATCTTAAAACCCGCAAAACACTCAACAAATCAAAACTCCCCCCAAGGGCATGTTATCTCCGTTCTACCGCAATACCGGCCGTGCCTATTGCTAGAATGCGTGCGTTAATGTCGCCCACTAAAAAACACAAACAAATCAACTTTTTTCTAGAGGAACTACGGTGTTTTGATTCCTTCATTGGATACGTAGGCAAAGCGTCGCGAAACCCTCACGAACGCAATAATAAAAACTCATTTCTTTCCCCTTAAGCAAACATAGTTGTAGATAAATACACCCTTCTATATAACAAACAATTTCAACCAAAAACAGATATTTCAAAAGGTTCCTGCGGAGTACCGCAGATGCATTGGGTGCTAATACCTTCCCATTGTATAACCAACCCCCGAACTCTTGATCTCTTTCAAAAACACATTGTATTTTCATTACTTTTAAGTATTATTTTACATTGCATGTTTTAGGGTTTTATTTCGCTCTTTTCCCTTTCCCCTTGGAAATAATAAAGCGCGGTGGCGACTCTTGCTTTTGCGAGTCGAGTTGATTAATAGCTCGATCTCTGATTTTCACCACTACAGAAATGGTGACTCTGCTGGGGAAAGATTGACCTCTTGCTGGTCCATCCCTAAGTGGGTTAAGCCTAATTTGTAATATCTGTTTTTGTTATTATTACTTGGTTGTTTGATTATATGTGATATATTGTGATTATTTGGGTGTTGATAATATTTACAAAGGACAAGTCATATACCCGGACTAAGTTACACTTAGGAATAGGACGGGTGGTATAGTCATGTTAACTTTGAGGGAGTAATCCCGAAGAAGGAGGCATGAAATCCCCCACTCAGTGGAAGCCCCTTTGAACGTAGTATTTATTTACCGAGTAATCGGGAAGACATTGTTGCTTTCGACCTGGGAGCCAGAGAAGTTAAGAACCGTAGAACCCTTAACCCATCTTTGCCTTTTAGGTGTAGTGCGGAGACTATAACAGAGTAATCCGGAAGTAGTTGTCACGCGATGCTGCACTCAGACGAGTTTCTCTTGAGAATATTGCTAATTATTGAGTAATCGGGACGTTGGTAATATCCGAAGGAGGAATGTAGACTCTGGGAACTTTTAGAACCTTGTTTTACATGTGTGATTAAACCTTTAGTACATACCTCGGGGATGTTTTTTACCTTTGACTCCATGCTCGTGACGTTGAACCTTTCGACTTTGTTTGTGACCTTGCTTGTGGTTGTTGCATAGCCATGCCTTCATGCATCCATGAAACCCTTTTCACTTGATTTTCAAGGAATTTGGAGGTCTTTCTTTGTAAACATCACAAGTTTTGTCAAGCTCAATGGATCTTGGGTGTTGATAGGGTGAAAACCCTAATCCACCAAAATGGATGATTGATCTTGATGATAACTTGATCAACACTTTGATCCAATTTAAAATTCCTCTTCCATCTTCATACTTAGATGGTTACAACTTAGTATCTTGAGTTCCTTGAAAGTCAAATAAAAACTCTCTTTTGCATATCATGCATCATTCTACATTTTTTTCCACTTTCAAAGGTCTTTTTCCAAGTCTTATTTTTCCTTTGGTCTCACCAGTACAACACTCACGCTAAGAGAATAATGGAGAATATCAAGCAAGAGGTTTCTGAACTCCGTAGAGAGATGACTAATTTGAAAGCTAGTGTGGAGCACTTAACTGGTTTGGTTGAAATTTTGGTTGCCGCCCAAGTCAATCCTTCTAGGAGGGAGGAAGCGATGATAAAATTCTTCACTGAAACTCTAAAATCATTCTTTCATGAGAAGGTGATGATTAATGCACCCAGTGACTTTCTTGACAAGGTGAATGTGGGAGTGCATATAGAATAAAATTTCTGAAAGGGATGTTGATATGAAGATGGTGGCTCAGCTAGTGGTGTGAAGAATTTTGATAATAACCTTTCCAAGAAGAGAGTCAGATGAAGAAATAATCATCGCCAGAATCATCATGTTTCTCCTATCATCCATGTGTACAATTTACCTTATGCAGCTTTAGTCCATCAACAAAATCAGCAAGTTTCTAATCATAGGAAATCTTGGTTTGATCCAATCCCAACAACCTATACAAATTCATTTCATGTCTTGATGCAGAGGAATTTGGTTCAGACCCGACCTCCACCGAAGGTTCCTGAGAAGATGCATTGGTATTACAAAGTTGATTTGACTTGTTCCTTTCATCAAGGTGCTCATGGGCACGACTTGGATGGTTGCTTTGTTTCTAAGATTAAGGTTCAGAAGATGGTCAGAGGTGGTATTTTATCATTTAAAGACGACCGTCTTAACATTCAAGTCAACCCCTTTGCTAAAGCATAAGTGAATCTCTGTTGATTTTGGCCTTGAAGTTTAGGAGAGGTTTCCTTCAGCACAAGTCCAGATGGAAAGCCTTCCCAGATTATTAACTTATTTCTGCTTTTTGTAACTTTTCTTGTTTATCAAAACATTCTTTGCATGTAAGAACTTGTTTGCATCTGAATGATTATCTTAATACAATGAGTATGTTTGTCTTGAAGAAATTCATTCGTTTCAATCATATTTGTTTTCAAATTTTAAATTTCTTTTTGCATTATGATACCAACGTATTGCCCATTCTCCTGCCTAGGCAGAGATTGAAGGGAGGATGATGATCTGAAAAACACAAAATCTATGGTTGTATGCTTTTTGAATAAAATCTTGCTGATGATGTACAGGCATTGTTTCAAATCCATAAACACCGGAGATATAAGGAAGATAATCCCTTGCTAACCCCTTTTGAGCCTTGAAGTAGGAGTTTCTTTTTCTATACGAAAAAACCCTCAAATTTTAACCTGGGGCAGGTTAGTTTTCAGTTAATCTGATTGAGTGTTCAAAATTCATAAGAAAGATATTTCTGAAGAGAAACTACGAGGGCTATCCTTCATGTATAATGAAGCCAGCAGATGTAGAACCACAATGTTATCCCTCATTCATCAAGAAACTAGGCAGTCACAATCCTCTCAACAATCAAAGACAAATTAATGTCACATGTTTTGTTCAAAAAATCAAAAATATCAAGAAAAAGCCTGCTAAGTCAAAAACTTGAAAACGTGCGGCTTAAGAAAAAAATCAGGCAGTCCCGCTGGACTATCAATTCAAAAGAATTAGTTCAGGCAAAAGTTAGGGAAAATAAAAATTGCAAAGAAAGGAATACAAAGAAAATTCCTCAGCAAAGAACAAATTGGTGACTACAAACACGAAGACATAAGGGTGATTTCTACTCCGAAAGCCTCGTCGTTCCCTTAACCTTCACACAATCCTTTTGAGAGATGAACACTCATGTTGAATTAACTGAACATAGGGTTGGAGAACATCATGAAGAATGGCTGGGCACCTATAAATTTTGAGCCTTAAAAATCTTTTTTCTAAATACCATGAACTAGGTCACGTTACAACCTTCAAAAGTCCTAATTGAAGCAAGGTTATTTTGAAAGCATACTTCAATGAGATAGTGTTCCTGACTCCCACGAATGTTCTAAATAGTTATGTTGGTATCATATGTTTTTCCTATACAAAAATAAATGGTGCTCTAACTCGCAAAATTTGTGCGATATCTTTTCAAAATCTTCAAGACTTACATAACTGTTGCATTAGAATTTTCATTCTCATAATAAACTTTTCTAACTGCAAAACATTTGTTTGATATCAAGGAAGCTCACATATAAGCACTAGTGATGAGTTTATTCTTTTAAGGCCTGAAACTATGTTGAGTAATTGGAGAATCATTTCAAGAAAAAATCATATCAGGGGGCATGTCACATGAAGACCTTAAGCACGAACATGTTGCTTCTCCTAGTTAATGCTTTCCCAACTTGTTTACTCTTTTGGGGCAAAATTTGAAGACTTTGTTGTGCCAACTACAGTCAATCCAGGGCAATCACGTCGAGATTTGATGAATCTCTCTAAGAGTTTGAAGACACCAGAGCATGGTGAATGCCAGGTCTTTTGTAAAATCCTCTTGAGACGATTTCTCCTCATCAACCATATAGCTTGGGGCATTTTAGAAGTGAAGTTATTCGCAAGAATTGTCGTGCAACATGCAGCTTATCAGCAGTAAACTTGGGGCATCCAAAATTAGTCCCAGGGGAAATCCAGATTTGTTAAGATATGTGATATGTTTTGCACACATTATCAGAGGGTGGTGTTCCCAGTATCTCCAGCTAAGTAAGACTTTTTCCAGCTGAAACATTGTTTGTGTTGTTATCCTTTCAATGGATTGTTTGCGATAGAAGACTGGAATTTGGGTTTTCTACCTGAAAATATCTTCCCCTCCATAGATATTTAAGCCTTGTAAAAGGACTTTGCTCCAATGATGGCTTTTGTTTTTATCTCCAGTAATGTTACCATCTTGTTGAGATTAACTGAGTGTCGGGTTGTGTTGTGATGTCTTATCATCTTCTGTCTATCTCCTCTATTTGTTTTGTCAGCATATACATGACATTCATTTATTCATTCACACTTGCATCATGCACACACATTGATATTTGTTGATGTTCTTGATCTGTATACTTTGGTTATCGTATTTCCTCTCCCCAAATAGAGTGTCAACTTAAGCATAAAGTGCGCCTCCTTTCTAATTCCCCACTGAGTTAACTCGTGGAAGAATCTTGCTTTAGCTTTCCTTTTCCATCTCTGGATAGGATAAATCCCCATTTGAGTTGTTTCCTCATTGGGTGGAGTCTTGTTTGACTATTTTCTCTCCAGTTTATTCCTGGATTGAGCTTTGTCTCTTGTGAACGATACCCTGTGGATCTCTCTAGACTGTGAAACCTAGATAAAGAGTGCATTGATCTTGCGTATGTAAATACTTGGTCTCCTCAGGAAGGATTTATTCATGGTTCCCCATTGAAGATGAACTTTATTCCCTAGTAGTGTTATCATAACCTTCTTCTGGAATATCGACGTGACAACAAGCGACTGACTCTTTATTTGAGCAGTTTGATTATTTATGAATTTCTTTATGTTATGACAAATGGTAGTCTCTTCATGAGCAGTTTGTCCATCCCCGATGAAATTATTGATTCTCACCTCCAGCAATATCTTCACGATATTTTGGTGATACCTTTGGAAAAAACAGCAAGCGTCGGTCTCTTCATGAGCAACTTGTGTGTTATTGTCACCTTGGAAAAAACAGCAAGCAGCGGTCTCTTCATGAGCAACTTGTATGTTATTGATATGTTTGAAAAAATAGCAAGCGGCAGTCTCTTCATGAGCAACTTGTGTGTTATTGTTCTCTTGAAAAACAGCAAGCGGCGGTCTCTTCATGAGCAACTTGTATGTTATTGATACCTTTGAGAAAACGGCAAGCGGCAGTCTCTTCATGAGCAACTTGTGTGTTATTGTTATCTTTGAAAAAACAGCAAGCGACAGTATCTTCATGAGCAACTTGTGTGTTATTGTTATCTTTGAAAAACTGCAAGTGGCGGTCTCTATATGAGTAACTTGTATGTTATTGATACCTTTGAGAAAACAAAAAGCAACGGTCTCTTCATGAGCAACTTGTATGTTATTGTTACCTTTGAAAAAATAGCAAGCGGCGGTCTCTTCACGAGCAACTTGTATGTTATTGTTACCTTTGAAAAAACAGCAAGCGGCGGTCTCTTCATGAGCAACTTGTGTCTTATTGTTCTCTTGAAAAACAGCAAACGGCGGTCTCTTTATGAGCAACTTGTATGTTATTGATACCTTAGAGAAAACAGCAAGCAGAGGTCTCTTCATGAGCAACTTGTATGTTATTGTCACCTTTGAAAACAACAAGCGGCGGTCTCTTCATGAGCAACTTGTGTGTTATTGTTATCTTTGAAAAAACGACAAGCAGCGGTCTCTTCATGAGCAACTTGTATGTTATTGACACCTTTGAAAGATAGCAAGTGGAGGCCTCTGTATTTGAGCAGCTTGTGTATCCCCAACAATAATGTTTACTCAGCAAACGACATATTTACGGAAAAGTCCCGTGGGGAAGTTTGTATTTTATCCTTCTCAAGCGATATCTTGGTTAAAGAAGAAATGTGTTACCGTTCTTGGTAAAATTCAGAAGTCATAAATGTTTATTCCCAGTCTCAGTACTGATGCCAATCATTTTCCAGTCTCAGTACTGATGCCAATCATTTTCCAGTCTCAGTACTGATGCCAATCATCTTCCAGCCTTAGTGTTGATGTCAATCATTTCTTTTCCAGTCTCAACACTTATGTAAATCATGCATTTCTTCCCTCAAAGTTATTCTCTAATAGGAGTCTCTCATTTGAAGTCTATGACTTTGTTTCCCCAGTGGAGTTATAATCTCTTCCCCTGTGGGATTACTGTATAATGTGCTTGGTTTCTCCAGCATTAGTCTGTCTCATGCGGTATCATTCCTCATTAAATTCAAAATATTACATTCATATCACATCAAAAACATAATTGCGGTATCTTAAGGCCAAAAATTGTGTATTCTATATTTAAGTCCCTTCAATCTCGTCGAAATGAAGATTCCAATCTTCATATCTCCAGATAGAAGAAACTTAAATAGGGGCAGCTGTCATACCCCAATTTTGACCTAAGATCCCATTTTTATTTTTATTTTGCATTTTTGTACAAAAGTCAAGGTCACTAAATACAGTCGGTTTTAACCTCTCACCTTCGAGCATTGATTATGCAGAAATTGTCAAGTGTTTTGAACATTCTTAGCCTATGTATCACTAACTTCTAATCAAGCACGAAATGTGTGTTTTTTGTTTCTTTGATTTCATGTGCTGACAGGTCTCCTTCGATTCAACACTCTTCGATTGACTCTTAGTCTCCTTCGAATGCAAGTTTAGGTACATCCTTCATTTGGATTTGAAACCTCCTTCGATTCAGCCTTTCGATTGGACAAGTTTACTGCCTGCAAACATGCTTCGATTGGGCAACATTGCTTCCTCCGGACACGGGCTTTCGATTGGGCAATATGTTTGTTTCGATCCACATGCTTCGATTGGGCAACATTGCTTCCTTCGAACACGGGCTTTCGATTGGGCAATATATTTGTTTCGATCCAAGATTCATTTGGGCATGTGGCTCCCTTCGTGCAAGTCTTTGTTTGAACATTGACCTTTTTGTGTGCTTGCTTGGAGTCACAAATTTAGACCTCCTTCATGCAGGCTTCGACTATGTTTGTACTAGCTTCGACTGGACAACATTTCTCTTTAGTATGCTGCATTTCCATCCTTGACAAACTTCAGCACATGGTTGATGGCCCCCTCAAAAGACATATAGTGGTGGACTTGAGGGGCATACATATGAGTCCCTGTCGAAGGGTACACCTTACTAGTCCAATCGAAGGACACATTTGGCCCCTTCAAATGATGCACAAAGGTGATTCTTTCGAAAGACACTTGTTGGAGGAAAGTCAAACAATGTGTTGGAAGAAGAATCTGGTCGAAGGAGGGTCAAAATGAACGGATAAAATATTCAAAGATGCTTGCTGCCAAGTTCAGACATGGTACACTGGCCAAAACTGCTGCATAGCAGTCCTGAAACACCTCCCCATTCTTGCACTGAAATAGCATACAAGCACTGTCCCTCAAAGGCTGAAAAGAGCAGTTTACCCAAATTGTTCAAATTATTTTGTTTTCCCTCCAAAAGCTTCAGCCAACTTTGCCTATAAATAAGAGGCTCCAACACATGTTTAAGAGAGGATCTTTGGACCAGAGGAACGAATCTCCCAAATTTTCTCAAACACAACAAATCTCTCAAGTCCCTTCAACACTTGTGAGAAAAAACCCAGAATCACATACTTACTTCCTTTGATTCTGAAGAACAAATACTCTTCAGTATCCTTCGAACCCAGTTTGGAAAGAAACATAAGACTTGTTTCTTTCCTTCCTTCGAATCCAGCCTTTCAAGCACAGCTGTTGGCCCTCTCTTTCAAATCCAAAACCTTGGGCCTCCACTCAAGGTCCCACACCCATTCAAAGCCTCCATCAAGGTAAGTCACTCTTACCCTTGAACCTTTCATTTCATGCCATAACATGTAAATAATCTTTTTGTTCGTTTCAAGCATGTATATACCATTGTTCCTTTCGTTTCCACCCTGTTAACATGTTTTTAAAAGTTAACCCTTTCGTTTTGCTTTCTATTTACCTGAACTAGCTTTAATTATTAAACTGTTTGAAAGATAAGTACTAGCATGGCCTCAGGCCATGTTGTCATTTAATGCTTTAAATGAAAGAAACAGGAAATAGGAAACGAAGCTTCTGGCTTCTACCCTCTTTCTCCAGGTCGAACGAAAGAGACAACCAGGAGGAAAACCATGTTGACTTCTAGACCCAAACGAAAAGTATGCCTTCACTGACTTCCAGGCTCGGTCGAAAGGCATTCCCTCACTGCTTTCAACCTCCAGTTGAAGAAGACAACAAGGCAACATGGCAGACTTCGCCATACACTGACTTCCAGGCCAATCGAAGGACAAAACCTCACCGGTGCCAGACCCTAATCGAAGGCCATGACCTCACTGGTGCTAGCCCAAATCGAAGGAGGCCAGCAGAATGCAAATCGAAGGGTGCTACTGTCTGGGTCGAAAGACACTCATTTTTCTTACTTTTATCTTATTTTGTTTCCTTCATATTTTTTATGCCTTTCGATACGGTTGTAATAGCGTAGGATTTTATCTTTCTGCATTTTATTTACTTTGTACAAATGCTAGTAATTAGGCGTGTATGGCAAGATAAAATCAACAAGTAAACAAACCAAAAAATAAAAAAAAACACACTCTTTAATCCTTACTTGAATATATCTTAAAACCCGCAAAACACTCAACAAATCAAAACTCCCCCCAAGGGCATGTTATCTCCGTTCTACCGCGATACTGGCCGTGCCTATTGCTAGAATGAATGCATTAATGTCGCCATCTAAAAAACACAAACAAATCAACTTTTTTCTAGAGGAACTACGGTGTTTTGATTCCTTCATTTGATACGTAGGCAAAGGGTCGCGAAACCCTCACGAACGCAATAATAAAAACTCATTTCTTTCCCCTTAAGAAAACATAGTTGTAGATAAATACACCCTTGTATATAACAAACAATTTCAACCAAAAACAGATATTCCAAAAGGTTCCTGCGGAGTACCGCAGATGCATTGGGTGCTAATACCTTCCCATTGTATAACCAACCCCCGAACTCTTGATCTCTTTCAAAAACGCATTGTATTTTCATTACTTTTAAGTATTATTTTACATTGCTTGTTTTAGGGTTTTATTTCTCTCTTTTCCCTTTCCCCTTGGAAATAATAAAGCACGGTGGCGACTCTTGCTTTTGCGAGTCGAGTTAATTAATAGCTCGATCTCCGATTTTCACTGTTACAACACGTAGTTCCTCTTTCAAAAATTTAAAACCTAGATGTGTTGGTTAATTTTGAAAGATAAAACATCATCGTCATTGTCCGCGTGGAAAACACACCTACTACCCACAATCATGAGAAAGGAGAATTTGCATCATCTCAAAATGGAAGATATGGCGTGGATTTCAAAATCAACAATGCCTCACTCAACACCCAAGTGGAAAATATCTCTCTTCACTACATGTTGTACAAGTATAGTTGTTTGCATCACTACAAGGATTGACAAGAGTTTAATCTTTTAAGAAAAGTTTTAAAGGTAAAAAGCCAAAGTGGCAAAATGGTTTGAAATGAGATTGATTGACTTTTAGTCTTCTCACAAAAAAAATGTCAAGGTATCATTAAGTTGATTGGGGGTTTATTTATGAAAATGTTTTGAAAATACATGGACCTAAGTCCAAGTTTATTATGAAAATAGTTCAAGTTTCAAAACAAGAAGAGTTTTCAAAAGGAGGGAGAAGATTTTGAAATTGAAGAGGATGGGAGGAGAAGAAGAGGCTATCCTAAAGCATAAGGTAAAATCTAGGGATAAGAACCATCTAACCAACAAGAAGCCAATACTTGACACTATGAACCAAGATAGAGTTCCCATTCCTTGGATTGAAACCAAGCAAGCAAAAATACTAGACCTTTTGAGAGAACCAAACTTCAAGTGTATTAAGTCTTCATAAAAATTGGGCAGAGTAACGGCTGTATACGGGTGAATTCCATATTACAAACAAAGGGTGTAATCACAATAACCTGCATACAAAACAAACAAACAACCCAATGTCTTGAGGTAAACCTCAAGAGCTTCAGACAAAATAATCAGATAAGATCACAAGGTCTCCAAGATAGGCCAAGGTTTCTAATCCTAAGTACAAGAAAAAGTTCCAATATCCATAATGTCAAGGATAGTAACCAAATAGTCCAAGTACCATTAAAGATTTTTAGGGTTTATGTTGATTATTAAGTATCTTAAGAAAGGAAAATAAAAGCTCAAGTGAGCAAAGTAAAAATGGAAAGAAAATAAATGCTTAAATGAGCAAAGATGAAAATGACATGAAATGTAAATGCTAAAGTAAATGGTACATAAAGCATAAAAAATAATGAAAGCATAAGGTAAGACAAGTCAATAATTAGTGGTTAGTTGGATGAACATCTTGAAGCTTGCATTTGAAACTCATTAGAGGATTAGTAGAACCAAAGCCTCCACACAACAAGTTTCATTTTCTTTTTGTCAAGTATATCATCCATTTGGAATTCTCACAAGTACCATTTAATGATCAACGATGTTTAAGTGATCCACGTTGACCAAAGGTGTTGTAGATCCATTAGAGGATTGGTAGAACCAAAGCCTCCACACAATGAATCTCAAGGTTATTGGATCAAAGAGATCAAATTAACATACTTGGGCTTGCAATCATGAGTTTGGGCCACGGATGATCATTTATTCGAATTGTGACAAAATTTAGCATTATGTTAAGCAACCGTAAGTGGACTTATATAGAAGTTGCACCTATTTTGAGTCCGGTCAATAGCAATCTATGCACCATTTGTTTTGAGACATGATATAGAGATCATGCTCCAACAATATTTAGTGCAATAAGAAGGGGATGATATGAAGAGGGATAGGGAAAAAATATACAAACCACATTTGAATTAAATTTTAATCAAACTATTTTAAAATCATTCATCCATTTTTGTGGAGTTAAACTCAACACCATGGATTCAATGATGTTAATAAAGTTCGTGATCCAAGATTAGCCAGAAAATAATCACAAAATAATATCACATTTAATTTATACATTAAGAGGGTTTAAAAAATGTTTAAAAAATCAAAATAGAGGAGAAAAATATCAACTATGTTCAAATTAATCAACAAAGAAAAAGTAAGGTCATAGAAAAATCAGAAATGGATCCAAATATTTTTATAAAATTTTTGGTAATTTTTAAAAGTCACAAACTATTTTTAAACTATTTAAATTTGTTCAAACAAACAGAAAATAGGTCAAAAATAGTAAACCTCAACATAAAATTCCATAAAATTTTCAGAAAGTCAAAAATATGCAAAATAATATTTATGAATTTTTGTGAAAATAATACAAAAAAAAGAAAATAATACAAAAAAATACAAAAAATATCAAATGTCAAAATAAAAATGTGAAAAAATAGTCATGAGATCAGAAATAATTCAAAGTATTTTTGTGAATTTTTTCATAGTTTTTGGATAAAAAATAAAAGAGTTATGAATTTTTGAAAATTTAATCAATAAAAATATAAAATAAAACCAAAAAGATGTGGACCATCAGATCATAGTCAAAACGTGTTAGTAAGCTGATCCAGTGGACCAGACGCGTTGTGCTTGATATGGACCTTAGTGAGATACGCATAGGATTAGAAAAGAGCAACCAATGAAATTAAAACGTTTGGCACGCTATCATTGGCTGAGACGAGACATGTCAACATCTTCAACCTCCAGACACCCTGCAATGGGGATTTTGTGAGATCCTTTAAATGGAAAAATTAGGATCCCAGGCCAGTATCATTGAACTCGTCTCTTCAAGACGATTCTAACACCATCATCGCACCAAATTTATATAAGGTATGGAGAGAGATATGAATCAAAAACCCAGAAAATAGCGAGCACCTTCAATTTAAGATTTCACTCTCAATTCTCAATGGGTTTAAAAATTGTAAGCAGCATTGGAATAAGGAGAAGAATTAGAATAGATTAGTGCTTGATTTGGATCCAAATGGTGGAGAATTCTACCTTTTCGAAGTTCAAGGAAAAAGCTCTGAAACTGGACTTCTGTAGCTTGAATTATGGCTCGTTTTGATTGGTTTAAGTGCTGCAGAGTTCATATGATGCTTAAGGATGATGAATGCGCAAAGAATTTTGGAAAAGGGAGCTTAAATTTCAGAAACTGAATTCAAAAAAGATGGGTTTGTGTGAAGTTTTCGCAGGGTGTTTTTGGCTCTCAAAGCTTGAAGAAATGAACGGGAGATGACCCTCTATTTATAGGGAAGTGAATGGGAATGAAAATTGGAAGAAACAAGGAAGTTTGGAGGGAAATTGAGTGAAGGTCGAGCATGAGTGAAGTGTGACTTCATTTCCATGAAAACTCAACCAAATCTTGCGTTTTGGGGTGCTAATCACTTGTGGCAAGTTTGTTAATCAAGTTTAAATCAAAAATGCGCATAAATCTTGTGTTTAGAAGTCACATTATGGATTTCAAAATTATGACTTTGTGGAAAATTCAGTTTCAAGTTACCAAATTCAAATCCATGGCATTTCTAACTCAAGGGGTCTTAGGGCATGATTCTTGATGCTTTAGAAAGATGAGGTTACAAGCTTTGCAATGGAAAAAGAATGGAGTTAAATGGCTACTTGATATGAAAGTTCCATTGAGTCAAAGTTGAAGAAAAAGAGTTGACTTTCCATACTTAGAAATATTTCAAATTCTTCTTTAAAAATGACCTATAATCTTTTGCATCCAAACATGGCCTTCCACTTGGAATTTGCTCTTAACCAAAAAAGATGGAATGAATTAGATCTCTTGAATGACATTTTGAAACTTGAACCACTCAAAATATCCAAAAATTGAGCAAGTTATGACTTGTTGAAGTTGGCCAAAAATCATGAAATGACCTATAGTCTTTTGCATATTTAAGGCAACCTCCATCCATTTACCCACTTCGCACATAAAAGAAGCCATAAATTTAACCTCTTCAATATCCTTATGGAAAAAGAATGGACTCAAGGTGATAAAAATTGACCAAGTTATGATCATTTGAAGTCACTTATGTAAAATTGTGGATTCATCTGGATAACTTGTAATCTTTCTTCTTCATCAAGGCTCTTCCACATGTAAAATCCTTGGAACTTTTGAAGTGATTTGTTGATAATCCTTTGAAGAGAATGATGTCTTTGGAATCACTCAAAAATATCAAAAGGTGAGCAATATATACTCCTTTGATGTTCAAAACCCTAGCTTCTAGGTCAAGAAAATGCCTTGAGGAACTTTGACAAGTTTGAACAAACTTCTTGTACCAATATTCTTGCTTTGTGAATAAAAGTTGTTGAGGATGATAATGAAAAACTCTTAGCCACAAAAACCACTTCCATATCTTGAATTTTGAGAGAAATATGCTCTTGTGACCAATAGGAACAAGGCCTTATCCAAACATGATAACTTCTCCAATCAACCCCTTGTACTTTTGAGTCAAATCTAATAACCTTGAAATGTGATGAACCAAAGCAACCTTGCCATGAAAATTCTTCCAAAACCAATCCAATGATGAGGTTTTAACTTCTCAAGCTATATTGACTAGGGCATTAAAATAAACTAATGAACCCATGGAGTAACTTGTTAAATCTCATTGCCCTTCACCTACACGGATAACAAGCAAGACAAAACAACATTGCATTTTATTAGTTAAATGAAGAAAACAAAACAATATTCATGATCACAAAAGGAACATAAGTCAAGGTGCTTGGTAATCCCTCAAAAGGAGCAAAACTCAAAGTATGGAGGGGAACCAAGAATCCTAGTGTGATATTGTTGTGAATAAATCAATATGGTATGATGAAGGGATCTTAGGGGGGAAAATTGGGGTACAACACAGTCGGTAAACTTTTTTCTCAGGTAGTATATTGCATTCTATTTTCGACCAGACTCGTCATGCTACCCCTGCACACACCCTATTAAATTCTGTAATACCGTTAAGTACATAATCAAAGGTGTTCTGGAAATCGTCATTCCGTTTCACCACTTGATCTTTCTCCAGTAATTTGAAGATTGGCTCACAAGTAGCAGTTAGATGAGAAATGAATCTGGCGATGTAGTTTAGACGTCCCAAGAATCCCCTAACCTCCTTCTCAGTGCGACGAGTCAGAAATTCTTGTATGGATTTTACCTTTGTAGGGTCTACTTCAATACCTTTGCCGCTGACAATGAAGCCTAAGAGCTTACCTAATCTTACTCCAAAGGTGCATTTATTCGGCTTCAACCTTAGTTTGTATTTCTTTAGTCTTTCAAATAGCTTCTGCAGGTGGTCAAGGTGTTCCTCTTCAGTTTGAGATATGGCTATCATATCGTCCAGAAAGACCTCTATCTCGTGATGGATCATATCGTGAAACAAAGCTACCATGGCACGCCGATAGGTTGCCCCGGCGTTCTTTAACCCAAATGGCATAACTTTGTAGCAGAAAGTGCCCCACTGCTTGACGAAAGTCATTTTTCTCCACGTCCTCATGTGCCATTTTGATCTGATTGTACCTGGAGAAATCATCCACGAAGTAAAATACCTTGTGTTGTGCAGTGTTGTCAACCAAAACTTCAATATGGGGAAGTGGAAAGTCATCCCTGGGGCTCACCCTATTTAGGTATCTGTAATCCACACACATACGTACCTTACCATCCTTTTTATGTATCATAACAACATTAACAATCCATAATGGATAAGAGGTGATAGCTAAGAAAACGGTGTTGAGCTGCTTCTTGACCTCAGCCTTGATCTTTCCTGACATCTCTGGTCACTCACGGAGAACCTTCTGTTTCACTGGAGGGCAGTCCGCTTTCATTGGAAGACGATGGACCACGATATCAATGTCGAGTCCTGGCATGTATTTGTATGACCAGGATGAGACTTTAATATAGTCATGTAGCATCTGAATTAAATGCCCCTTGACATTATGCTCTAGATTGGCACCTATCTTGACTTATTTCTTATCCTCTTCAGTAACCAAGTTTACAGTCTCAACTGGCTCTTCATGGGGTTGTGTCGTCCTTTCTTTCTGTTGTAATAGTCTAGAAAGTTCCCCCGGTACTTCACAATCTTCCTCACCTTCTCCCTCGGCTTGGTAGATCGAATTTTCAAAGTCATAATTGGAAATTGCAGAACCGTTACCAAGGGGATCTAGAGTGGATGTGGATCTGCATTTTGATATATGAGTGTGTGTAAGAGCATAGCTATTTTTGATAAAGTAAAAAGTAGAAAAGAAAAACAAAGAGCATAAAAATTGCATGCAAAACGTCCAATGATTTATTAATGACATATGAAGATGAAGTAATAATCCTCTTAGATAGACCTTTGGGCCTCGGGTAAGCCACAAGGTTTTAGAGTTTCAATTGTTTAAATATTACATATCCAAAAATTAAAAGACAATTACTCTTGAATAAAAGTAATAGGAACAAAATCTTTGGCCTCCCAATTGTTGAGTCCACCGCTGATAATTGGGAAGATCCACTTATCCATGTCATAGTCACTATCACTATCCTCCAAGTATTGACTCCATGGTTGTTGATGCATAGTGGCGGTCCCCCAGTGCGAGCACGACGAACAACTCTTTGGGCTTCCAAAGTAAAACCCAAACCAAACTTGTCAGATATGAAGGGAATATCCGGAAGTTGGCCCCAAATGATACATCCACCTCCTTCAACTACCGCTTTAGCATCCTTCAGAGAAGTCATCTTCAACAGTGGTCTGGTGATCTTCGGAACCTTAGTAACAGTCTTGGTTACAGTAATTGTTTGTGGAACCTCCTCGAAGTTCTGGCAGGGGGTCTCAATGAACTCACCATCCATTTCAACATACCTGAAAGAGTTCAGGTGGCTCACCATGTATTCCTTCTCGCCATGGACTATGATAATATTTCGATTGACTCGATACTTCAACATCTAATGCGGGGTAGAAGTAACAACATCATCCCCATGGATCTAGGGTCGACCCAATAAACATGAATAAGACGGGCGGATGTCCATCACATAGAAGGTTGAGTCAAAAGTCTGAGTACCAACTTTAATAGGGATGTCCACCTCCTCATGCATTGTTCTTTTAGAACCATTGAAGGCCTTCACCACAATGTTGTTAGGCTTCAATTTGAGTCCTTTGCAATCTAACCTGTCGAGAGAATTCTTGGGCAAGACATTCGGCGATGAACCTGTATCCACCAAAACATGGGCTAATGTAGTTCCCCTGCACTCAATAAAGACATGCAGTGCATCATTGTGTTTCCTTCCCTTGGGAGTTAAATAAGCATCAGAAAAACCCAGTCCATTATCAGCAGTTAGACTGGTAACACAATTCTCGAATTGATCAGCGGAGGTTTCTTGAGGCACGTAGGCATACTTCAATAATTTTACTAAAGCCTTAGCATGGGCCTCGGAGCAAAAAAGTAAGGCAAACATTGAGATTTTTGAAGGGGTCTTCCCCAACTGCTCCATAATATTATAATCACTTTTCTTTATTATCTTCAGTATCTCTTCCATTCCTTTTTAGAAGCCTCAGGGATGACTTCTTTGTGTGCCTTCATCTAGACAGGCTCAACCAATACCTCTTTTCCCCGAGTCTTGGCTGACTCAATAGCAGGGACAACAAAAGGGATAACAGTAGGAGTAGCAGCGGGAATAACCAAAGGAATAGAAACGGTCTTCAGAGAGATTTCGGGAGAGAAAACCCTTCCGCTTCTCGTAATTTTACTGGTCCCAACTTGTTGTCGATGTTAGGATCAGTATCTTTGGAAACTTTATCTTCAACAACCAACAGGTCTTACTTGACGCCTGTGATCGGTGGATTTGGAATTGATTGTTTAACGCTGGTTCGCGAAATGTCGCGGAAGCAAGAGTCGCCACCGTCTTTTATTTTCTCCAATATGGAAAGGACAAAAGCACAGAAAAATTCCTTATGAGATTAGTTCTCGGTTCGGGAGGTAGATTTATAGAAAGGGAAGGTGTTAGCACCCTTTCTATCCATGGTTATCCATGGGCTCTTAGATACTTGCTCATTTGTGTTTTCAAAATGTTTGTTTGCTTTTCAAGGTGAGTGAGTTTCAAAAAGTTTCGTTTAAAATTTCAGATCGACCGTTGTATCAGTCCTCAAGAGTGTATGAAAAGTTGTTTTTGAAAGCTTTTTGAAAGTGTCGGTGTGAAAAGAAGTTTTGATTTGTTTTGAATTAGAGCAAGTATCTATGAGTCATCTACCTACCCTAAGTAATTAGGTTGTGTAAATGTCCTTTAGGTAGTGCAATCCCACCATTGAGAGGTAGGTAGCACCACCGTTGGAGGTGTTTGAGTCAATTTGAGTTTAGGGACAGTGTGGCCACCGAGCAACAGTAGGACACCTTAGAAGCTACCCTTATGCCATTGATCTTTTAATTCCAAGGCAACTATTCCGAGGCAACTGTTTCGAGGCAACTGTTCCGAGGCAACCGTTTCGAGGCAACTAGATCAATGGAACATAAGGACTCACTAAGACGTCCTATACTCGACGACCACGTTTCGAGGGGCAAGGCAATAGTGTGATCACCAGAGCAACAGTAGGACACCTTATAAGCTACCCTTATGCCATGTTCATGGACATAAGAACTTACTAAAACGTCCTATACTCGACGACCACGTTTCGAGGGGCAAGGCAACAGTGAGGCGTACCCTAGGAGTGGTGTGTGTATTGTGTGTCATTTTCAGTTATGTTTTATCTTGATCATGCATTGGGTGAGCTACGCTTTGATTTTATTTTTGGCCATTCATTCTTTCATGTGATTAGCAGTTTAAAGGTGCGGAAATTAAAATGCGGAAAATAAAAGTCCTACGCTATTACAAGGCGCGGGTCTACACATCGCCAAATTAACAAAGACCCGATTTTGAATAAAAGTGCGGAAAGTAAATGTCCTAATTACTATTACAAGGCTTTGGGGAAATTACATAAGATTTAAAAGAAGCATAAGAACAAGCGCGCGAAAAGAAATTAGAATCGAATACGCGAGGGCGTTGGACCCTTGAAAGAAATTAAATTGAAATTGAAGGTTAATTAATTATTAAATAAAGAAAAGAAATGATTTTTTATGTTTTTTGGCATTTATGAAAATAAAGAAAGAAAATTAATTATTATTAGAAACCCTAATTCTAAATTGTTTTTAATTATTAAAGAAAATGTTTAAGTTTTGACCTAATTTACTAATTATTTAGTTACATGAGTATTTACAAAATTAATTAATAGTTAACAATAATAATGATAAGAGGAAATATTTATTAAGAAAAAAAAGAATAAAAATGCTAAAAGCCCTAATTTCTATATTTTTTAGTAATTAAGAAAACATCAAAATTTAAAACCCTAAATTAAACTAAATTGATTAATAAAATTTATTTACAAAATAATTAGTGAATTAAATATTAAATAACAATAAACATGTTTTTTTGATTTTTTCTGGTTTTTATATTATAAAAATTATTTTGTGAATTAAATAAAAGAAATAATTAAACATTAAAAAATTAAAAGAAATCAAAATAGAAATCAAGAATAATGCAAACCATGGGAGGGGGTATCAAGCCCTTTTTGGAGGTGTATTGAAGCATTTTTGACCCACTAGAATCAGGCCCTTTTGACTTTTTTGGCGCGTGTGAGGAGTGGTTGACTGGTGTCCATGGTGGACTGCCCATCCTGGCCCTTGGATTGGGACTTCTGGGCGCGTGGCAAGCCAAGGCGTTGGGCGTATGGTACTCCTTTGGATGAGAGCTACGCTGGAACATGCTAATGCAAAAATCATGAAATATATAAGGGGACCTGGGAATCGAACCCAAGTCCCAGTGCCTGCATGACAAGTCATCTTCCACCAAGCCAAATGCGTTTATTTGTTAGTATAATAGGATATAAACAATACATATGAAAAGAAACTATCATGCTGGATATTAAAAAATCGCGCCAATTATTCAAATGGACCAACCATGTGCCAACAACTCAGCATCTTCTTCATGGTTTCTTCGTTTTGTCTAAAAATACAGAATAGATAGCGGGGGTTTTAAACCCCCACTAAGTCAAACCTGCAAAAATAGCGAACAACATATAGTTAAAAAGAAAAAGGGCGCGATGGGTGGTTTCCATTCGTGTGAAGGTCCTGAATTCAGTGGTACAAGTTTGGTGGCCCAATTTTTCCATATGGGGAAAGCCCCAATTCAAAGCTTCTGCAACCCTAGCAATCGTTAATGGTGATTTTTGATACAGGCAATATTAGTTCAATCAAAGCATGCCATTAGCTTCAGAACAATCATCTTAGTGTAAATCAATCATTAAAAGACATTAATGTGGCATGAAAATGCAAACACGAATATGCAAAATTTTATGAACAGGGTGACTCGGTTATACCAATTCCTTGAGTATGGAAGGTTGGTTTCGATTGGAATCGTTTCCTGGATGTGTCAGGAGTGTATTGGAATACTTTTGCAGCCTTGAATCACCCTCTAGCTATGAAAACAGTTTCTCACTTTTTGTCAAAAAAATGCAAGTTTGTTCTTCTATTCTCAGCGCAGCTTTCTTGTCCTTATGCATTTGGTTATGTTTGCATATGTATGTAGCATGATTAGGTCAAACAAAACAAGCCCGTGATCCATTATTTTAATGCTTTTGAATATTTGATTTTGTATATCTTTTTCAATCTTTTTTGCCATGAAACCATTGCCAATTGCATAGAATCTTTCTGTGATACGGTGGGAGAACTGACTTGTGTTTTGCGTTCGTATTCGCACTTGTGCGGTTAGCAAGAGTCGCCACCGACTTTTTATTTTATCCTAAAGGAAAGGTTAAAAAGCACAGCAAAAACCTTTTGAGATATTTCATGGGTTCGGGGGGTAGATTATGAAAAGGGAAGGTATTAGCACCCTTTTCATCCATGGTTATCCATGGGCTCTTAGTTACTTGGTTTTTTTTAGATCACTTGCCTTGTTTTTCGATTGCTTTGAAAATGGTGTGTGTGTGGGTGATTTTTTTGAAAATGTTTTGGAAAAAGATGCCTTGTCTTAGGCAACTAATGTATTGACTCGTGTTTGAGTGTTTTACAAAAGTGTGAATCTTTTCGAAAAGATGTTTTCAAATGTTTTGGAGAGTTTGTTTGAAAGTGTTGTGGATTGTGGTTTTTGAAAAGAAGGCAAGTGTTTTTTGCAAGTTTGATCTCAAGTAACTAAGAGTTTTGTCTACCCTATTGTACTCAAAGGTTTTTGTCATGTTTTAACCCCGTTTAACAATTTTGTTCCACCATTGAAATTGATGGACAATCTTGCGTTTAGGAAGTTTATTCGGGACGAGCGCGGGTCATCGTATGGACCATGAATGCAATGGTGCCAAGTGTCTTTGGCAATTTGCTTGAAGGGACTTGATCATTTTGATAGGCGACTTTCGAAAGCGTCATCGAGGGACTTATGATCATTTGATTTTGTTTTGCCAAAGACATTCGACGTGCAAGCATGGCCCATTTGGAAGGCAACATGTGGGATTACCCTAGGGGGTGCAAGTGTGATTGTGTATTGATTACATGTATTTGTCTTGTATTAGGTTATCTAGCGTTTGATTTTATGTACATACAAACCCTAGGTCTAACCATGGTATAATTGGAAAACTGTAAATTGCAGAATGTAAATCTACGCTATTACAAAATAATGTCCGGGAGTGGGGGTATAAATGTACAAGGGGATGAGACTTATAGTACCCAATAATTTACAACCAAATCGAATGTCGCAATCAAATGAATATAAATGTCGAATGTACAAATATAAGATAAAATGTGTGTAGAGCAATATATTGTGTAAGTGCAAATGTATATGTATTGTGTAAGTATAAATATGTACAGGTGCGAAATGTGAAATTGAGCCGTATTAGGGTTTTGACCTAGATAAATGTTTTTTAGATGAATCTTGATTTTTGTATGTTTAATTATGTACAAAAAGAGTTCAAGTTTTAAATTAAGAATGTTTCTTTATTTGCAAAAAAAAAGTATTTTAACTAAATGTTTGGAAATTAAATATTAGAGAAAAATGTATTGAATTGTTATGTATATAAAAGAAAAGAATGTTAATAAAAAGTTCCAATTTTAATTATGTATGAAAAATGTATAATATGTACAAATGGAAAAGTTTTAATTAGAAAGTATCTTCAATTTAATTATGTATAAAAAGTATTTGGTTATTTTATATGCAAATGTGTATTAATTAAAAGAAAATATTTTCAAATTTAACTTATATGATATGTACAAAATTAATTTTTAATATAATATGTATATACAAAATGAATGTTCTAAAATGAGGTCTTAACTTTATGATAATAAAAAAAAGCATTTTAATTAAGATAAAAAAGGTAAACATTGTTTGTAAAATAAAAAAAAGATTAGTGTTTCAAAAAAAGAATAAGTATTTTATATATGAGAAAAAAAGATTAATTTTTAATGTTGTTAAAAAAGGAAAGAGGAGAAGTATTTTTAATTAGGTTAGTATGTTTAATTAAATTAGGAAATAAATTGTATATGTTTTTAAAAAAGAAAAAATGAATTAATTGAATTAGTATATAAAAGAGTAAACATTGTTTTTTTATAAAAATGAAAAGAGTTAATATTTTACAAAAAAAATAAAAAGTAAATATAAACTAAAGTTAGTGATTAATGATGTTAAAAAAGAAGAGAAGCATTGTAAATGGGCTTAGGAAGGCAGAAACGGGTCAAGCCCATATTGATCCAAAAACGAGATTTAGGGTTAGGCATGGTTCCAGAACGAAAATTAGGGTTTGTGAGGTGACGACGGCGCCATGTTCACTGAGTTCTGCTCATCTTCGTCTTCTACGCGAGCTTCCACGCCTCTTTGCCCGAGCCACCGCGCTACCGCCTCTCCTCCTCTCACACGGACTAGACAGTCCTCAAATGACGGTTAGTGCATCGTTTCGATTTGGTTTAGGCGTTTTGCTTTAGACTCTTGCATGTCCTGATTTATGTGCTTTGTTCTTTATATTTGTTGTGTTTGTTTTAACAAGATGATGAGAAGAAAGATGAGGAAGGAAATGTACTACCTTTGAGGTGGAGGAGAGGGCGAGGAAGCGCTTGAGGAGGCTTAGTGGCGAAGGGAGACGCTTGCTACGCTTCTGACTTTTCCTGGTACTTTCGTTCTTTGCTTATGTTAGGTTTTGATGATGATACGTACTGAGAAACCCTAATTCCTCGCTTTTTTATCTTCTCTTCTGTGCCACTGTGTGTTTGCGTGCTTGTTGCTTATGTATGGTTGCCTGAGATGCCCAGTGATGATCTCTAAGATCTGAGGGCCTATGTTGCCTGAATACTTTTGTTTTCCTCTGAGCCCTTGATGCCTATGCTTCTGAACTGGTCTTGAATGTTCTTGAGTTGCTTCTTTTTTTTTCTTCTTCTCTCGAGCGGCTATATGCTTATTTGTGTTGCCCAGTGATGTTCTACTGAGGGCTTAGGCTTGACAGTAGTGGTTTGATAGGCATGGTCTGATGCTAGCTTTTTATGGTGAGGCTTTTGAGTTTGTATGCCAAAGTTTGAGGTGTTTGAACAGGGTAATGGTAGTTCTGGTTATGACAGAGTATGAGTTTGGGCTATGTTTCGTGACTGATGCTTGGCTTGAGGTTGTTCAGGTTATGGTGTTTTTGAAGGTTGAGGCAGGTTATTGCTTCAGTTTTTTTACTGATGCAGGTTCAATGGTTTAGGGGTTAGACAGGTTTGAGGCGTTATGCTGTGTGGTTTGGATGTGGTATTGGTTTTGGTAGTGAGGATTATTGTTGTTTGGAGCTTTTAACTTTTACAGGTTCAGTAGCCTTTGAGTTTTGGGTTTGAGGATGTTGGTATGGTGAGGTTATTGGTGGTTTTTGGTTATGACTGATGCTTATCTTCACTTCTGAACTGTGCTTGCTGCCCAACTCAGTTTTGTTATTTTCTGATTTTTGTATCTCTCTTCTTCTGAACTGTCCTGAACTGTTTTATTGGCTTGCTATGCTGGGTTTGTATTGAGGCAGAGTTGAGCGCTTGATGCAGGTTTCTTCCCTTTTTACAGGTTCTGAGTAATTTTTTGTATATATCCTTCTCTCTTCACCTTACTTCTGAACTGAGTTTGGATTCTCCCCTCCTCCCTCTATTCTGGACTGCTATCTATGCTTTTTCTCTCTTCTTTTTCTGAATTGCCTCCTACTGTCTGCTGTGAACTGCCATTGGACTGTCTTGTAGATTTTCCTTATTATGCTCTCTTTACTTCTGAACTGCCATGCTGAACTGAACTGTCTTGTGTATATAGATTTGTGTATCTTTTTCTGTCTTCCTGCTATGCTGGACTGCTGAACCTGAACTATGCCTAAACCCTGCTTGCTTTATCTCTCTTTACTTCTCTCTCAAAGTACAGTTTGAATTTTAATATGATTATATTCGTACTGTTCTGAAGGGGCCCTATGGGAAATGATGAATTAAGATGTTTAGCTTGCATAATACATCTTGCATCTCCTTTATCTCTCTTTTGACAGTTTGGACAGATTTTCTGCTTTGACAGTACATTCCCTTTTTGCTTTTCTTTGACATCTTTGGCATTGGACTTTCAGTTTAGTTTTGAATGGGAAATTTGGATTTGAACTAAATGGTTTGGAATTGGAAATTGAGATTCTTATGTAGCTTAAAATTTTTTAGAAACTATGCATTTGACATTTGCATTTCATGAAATAAAAATAATCTTCCCTCTCTGTGAACCGGGAGAAATCCCGTGATTTGCAGAGAGGGTCAACTGATCCCAGTCAGTGGCCCCTAATGATGAGCAACTTTTTATCTGTCTTTTAATTAAATGCTTTCTGACTTTTCTTGTTTCTTTTTTTGCAGATGAAAAATGGAATACTGGAGCGGAATGAAGAACGAAGAATATTTAGAAAATAGGATAGTTTTTCATTCTATGTAATATTTAAATTAAATGTAAATTATTGTTTGTAACAATAATTTGTACAAATAATTCGAATATCAATAAAAATCAAATTATCCAATTGGTTCTAACTTTCTTTATTGCTTATTTATTTATTTAAAATTCTTAAAATTAAAACAATTGAAAAATAAATTCAATCATTTAATTTCAGAATAATAAATAACTAAAATAAAACAACATTGATCCAATAAACCTGTCTTATCCCACATCCAAAGCAAAGCAGCAATTAACCCAGATAGACTGATCAAACACATAAACACTGTGAATTCAAAACTGCATCTTGTATCTGACTGGCCCAATCAAAACGTACTGAACTCAAACCACCGTCTCTTTTACTGATTAAACCAAGATAACGCAAATTTTAATCCGAATCTTGAAATAAACCGCAATGTGCTGTGGAATTTAAATTCTTCTGAGAATATGCCCATAAAACCCTAATTCCCGATTAAATGCCAAATCACGCTCGCTTGATCAAAATTGAACCAAAAACCAACCAAACCCTAAGCCCACTGTATGAAACAATTCAGAGCTCTGAAAATCAGTAAAAACCCTAGTTCTGCTTGACTGTCAAGAAAAGTCCGTTTGTCCGATTCTTGAGTCAGTTTGAGAAGTCAGGAAATGTTTGAAGCCGAGATTTCTTGTGGAAAAATGCGAGGGCAAATTTTGGGGTACAACAGTTGCCCCTGTTCAATCTTCTTTGACCTGAAGAGTTAGATTGGCAAGTTTGCCTTTCGCGACTTGAAGGTAAAAGGAGATTGGACACTAATGTGCCCAGAAAATTTGCGCTCGTCGATGTGACGGTGGAGGTGAATGGGCTTAAAGATGCCATTTGGTGATGGGCTTAAAGATGCCATCTGGTGCGAGAGAACTTTGTCGGGGGATGGGCTTAGAGATGCCATCTGAGAATGGGCTTACAGATGCCATTCGGCGACTACTGGTAGGAGAATGGGCTTATAGATGCCATATGGTGATGTTGAACTGTACGTCAATGGTGAGTGGACGAGTATCAGAAGGGCATCCCTGCTTTGGGACATCTCTGAATTGGGGTCTGAACAAGCAACAGATTGACGTCCATGTCTGGAGAATCTGTAAACTATTTTCAGGAGTTGGGACTGAACAAGCAATGGAGCAGCATCCGTTGTTGGGAAGCGTCCGTAACCTATTTTCAAAAATTGAGAAGAGTCTGAATCAGTTGGTGGATTGACATCCGTTGTAGGGAAGAATCCGTAAACTGTCTTCAAAAGTTTGAGAAGAGTCTGAACAAATCGGTAGATTGACATCCGTTGTAGGGAAGAATCCGTAAACTTGTTTCAGAAGTTGAGAAGTTGAAGAGGAACCGGTGTAAGGTTTCTGCTGATGCGTCTGAATGAACCTGGAATAAGTATCAAAACGTTGCCGTGTCCGGGTCACATCTGAACTATTTTGGATAAATCTCAGGAGATGATTTGTGTCTGTCGACTGATCTTACCTGAAAAGGTAGAGGGTTAGTTGTATGTAATGTTATGATGCATGATGCAATGCATGTGACATTTAATGCTTATGATATGAATGTAATGAATGCACATGTAAGCTGATGAGCTAATCTTGCCAAGGATACATGATTCCGAGATGGCTGAAGATAAAAGCATCTTGACTGCTGCCGGGGAAAATAAATCTTTGGCTGTCGCTGGGGAAGAGAATTCCTGATGACCTCTACTGGGGAGTCCCAAACTAGTAGACTCATGCCGGGGAGACCAGATTGAGATTCTTTGGCTTGATGGGAAATAACCCTGGAGACTTCACTGGGGAACTCAAAAATTGCTTCCTCAAAACTCTGTGGGAAGAAGGTTTGAAAATCTGACTCCGCTGGGGATAGGGAGAATTCTGGCGAGTGCGATCTTCCGTGGTTGTTAGCTTTGAGAAGAATCTGAACAAGCGATAGGTTAACATCCGTTTACTTGGAGAAACCGTGAACTGTTTTCAGAAATCTTGAGGTTGAATCAGCAATAGAACAACATCCGTTGTTGGGAAGCGTCCGTAAACTAAATTCAAAGGTTGTATCTGAACAAGTTGATAGATTAACATCCGTTGTTGGGATGAATCCATGAACTGTTTTCAGAAGTCTTGAGAAGAATCTGAACAAGTCGGTAGATTGGCGTCCGTTGTTGGGAAGAATCCGTAAACTGTTTCAGAAGTCTTGAAGGGGAACCGGTGTAGGGCTCCCTGATGATGAGCTTGTGTAAAACTGCATCGGGTTTTGAACACTTTTGACATTCGAATGCCCCAAGTGGTGATGTAGATAAAATCCTGGTTTATTACAGGTGTTGGTCTACAATCGGTCGTTCACAGATGTTTCCTGGGTTGTTGCAGGTGTTGATCTGGAATTCTTCAGACATGCCCTGGCTGGATACAGGAGTCGAATCTGGAAAGGTGATAGTTGATAGATATGCCCTGGCAGGATACAGGAGTCGAATCTTCAAACTCTTCAAACATGCCCTGGCTAGATACAGGAATCGAGTCTGGAAATAGTCGTCAACAGATATGCCCTGGCTGGATACAGGAGTCGAATCTGGAAATAGTCGTCAACAGATATGCCCTGGCTGGATACAGGAGTCGAATCCTCGGACTCTTCAGACGTGCCCTGGCTAGATACAGGAGTCGAGTCTGGAAATGTAGTCAACAGATATGCCCTGGCTGGATACAGGAATCGAATCTTCGAACTCTTCAGACATGCCCTGGCTAGATACAGGAATCGAGTCTGGAAATGTAGTCAACAGATATGCCCTGGCTGGATACAGGAGTCGAATCTGGAAATGTTGTAGTTGATTTGTTGAACACTTTTGACATTCGAACGCCCCAAGTGGTGATGAAGGAATCTTGAATCAGATTACCCTGCATATTGAGAGATTTCTTGAAATCTTGACTGGACTGCCCCAGGTTAACTGCACTTTGAAAGATCTGTTGGACCTTGACTGGACTGCCCCAGGTTAATTGAATTGTGCTATGTCATGCCCCTTGTTGATAGGAGGTTTGATGGAAGTGTTATCCTCTTGAAGTGATTTTGACCTACTGAGAGAGTTTTCGTTCCTCCGAACATTCGCTGTATGAATTTCTTCGCTGTCAAATAAAAGGGTCAAATGCAGACAGTGATATTCGAATAATGCAAAGTTTATGTTTGTCTCGAAGTTTTGAAAAATGCGTTTTTTAGCAGAAAACTTTTCACAAGACAAGTTAACACAAGATTTAGAGCAAAGCCCTACAGGAGTCAGGATACCTTTTGTAACAGTATGCTTTCGAACCAACCCATGCTTCAATTAGGACTTTTGAAGGGTTGTAACATGGCCTAGTTCACGGTTTAAGAAACAAAGGATAAAGGCTCAAAGTATATTTGTACCCACCCGCTCTTCGTGATGTCCTTCAACCTAAGCTCAGTTATCTGTGCGTCGCACTCTGTTTTGAGTTTGGAACGACTTTTGGGCGATGGTTCACCAGTTGAATTTTGGGAGACAGTCATCATCTCCTTTTTCTTTTTTCAACACTTTTCATGTTGTTGAGGGTTTTGTAATGACCTCACTATTTTGATTTTGATTTGTTATCCCTAACTTTTGCCTGACTGTTACCGTTTTCGGTATTACTGTCAGCGGGATGCCCCAGCTTTCTTAAGCCTCCTTTATAGGTTTTGGCTTGGTGGGCTTTTCTCTTTTGAGAGATTGACTGTCTATGTGATAGGGAACCACCCTTGTCTTTTGATTCCGAAGGAATGCTTTCTTTTTCGACGTCGTTCGTTGTATTACGAACTGAGAGTTTGCGGCTTCAATGCGCATTTTCTTTTGAATTAACTGAGATACTACCCTGCCCCAGGTTTATATCAAAGGTTTTGATCGTTTAGAACAGGAAACTCCTACTTCTTTGGCTCGAAGGGGTTGACTAGGGATTAACTTCCTTATAACTCCAGTGTTTGGGAATTGAAAGAAATGCCTGTACATCATCAGCAAGGTCTGTTCAAAAGCATACTGTATAAGATCACAGTATTGTTTCGTCATCCTCCCTCTAAAGGCTTGCAGCTTTTTATCAAGAGTCAAATATCATAACGAAAAGCATAAGAGTAGTGAAACGAATGGATGAATTCAAGACAAACATATGCAATGCATTAATGAAAACAGAGTTTAACATCAACAAATAATTGTTTGACAGCAAAAGAAATTACAACTTTGAAAATTCAAAAAGAAGCAAAAAGTCTTTCAGCTTCGAGCCTCGTCACTTCAAGCGGAGAACCCTTTAACGGAAGATCCTCATCTCGCCGTCTGGCATGAATTCCAGCACCCCAATGTCAATCAGATCTTGAATCTTGTTCTTCAAGGCCCAACAGTCGTTGGTACTGTGCCCCGGGCTACAGGAGTGGTAAACACAAAATTCGTCGGGATTAAAGCGTGGAGAGGAGATGTTGAGCTTCTGAGGAGGGTCCTTTATGGTGAGCAAATTGACCTCCAACAGGCGCTTCAGTATGAAGAATGATGGTATTTCAGTCTCCGTAAACTGTCTTCCCGACTTTTCTTGCTTACGCCGATTGCCCCGTTGACGCTGGCGAGGTTGTTGATGGGTTTGTGACCCTGAAGCAAGCAGAGGAGCTTTCCCCTTGTCTTCTTGAGTGGATGGAGGCTGAGCGGTGAATTGCTCTTCAACCTCAGACGTTTGCCCCAGTTGGTTGTTTGGAAGCAGTTGGCGGACAAGAACTCTGAGTTCCTCTTGTCTTTGAGATAGGTCTTGGATGAGAGCCATCTGGCCCACCAAATATCCCATCACTTGGGTCCTCAGTGTTGTCAGATCAAACTGCAGCTCCGCAATCTGATCACTCCTGGCATTGTTGGAATTCCCCAAGTCCTTGGTGAGGAGAGCTTTCATCTCTTCTTGCCCCAGAGACAAGTTCAGGAACATCTCTTGCAGCTGAGCAGTCTGATCTTGGATGTCCTTGACAGACCGTTCTAGAGCCATCTCTTGCTGAAATAAACAGCAGGAGAGTAAGGAAACCTGAAAAAGGAAAGGTCGTCAAAATGCAATGCATGATATGTGGATGCATGCTTTCAAGGATCTCTTGGGGTAAACACAAGAAAATGTTAGAGGTTGAACTCTGCTCTTGGATTGGAGATCTCTGCACCGGTGGACGTCCTTCCACAAGAATCAAGCTCACCATGTCGAGTGGGTCATAGCCACTGATTCAAGTTGTTGTTCTCGACCTTTGTTTGGAGAGCTTTGTGTTGGTGGATGTCTTTCCACGAGAATCAAGCTCACCGTGTCGAGTGGGTCATAGCCACTGATTCAAGTTGTTGCACTTGAACTTTGATTGGATTGGTTAGAGGAGAAACCTCTTGCCCCTTGATAGATGTCTGGTTCAACGTAACCCTGCATCAAAAGAACCCTCGAGCTCCTTGAAATGGTTATTGAAAATGCTAAAATGCTATGGTATGATGTCATGATGTTATGTACATGTATGCACAAGCAAGTAAGTGTATATACAGGCAAACAATATTCACACAAAACACACAAGGCCTTAGGTTTAGGCTTGCATGAGGTTCAGGTACTACCCTCTTTCAGTTTGTTGGTTAAAACCTGTCCTATCAAAAGTAACCGGGTTCTAGAGGATCTCATATCATTGGCTACCCTCAATCGGTCATAACTCCAGCATCGCGACCTTTTCTCGCGGCCGGAACCATCTCGAGAGTTTAGCCTCAATGAGTGTAGCATACTGCTACTGTTCTAATGGCCAAGTTGGTCAATTAGGGTTCTAAGGTCGGTTGGTGCTTAATGACTCCTTGGAAGACCCATATTCTCCCCGTCTGAACACGAGGGATATCGGTACAGACCAAGACGCCACACCAACGTAGCCACTGCTTCACCCATGTCGGTATACGCCGGACAGGTCCCTCACAGATTATGCTACCTAAAAAGGGTTTCCCCAGATCCGGGTTAGGATCTATAGAACTCCGATACAAAGCCCATAAATGTAAAGCAAACAAAGCAATCAATTGAAAGTAAAGGTGATCTAAACCCTAAGGTAACCCCACTTTTAAATACTCCCCAGCAGAGTCGCCAGTTCTGTGATACGGTGGGAGAACTGACTTGTGTTTTGCGTTCGTATTCGCACTTGTGCGGTTAGCAAGAGTCGCCACCGACTTTTTATTTTATCCTAAAGGAAAGGTTAAAAAGCACAGCAAAAACCTTTTGAGATATTTCATGGGTTCGGGGGGTAGATTATGAAAAGGGAAGGTATTAGCACCCTTTTCATCCATGGTTATCCATGGGCTCTTAGTTACTTGGTTTTTTTTAGATCACTTGCCTTGTTTTTCGATTGCTTTGAAAATGGTGTGTGTGTGGGTGCTTTTTTTGAAAATGTTTTGGAAAAAGATGCCTTGTCTTAGGCAACTAATGTATTTGACTCGTGTTTGAGTGTTTTACAAAAGTGTGAATCTTTTCGAAAAGATGTTTTCAAATGTTTTGGAGAGTTTGTTTGAAAGTGTTGTGGATTGTGGTTTTTGAAAAGAAGGCAAGTGTTTTTTGCAAGTTTGATCTCAAGTAACTAAGAGTTTTGTCTACCCTATTGTACTCAAAGGTTTTTGTCATGTTTTAACCCCGTTTAACAATTTTGTTCCACCATTGAAATTGATGGACAATCTTGCGTTTAGGAAGTTTATTCGGGACGAGCGCGGGTCATCGTATGGACCATGAATGCAATGGTGCCAAGTGTCTTTGGCAATTTGCTTGAAGGGACTTGATCATTTTGATAGGCGACTTTCGAAAGCGTCATCGAGGGACTTATGATCATTTGATTTTGTTTTGCCAAAGACATTCGACGTGCAAGCATGGCCCATTTGGAAGGCAACATGTGGGATTACCCTAGGGGGTGCAAGTGTGATTGTGTATTGATTACATGTATTTGTCTTGTATTAGGTTATCTAGCGTTTGATTTTATGTACATACAAACCCTAGGTCTAACCATGGTATAATTGGAAAACTGTAAATTGCAGAATGTAAATCTACGCTATTACAAAATAATGTCCGGGAGTGGGGGTATAAATGTACAAGGGGATAAGACTTATAGTACCCAATAATTTACAACCAAATCGAATGTCGCAATCAAATGAATATAAATGTCGAATGTACAAATATAAGATAAAATGTGTGTAGAGCAATATATTGTGTAAGTGCAAATGTATATGTATTGTGTAAGTATAAATATGTACAGGTGCGAAATGTGAAATTGAGCCGTATTAGGGTTTTGACCTAGATAAATGTTTTTTAGATGAATCTTGATTTTTGTATGTTTAATTATGTACAAAAAGAGTTCAAGTTTTAAATTAAGAATGTTTCTTTATTTGCAAAAAAAAAGTATTTTAACTAAATGTTTGGAAATTAAATATTAGAGAAAAATGTATTGAATTGTTATGTATATAAAAGAAAAGAATGTTAATAAAAAGTTCCAATTTTAATTATGTATGAAAAATGTATAATATGTACAAATGGAAAAGTTTTAATTAGAAAGTATCTTCAATTTAATTATGTATAAAAAGTATTTGGTTATTTTATATGCAAATGTGTATTAATTAAAAGAAAATATTTTCAAATTTAACTTATATGATATGTACAAAATTAATTTTTAATATAATATGTATATACAAAATGAATGTTCTAAAATGAGGTCTTAACTTTATGATAATAAAAAAAAGCATTTTAATTAAGATAAAAAAGGTAAACATTGTTTGTAAAATAAAAAAAAGATTAGTGTTTCAAAAAAAGAATAAGTATTTTATATATGAGAAAAAAAGATTAATTTTTAATGTTGTTAAAAAAGGAAAGAGGAGAAGTATTTTTAATTAGGTTAGTATGTTTAATTAAATTAGGAAATAAATTGTATATGTTTTTAAAAAAGAAAAAATGAATTAATTGAATTAGTATATAAAAGAGTAAACATTGTTTTTTTATAAAAATGAAAAGAGTTAATATTTTACAAAAAAAATAAAAAGTAAATATAAACTAAAGTTAGTGATTAATGATGTTAAAAAAGAAGAGAAGCATTGTAAATGGGCTTAGGAAGGCAGAAACGGGTCAAGCCCATATTGATCCAAAAACGAGATTTAGGGTTAGGCATGGTTTCAGAACGAAAATTAGGGTTTGTGAGGTGACGACGGCGCCATGTTCACTGAGTTCTGCTCATCTTCGTCTTCTACGCGAGCTTCCACGCCTCTTTGCCCGAGCCACCGCGCTACCGCCTCTCCTCCTCTCACACGGACTAGACAGTCCTCAAATGACGGTTAGTGCATCGTTTCGATTTGGTTTAGGCGTTTTGCTTTAGACTCTTGCATGTCCTGATTTATGTGCTTTGTTCTTTATATTTGTTGTGTTTGTTTTAACAAGATGATGAGAAGAAAGATGAGGAAGGAAATGTACTACCTTTGAGGTGGAGGAGAGGGCGAGGAAGCGCTTGAGGAGGCTTAGTGGCGAAGGGAGACGCTTGCTACGCTTCTGACTTTTCCTGGTACTTTCGTTCTTTGCTTATGTTAGGTTTTGATGATGATACGTACTGAGAAACCCTAATTCCTCGCTTTTTTATCTTCTCTTTTGTGCCACTGTGTGTTTGCGTGCTTGTTGCTTATGTATGGTTGCCTGAGATGCCCAGTGATGATCTCTAAGATCTGAGGGCCTATGTTGCCTGAATACTTTTGTTTTCCTCTGAGCCCTTGATGCCTATGCTTCTGAACTGGTCTTGAATGTTCTTGAGTTGCTTCTTTTTTTTTCTTCTTCTCTCGAGCGGCTATATGCTTATTTGTGTTGCCCAGTGATGTTCTACTGAGGGCTTAGGCTTGACAGTAGTGGTTTGATAGGCATGGTCTGATGCTAGCTTTTTATGGTGAGGCTTTTGAGTTTGTATGCCAAAGTTTGAGGTGTTTGAACAGGGTAATGGTAGTTCTGGTTATGACAGAGTATGAGTTTGGGCTATGTTTCGTGACTGATGCTTGGCTTGAGGTTGTTCAGGTTATGGTGTTTTTGAAGGTTGAGGCAGGTTATTGCTTCAGTTTTTTTACTGATGCAGGTTCAATGGTTTAGGGGTTAGACAGGTTTGAGGCGTTATGCTGTGTGGTTTGGATGTGGTATTGGTTTTGGTAGTGAGGATTATTGTTGTTTGGAGCTTTTAACTTTTACAGGTTCAGTAGCCTTTGAGTTTTGGGTTTGAGGATGTTGGTATGGTGAGGTTATTGGTGGTTTTTGGTTATGACTGATGCTTATCTTCACTTCTGAACTGTGCTTGCTGCCCAACTCAGTTTTGTTATTTTCTGATTTTTGTATCTCTCTTCTTCTGAACTGTCCTGAACTGTTTTATTGGCTTGCTATGCTGGGTTTGTATTGAGGCAGAGTTGAGCGCTTGATGCAGGTTTCTTCCCTTTTTACAGGTTCTGAGTAATTTTTTGTATATATCCTTCTCTCTTCACCTTACTTCTGAACTGAGTTTGGATTCTCCCCTCCTCCCTCTATTTTGGACTGCTATCTATGCTTTTTCTCTCTTCTTTTTCTGAATTGCCTCCTACTGTCTGCTGTGAACTGCCATTGGACTGTCTTGTAGATTTTCCTTATTATGCTCTCTTTACTTCTGAACTGCCATGCTGAACTGAACTGTCTTGTGTATATAGATTTGTGTATCTTTTTCTGTCTTCCTGCTATGCTGGACTGCTGAACCTGAACTATGCCTAAACCCTGCTTGCTTTATCTCTCTTTACTTCTCTCTCAAAGTACAGTTTGAATTTTAATATGATTATATTCGTACTGTTCTGAAGGGGCCCTATGGGAAATGATGAATTAAGATGTTTAGCTTGCATAATACATCTTGCATCTCCTTTATCTCTCTTTTGACAGTTTGGACAGATTTTCTGCTTTGACAGTACATTCCCTTTTTGCTTTTCTTTGACATCTTTGGCATTGGACTTTCAGTTTAGTTTTGAATGGGAAATTTGGATTTGAACTAAATGGTTTGGAATTGGAAATTGAGATTCTTATGTAGCTTAAAATTTTTTAGAAACTATGCATTTGACATTTGCATTTCATGAAATAAAAATAATCTTCCCTCTCTGTGAACCGGGAGAAATCCCGTGATTTGCAGAGAGGGTCAACTGATCCCAGTCAGTGGCCCCTAATGATGAGCAACTTTTTATCTGTCTTTTAATTAAATGCTTTCTGACTTTTCTTGTTTCTTTTTTTGCAGATGAAAAATGGAATACTGGAGCGGAATGAAGAACGAAGAATATTTAGAAAATAGGATAGTTTTTCATTCTATGTAATATTTAAATTAAATGTAAATTATTGTTTGTAACAATAATTTGTACAAATAATTCGAATATCAATAAAAATCAAATTATCCAATTGGTTCTAACTTTCTTTATTGCTTATTTATTTATTTAAAATTCTTAAAATTAAAACAATTGAAAAATAAATTCAATCATTTAATTTCAGAATAATAAATAACTAAAATAAAACAACATTGATCCAATAAACCTGTCTTATCCCACATCCAAAGCAAAGCAGCAATTAACCCAGATAGACTGATCAAACACATAAACACTGTGAATTCAAAACTGCATCTTGTATCTGACTGGCCCAATCAAAACGTACTGAACTCAAACCACCGTCTCTTTTACTGATTAAACCAAGATAACGCAAATTTTAATCCGAATCTTGAAATAAACCGCAATGTGCTGTGGAATTTAAATTCTTCTGAGAATATGCCCATAAAACCCTAATTCCCGATTAAATGCCAAATCACGCTCGCTTGATCAAAATTGAACCAAAAACCAACCAAACCCTAAGCCCACTGTATGAAACAATTCAGAGCTCTGAAAATCAGTAAAAACCCTAGTTCTGCTTGACTGTCAAGAAAAGTCCGTTTGTCCGATTCTTGAGTCAGTTTGAGAAGTCAGGAAATGTTTGAAGCCGAGATTTCTTGTGGAAAAATGCGAGGGCAAATTTTGGGGTACAACACTTTCCTTTTTGAATGTCCACGAAATCTTGAGGTCATGATGGATGAAAATGCTGCATAAAAAGATTTGAAAGTTGTGATTTAGTATTTTTCTCATATTTAATTTTAATTAAATGAATTAATAGGATTAAAAATTCAATTAATTAATTAAAAATAAGAAAATAACTCCCTTTTGGATTAATGGGTCGTGCATGGCTTTTGGGTGATGATTCATGGAAGAAATTGAGGCCCATTAACAATTTTGAGGCATTTGAAGCAAAGTTGACTTTTCAAAATTCCCAAAAATTTCCCAACTTCCACAAGGCATATCTTGCTCAATTTTTAAGATTTGATCATTTTCTTGGACATTTTGGAAAGGTCTTGAAGTCCTCTAACCAATGTCTTTGGTCCAATGTCATTTTGATTTACCAATCTCAAGTTATGGTCTTTGACTTAAAGTGCCTTTTTGTTGACTTTTGAAAATGACCTATAATGTTGAGATTGATAACTTTTTGTGAGAGCATTTCTTGGACTTGAAGTGTGAAGATGAGTTGTAGGAAATGTCATTCTCTTCAAAATGAGCTTTGGATGGAATTTTTCTGATAAACCATGTGGATGTTATGCCCTAGTCAATTTGCAGTTAACTTTTTCAACTGTCCAAAAATAGAAACTTTTGCATCTTAAGACTTTTTGAGCCATGCCTTGAGAATCATGATCAAGAATTGATCAAATGATGTTTGTGGCTTCAAAATAAGATGTTCACCAAGAATTTTTACTTTTGACTGTCAAATGACCATTTTGCCCCTGCAGTTGACTGTTGAGCAATTAGGGTTTTTGACTGTGCAATTTGATGCTGTGAGTCTTGAAACTTGGCATATGGATGCTTGACAATGTTTATAGGCATGTGGGACTTGTTTGGACCCTTGGAAACTTCAATTTCTTTGCAAGAACCAAAATCCTAGTTTTTGACTGTTAGGAGGCCATTGGACTGTGCAACTCTTGGGAGATTTTGAAGTATGATCTTAGCAAACCTTGAAGGTTGTCGATCGCGTAAGAGATTCCTTAGCGAGAACTTGCGTACCTGAGAAACAAAATGATTACCTGGCCTGTTACAGGAATTGATCTTCAAACTCTTTATGTAGATGCGCCCTGGCTGGTTACAGGAATCGAATCTTTAAACTCTTCAGACGTGCCCTGGCGAGATACAGGAATCGAGTCCGGAGAATACAGTCGTCAACAGATACACCCTGGCAAGATACAGGAATCGGATCTTCGAACTCTTCAGACGCACCCTGGCAAGATACAGGAATCGGGTCTGGTAATGTTAGTCGTCAATAGATACACCCTGGCAAGATTCAGGAATCGGATCCTCAAACTCTTCAGACACACCCTGGCAAGATTCAGGAATCGGGACTGGTAATGTTAGTCGTCAACAGATACACCCTGGTAAGATACAGGAATCGGATCCTCAAACTCTTCAGACACACCCTGGCAAGATTCAGGAATTGGGACTGGTAATGTTAGTCGTCAACAGATACACCCTGGCAAGATACAGGAATCGGATCCTCAAACTCTTCAGACCCACCCTGGCAAGATTCAGGAATCGGGACTGGTAATGTTAGTCGTCAACAGATACACCCTGGCAAGATACAGGAATCGGATCCTCAAACTCTTCAGACACACCCTGGCAAGATTCAGGAATCGGGACTGGTAATGTTAGTCGTCAACAGATACACCCTGGCAAGATACAGGAATCGGATCCTCAAACTCTTCAGACACACCCTGGCAAGATTCAGGAATCGGGACTGGTAATGTTAGTCGTCAACAGATACACCCTGCAAAGATACAGGAATCAGATCCTCAAACTCTTCAGACACACCCTGGCAAGATTCAGGAATCGGGACTGGTAATGTTAGTCGTCAACAGATACACCCTGGCAAGATACAGGAATCGGATCCGCAAACTCTTCAGACACACCCTGGCAAGATTCAGGAATCGGGACTGGTAAAGTTAGTCGTCAACAGATACACCCTGGCAAGATACAGGAATCGGATCCTCAAACTCTTCAAACACACCCTGGCAAGATTCAGGAATCGGGACTGGTAATGTTAGTCGTCAACAGATACACCCTGGCAAGATACAGGAATCGGATCCTCAAACTCTTCAGACACACCCTGGCAAGATTCAGGAATCGGGACTGGTAATGTTAGTCGTCAACAGATACACCCTGGCAAGATACAGGAATCAGATCCTCAAACTCTTCAGACACACCCTGTCAAGATTCAGGAATCGGGACTGGAATCGATCGTCAACAGATACACTCTGGAAAGATACAGGAATCGGATCTTTAGTTGCGACCGTTTGATAGCAATTATCTTTGTATTAACCTTTGTCCTGAAAAGACAAAACGTTAGTTGTATGCGATGTCATGGTGTATGACATGCGAGACGTGATAAGTGAGATTGTATGTTCATGATGCGTATATGCATGCTATAATGTATGGAAATGCGATGTTTATGAATGTATGTTTTCGTCTTAGGGAAATAAACCCTTGACGGGTGCCGGGGAGTTGAATCCTGGGCTGATGCTGGATAGTAGAGCTCCTTGTTTCCGCTAGGGAGTGATGATTGCAAGAATACTGGTAGGAGAAGATAACTCCGTTGGGGAATAAACTTGACGAATGGATTACTCTGCGGGGAGAAATTACTCTAGCGACCTTGCTGGGGAACAATACTCTGTGGGGAGAGAGGTACTTTGTTGAGGTATTGATGATAACTTCGCTGGGGATACCGTTATTATGTTGGAAGTTTTAATAGACTCCGCTGGGGATAAGAAGACTTCGCCGAAGACGATCTTTCCATGGTTATTGGCTGAGGATAACCCAGTTATATCCTGGTAGGGAAATAACCTTTGAATAAAGTCGGGAGACGCGTTCGTGCTCTGCAGGGGATAAGCTTCCAGAATCTACTGGGGATAAGCTTCCTGCTGGGGAGATGATTCAGCTTTCCTGGGGAAGTCTTCAGACTGGACTCTCTTGGGGAAATTTTGAACTGTATTGGGGAAGTGACTCCACTGAATGTCCGGTATACCGCCGAGGAACAATCTTAGATCAAGACTGCCGGGAATGCTTGTTAAGAATGTCTGTATATTGCACTGGGGAATGTTGAGATCTGCTGGGGATACCCAACTTCCTTAAGGCTACCAGTATAACTCTGCTTAGGGAGAGCGCATTGACTTGCTAGCTCACTCTCTGGGGAATTAAGATATCTTAGTTATCTTCTTCAGCTGATCATACCTTGTATCTTGTGGACAGAGCAATTAGATCGCTTGGACGACTCATTACTGCCCCTGTTTCTATGGGAGAAGATACTGGTGGAGTCTTGATAACTGCCGTTTGACAAACCTTCTTCTGATAGGCAAGTGGCGAGGCGCCGGGACATAGTCGTACGCTTTTGATCCCTAATTTTTGCCTGGACCGCCCTTTCGGGTTTTCAGTCCACCGGGATACCCATTTTTGCCCAAGCCGCCTTTTCAGGTTTTCGACTTGCCGGGTGTACAGATTTTTTCATTTCATCCCTTATTTTTGCCCGAACCTTTTTGGTTCGTCGGGAAGCCCTAATATTTTCCTAGGTATGTCAACCTAGCGGGTCTTTGATTATGCGTAGTATTTTTTTTTCGACTATGTCCATTCCCTCAGAATGTAGGGAGATGCCCCTGTTATTGTGTTGTCATGCTGCCAGAAGATCTTCGTTTGATCGTTCGATGCCCCAAGTGATCCGGATGGAGATTTGCCCCAAGCTGGTTGGCCTTTTGCGAGATTCTCTGAATCTTGACTGGATTGCCCCAGATGATGGACAATGCTCGTGTCGTGCCCCTTGATTGGGAATGCTTTTGTTCATCAGATATTCATCGTGCGAACTTCTATGCCGTTCAAACAAAAAGTCATATGCAAACAAAGTTATATCAGAAATGCAAAGCTTATGTCTGTCTTGAAGATTTTGAAAATACATTTTTTAGTAAAAACACAAGTGAATTTTGTAAATTGTGATGTCAACTCGTTATTTTACCGCAAGCCTTAAGGAGTCAGGATACCTTTGTAACAATATGCTTTCGAACTAACCAATGCTTCAGCTAGGACTTTTGAGGGTTATAACGTGGCCTGGTTCACGGTTTAAGAAACAAAGGATAAGGCTCAAAATGTATTTGTACCCACCCGCTCTTCGTGATGTTCTTCAAACCTAAGCTCAGCTGATCGTGCGTTAGACCTTATTTGAGTTTTGGTCCTGATGTTCCAATAATGGTTCAGATATTGATGATTTATTCTGAATAGGCGGTCATTTTTTTGTTTTTGTTGAGGGTTTGTAGGACCTCTTTTCTTTTGATCGCGTTATCCCTATTTTTTTTTTGCCTGAACTGTTCTTTTGTGATTTTACAGTCAGCGGGATGCCCCAGTTTTGTAAGTCTCATTCGTAGGTTTTGACTTAATGGGTTTTTATTCCTGAGAGATAACGACTGCCTGTCTTTTGGTTACTCTGAACCATCACTGTCTTTCGTTTTTTTCTTGTAAGGACCTCTTTGGTGCCATTTGTTGTGCACTTGGATCAACTGAGAGAACTACCCTGCCCCAGGTTATGATAAAGGGTTTTAATTTTCGAAAAGAAAAACTCCTACTTCTTTGGCTCAAAGGGGGTTAACGAGGGATTATCTTCCTTATAACTCCAGTGTTTAGGATTTGAAACAATGCCTGTACCTCATCAGCGGGGTCTGTTCAAAAGCATACTGTAAATGTCGTGGTATCGTTTTCGTCATCCTCCCTCAAGAGGCTTAGAATTATCAATCGAGAGTTGATCATCACAGAATATGAAAACAGTTTGAATATAGCGAATGCGAATATATTGATTCAAAACAGACATGTGTGATGCATTGATAAAATAATAAAGTTTTCTATGACAATAATTGTTTGAACAATCAAAAGAAAATTACAACTTGAAAAATTCTAATGAACAAAACTCCTCTAGTTTGAACTAGTCGTTTCTCAGCGGAAGATTTTCATCTCGCCGTCTGGCATGAACTCCAGCACCCCTTCGTCAATCAAGTCCTGGACTTTGTTCTTCAAGGTCCAATAGTCGTCTGTAGCATGCCCCGGGCTGTCTAAATGATAAGCGCAGCGGGTGTTGGGGTTATACCTTGAAGTTGTCATATTCGGATTCTTAGGAGGGTCCTTTAGAGTGATCAGCTTGACCTCCAACAAGCTCTTCAGTATGAAGGATGATGGTATATCAGTCTCCGAGAAATGTCTTCCAGGCGCATATCATTTACGCTGACTACCCCTTTGAGGCTGGGCTCGTGACCCTGAAGCAAGCTGAGGAGATTTTCCCTTGTCTTCTTGCCCCGCATGTGGTTGAATGCTGACTGGAACCTCAACCTTGGTTGTTTGCCCCACTGGATTATTTTGAAGCAGCTTGGTGACGAGGACCCGGAGCTCTTCTTGTTTTTGAGCTAAGTCCTGAATGAGGGTCATTTGGCCCATCAACTGCCCCATCATTTGGATCTTCATGGTTGCCAACTCAATTTGTAGCCCTTCCAACTGATCGTTCCTGATACCCCCTGCATTCCCTAGGGTCAAATTCCTTGTGAGGAGAGCCTTTATTTCTTCTTTCCCCTGGGATAGGTTCAAGAACATTTCTTGCAGTTGGGCGTTCTGAGCCCGGAGATCTTGGTTGTCCGGTTGGAAAGCCATTGCTGAAATAAACAGCAAAGATTGTGAGTGACCTGTCAAGAGGGTACCTGTAATGCAATGATATGTATGATATGTATGCAATGTTTTCAAGGACCTCGCAGGGTAAACAAGAATATTGTTAGCATTTGAATTTGTAGCTTGATTGAAGGAACTCCTTGTTGTTAAGAGTCCTTTTTCAAGGGTCAAGGCTCACCATATCTAGTGGGTCATAGCCCCTGACTTTAGTCATCATGTCTGGTTTTGATTTCCAAACAACCTTGGTTAGGGGAACCTTCTTCAGGAGTCAAAGCTCACCATATCTAGTGGGTCATAGCCTCTGACAATTTTGGCTCGGGGAACCTTCTTCAAGTGTCAAAGCTCACCATATCAAGTGGGTCATAGCCTCTGACAACCTTGGCTCGGGGAACCTTCTTCAAGTATCAAGGCTCACCATATCAAGTGGGTCATAGCCTCTGACAACCTTGGCTAGAGGAAAATAAATCCTCTTTGCCCCTTGCTGGACGTTGATTCATCATGACCTGCATCACAAGCCCTTGAGATCCTTGAAATGGATTAGTCTTTATGCAGGATGTATGCAATGGTATGATGTTATGCTATACATGGGGTAAAGTAGGTAAACCCTGTTATGAGTCCCAATTAAGGACTGTAAACAAAACCTGCAAGAAACTCAAGTGTCAGATAACAAGCATGCAAGTAGTCAAGTATGAAAGCACACAAGTCACACCACAGCCCTTAGAGTTTAGGCCAGCATAGGGTCTGGGTATTACCCTCTTGAAGTTGGTGGGCTCAACCCGTCCTATCAGAAGTAACCGGGTTCTAAGGGTCCCAATATCATTGGATTGTTTTCATTGTTCATCGTTTCGATTTAGCCACTGAACTGGCGACCGAAATATTCCAAGAAAACAACCCTCAATTAAGTGTAGTATCGAGTATCAACCAACCTCGGACTGCACCAAAGTCAGTTATCTCACTACCCTAAAGAGGCCAAGATTGTTCAATTAAGGTTCCTAAGGTCAGTTGATGCTTCACGACACCATGCGGCGGCCCCGTACTCTCCTTGACTGGACTCAAGGGTTATCGGTACACACCAAAGTGCCACATCAATGTAGCAGACTGCTTTAACCATGTCGGTATACCCCGCACAGTTCCCTCACAGCCTTGTTGCTACTTTCTAAGAAGGTATCCCCAGATCCGGGTTAGGATCTATAGAACTCCCGAGACAGCCCACAATAATAAAGCAAACAGTTCAGACAATTGAAAACACAAGTGATCTTAGTCCTAAGGTACACCTCACTTTTAAGTGTCCCCAGCAGAGTCGCCAGTTCTGTGATCGGTGGATTTGGAACTGACTATTTAACGCTGGTTCGCGAAATGTCGCGGAAGCAAGAGTCGCCACCGTCTTTTATTTTCTCCAATATGGAAAGGACAAAAGCACAGAAAAATTCCTTATGAGATTAGTTCTCGGTTCGAGAGGTAGATTTATAGAAAGGGAAGGTGTTAGCACCCTTTCTATCCATGGTTATCCATGGGCTCTTAGATACTTGCTCATTTGTGTTTTCAAAATGTTTGTTTGCTTTTCAAGGTGAGTGAGTTTGAAAAAGTTTCGTTTAAAATTTCAGATCGACCCTTGTATCAGTCCTCAAGAGTGTTTGAAAAGTTGTTTTTGAAAGCTTTTTGAAAGTGTCGGTGTGAAAAGAAGTTTTGATTTGTTTTGAATTAGAGCAAGTATCTATGAGTCATCTACCTACCCTAAGGAATTAGGCTGTGTAAATGTCCTTTAGGTAGTGCCATCCCACCATTGAGAGGTAGGTAGCACCACCGTTGGAGGTGTTCGGGTTAATTCGAGTTTAGGAACAGTGTGGCCACCGAGCAACAGTAGGACACCTTAGAAGCTACCCTTATGCCATTGATCTTTTAATTCCGAGGCAACTATTCCGAGGCAACCGTTTCGAGGCAACTGTTCCGAGGCAACCGTTTCGAGGCAACTAGATCAATGGAACATAAGGACTCACTAAGACGTCCTATACTCGACGACCACGTTTCGAGGGGCAAGGCAACAGTGTGATCACCAGAGCAACAGTAGGACACCTTAGAAGCTACCCTTATGCCATGTTCATGGACATAAGGACTTACTAAAACGTCCTATACTCGACGACCACGTTTCGAGGGGCAAGGCAACAGTGAGGCGTACCCTAGGAGTGGTGTGTGTATTGTGTGTCATTTTCAGTTATGTTTTATCTTGATCATGCATTGGGTGAGCTACGCTTTGATTTTATTTTTGGCCATTCATTCTTTCATGTGATTAGCAGTTTAAAGGTGCGGAAATTAAAATGCGGAAAATAAAAGTCCTACGCTATTACAAGGCGCGGGTCTACACATCGCCAAATTAACAAAGACCCGATTTTGAATAAAAGTGCGGAAAGTAAATGTCCTAATTACTATTACAAGGCTTTGGGGCAATTACATAAGATTTAAAAGAAGCATAAGAACAAGCGCGCGAAAAGAAATTAGAATCGAATACGCGAGGGCGTTGGACCCTTGAAAGAAATTAAATTGAAATTGAAGGTTAATTAATTATCAAATAAAGAAAAGAAATGATTTTTTATGTTTTTTGGTATTTATGAAAATAAAGAAAGAAAATTAATTATTATTAGAAACCCTAATTCTAAATTGTTTTTAATTATTAAAGAAAATGTTTAAGTTTTGACCTAATTTACTAATTATTTAGTTACATGAGTATTTACAAAATTAATTAATAGTTAACAATAATAATGATAAGAGGAAATATTTATTAAGAAAAAAAAGAATAAAAATGCTAAAAGCCCTAATTTCTATATTTTTTAGTTATTAAGAAAACATTAAAATTTAAAACCCTAAATTAAACTAAATTGATTAATAAAATTTATTTACAAAATAATTAGTGAATTAAATATTAAATAACAATAAACATGTTTTTTTGATTTTTTCTGGTTTTTATATTATAAAAATTATTTTGTGAATTACATAAAAGAAATAATTAAACATTAAAAAATTAAAAGAAATCAAAATAGAAATCAAGAATAATGCAAACCATGGGAGGGGGTATCAGGCCCTTTTTGGAGGTGTATTGAAGCATTTTTGGCCCACTAGAATCAAGCCCTTTTGACTTTTCTGGCGCGTGTGAGGAGTGGTTGACTGGTGTCCATGGTGGACTGCCCATCCTGGCCCTTGGATTGGGACTTCTGGGCGCGTGGCAAGCCAAGGCGTTGGGCGTATGGTACTCCTTTGGATGAGAGCTACGATGGAACATGCTAATGCAAAAATCATGAAATATATAAGGGGACCTGGGAATCGAACCCATGTCCCAGTGCCTGCATGACAAGTCATCTTCCACCAAGCCAAATGCATTTATTTGTTAGTATAATAGGATATAAACAATACATATGAAAAGAAGCTATCATGCTGGATATTAAAAAATCGCGCCAATTATTCAAATGGACCAACCATGTGCCAACAACTCAGCATCTTCTTCATGGTTTCTTCGTTTTGTCTAAAAATACAGAATAGATAGCGGGGGTTTTAAACCCCCACTAAGTCAAACCTGCAAAAATAGCGAACAGCATATAGTTAAAAAGAAAAAGGGTGCGATGGGTGGTTTCCATTCGTGTGAAGGTCCTGAATTCAGTGGTACAAGTTTGGTGGCCCAATTTTTCCATATGGGGAAAGCCCCAATTCAAAGCTTCTGCAACCCTAGCAATCGTTAATGATGATTTTTGATACAGGCAATATTAGTTCAATCAAAGCATGCCATTAGCTTCAGAACAATCATCTTAGTGTAAATCAATCATTAAAAGACATTAATGTGGCATGAAAATGCAAACACGAATATGCAAAATTTTATGAACAGGGTGACTCGGTTATACCAATTCCTTGAGTATGGAAGGTTGGTTTCGATTGGAATCGTTTCCTGGATGTGTCAGGAGTGTATTGGAATACTTTTGCAGCCTTGAATCACCCTCTAGCTATGAAAACAGTTTCTCACTTTTTGTCAAAAAAATGCAAGTTTGTTCTTCTATTCTCAGCGCAGCTTTCTTGTCCTTATGCATTTGGTTATGTTTGCATATGTATGTAGCATGATTAGGTCAAACAAAACAAGCCCATGATCCATTATTTTAATGCTTTTGAATATTTGATTTTGTATATCTTTTTCAATCTTTTTTGCCATGAAACCATTGCCAATTGCATAGAATCTTTCCTTTTTGAATGTGCACGAAATCTTGAGGTCATGATGGATGAAAATGCTGCATAAAAAGATTTGAAAGTTGTGATTTAGTATTTTTCTCATATTTAATTTTAATTAAATGAATTAATAGGATTAAAAATTCAATTAATTAATTAAAAATAAGAAAATAACTCCCTTTTGGCTTAATGGGTAGTGCATGGCTTTTGGGTGATGATTCATGGAAGAAATTGAGGCCCATTAACAATTTTGAGGCATTTGAAGCAAAGTTGACTTTTCAAAATTCCCAAAAATTTCCCAACTTCCACAAGGCATATCTTTCTCAATTTTTAAGATTTGATCATGTTCTTGGACATTTTGGAAAGGTCTTGATGTCCTATAACTAATGTCTTTGGTCCCATGTCATTTTGATTTACCAATCTCAAGTTATGGTCTTTGACTTAAAGTGCCTTTTTGTTGACTTTTGAAAATGACCTATAATGTTGAGATTGATAACTTTTTGTGAGAGCATTTCTTGGACTTGAAGTGTGAAGATGAGTTGTAGGAAATGTCATTCTCTTCAAAATGAGCTTTGGATGGAATTTTTTTGATAAACCATGTGGAAGTTATGCCCTAGTCAATTTGCAGTTGACTTTTTCAACTGTCCAAAAATAGAAACTTTTGCATCTTAAGACTTTTTGAGCCATGCCTTAAGAATCATGATCAAGAATTGATCAAATGATGTTTGTGGCTTCAAAATAATATGTTGACCAAGAATTTTGACTTTTGACTGTCAAATGACCATTTTGCCCCTGCAGTTAACTGTTGAGCAATTAGGGTTTTTGACTGTGCAATTTGATGCTGTGAGTCTTGAAACTTGGCATATGGATGCTTGACAATGTTTATAGGCATGTGGGACTTGTTTGGACCCTTGTAAACTTCAATTTCTTTGCAAGAACCAAAATCCTAGTTTTTGACTGTTAGGAGGCCATTGGACTGTGCAACTCTTGGGAGATTTTGAAGTATGATCTTAGCAAACCTTGAAGAATATGGGAGGGCAAATTTCGGGGTACAACAACGCCATTGTAGTAAATGTCGGCCCCATAATTCCGGGGAACAACTTTATCAGAGGAATATGGTATCGACCCAGGAAGAGTGATATTCAGAGGAGAAAACTTGGGAACGGGTGTAATCTTGACGGGTCTTTTGGTGGAGACCCTGGGAGGATTGTCTGAAATGGTAATTATTGAGACATCTTCACACAAATTTCTTGCAAGGGGAACCTTCTCAAACAAAATTTCTTTATTAATCATCAGGCTTTGGACACCCATTTTTAATGACAAACAATCATCTGGTAGGGACATACATAAGCGGCAACCTTCACCACAACCCGGGAATAAACCGGCCGTAACAGATTTTCTTTAACAATCAAAAGTGGAGTGGCTAATTCATCCATATAGGAAACAAATAGGTCATCTTAAACGGCATTGACACCCTGTCCATGTTTGGGCATTAGCGCAATTATTACATTAGGTGTCTCTGGAAGGTCAAACTCAATCTCCTTCACCTTGATAAGATCTTGCACCTTATTTTTCAAATCCAAACAATCGTTGGTATCATGCCCCAGGCTCTCAGAATGATAGGCACATTGAGTGTTTGGGTTGTAGCAGGGAGATGCAATATTGGGATTCTTGGGAGCTTCCTTTAGAGTCACCAGATTGGACTTCAACAGGTATGGCAATACCTGGGATAAGGTCATGTTGATCCGGGTGAACTGTCTTCTGGGAACATCTGGCTTGTGTTGATTGTTTCGTTGTTGATTTGATACAGGATTGGAGATCATAACAGCCCCTACCGTTGGACGATGTTCAGTTTTGTTTTGATTTCTCTGGCCATAAGCAGCACTAACTTCCTTCTTTCCAATGAAGGGTTTCTTCGTCGTACTTGAGGATGCATCCCTCTGAGTCTTGCCATTCTTAATACCAGCTTCTACCCGCTCACCAGTTAATATCAGCTCAGTAAACCCAGCTGAAGAGCTTCCAATCAGATGGTTGAACAATGGACCAGACAACATACCCAAGAACATATCCACCATCTCTCTATCAGATAGAGGGGGCTGGATTCTTCCTACGAGATCCCTCCATTTCTGGGAAATTTTTTTGAAACATTTGCCAGAACCCATAGCCATACTTTGCAGTTGTGTACAAGTTGGAGCAAGGTCAACATTATACTGGTATTTCTTATAAAAAGCAGCAGCCAGATCTTCCCAATTGCGAATATTAATTCCTTCCAGCTGATAAAACCATTCTAACTGCATCCCCGACAAACTTTCCTGGAAGAAAGGTACCCACAGATTCCTATCAGTAGTGTGCAGTTGAACCTTCCTGACATATGACCTTAAATGCAGCTTAGGACCGGAGACACCGTCGTACTTAGAAAATGTGGGGACCTTGAATTTCTGCGTGATGACCACCCCTAAGACCAGTCATAGCTCTTCAAAATTCAGCCCGGGTACCCTCTGGATCTCCATAGCATTGAGGCGGTCTTCCAGCTGTTTGTATTTATCATCAACGGGAGGATATTATTCTTCAGAGTAATCAGCTTCATCTTCCTCAGACTTTGTGTTATCATTTCCTTCCTTGTTCTTTTCTTCTTGATTATCTTCTTCATCCGACGAGGTTGCGAAATCTAGAGCTCGCTTGGCCGGTCCTCTAGACCTTCTTCCCATATTCAGGACACTCACTGTTTTCTTTGTCTTCTTCTTCTTCTTCTTCTTCTTGTCTTTGATCATGAGAGCCTTCAGGTCCTCTTGTCCTTTAGCCAGAGACAAGAACATTTGTTGGAATTGAGCATTCTGTGCTTGAAGGTCCTTTACTGTATGTTCAATATCCATCTCACTAAAATAAATAGTAGAAAGATAAGGAAACCTGTTATGAAAAACCTGTTGGTGTTATGATGCATGAACAGGCGTATGCAAATGATTTCAAAGACCCAGAAGATTTTTAGTTAAAAGGAACAAACATCAATTTCATTAATAAGTTCAAATTGGGTAAAAACATGCCTCTTGGGCTTACAATGAAGGAAATAACTACAAAATAAAATCCTAAGTCAAAAAGGTCGAACGCATCCTCTTCGGTGCAATATAGGCGTTAAAATTTCGCTGTTCATGAAGCTTCTTTGTGAGCTCCAGAACCTTCTTCTCACTGGCATAAAATTGGTTCTCAAAGGTGTCTTGTTCTTCCTTGAGCTGGATCCAAGACTTTTGCAATTCTTCGAAATTTATTGGCATATCAGGATGAAAAATGATGTGAGACTCATCCTCTTGAACAACATACTATGAGATCACTGGCAGGATAGAAGCGTATGGCATCATAAGACTTTGAGCACGAGCTCGCACCCATATGAGGTAAGGCTCCAAAGGGATGGAGTTCTTGCGTCCCAAAGTGTTGCTATCAGTCTTCTTCACCATGCCCCAAGCACGGATGAACCTCTGGTGATAAACTTGTAGATCATTTGAATAGTCGAACACAATACCCTAGATGAGCATATCGTGGGGACCATCCCTCCATGCGTAACCAAAATGACACAGGGCCAAAGAAGGGTTGTATGTGATTCCTCCTTTATTGACAAGGAGTGGCACATTAGGGAATTCTCCATAGCAATCAATAAAAGAGATATCTTCTTGAGAGCGAGGGAAACAATAGATATCAGAGTGAGAAAGAGACATTAAACTTTGATTTTACCTTAAGCCTAACTCATTCTTCATTACTGACCGAGGGAGGTGCGAAATAAACCACCGATAGACCAAAGGCGTACAACACATAAGAGTCAGTCGTTTCTTCATAGTACGCGTGTGGAGTGAATGCAGCATATCTCCAAGCAATGTAGGTACTGGATTGTGAGCAATGAAGATGTTGATGGCACTGACATCTATAAACTGATCTGAATTGGGGAACGGAACCAATCCATAGATCAAGAGAGCTAAGACATCTTCAAATGCATGGTAACTCATAGCATCTAAGAATATCTGAGCTTTCTTCATTAGAAAATTTGCAAGGAGGCCCTTAACTCCACTTCTTCTTTCCCAATTGGACTCAATGCAGATGGTTTCAAATGCAAAGCTATGGTAACACTTTCAGAAACTGGATCTTTTTTCTAAACCAGTGAAAGGTACTTGCTCCAATATAGGTGAACCAAGCATTTTGGAGAATTATTCCAATGTGGGCACCAACTGTTAGTCTGGAAATGTGAAGCAATGGTGATTAGGGTCGAAGAACTAGAACATGACACTCATCAGACCTTCGTCAAACCCGGTAGTAACCAAACTGAGAAAATGACCATATCTCTTGTTGAATTATGAGCTCTTGGGAATTCTTAAGACCAATTCTTTGAGCTTGGGAGGGACCTCTATAAAATTTATTCGGATGGTCTTTCTGCGAATTGAATCCATGCCTTCTAAAACAAAAGAAAAGATAAATCTCCAGACCCTTGAAATGGTTAGCATGCATGTCATGATGTTTATGATGTTATGGTTATGCTTTAAAATCACAGATATATCAAGCAAGTCAAACAAAGACCCTAGGTTATAAGGCTTGCGTGAGTTTTAAAGGTAAGTACCCTCTTGAAGTTTAGTTGGCTCAACTTGTCCTATTAATAGTAACCGGGTTCTAAGGAGTCTCATATCACTGACCTTTCATTTAGGCATTGTTCTAGCTCAAGAAATAAAGTATTGTTGCCAGAATATCCCAAAAGTCCAATCTCAATGAGTGTAGCATCGAGTATCAACCAATCCTTGGTCGGAACCAAAGTCGTCCATCTCACTACTTTCTAATGGCTTAGGATGAGTCAAATAAAGGTTCTAAAGGTCAGTTAGCACTTAATGACACTGTAAGGAAGCCTAATTTTATCCTTGACTCACCTAAGGAACATTAGTACAAGCCAGAGTATCACGCTAATGTAGCTATCACTTTGTCTGTATCGGTCTCAAAGCTGTTATATGTTTCAATTGTAGACACCGCTTGGCTGAATATGAAGCTGCATTATGGGTCTCAAAGATGCTATAGACTTAAGGATCAAATCCTTAAGTGTATTTGGAGACTCGACATTAGTAATCAGTCAAATCAAAGGAGAATGGGACATGAAGCATCCTAACCTCATCCCTTACAAAGAGCATGTGTTGACACTGATTCCACATTTTGAAGAAATTACCTTTGAGCATTTCCTACGAGAGGAAAATCAACTAGCGGACGCACTAGCTACTATGTCATCCATGTTCAAAATCAGGTGGGATAATGAGGCTCCTCAGATCACTATCGAGAGGATGGACGAACCAGCATATTGTCATGAGGTTGATACTGAAGAAGTAGTGGACAAACCTTGGTTCCATGAAGTTAAAAGATATCTCGAAGCCCAAGAATATCTTGAGGGAGCTTCAGTCAATGATAAGAAGTTCCTAAGAAGGTTTTCCGACAAGTTCTTCCTCAATTACAAAATCCTTTACAAACGTAACCACGACTCTACCTTGCTTCGGTGTGTAGACAAGAGTGAGGCAGAAAAGATTATGGCTGATTTGCACGAAGGTACCTTTGGAACCCATTCTAGTGGGCACACATTGGCTAAAAGGATCCTACGAGCAGGATACTATTGGTCCATTATGGAAGCATACTGTTATCATCATTCACGAACTTGTCACAAATGCCAGATTTATGTCGATAAAGTACACATGCCTTCGATTCCTCTAAACGTCTTGACTGCTCCCTGGCCAATTGCAATGTGGGGCATCGATATGATTGGAGAGATCAGACCCACAACTTCCAATGGGAATCGTTTCATCCTCGTCGCCACCAATTACTTCACAAAGTGGGTTGAGGCAGCCTCTTTTGCTTCTGTTACCAAGAACGTTATGGCCCGATTCATCAGACATAAGCTTATTTGTCGGTACGGTATTCTAGAAAGAATCATTAAAGATAATGGTACCAATCTCAATAATACTATGACCACTAAGCTTTGCACGCAATTCAAGATCCAGCATCATAACTCTTCCCCTTACCGACCGAAGATGAATGGCACCGTAGAAGCTGCTAATAAAAATATCAAGAAGATCATCCAGAAGATGACGGTGACATATAAAGACTGGCATGAGATGTTACCATTTGCTCTTCATGGTTACCGAACCATGGTGTGCACCTTAATAGGGGCAACTCCTTTCTCTCAGGTGTACGGTATGGAAGTTGTCCTACCCATAGAAGTCCAGATCTCTTCCTTGAGAATCCCGAAGGATGCATATTTGAATTAAGACGAATGGGTTCAGACTCCACTTGACCAATTTAACCCGATTGACCAAAAGATGCTTGTGGTTGTCTGCCATGGTTAGATGTACCAAAAACGTATGATTAAATCCTTTAACAAGAAGGTCAGACGTCGGGTATATCAGGCTGGTGACCTAGTAATCAAGCGCATTATTCTTCTGCAAGGTGATCCCGTGGCAGCAAGGAGATTGAAACAAAGAGTGTACACTTATGCTAACTTCCAGGCCAATCGAAAGAAGCAGAAAAAGGATTAATCGAAGGGCATGCTAATACTGATTCCCAGCCCCAATCGAAAGAAGAAAAAGAAGTGTGAATTGAAGGAGCCTACTGCATGGATCGAAGGACTCACTTTTTTATCTCTTTTTATGTTATTTATGCTTGTCTTTATATTTTCTTGCTATTCAATATGGTTGTAATAGTGTATGATATTTATTTTCTGCATTTTTATTGCTTTATACAAATGTTAGTAATTAGGATGTATGGCAAGATAAAACCAACAAGTAGACAACCCTAATCAAATACTAAATGCATGCAATCAAACACACTTTGCACACATATACCTCTAGGGTAATCTCACTTGTTGCCTCGGAAAATAGTCATGTCCCTCGAATATGGGTGTTTTAGTAAAGACCCTCGATGTTACCTCCGGCAAACGATCTAGTCCCTAATGAAATTGCTAAAACGTCTCATAGGTTGCCTTCTATGACTATACAAACGACCCACGCCCGTCCCTTCACATCCAACGATGGGGCTTTTTATCAATCAATGGTAAGATAGCAACATCTAAAGGAGGAGGAAAAGAACAAATACATTTTGAGTAGGTATGATGCTCATAGTTGCTCGCTTGCTCACAACTAAAAAACCATTTTCACTCCAACACTTTCAATTGAAACATTTTCAAAAGTCAAAACTCTTTGTACGCATTCTTATAGAGACGAGGATCATTACAAAGGCACTTTTCAAAATAACTTTCAAAAACATCTTCCACAAAACTATTTTCAAAACTAACACTTTGTACGCATTCTTATAGAGAGGAGAATCATTACAAAGGAGTTTTCAAAATATTTTCAAACCCACACCACAAGCACAGTTTTAATCAAAAAGCAAGTGATCTAGAAAGCAACTAAGAGCCCGTAGATAACTACAGATGAAAAGGGTGTTAAAACCTTCCCTTTTCATAATCTACCCCCCGAACTCAAGAAATAATATGAAAGGTCTTTCCTATTCTTTTCCCCATTTCCTCATTAGATAAAAGAAAAGTCGGTGGCGACTCTTGCTATCTGCAACAATTATGATCAAACGCAAAGCAACTAAGTCAGTTCTCCCATCATATTACAAATTTATATTTCCTGTTTTATTTCTTTCAAATTTTTGGGATATGTAATTTTGAAAAACAATAACTTTAAGCCTTGTGCCATACCCTGTGCACAACAATCCACTTGTTATGGTTGTTATCTTTCATCCACATATGCTCATCTAATAAAACATTGGAAATTTTTGAATTAAAATTTTACGCTCTTTGTATCTTTATTACTTTATTGCTTTCAAATATAGCTATGTGTTTCTTACACACACCCACACACTACATTGTAGATCCACATCCACTTTGGATCTCATCGATATTGATTCTGCTACCGCCACTCATGACTTTGAAAATCCGATCTACCAAGCTGAGGACGAAGGTGAAGAAGATTGTGAAATACTTGAAGAACTTTTCAGAATATTAATACAAGAAGAAAAGGCTATCCAACCAGATGAAAATCCAGTCAAAGTTGTAAACTTGGGTACCGAGACAGACTGGAAAGAAGTCAAGATAGGCTACAACTTAGAGAGCAACGTCAAGAACAGGTTAATCCAGATGTTGCATGACTATGTTGAGATCTTTGCTTAGTCATACGAAGACATGCCAGGGCTCGATACTGATATTGTGGTCCATCTTCTGCACATGAAAGTGGGTCATTCTCCGATTGAGTAGAAGGTTCATTGCATGTGTCTCGAGATGTCAGAGAAGATCAAATTCGAGGTTATGAAGAAATTTAATACAAGATTCTTAGCAGTGACATCATATCCTCAATGGGTTTCTAATATTGTTATGGAACCAAAGAAAGACGACAAAGTGCGTATGTGTGTAGACTACAGGGATCTGAACAGGGCGAGCCCCAAAGAAGATTTCCCACTCCCGCATATTGATGTTATGGTCGACAACACCGCTCAACATAAGGTATACTCTTTCATGGATGGTTTCTCGGGTTATAATCAGATCAAGATGGCACCTGAAGATATAGAAAAAATTACCTTCATCACACAATGGGGCACTTTCTGGTACAAGGTTATGCCTTTTGGATTGAAGAATGCCGGCGCAACTTATCAGCGAGCCATGGTAGCTTTATTCCATGACATGATTCATCACGAGATAGAGGTCTACATAGACAACATAATATCAAGATCACATACTGAAGAAGAGCATCTGGATCATCTGCATAAATGGTTTGAAAGAGTGAGGAAGTATAAGCTAAGGTTATATCCGAACAAGTGCGCCTTTTGGGTGAGATCTGGTAAACTCTTGGGTTTCGTCATCAGTGGTAAAGGTATTGAAGTTGATCACACCAAGGTCAAAGCCATTCAAGAAATTTCGGCCCCTCATACTGAGAAGGAATTCAGAGGTTTCTTAGGATGGCTGAATTACATTTCCCGATTCATTTCTCATTTGACTACTACTTATGAGCCAGTCTTCAAGCTGCTCAAGAAAGATCAAGTAGTAAAGTGGAACAGAGACTGCCAAATAGATTTTGATAAAATTAAGGAGTACCTTCAGGAACCTCTGATTCTAATTCCTTCAGTTGAAATAAGACCTCTAATCATGCACCTAACGATGTTAGAGATCTCAATGGGGTGTGTACTGGGACAACATGACGAGTTTGGTCGAAAAGAGCATGCAATATACTACCTTAGCAAAAACTTTATCGACTGTGAGACAAGATAGTCACTGCTCAAGAAAACTTGTTGCGCTTTGGCATAGGCTGCTCGCCGACTAAGATAGTATATGTTGACTCATACTACTCTATTGATTTCTAAAATGGTTCCCATCAAGTACATATTCGAGAAGCCATCTCTCTCCAGAATAATAGCCTGATGGAAAATGGTATTGACAGAATACGACATTCAGTACACCACTCAAAAGGCAATCAAAGGGAGTGTATTGGCATATCATTTAGCACATCAAGTTGTAGACGATTACCAGTCTATAAATTTCAAATTCCCGAACAAGGGCATTAAGTTAGTCATAGATTGCAAAGAACATAGACTGTATGAAGGACTTGAGCCAGGATCCTGATGGACTATGGTTTTCTACGGAGCTTCCAACGCACTTGGCAACAAAATTGGTGTTGTAATTATCTCTCCTCAGGGTTTCCATACGCCTTTCACTTCCAGATTATGCTTTGATTGTACAAATAACATGGTAGAATACGTAGCGTGCATTATGGGTATTAAAGTTGCTATTGACCTAAGAATCAATTTCTTGGATGTATATGGAGACTTAGCCCTAATAATCAGTCAGGTTAAGGGAGAATGGGATACAAAGCACCCGAATCTCATTCCTTATAAAGAGCATGTGTTAACCTTAATCATGTACTTCAAGGAAATCACTTTTGAGCACATCCCACGAGAAGAGAATCAGTTGGCGGACACATTGGCTACAATGTCATCTATGTTGAACGCCAGATGGGATAATGAGGCACCCAGAATCACCATTGAAAGACTGGACGAACCAGCACACTGCTATGAAGTTGACACTAACGAAGTAGAAGAAAAACCTTGGTTTCATGAAGTGAAAAGATAACTTGAGGATCAAGAGTACCCTGAAGGGGCATCTATCAATGACAAAAAAATCCTACAGAGGTTCTCAACTAAGTTCTTCCTGAGTAATGTAATTCTTCACAAGCGCAATCATGATTTGACTCTGCTTCGTTGTATGGACAAGAAGGAAGCAGAAAAGATTATGGAAGATATGCACGAAGGTATCTTTGGAACTCATTCCAGTGAATATACTATGGCCAAGAAGATTCTGAGATCAGGTTACTATTGGTCGACCATGGAAACTAATTTCCATCATCACTCCATAACTTGTCATAAGTGCCAGATCTACGCTGATAAAGTACATATGCCTCCAGTACCTATGAATGTCTTGACTGCTCCTTGGCCATTTACAATGTGGGGTATTGATATGATTGGAGAGATTAAGCCTACTGCTTCTAACGGGCATCGCTTGATCCTTGTCGCCATTGATTACTTCACTAAGTGGGTTGAAGCAACCTCGTTCGCCTATGTTACCAAGAATGTTATTTCCCAATTCATTAGGCATAATCTTATCTTTTGGTATGCCATCTCCAGGAGGATTATTACAGACAATGGTACTAACCTCAATAACACTATGATCACTGAACTCTGCATGCAGTTTAAGATCAAGCACCACAATGCTTCTCCGTATCGACCAAAGATGAATGGCGCAGTGGAAGTCGCCAACAAGAATATTAAGAAGATTATACAGAAGATGGTTGTGACCTACAAATACTTGCAAGAGATGTTACCATTTGCTTTTTATGGCTATTAAACTTCAGCTCGAACATTAACTGGGGCAACCCCATTCTCTCTGGTTTACGGTATTGAAGTCGTCCTACCCGTCGAAGTTCAGATGCCCTCTTTGAGAATTATGAAAGATGCATACTTAGACGAAGACAAGTGGATTCAGACTAGGCTGAACCAACTGAATTTGATTGACGAGAAAAGGCTTGTGGTTATCTGTCACTGTTAGTTGTATCAGAAGCGTATGATCAAGGCACTCAATAATAAAATCAAGCATCGGGTATATCAGGCTGGTGACTTGGTAATAAAGCGCATCATTCTACTGCAAGGTGATCCCAGGAGAAAATTGACTCCCACTTACGAAGGACCATTTATAGTTAAGAAGATATTTTCAGGCAGCGCCATGATACTAACCACCATGGACGATGAACATTTCCCGCACCCTATGAATGTGGACATAGTCAAAAAATACTACGCATGAAAAGTGACCCGCTACGTTGACTGGCCTAGGCAAAAATATGGGGATCCCGGGGAACCAAAAAGGTTCGGGCGAAAATTAGGGATATATATATATATATAAAGTGTACACCCGGTAAGTCAAAAACCTGAAAAGGCAGTTTGGGCAAAAATGGTATTCCGGTGGACTAAAAACCCGAAAGGGCAGTCCAGACAAAAGTTAGGTATTAAAGCGTATGACTATGTCCCATTGGATCACTTACAACAAGCTTTATTACCAGCGTCAAGTTCTAACAGTATTGATCAGTTCAGTCAACTTGTTCCGACAACAATAGATTAGATGCTTGAAGACATAGGGGGCGATAGAAGAATTGAAACCCGATGAGATTATTTCCACATAGCTATATGTTTTGTTTTTACTTTGTACTCTTTTCATTTCACGACGATTTCCTCTTACTAGGATTTTTGTCCCTTTGTATAAAACCGCCTGTTTATGGGAAAACTATCAATAGAAATACAAATTTCAAAATTCAAACTTCTGATTTACCTTTTTCTATTTTGCTTACAAAAATGTCCAATGAATAAATTGAATGAACATATTCATATGAATACAATTACGATTACTGTTAACAAGTATATGCATTAAAATAGGAATAAGCATTTGCACAAAACTCTAGGAGTTGGGATAATGTTCAAGTCGTCCATGTATCCCCACAGAAAAATCCTCACAAGATTATCCATGCAGAATAACTTCCATGGGATTACCCCCACAGAGTAGTCTTAACAAGCACATCTTCAACGAAGATATATTTCACCAACAGATCCCTCTAGAGGATAATGGAATATAATATTTTCCCTGGAAATGTTTCCAACCTACAGAGTCCCAATCTCCATCATAGATTATGGCATCAGTACAATTTATGGAAATTCTCTTCCCTAGATCAGTTTATTTCTCCAACACTGTAAAATCCCCTGCATAATTCCCTTTCTCCAATAAGGCTCATATTCTCCAACAGAGCTCATGTCCCCGGCATGGTTTTTCCTCAGCAGAGTATTCCTCCGTCAAAGTTTAGGGTTTATTTTCCCAACAGGGTTTATTTCCCCAAGCAGGGTTTATTTCCCCAGCGGAGTTCAGTCTCCCCAGCTTAAGTCTATTTTTCTAACTACTACAGATCACCGACAAAACCTCTCTCTCCAGTAAAGGGAAGTCCATACCACTAACTCCAGAGAGTTGCTACAGAAGGCTCGGGTATCGCTTAACCTTATCCTCTCTAGATGAGTCGATATTCATATTATAAACTCAGTCAAACAACACTTCTAGAGGTTATCTATCTCTTTTATCCCCAGTCAGGGTGTATAAGAATTAAATTCCCCTGTAGAGCAATGACCGACCAATGTTCTTGAACCCTTTTCCCCAAATAGAAATCAACGTTCCCCAGTGGAGTTTCCTCAAACAAAAGCAGGAATCCCTATAAACATTAAAGATACACATATTCTTCATCCCCAACAACAATCAGGGATTTATTTTCCCAAGTCAAAGATACTGCATGGAGTTGCTAATACACTTCAACGACATCCCATATTCATACATCATATACAAGCATCATAGCATATGCACTCATTTTATTTTGATAATATCATTACGTAATGTAGTTCATACATCATGACATTGCATACATTTAACTCTTTATGTTTTCAGGTAAAGATCTACAAGAAGATTCATCAGAGGCTATATCTGACAAATAGCTACGTAAGCACTTTCCCCAGAAGGTCTTGCTGAAAGAGCACCTCTCCTAGTTGAATTCGGGCGTAGACATCTTCTAGTTAGGACGAAATCAGGCGTAGATTTATTTCTGATACTCATTTGGAAAAATTCAGACGTCGACTCTTTTCAGTATCTCTCCTAATTGAAGTCGGGCGTAGACATCTTCTAGTTCGGATGAAATCAGGTGTAGATTTCTTTCTAATGCTCTTTCGGGAAAAGTCAGACGTAGACTCTTTCTTGTGCCTTTTCTAGTTGAATTAGGGCGTAGACATCAACTAGTTCAGATGCAATCAGGCATAGAATTCTTTCTGATACTCTTTTTGGAAAAAGTCAGACGTAGACTCTTTCCGGTACCTTTTCTAGTTGAAGTCAGGCGTAGACATCTTCTAGTTCGAATGAAATAGGCGTAGATTTCTTTATGATATTCTTTTTAGAAAAGTCAGGCCTAGACTCTTTCCGGTACCTTTTCTAGTCAAAGTCGGGCGTAGACATCATCAAGTTCGGATGAAATCAGGCGTAGATTTCTTTATGATACTCTTTTTCAAAAAAGTCAGATGTAGACTCCTTCTGGTACGTTTTCTAGTTGAAGTCGGGCGTATACATCTTCTAGTTCAGATGAAATTAGGCGGAGATTTCTTTCTGATGCTCTTTTTGGAAAAAGACAGACGTAGACTCTTTCTGGTACCTTTTCTAGTTGGAGTCTGGCGTAGGCATCTTCTAGTTCGAATGAAATCAGGCATAGATTTATTTTTTATGCTCTTTTGGAAAAAGTCAAACATAGACTCTCTCCAGTTCCTTTTCTAGTTGAAGTCGGGCGTAGACATCTTCTAGTTCGGATAAAATCAAGCGTAGATTTCTTTCTGATGCTCTTTTGGAGAAAGTCAGACGTAGACTCTTTCTGGTACCTTTCCTAGTTGAATTCGGGCGTAGACATCTTCTGGTTCAGATAAAATCAGGCATAGATTTATTCTGGTTATTCTTTTGAACAAAGTCGGGTGTAGACTCGTTTCAAATACATCTTCTAAGACAAAGTTGGGCGTAGACTTAGTCTGATTTTCTTATCAACATTTATCCTGGATGGCATCTATAATCCCACCTCCGATGACTCTCCGTCACCTCTCCAAATGGCATCCTTAAGCCCATTCCTAGTATAATCAACCAACTGTGTTACTTGCTACACATGCGAGTGCGAATTTCTGGGCACTGAAGTGTTCAATCATCTTCCACCTTCAAGTCATGAATGGTGGACATGCCAATCTAACTCTTCAGGTTTAAGAAGATTGAACAGGGGCAGCTGTTGTACCCCAAAATTTTCCTCCCCATTTTCTTCAAGACATTCTTCTAGGGTTCTCAAATGCTCAAGGATGCTCAAGAGTTTATCAGACAAACTCTCCTCCTAAGCAATGGGTCCACAACTAGGGTTTTTTGTTTTTCAAGGATATTTGGGTTGCAAAGGTCTCAAGTGGTTATCATGGCTCTTCATATGTCCCTAAGAATTCTCATGTCAAGTTTCAAGCCTTGCATCACAAGATTGCTCAGTCAATAGCTCAGGTGATTGAAAATCAACTGTATTGGGTAAAAAGTAAACTATGGTCAATATACAGTCAAACTTCAATATTTTTGATCAGCATCAACAATTTTAAGTGATATTCATCATTTGATCAAGGGTTGATCATGATTCCTCAAGGAAAGCCCTCAAATCATCAAAAGTCAAAAGTTGCCAAATTATGGTTTCCTTACGAGAAGTCAATTGAACTTTGACCAAGCATAACTTTCATATGCTTCATCAACTTTTCCCCAACCAAAACCCATTTTAAAGGAAATTCAGTTCTCTACAACTTTGTATCTCTATGCTCAAGTCCAAGAAGTGCTTCATTTGAAAAATATGAGCCCATACATTATAAGTCATTTCAAAAGTCAACAAACAAACACTTTTTGTCAAGGAAATTTACATCAAGATAAATTCTCCAAATGTAAAAATGATCAATATAGAAATTGAGAGGACGTCTTGAGCTTTCAAAAAAGTCAAAGATCAGCTTCAAAAGATGAAAATTGAAAGAGTTATGACCATTGCAAGTTGGGAAATTTTGGTAGAATGCATGAATTCCAAATTAAGGAAACTTGTGATTTTGAGCTAATGGGCATAACTTTTGATGTTAAAACATATTCACAATGTGTTATAGGACCTCTAAATCCATGCACATATTTGTTTTTTTTATTTTAATTTTTATTCATTTAAATGCAAGTAAATCAAATAAAATATAAAATCATTGGGCCAAAGTCCATGGGCTCTTGATTTCAATCACACGAAGGGCTAACAACTCAGGACAACCATGCTAAACCGTGTGAGTTCAAATATTCAAAAAATCCCTCAAAATGGATGATCTTTCCCTTCCTCTATATAAGCGCAACTAAAGCCAAATGCAAAGACACAAAAAACACTGCCTGAAGAGTCCTTAAAAAATCCACAAAAATTCAAAGAAAAGTGCAAGATCTGTATTTTAGTTTCAAGTCGTTCTCAATTAAAACTAAGGCCAACAATCACTTCCTGAGGATCAATGGAGGTGATCCAAGTCCATAGCTGCATCTCTTGAGCGCCAGAACACAACATCTCAACCACACCGGTTGTCAAGATTGATAGACTTCTAAACTTTGATTTTGTGTATTTTCAATCATTGTTAACATGTTAAATCTGTTCATATGCATCATTAGAATTTAATTAACGCATTACATGTGAGGTTGGACACAGGAATCACGTTTCACCAAGGTTAGGGCACCGGAATCAGTTTTGTTTGAATCCCTAATTACAGTCGTTTTTGGGCTAAACTAATAGGCCCATTGGACTCGCAGAGGTCTAATCATCTAATCAGGGTATTTAGTTTTTATTTTTGATTGATTTTGGTAGGTTTTCAAAAAATGCGTCATCGAAGAAGATGACCTTCTCCTCCGCGTGTGGTGGCCGGAGACAACTAGGGTTGCGTGGCATCTTGCCATTGGACCATTCAAATACAGGGGTCCCCACTCAGGCGCATGCTTTGAATTGTTTGACCTTAGAGATTTGACTTACATTATAAACTAATCATTGCAATTTTATGAACAGATGTATGGCCACCCCAGTGGTAGCGCGCTTGCCCTTAAGACCTTGCTATTCTTGAACCTGAATTCGACCCATGCGTGGGCATTTTTTCATATTTTATGATTTTTGCAGATCCAGTACAACATCGGATCTTCACAAAGCCAAATCCAACGTTTTAGATCTCACACCCACGTTAAACCCTCATTGAAGAGTTGCACCGGATCCCATTCAGGCTGTTGGGCCTACACGTTTGGGCCTAACGGACTTGCTTCCTTGCACCCCCAGATTTACTTCTTCAGGCCCATCTATTCTTTTTTTTTAATTATTATTTTGTTTTAAATTTCTTTTTAAACATAATTAACCCTTTTTTTTTTAAATTAATTTAACTTTTTGTTAAAGATTAATCTAACCTTTTTTATTTAATTAAATTAATTGAATTAATTAATTAAGTTTCTCTAGGGTTTTGTCACTAAACTTTTTCAATTAAAAAAATAACTTAGGTTTTTATTAGGTTTTAATTAATTCCCTTTTTTTCAATAAAAATCAATTAATCATTAGCATAAATCATCAATCATTTTCCATCAAACAATATCTCTGTTTCTTTTTACAATCTTCGCGCTTTTCTTATTTTCGCATTAGTTTTTCACAATTGTGTATCTACTAAGGGATGTCATAGTTAATTAGGTTTCTTTCTATTCCCCCCAATTATGTGGTTTTGTACTCCCTTCCCCGAGGCATTGTAATAGCGTAGGATCTTTCTTTTCTGTTTTTACTACTTTTATTTATTAGTATATAGTAATTATGCGTGTATGGAAAGATCTAAAATAAACGTTAGATAACCCTAATATGCAAGATAAATTAATTTAAAACAGAACACTATTCACACATGCACCTCTAGGGTGACTCCACTTGTTGCCTTCGGATAAAACAGTCATGTCCCTCGAACATGAGACACTTTAGCAAAGACCCTAGGTTAAAAGATCTTAGTCCCTCAATCACCCTTTGATGTTGCCTCGGTAAACGATCTTAGTCCCTTATAATAAGTTGCTAAAGCATCCTACAAGTTGCCTTTATGATTGTACGATGACACACGTCTGTCCCTCACACATCCAACGATAAGGCTTCCTACTAACCAATGGTAGGATAGCGCTATCTAAAGGAGGAGGAAAAGAACAAATACTTTTGAGTAGGTAGATAGCTCATAGTCTCTTGCTCACAAACAAAAAATATTTTTCACACAAAATACTTCTTTTCTGAAATATTTTCAAAACAAACACTTAGTATGCATTCTCAACGATACGGAAATCATTACAAAGTTTGCCGCACTTAGGCATTTTTCAAAGTATTTTCAAAACTCACACATTAACAAAGCATTTTCAAAAAGTGAGCTAGCGGTTAAGAGCCTGTAGAATAACTACGGATGAAAAGGGTGCTAACATCTTCCCTTTTCATAACCTACCCGAACTCAAAAAAAATCTCAAAGGTCTTTCCTGTTCTTTTCACCCTTTCCTTTATTGGATAAAAGAAAAGTCAGTGGCGACTCTTTCTATCCGCAAAATTTGTGATAAAATGCAAAACCAAAAGTCAGTTCTCCCACTGTATTACAGTATGTGATGGGTAGTAACATGAAATTAGGAATTTGTTCTTCAATTTCTAGATTTTGACATGTTAGGATTTGAATGCAGAATCATGAAATTGATGTTAGAAATCATATTTTTATGTTTGTATTTGATTTCATTTGTTAGATATAGGTTATAAAACATTTAATTGATTAAAACTATGTATTTGAATGGAATTTGGATGGATGAATTTGTATGGGGCAGAAGTTGTCTGCAACGAATTTTTCTGCATTTCGCAGAGGCTGCTTAGTGCGGTATAGGGCGCTTAGCATGGTATAGAATGCAAAAATTGTTATTTTATGAAACAACTATGAATCAGGTATGATTATGATTTATCATTTATTTACATGAATTTTAATAATTTATTTGATGTGTTTTGTATTGGGTTTGGATGACTTTTGATGAGAAACATGATACTTGATTTTGGTGTATGTAATTGTTTGGAATTGATGTTGATTGAAGATAACATGGGTTGGATTTATTTTATACATGTTATAATGATGTGTGGACATGATTAATTCTCGGAGAATGCATTGTGTGTGATTGATGACATGAAATATGTATGTTGTGCTAGTTGGTGAAGATAATTCAAATGTGTTGAATTATATGAAATATTTTTGTATGATTAAGATATGAAGATGGTCTTAATTTCATATTTATATTGAGATTGTACATGCATCAATTGTGTCAAGAGGAAATGTTTGGTAATTCTGTGGGAATTATTGACTTGTCCCAAATCTAATGCCGAGAGGTTTGAAAGCTTAAGGTTGACGGCCTTTTTTGGTGGTTATCTGTCTTGGAGATGTTGACCCGACAGGACCGGTAAGGATAACAGTTGTTACCACTTGCATATTGCATTGAATTGCATTGGAGTCACACGTGTCGGTGTGAATTTTTGAATTAGTGTGCAATATGTGATATTGGTGTGAATGTTACTTTTGTGGTAATTGTGATTGGTTATCTTTGAATCTTGAATCATTGAAAAATATTGTATATGTAATCATATGAATTGGTTTAAAGTATGATGAATACATGACTATGTGAAGTGTGGTGAATTCAATTGATTCTTGTATGTGATTCATTACTATTATTATATATTTTCATAATGATATGAATTCTCACCCTTCTGTTGGAATGATATTTTATACGAAATCACTAAGGTACCGAGGATAGAGGTGGTGCTTCTAGAAAGGAGTAGTTAGAGGAGCTAGTACTTTACTTATCCATTTTACTAGGTAGTGAGTCATGCTTTGGTCATGTAACACGGGGAACGTTTGGATTTATGTTATATTATTATATTCATGTTTATTTTAGAGATGTTGTCATACTCTCTGGATATTTATGTTGGATTGAGATATATGTGATGATGACCTTTAGTTTCTAATATTTTATTATATGATTGTCAGTATGGAATTTTAATCATTAGTATTATTTTTGAGTTGAGAATTATTCCGCTGCGAGATGCATATGTGTTAGTGTATGGAACATGATTTTAAAAGTGTATTATAAGCATGACCAGTGTATTGTGTTGTTATCTTGAAGTAAATGTGACACCCTCATCTGATATGTATGCTAATTTACCCTGGTTATTCCATATTATTTGTGCGGGGTTTAGGGGGTGTTGCAACAACCATTGTGTGTTTTCAATTTACATGCTTATAGTGACCTCATTCTAATCTCATCGCATGTATACCTATATATCTCTACTTGCATATGTGTGTATGTTGTTTATTGCTATCAAACCATGAAATATGATTATTTGTATGTGCACTTCATAATAAGTCATGCATGAGTCAGAGTGTGTCAATCTAAACCAACCCAAAATCTTGTTTTTCAACTTACTATTGCTTTTTGTGTATCATGTGTCTACACATGATATGTATAGGTCGACACAAGTTTCATTAAATCAAATAATTCATTTTTGGTTCAGTATGTGTCGACACATAAGTCGTATAGGTCAACACATGCTTAAATATTTCAAATTTTTATTTGCAGTTCAGTATGTGTTGATACATTGGTCGTATGTGTCGACACATGATTCCACATAAGTTGACACACAAGTGTTTATTGTGAAACTTTTCAGATTTTGGCTCATTACTTCCTATCTCTCTTTGTTTTTTCATTCATGCACCCATCCTAAACCTCTCAAACTCAAATTTCATCTTGATTCACTTCATCCCACACACTTAATCCTCCAATAAACCTAATTAATATCTGTTGTACCCCAAAATTTGCCCTCCCATATTCTTCAAGAAATTGCCAAGTCAAAGCTTCAAAATTCCCCAAGGGTTGCACAGTGCAAGAGCCTCCTGAACAGTCAAAATTAGGGTTTTTGTCCTGATCAAGGAAATGAAGTTTCCAAGGGTCTAATCAAGTCTCACATGCCTACAAATATGGTCAGGTATCCTCATACAAAGTTTCAAGGCTTTCAGCTCAAAATTGCACAGTCAAAACCCTAATTGCACTACAGTCAACTGTAAGGGCAAAATGGTCATTTGACAGTCAAAAGTTCAAATTTTTGGTCAACATATCATTTTGAAGCCACAAACATCATTTGATCAATGCTTGATCATGATTCTCAAAATTTGGCTCAGAAATCATCAAGATGCAAAAGTTTCCTTATTTGGACAACTGGAAAAGTCAACTGTAAATTGACCAGGGCATAACTTTCACATGGATTATCAGAAAAATTCCATCCAAAGCTCATTTTTAAGAGAAATACATTTCCTACAACTCATCTTCATACTTCAAGTCCAAGAAATGCTCTCACAAAAAGTTATCAATTTCAACATTATAGGTCATTTTCAAAAGTCAACAAAAAGGGACTTTAAGTCAAAGGCTATAACTTGAGATTGGTAAATCAAAATGACATGGGACCAAAGACATTGGTTAGAGGACTCAAAGACCTTTCCAAAATGTCCAAGAACATGAGAAAAGCAAACAAACCATTTTTGAAAACACAAATGAGCAAGTATCTAAGAGCCCATGGATAACCATGGATAGAAAGGGCGCTAACACCTTCCCTTTCTATAATCTACCTCCCGAACCGAGAGCAATCTCTTTAAGGAATTTTTCTATGCTTTTGTCCTTTCCATTTGGAGAAAATAAAAGACGGTGGAGACTCTTGCTTCCGCGACACTTCGCGAACCAGCGTTAAACAGTCAGTTCCAGATCCACCGATCACAGAACTGGCGACTCTGCTGGGGAATAAGAAGAACTTAAAGTGAGGTGTACCTTAGGGCTAGTTCATAACTGTGTTTTCAATTGCTTTCCTTGCTTGCTTTAAATTGTGGGTTGCTTGGGAGTTCTATAGATCCTAACCCGGATCTGAGGGATACCTTCTTAGAAAGTAGCAACAAGGCTGTGAGGGAACTGTGCGGGGTATACCGACATGGTTGAAACCGTCTGCTACGTTGATGTGGCACTTTGGTGTGTACCGGTAACCCTTGAGTTCAGTCAAGGAGAGTACGGGGCCTCCGCGTGGTGTCGTGAAGCATCAACAGACCTTAGGAACCTTAATTAAACTATCTTGGCCTCTTTAGGGTAGTGAGATAACTGGCTTTGGTGCAGTCCGAGGTTGGTTGATACTCGATACTACACTCAATTGAGGGTTGCTTTCCTGGAATATTTCGGTCGCCAGTTCAGTGGCTAAATCGAAACGATGAACAATGAAAGCAATCCCGTGATATTGGGACCCTTAGAACCCGGTTACTTCTAATAGGACAGGTTGAACCCACCAACTTCAAGAGGGTACTACCCAGACCCCATGCTGGCCTAAACCCTAAGGGTTTCTCTTGTGTGACTTGTGTGCCTTCCAACTTGACTATTTGCACGCTTGTTATCTGACACTTGAGTTTCCCTTGCAGGTTTTGTTTATAGTCCTTAATAGGGACTCATAACAGGGTATACTAAGTTTCTTACAGGTTTTGTTTTTAGTCCTTAACTGGGACTCATGACAGGTTTCACTTGAGTTTCTTGCAGGTTTCTGTTTGCAGTCCTTAATTGGGACTCATAGCAGGGTTACTCACATTACCCCATGCATACCATAACATCATACCATTGCATACATCCTAACCCATTTCAAGGATCTCAAGGGCTTGTGATGCAGGTCATGATGAACCAACTGTCCAGCAAGGGGCAAAGGGGATTTATTTTCCTCTAGACGAGGTCGTCAGGGGCTATGACCCACTGGATATGGTGAGCCTTTGATCCTTGAAGAAGGACTCTCAACGACATGAAGTACCTTCAATCAAGTTACCAGTTTCCAACTCTAACAATTTGTTTACCCCTCGAGGTCCTTGAAATCATTGCATGCATATCATACATATCATTGCATAACAGGTACCCTTTCTCTGTAGGTTGCTTACCTTCTTCGCTGTTTATTTCAGCAGTCTCGTCATGAATCCTGAATCCTCAACCGAGCACACTATCAAGGCCCTCCAGGCTCAGAACGCCCAGTTCCAAGGGCTGATCATGAATTTGACCCAGGGGCAACAAGATCTGAAGGCTCTGCTCTTGAAGAAGGAAAAGAAGGAGAAAAGGACTGTCTTGTTCAGCCCTAGACGCAGATCTAGGAACACACTGCAGGATGAAGCTGAGAGGACAACTCCGTCTGTGGGGAAAGGCAGTCATCAAGAGGAAAGGATTCCCAGCCCAGTGGTCTCTGACAATGAGACAGATTTCAATGACGAACAGTACCCTCCGGCTGAGGATAGGTACAAACAGTTGGAAGACCGGCTAAGTGCTATGGAGATACAAAAAGTGCCTGGCCTGGACTTCGAGGATCTAGGTCTGTCTTCTGGGGTAGTGATCCCGCACAAATTCAAGGCACCTGCCTTTGCAAAGTACGACGGGGCATCATGTCCAAAGCTGCATCTCAGGTCATACATGAGGAGGATCCAGCCCTACACGGCCGACAGGAACTTATGGATCCACTTTTTTCAGGAGAGTCTTTCAGGGACTCAGCTTGACTGGTTCTATCAACTGAATGGAGCCAACATCCGTACCTGAGAAGACTTAGCCACTGCATTCTACAAGCAGTACCAGTACAATGCCGACCTCGCTCCCACGCGCACTCAGCTTCAGGGGATGTCTATGGGTACGGGTGAAGGTTTCAAAGAATATGCCCAAAAATGGAGGGACCTTGCTGGAAGGGTACAACCACCTCTGACTGACCGCGAGCTCGTCGACATGTTCTTGGGGACCCTATCTGGGCCATTTTTCAACCACCTGATTGGGAATTCCACTGCTGGGTTTACAGATCTGATCTTGACCGGGGAAAGAATGGAAGCTGGCATCAAGTCAGGGAAAATACAGAATGGTGACTCCTCTAACACTGAGAAGAAACAATCCAAAAGAGAATCTAGTGTTGTCAACGCAGTAACTATTGCAAAGCCGGCCGGTACTCCTCAGCGTCACCACCAACAAAGGGAAGAAAGACCTAAGAGGCAATTTACTCCCCTCGGCATGACCTTGTCACAGATATTGCCACAGCTGCTGGAAACCAAGTTGGTAACTCTCATGGATCCCCCGAAGAATCCTAACAGGACACCTTCAAGGTACAATCCCAATGTTCGCTGCGCCTATCATTCTGACAGCCCGGGGCATGCTACAGATGACTGTTGGACTTTGAGGAATAGGGTTCAAGATCTGATTGATGCAAAGGAAGTCCGGCTTGACTCTCCAGAGACTCCCGATGTGACAACTGCTCCCTTGCCAAGACATGGCTAGGATTGGATTTTTTTGTTCATCCGAATGTTCAATTTGTAATCTTCTTTCAATTGTTCAAACATTTTGTTTCATGTCAAACATTGTTATTTCATTAATGCACTACACATGTCTGTTTTGAAGTAATTATTTCGTATTCACTATGTGCAAATTATTTTCATATTTTTTCTGATGCCAACTCTCGATTAATAATTCTAAGCCTCTTGAGGGAGGATGACGAAAACGATGCCACGATCGTTACAGTATGCTTTTGAACAGACCTAGCTGATGAGGTACAGGCATTATTTCAATTCCTAAACACTGGAGTTATAAGGATGATAATCCCTCGTCAACCCCTCTGAGCCAAAGAAGTAGGAGTTTTTCTTTTCGAAATTTAAAACCCTTAATCATAACCTGGGGCGGGGTAGTCTCTCAGTTGATCCAAGTGCACAACAAATGGCACCAAGGGGGTCCCTGCAAAACAAAAAAGACAGTGATGGTTCCGAATAACCAATGAAGAAAAGCAGTCATTATCTCAAAAAGTAAAAAACCCATTAAGTCAAAACCCATGAAGGAGACTTACAAAACTGGGGCATCCCGCTGACTGTAATTCCAAAAAAGGAAACAGTTCAGGCATTGTTAGGGATAACAAAAATCAGACAAGAAAGAGGTCTTACAAACCCTCAACAAAAAAAAAGGAATGACTGCCTATTCAAAATGAATCATCAACATCCGAATCATCACCGGAAAATCAGAGCAAAGACTCAAACAAGGTCTAACGTATGATCAACTGAGTTTAGGTTTGGAGAACATCACGAAGAGCGGGTGGGTACAAATGATTTGAGCCTTTATCCTTTGTTTCGTAAACCGTGAACCAGGCCACGTTATAACCCTTAAAAGTCCTAGCTGAGGCATGGGTTAGTTCGAAAGCATACTGTTACGAAAGGTATCCTGACTCCTTAAGGCTCACGGTAAAATACGGAGTTGACATCAGGTTTTACAAACAATCACTTGTTTTATGAAAAGAATGCATTTTCAAAATCTTCAAGACAGACATAAGCTTTGCATTTTTAACATAACTTTGTTTGTATATGACCTTTTGTTTGAACAGCACAGAAGTTCGCACGACGAATGTCTAATGAACAAAAGCACTTCCAATCAAGGGGCAGACGTGGTTATTTTCCATCATCCGGGGGCAGTTAAGTCAAGATTCGGAGAAGCTCTCAAAAAGGCCAAACAGCAAGGGGCAAACCTCCATCTGGATCACTTGAGGCATTGGACGATCAAACGAAGATCTTCTGGTATGGAGATACAACACAACAACAGGGGCACCTCCCTACGTTCTGAGAACGTGGACATAGTCGAAAAAATACTACGCAAAATCAAAGACCCGCTAGGTTGACACACCTAGGCAAAAATAAGGGCTTCCCGGCGAACCAAAAGGGTTCGGGCAAAAATAAGGGATGAAAATGAAAAAAATTGTACACCCGATAAGTCGAAAACCTGAAAAGGCGGCTTGGGCAAAAATGGGTATCCCGGTGGACTGAAAACCCGAAAGGGAGGTCCAGGCAAAAGTTAGGGATCAAAGCGTATGACTATGTCCCGGCATCTCGTCACCTGCCTACCAGAAGAAGATTTGTTAATCGGCAGTCATCAAACACCTTCACAGGTCTTCCTCTCCAATATCAGAAACTGGGGCAATAATGAGTTGTCTAAATGATCCGGTTGCTCTGTCCACCGAAGGGCCAAGGTAAGTTCAGCTGAAGAATGCAACCAAGAGCGAACGCGTCTCCCGGCTTTATTCAAAGAGTTATTTCCTTAACAGGATATAACTGGGTTATCCTCAGCCAAAAGCCACGGAAAGATCGTCGTCGACACAGTCTTCTTATCCCCAGCGAAGTCTATCAACACTTCCAACACAGCAAAGATATCCCCAGCAAACTATTATCAACAACTCAGCAAAGCATCTCTATCCCCACAGAGTACCGCTCCCCAGCATGGTCGCTAGAGTACTTTTCTCCCCGCAGAGTTATTCCATTCGCCAAGTCTATTCCCCCACGGAGTTATCTTCTCCTATCGGTATTCTTGAAACTATCATCCCCAGCGGAAGCAAAATCTATCCTTCAACATCAGCCCAGGAGTGACTTCCCGGCATCCGTCAAGGATCTATTTTCCTAGACGCAGATACATTCATAAACATCACATTTTCATACATCATGATACCTGCATATACGCATCATGTCATACAATCTCATTTATGTCGTTGCTTGATCCATATCGTGTACTGCATATGATTGACCTTTACCTTTCAGGAAGGATACAGTTAAATGATCAGCTATGTCAAAGTAGACAAATTATGTCAAAGTAGACAAATTCAGTCAGAGTAGACAAATTCAGTCAAAGTTGACAAATTCAGTCAAAGTAGACAAATTCAGTCAAAATAGACAAATCCAGTCAAAAGAAGACAAGTCCAGTTAAAATTACTTCCACTCGTCGTTATAGACACTCGTCGTTATAGACATTCGTCGTTATAGACACTCGTCGTTATAGACACTCGTCGTTATAGACACCCGTCGTTATAGACACCCGTCGTTATAGACACTCGTCGTCATAGACACTCGTCGTTATAGACACCCGTCGTTATAGACACTCGTCGTTATAGACACTCGTCGTTATAGACACTCGTCGTTATAGACACTCGTCGTTATAGAAACTCGTCGTTATAGACACTCGTCGTTATAGACACCCGTCGTCATAGACACCCGTCGTCATAGACACTCGTCGTCATAGACACTCGTCGTTATAGACACTCGTCGTTATAGACACTCGTCGTTATAGACACTCGTCGTTATAGACACTCGTCGTTATAGACACTCGTCGTTATAGACACCCGTTGTTATAGACACACGTCGTTATAGACACTCGTCGTTATAGACACTCGTCGTTATAGACACTCGTCGTTATAGACACTCGTCGTCATAGGCACTCGTCGTTATAGACACTCATCGTGATAGACACTCGTCGTGATAGACACTCGTCGTTATAGACACTCCTCGTGATAGACACTCGTCGTGATAGACACTCGTCGTGATAGACACTCGTCGTGATAGACACTCGTCGTGAAAGACACTCGTCGTGATAGACACTCGTCGTTATAGACACTCGTCGTTATAGACACTCGTCGTGATAGACACTCGTCGTGATAGACACTCGTCGTTATAGACACTCGTCGTGATAGACACTCTTCATTATAGACACTCGTCGTTATAGACACTCGTCGTTATAGACACTCGTCGTGATAGACACTCGTCGTTATAGAAACTCGTCGTGATAGGCACTCGTCGTGATAGACACTCGTCGTGATAGACACTCGTCGTGATAGACACTCGTCGTTATAGACACTCGTTGTTATAGACACTCGTCGTGATAGACACTCGTCGTTATAGACACTCGTCGTTATAGACACTCGTCGTGATAGACACTCGTCGTGATAGACACTCGTCGTTATAGACACTCGTCGTGATAGACACTCGTTGTTATAGACACTCGTCGTTATAGACACTCGTCGTGATAGACACTCGTCGTTATAGACACTCGTCGTTATAGACACTCGTCGTGATAAGACACTCGTCGTTATAGACACTCGTCGTTATAGACCACCCGTCCGTGGAAATAACCTGTCAGTAGAGACAACTCACCAACCTTACTAATTCCCTTTTAGGTTATAATTTCCTATGGTCCTCTCCCCAACGGTGCGTGAGATATAATTCCCTTTTAGGTTATAATTTCCTATGGTCCTCTCCCCGACGGTGCGTGAGATGTAATTCCCCTTCAGATTATAATTTCCTATGGTCCTCTCCCCGACGGTGCGCGAGATGTAATTCCCTTTCAGGTTATAATTTCCTATGGTCCTCTCTCCGACGGTGCGTGAGACATAATTCCCTTTCAGATTATAATTTCCTTTGGTCCTCTCCCCGACGGTGCGTGAGATGTAATTCCCTTTTAGATTATAATTTCCTATTGGTTCTCTTCCCGATACTGCGAAGACGGTAATTCCCACCAAGATTTTTTCTCAACGAGCGTGGTTGAAGTTAAAGTCACCCAAGGTTCTCTTACGGTTCATACTGAGGTGGTAACCACCCCTGGTTCATTCATCATCTTATGAAGCTCCAGATCCAGCTCCTGTAGCCAGTCAGGACATATCTATACCAAGCATCTGAAAATCAGCTCCTGCAATATGTCAGGTACTCATTTTTCTGTTTTGCAGGTATGCAGGTTCTCGCTAAGGAATCTCTTATGCGATCAACATCCAGATGGCATCTATAAGCCCATCATCCTATTCATCAATCTCCAAATGGCATCTATAAGCCCATTCCCATCACACTGCTACTATGTGAGCGCAAATTTCTGGGCACTCTAGTGTTCAATCATCTTCTACCCTCGGATTACGAAAGGCACGTCAGCCAATTTGCATCCTCAAGTCTAAGAAGATTGAACAGGGGCAACTGTTGTACCCCAAAATTTGCCCTCCCATATTCTTCAAGAAATTGCCAAGTCAAAGCTTCAAAATTCCCCAAGGGTTGCACAGTGCAAGAGCCTCCTGAACAGTCAAAATTAGGGTTTTTGTCCTGATCAAGGAAATGAAGTTTCCAAGGGTCTAATCAAGTCTCACATGCCTACAAATATGGTCAGGTATCCTCATACAAAGTTTCAAGGCTTTCAGCTCAAAATTGCACAGTCAAAACCCTAATTGCACTACAGTCAACTGTAAGGGCAAAATGGTCATTTGACAGTCAAAAGTTCAAATTTTTGGTCAACATATCATTTTGAAGCCACAAACATCATTTGATCAATGCTTGATCATGATTCTCAAAATTTGGCTCAGAAATCATCAAGATGCAAAAGTTTCCTTATTTGGACAATTGGAAAAGTCAACTGTAAATTGACCAGGGCATAACTTTCACATGGATTATCAGAAAAATTCCATCCAAAGCTCATTTTTAAGAGAAAGACATTTCCTACAACTCATCTTCATACTTCAAGTCCAAGAAATGCTCTCACAAAAAGTTATCAATTTCAACATTATAGGTCATTTTCAAAAGTCAACAAAAAGGGACTTTAAGTCAAAGGCTATAACTTGAGATTGGTAAATCAAAATGACATGGGACCAAAGACATTGGTTAGAGGACTCAAAGACCTTTCCAAAATGTCCAAGAACATGAGAAAAGCAAACAAACCATTTTTGAAAACACAAATGAGCAAGTATCTAAGAGCCCATGGATAACCATGGATAGAAAGGGCGCTAACACCTTCCCTTTCTATAATCTACCTCCCGAACCGAGAGCAATCTCTTTAAGGAATTTTTCTGTGCTTTTGTCCTTTCCATTTGGAGAAAATAAAAGACGGTGGCGACTCTTGCTTCCGCGACACTTCGCCAACCAGCGTTAAACAGTCAGTTCCAGATCCACCGATCACAATATCCCATTTCAAATCATTTCATTTCATCTTTACTAACTAGTCATTAAAACCTCATTAAAATTCCTCTTCTAAAAAATATTTGTTCTTCTACTTTCTCAAGCACACCCACATCCTAAAACACACGAATTTGCATTCATTTGTTGTTGCATTGTCATTTTTGTGTGTTACTAAATCAAACACCTTTTATGCAAGCCAAGTTCTCAAATTCACCATGCCTCCAAGAGTTACAAGAAATAAAGGGAATGTCAAAGGCAAGGGAAAGGCTCATTCTTCTTTATCCCATTAGCTTGAAAATGTTTTAGCTTTGATTAATGAAAGGAATGTCACATTCTTTGAGGCCAAGTGCAAAAATAGGCTTGAGGTGAAACAACATGTGTACAATCCAAGTGTGGCTGAAGAACTCCATATTCCTGATGGGGTAGATTGCATTGAAGATCAAGGAATCAACTATTTTTTGCAGATGTCACAAGACTACAATGAAGATCTCATTCGAGTTTTCTATGTTGGGATGCACGAACGTCGCATGAGTGAATTTATGCTTAAAATAAGAGGTAATGGTTATTTATTTACTAATGATATGTGGAAATATTTGTTTGTTATTGCTACAACTAATGATGATAGGAATGAGTTTCCCAAGATATTGGACACAAATATTCATGATCAATTTCATTGGAGAACTCATTCTAATGAATTATTAAAAGCTCCTCGGGCTGAAAACAATTATGAAGGCCTTACAACTGGTCAACTCCAACAGCTCCTTTCCATATTGCATTAGATTGTTTCTCATATCCTACATCCAGATAATGGTGGACATTCAAGAGTTAATCAAATGGAGGTTCACATCATGTACCTACTTCTACGTAAAATCAAGATCAATTGGGCATACTACTTTGTCGCTTGCATATTTGTCATAAAGAAAGCTAACAAAGCCAACAAAGCTTCTTGTTTCTGTTATCTGTCCATGATTGCCAAGATCTTCAACTACTTCAATATTTATGTTCCGAATATTCTTTACATCTCTCCAGGAACTTCTCAACAATTTGATCAAAGTACCTTGACTCACATGGGGTACTTTTAGGATAAGGTCTCAAATGCATATTACCTATGTATGGAAGGTACTCGTAAAAAGATCTTTAATTTTGATGATCCTACTAAATTTAAGGTTAACACTGAGGCTCCCATGTTTGATGAGCAACCATTGGTGGTGAAGAAGATGTGAACATGGCAGTTGTTGATCATGAGCAAGATGAGGCTTGGTTGAATGTTGCTGCTGATCAAGATTGGAGACAATGGCCACAACATAGTGATGATTATCAAGAGTGTGATGGTGGATACCAAACGAGTGGATTTGGATCGTAAGTTAATTTTGGGACTACATCTGGTAATTAATATGCTTTAATGGCTATGCTCCAAAATATGCAGATTAAGTAAGATGAATGGTATAAGGAGGAATTGTGCTAGAGGGCTGACTTTGAAGCTGCTCAACAAGAAAGGTTTAGGATTGTTCAAGAACAAGTGTCTGCCCATGATTCAAATTTTGATGCTTTCACTTTATATGCAACTGCACAATTTACTTTACTCCAACAAGGGATGACTAGTCACAATGCGAATGTGCAGACCAGGTTAAACAGTATGATGACTCTTAGCATTTCAAATCATGAGGAGTCTACTAAATTCTACCAAGAGATTCACAATTACATAGGTCGTTGGGCATTCCATATCATCAAGGGCATAGGGGTCATTAGTGTTTGGTGTCTATGTTATGTGGTACTTGTTTTCATTTTGGTTCTTGCATTTTTCTATTTATTTTGCATACTGCATCTCATGTTGAACTCATGGTTTGTTTTTTTTATGTATTATCAACTATGTCACTTTCTAAAAGTGTTGACAATATTCTTATTTTATTATGCTTTTATGACAATTTCCAACAATAGTGATATAATATTGTTTGTTGTTGTTGTCTCTTACTTATGTTTTATCTCTTGCATCATTCCATATATATAAGTATATGTGAGTGCACATTCTTACTTTTGCAAAATGCCTCTGTGATGAATATTTATATTTGTGTAATATTTGATACTTCTCGTGGCTTGCTTTGTCTCTTTTGGATGTTGTCAAAGGGGGAGAAGCATTTGCGGGGATGAAGTTTAGGATGCACAAATTCAGGGAGAGCCTTCATAAAGACATGGAAAGCATCATTGCAAGTTTTGAAGTTTTTCCATCATCAAAAAGCGGGAGTATGTGAATGCATTTTCTTCTTAGATAGATGTTTTGTATGATGTCAAAATTAGGATAAATTTAACTTTTCTGTATATTGAACGGTATCTCTAAGTCTTTGTATGAACTCTTATATTAGGGATCTTAGAATGCATCTAGAACAGGTTTGAAAAGGTTGTCAAAAGGTATCATGCATCAAAAATGATTTTCTGTATAAAAATCAATTGGATGTGTCGATGCATCCATGCTATATGTCGACACATGTAGTTCAATAATAAAGCTTGTAGGCTCTGGAACTATGGGTCGACACAAAGACCTTATATAGGTCGACGTATGTCATTAAAAATATATTTTTGCATAAAAATCATTTATATGTGTCGACACATCCATTGTATGCATCGATAAATGTGCTATTAATTTGAAGCATGAAAGTTTTTGGAATGTTATGTCGACACATAAATATCATACAGGTCGACACATGTCATTACATGTGTCGAAACATAACTTACATGTATCGACACATGTGCATAAATTTTGCAAAAAATCTTTTTCTTTTCAAACCTCTAGGTTTCCCTTTTGCCTCTAACTTACAAACATTTATATACTTCATACATGCATCTTTTTCTAATGTATGAAACTATAAACACATACTAAGATTGCTCATCATCTTCAACCTTTCATCTATACATACACACAAACAATATACACATAATCATTCATTATTTAGGTGTCCTCTAGATTTGTGTTGATGACATTCAATTTAGGTAGGTTGTAACCTAATGTTAGGTTGAGAATAATAGGGGGAATCATCGAAAAAATTGTGAGAGTTTTTACCCCAAGATCAAGTGTAGATTTGGGGGATTTTTACAAGATTCTGCAGATATTAGATTCGACCGAGTGAAAGGCTTTGAATAACGGGAGGTTCTTACTATAGAGTAGCACGAGACGGTGAATCATTTTGGAATCTTGGGATACAACAATCACGCAATTTGGATTCGGCCGAGTGAAGAGCTTTGAAGAACAATGGTTTCTTGCAAAGGAGTAGCGCGAGACGGTGGATCATATTGGTATTGTTGGGGACTTGATCAAACTCATATCAAGGGAAGAGAAATTACTAGGATCAACATCAAACATAGGGTTTGTAGGGTTGGATTGCATCATTTCTCTTGTAAACAACTTTTTTCACATAGTAAGAAGTTTATCTCAATTCCAAATGGAATTGGGGGGAGACTTAGCCATAGCGAGGACGATTTATGTGAAGAATGGAAAAACACAAGAAGGGGGGGTTGAATTGAGATTAGAACTTAAAACAAAAGACACATTGGTTATCCTGTTTTGTTTAAACTCAAACTACTCCAGTCCACCTGCCAAAGTGATTTCGCATCTCTCAAACGAGGTCTTAATCCACTAATCAAACTTGATTACACAAATACAATGACAACTATCAATGTCTTCTTGAGTCTAAACCACAACTCAGTTTCCTCAAGTAATTACAAAGTAATAATTGAAAGGCGTGTACAAATATGTTTTCTAACAAAAACTATATCACAAAAGTGATGTATTACACAATAGAGGAGCATAAGCTAGAATTGGATAATTATGCTTTTTCTTTTCGTGCACAGTAGTTATGTCTCTGATATCTTGTTGACGTCTTATTGAAATAGGGAATGCATGAGAGACATACGAAGATGCTTTTAGAAGGTTGATGAAGTGTACTAAATGTACTTTCCAAACATAGAGATTCTTGTCTTCTTTCAGCTGTTACTATTGATTAGCCATGAATAAAATGTAACGCTTCAGATCATGATCACATCAGAAGATGAATGTTACCGTTGAGACTCCTTTGCTTTCCAGAAATTTACATATCAGAGTTCTTGTTTCACAGCAGTGGTGCATTCGAAAGTTGTAACATAGAACTTCTTCATTTAGCGTTTTACACGAATTTGCTTCTAAGTATGTTGTGTCTGAAAATATCTTCAAAATGAAACTCTCTTATCTTCTTACATTAGAACTTCCAGGGATGTAGAATAAAACTATGTTCTATCAGATCTTTTCTCATCTACTATGCTTCTTACATCAGAACTTCTCTGCATATTAAAATACTTTATTAGAGAGCATATATTTTCTTTATATATATCATGTGTTTGTTATCATCAAAACTCTTATAGGGATGTATAACCAATTTATGTTCTAACAATCTCCCCCTTTTTGATGATGACAAAAACCTGTATATTTTGATAGAATACTTAAAGTACATAAAGCATAGAAGTCTCCCCCTAAGTTGGATACTCAGATGAAAAAAATACTTCCCTGAAGATTTCTGAATAGAGCTTTGATAAGGAGTCAATATATCTTACATCCTCCCCCTTTTTGTCAAGAATCAAAAAGTAGTAACAACACGAGAAAAATAGAAGATTAAGATGAAGCAACGGGTAAAAGCAAAACATTTTTTTAGATCTTCTGAGTTGTCTTTTCTGGATGGGATCTTCAGATGTTTCTGTAATGTTTGCGACATCATTTTCTGTATTTGTCTGAGATTCTTCTGATGTTGTATCCTCAGTACTGTTATCAATAGTTCCAGAGCCAATAATCTTTCCTATATGATTGCCTCTGAAACCTGCGTATCCTCCATATTTAAATTTAAGGCTTTGGAATATATGCTTTCTTCTCGTCATGTGTAGAGAGCATGCAGAGTCCAGTTGTTAAAACTAATGTTTCAACCTTGTTGTTAAAAATATTTGCAACATAGATAATTTTATCCTTTGGTGCCCATTTCTTTTTGGGTCCATGATTGTTAGAGTTTCCAAAATTCTGTTTGAATTTTGGTTTAGTAGAAGAAGCCTTACTAGTAAATTTTATATCATCTGTATGTCCATAGGTAAATTGAGAATAAATGGGTGTGTGTTTTATGACCATATCCTTAACTTTCTTAGGTTCAGATACTTTACCCTTATATCCTATCCCTTTTCTGCCATTTCTGCTAACTCCATAGATCACTGAAGTCATCTTGCTTCTATCTATGTTTTTAGCAAGAAATATTTGAAAGCTATGATCATATTCCTTTATGATCTTGTTGTACCCCAAAAATTTCCCTCCCATATGTCTCAATACATGTCAAGTGAGGTCCTCAAATTACTCAAGAAAGCCCAAGGGTTGACCAGACAAACTCTCTCCTAATGCAGTGTACCTCAAATTAGGTTTTCATTTTGCATCAAGATGCTTGAGTCCAAACGATCCCAAATGCTCACCATTGTCCTAATATGTTCTCAAGATCATCCATGTCAAGTTTCAAGCCTTGCAGAGAAAATTTGCTCAGTCAAAAGTCAACTGTGGCCCACATACAGTCAAACTTCAAGATTTTTGGTCAACATCCTCATTTTGAAGTATTATTCATCATTTGATCAAGGGTTGATCATGATTCATCAAGGATTGCTCACAATTCATCAAAACCCAAAAGTTGTTAAATTAGGGTTTTGTAGGAAAAGTCAAGTCAACTTTGACCAAGCATAACTTTCTCATACTTTATCAAAAATGACCCATCCAAAGCTCATTTTGAAGAGGGTGTAATTCCCTACAATCCATATTCATCTCCCAAGTTTAAAATATGCACTCACAAGAAGATATGAATTTGGACATTATAGGTCATTTTGAAAAGTCAACAAAAACACCTTTTGGGTCAAAGCTTCATACATGAACATGGAAGACTCAATTGATATGAAACCAAAACGGTTGCTTAGAGGACATATTAAGCTTTCTAAAAAGTCCAAGAACACATCTATAGGGTCAAAATTGAGAGAGTTATGCATTGGCCAAGTTGACCCTTTTTGCAAAATTGCCAAAAGTCAAATGTGTCCAAAATTGCATTTTTTGCTAAATGGGCCCAACTTTTTATGCTTACACTGAGTTTGTAATGTGACCCACGACCCATGAGCCCTTCCACTTGTCATTCTTTTATTTTTGTTATTTATTTTGATTTTATTTCATTTAAATCAAATAAAATTAATATAAAATAGTGAAAATATTAAAAATAATTAAAACCTTGAGATTTTGTGCATGATTAGGTCCATTATACAGCTGGAGACAAGATCAAATCATGCAAGGCTTCATATGGATACAAAAAGATTGAATTTGCTTGTTTTGGAAAGATTTGGTGCAAGGATTGAATCATTGATCAATCTTCATAATTGGAAAAGATTTGATACAAACTGTAAGCCTAATGCACTCTACTATACATAAGGAACAAAGGCGGATCAAAAAGAAGAGGCTAGAGGCGTGCAAAGGAAGAGAAATAATTGCAAAATTTTAAAGACAAAGTGCAGACCAAATTCCAAGTTGCAGACCATCTCAGGCCATTCTAACCATACCAATAAATTGATGGATGCCCCAGGATCGTGTTTCAATCGTTAGCAAGCTTCCTCACGCCCTGAAACGCATCGTAGCAGTCACACAATTTTCCTATTTTCTTGACTTCGAATATATTGATTCTGACATATTTAGCATGATTGATTGGCATATTTATAATCCTTGAGATGTTTGCAAGCTAATGACTATATTCAATTGCATTTTTTTTACTGAACATGAAATTGCCATGGCTAGGGTTTGATCTTCGTTTTTAGGGATTTCTTGTACAGGGAAAATTGGACATTAATAATGGTACCATGATGCTCGTGAGGTTGAAACGAGTTGATTGGTACCATTGGTTTTCATTTATCATGCGTGTACAGGATTTTGTAAATGCACAAGGGCTATACCTACGCTTGATGTCCGTAGGTAAAAGTCTTTTACCTAAAACGACAGAATCAATGAAGAAGACAATGGCGTGGCGGTGTGTGAGTGGCTCGTTTGAATTTCCGCGCATTTTGGGAAGCGTGGCACGTTGTTTGTATTATATTCTATTTATTTCATTATTATCACAACTAACATGGCAGCGCAAATGGTGAGGATGCTTGCCTTTGATGCACACGTCCTGGGTTCGATCCCAGGCGTGTGCATTTTATTTTCTCAACATTTTCAGGGCAATCCAGTGCTTCACCTTCTCAAGCATATTCCATACGCTCTCAACATCAGCCATTTGATGTGCTCCTGGAAGATCCAATGTGTCCACAATGAAGGTACCACCATGCGCTTGAGTCAAGCATTCATACAGGATTGGGCAAAGTCAAAAGGCCTGAGCTTATTGGGCCAAGAATTTCCAAGCAACACCCCCTCTTTGCTAATGCTATCAGGCCCATTCTATTTCTTTTCTCTAATTTATTTCTTTTATTTAATTAAATTTTCTTAATTATTTTTAACCAAAATTATTTTCTTTTTCACAAAATCATTAAATCAAGAGTTTCACAAAAAATTAGAATTAGGTTTTTATTTTATCAAATTTAATTTAATTTAGTTTAATTTAATTTAGGGAAATTCTAACTTTTTTATATATAATTAAAACCAATTAGAAAAATTAGGGTTGAACTTTTGATATAATTTTTATTTCTTTCTAAAAAAATACAAAAAAATAGGTCAATTTAATTATTTTTCTTAAATTAAATTTAATTAGTAATTAGGTTTTTATTATTATTCAATTGAGCTTTATTTTCTCAAATAACACAAAAAACGACAAAAAAAATGATTTTCCCTTTAGATTACAATTAGGCATAGTTGGGGTCAAAACCCTAATTATTTTGCATTTGATTTATCGCGCGTGTTTATTATTTTTTGCAATATTGATGTAACTGTCCACGGTATGTAATAGTTTAAATTAGGATTTTCTTTATTTATCGTCTTTTGCGGGTTTTTTTGGCTATGTAATTAATCCCTATCCCGAAGCCTTGTAATAGCGTAGGTTTATTTTCTCGCATTTTAATTCTCGTAAATATTAACTGTTTAGATGTATGTTAATAGGATTGTATGACAAGATTGCATGATAATTTAAAACGGCTAGAAAACCCTAATGTGCAAAGATAATAACTGAAATCAAATCACTCGCACATGTGCACTCCTAGGGTATACTCTCACTTCGGTTGCCTTCGGTAAACGGTCATTAAGTATAGGGTGTCTTAGTGGTTTCCCTCCTGTCTAACAAAGATCAAAAGTCCCGTTCGGAAATGTTGGCTCGAAAACGTCGCCTCGGAAATGTTGGCTCGAAAACGTCGCCTCGGAAATGTTGCCTCGAATATGATCTTAAGACTCAAGGTTTATTATTAAGATGTCATAATATTACTTTAGTGATCGTACGTCCCTTTCGAATTGACCCTTACAAATTCCAACGACGGTGCTACCTATTTCTCAATAGAGGGATAGTGCTGTCTAAAGGAAACAAGAATAGAAACGATCTTTTTTCGAGTAGGTAGATGCTAGTAGGTATTTGCTCAAATCAAAACTGTTTTTACACAAACACTTTCCAAACAAAGTTTTCAAAACAACTTGGTCACATCCTTGAGGACTGATACAAGGGTTATCACGAAGTAAAACATTTTCAAAACAAGCACACACAAGCAATTTCAAAATGAGCAAGTACCTAAGAGCCCATGGAAAACCATGGATAGAAAGGGTGCTAACACCTTCCCTTTCTATAATCTACCCCCCGTACTCCGAAACATCTCGAAACAGGTTTTTTCTGTTCTTTTTCCTTTTCCTTTGTTGGATAAAATAAAAGTCGGTGGCGACTCTTGCTTACCGCGACATTTTGCAAACACAAAACGCAAAACGCAAACCAGCATTTTCAAAAAAATAGTCGGTTCTACCACCGTATCACAGAACTGGCGACTCTGCTGGGGAGAAATAAGTGGGGTATACCTTAGGATCTAGGTCATTAAAATTGCTTCTCTTGATTATCTTGATTGCTTTACTTTTGAGGGTCTGTTTGGGGTTACTATAGATCCTAACCCAGATCTGGGGACACCTTTTAGGTAAGTAGCAATAAAATGTGAGGGAATTGTACAGCATAGACCGATACGGTTGAAGTAGTAGCTACGTTGATATGGCACATTGGTTGGTACCGGTATCCCTTATGGAGAAACGAGGAGAATACTGGGCCGCTGCATGGTGTCGTTAAGTATCAACTGACCTTAGAACCTTTAATCGACCAACTTGGCCATTAGAAAGTAGTGAGATAGCCGGCCTCAGTGTAAAGCTGAGAACTGGTTGATACTCGATGCTACACTCATTGAGACCATACTCTCGAGATAGTTTCGGCCGCAAGAAAAGATTGTGTGAGCTGAAACCATGACCGGTGGAGAATGGTCAGTGATATTGAGAACCTTTAGAACCCGGTTACTTTTCTAGGACAGGTTGAAACCAACTGAACTTCAAGAGGGTACTACCTTTGACCTCATGCAAGCCTTAAACTTAAGGGCTTTGTGTGACTTGTTTGCCTTTGCCATGCCTATTATCTGCTATACCTATTTTTTTTATCATGACATCATGCATCATAACATGGCATTCATACTTCATTATACTAACCATTTCAAAGACCAAGGGAATTTGTCTTTGTTCTATTTTGCAGATTATGGATTCTATGCGCAAAAATACCATCTGAGTCAACTTCGTGCAGATACCTGCCTAACTTAAAGAGTTAGCCTCAAGAGTTTCTGAGACTTCTATGTTCATTAAGAGACATGGTCAGCTTCTTAGCCTGGTCACCTCAAAACTTAATGAGCAGATGATGAGTGTACTTTTCAAGTTCTTTGATCCTGTGCATCATTGCTTCACCTTTCCAGATTACCAGCTGGTTTCCACCTTGGAAGAGTTCTCTCACTTACTGCGCATATCCATCCTTGAACAAGTACCCTTCACAGGTATGGAAGAGGTTCCTAGACCAGAAGACATTGCCTCAGCTATGCATCTGAAACGGGTTGATGTAGTATCCAATTCGGAAACATGAAGCGGGGTCGAAGGTTTTCTAGCCAAATTTCTGATAGATCAGGCTTAGCTATTCTGGGATAATTTGGATTTTCAAGCTTTTGAAGATGTCTTGTCTCTCCTTATCTATGGTTTGGTTCTCTTCCCGAATCCAGATTCCTTTATAGATGTGAACGCTGTCAAGATTTTCCTTTCCCACAATCCTGTGCCTACCCTACTGGGTGATATCTTGCATGCCCTTTATACTCGTACCGTGTGAAGAAGAGGAACTCTCATGTGTTGCATGTCGTTGCTGTCAAGGTGGTTTATTTCTCACCTCCTTAAGTCTGTGCTGAAGAACGAAGAAGGTTTGGGATGGTCTTACAGGATAATGTCACTTGCCCATACAGATATTCTTTGGAGTTCCCGGTTTATGGAAAACACTGTTGTTATTGATCGTTGTGGGGGGATACCCTAATGTCCCATTTCTTGGAATCAGAGGGGGTATAACCTACAATCCTTGTCTAGCTTTACGACAGTCAGGTCATGCCCGGAGGAATGGTCCCCATGAGCTACTTCTTGAGGATATTGCATTTGACTACAAGGAGGATGTTCAGGAGCACCGCCGGAGGTTTATACAAGCTTGGGGCATGGTGAACAGATCTGACCCCCAAGAGCTGGGACCAAGGACTTCCCTCCCTATGCAGCCTTACCTCCAATGGGTCTGAGCTCATGCCCAGAAGCTCGGGATGCCCTATGAAGCCGTATTGCCAGTGATTGTGGAGCCCACCAATGAAGAAGGCGTTCCTTACACGGTCCTTTATCCTTATATGGACACTGAGCCTGGGGAGTTGCAGAGGTCTTGGATTCAGCTGAAAGAGGAGAGGGATACCTACTGGGAAAAGTACCACAAGCAAGAAAGGAAGATTTTGAAGCTCATTGGGCAGCTCGAGGAAGAAAGAGTGATCAATGACTACGTCAGCACAAAGAGGAAGCGTCCATGGGACTTTTGATTTTGCTTTTTCTAGTTTAGATTTGTTTTCCATTTACTTCTTTGTAATGCCTCAAAGGCATTGTTGAACCTTTTACAAGTTATCTAATAAAGTTTGTTTATTTTTGGTTTGCAAATTTAAATTTCCCAAAGTCTTTGAAATCATTACATGTGCATCCCATTATCATGCACACCATTACAGGTACCATTACAGGTTTCTCATCTTCTTCTTTGTTTAATTCAGCAGAAATGTCTTCTGATCAAGCCATCAAAGATCTACAAGCACAGAACGCCCAATTCCAACAGATGTTCTTAAGTCTGGCTAAAGGGCGAGAGGATTTGAAGACCCTAATTCTGAAAGAGAAGAAGAAAAAGAAGAAGGTCGGTATTCTGAACATGGGTAGAAGATTCGGAGAAAGGATAAGACAATCAGCTGAGCTGACCTCCTCATCCAAAGACGGGGAGAACCAATAAAGGACAAAGGACCCTAGTCCAGCAGTTTCTGATAACGATACAGATTATGATGATGAGCAATATCCTCCTGCCGAGGATAGGTAAAAGCAACTAGAAGACCGTCTAAGTGCTATGAAGATTCAGAAGATCCCTGGTTTGGATTTTGGAGAACTAGGATTGGTATCAGGATTGGTGATCCCTCATAAGTTCAAAGCTCCGGTTTTTGCCAAGTACGATGGAGTATCCTGTCTAAAACTCCATCTCCGCTCGTACGTCCGAAAAATCCAACCTCACACTGGTGATAGAAATATGTGGGTACACTTATTTCAAGATAGTCTGTCAGGGACTCAACTTGAATGGTTTTATCAGTTGGAAGGAGCCAATGTCTGATACTGGGAAAACCTTGATGCTGCTTTTTATAGGCAGTATCAGTATAACGCCGACCTTGCTCCCACTCGTACTCAGCTCTAGGGTATGTCTATGGGTGCAAGTGAAGGTTTTAAAGACTACGCTCAAAAGTGGAGAGACTTGGCGGGAAGAGTCCGACCCCCTTTGTCTGATAGGGAGTTGGTTGACATGTTTCTAGGGACGATATCTGGTTCATTTTTCAATCATCTGATCGGCAGTTTGTCATCTGGGTTTACTGAGTTGATTTTGACTGGAGAGAGAGTAGAAGCTGGTATCCGAAGTGGTAAGATACAGAAGGATACTTCATCAAATGCAGCAGAGAAGCCTTTCACCGATAATAAAGAAGCTAGCGCAGTCTACGGCCCGAGGGGCCAAAGCAGACCTGAACACCGTCAAGCAGTAAATGCGGTAGTGATATCAAGACCCACAGTTGCTCCACAATGAAACAATCAACAAAGGGTGGAAAGACCACAGAGGCAGTTCACTCAGCTCAATATGACCCTGACTCAAATTCTACCATAATTATTGAAGACCAATCTGGTAACTCTGAGGGAGGCCCCGAAGAACCCCAACACCACTTCTCCTCATTATAACCCGAATGCTCGCTGCGCCTATCACTCCGAAAGTCCATGTCATGATACAAATAACTATTGGGCCTTGAAAAATAAGGTGCAAGACTTGATCAAAGCCAAAGAGGTTGAGTTTGACACTCCGGAGAAGCCCAACGTCATAACTTCTCCCATGCCCAAACATGGTCATGGAGTAAATGCTATAGACGATGATTTATTTGTGACCTCTATGGAAGAAATTTCTACTCCTTTGATGACAGTTAAGAAGAATTTGTTGTTGGTCGGTTTATTTCCGGGCCGTGGTGAAGGTTGCCACATGTGTTCAAATCTGCCTGCTGGTTTCCACTTATTGAAATCAGGTGTTCAGCGCCTGATGGATAACAAAGAGATCTTGTTCGAAAAGACTATGATTATGTTGGTTCTGATTGAAGAGGTTGCCATCATAACAATTTCCGCCAATCCTTCCAAGGTTTCCTCGAGAAAACCTGTTAGGATTACACCTATTCCAAGAATTGCTTCGTTAGTAATTACTGTCCCTGGTCCTATCCCATACACTTCGGATAAGGTTGTCCCTTGGCACTATGGTGTTGATGTGTATTACCATGGAGTTAAACAAAACTTAAAAAGCGAGGAAGCTGATGTTGATGTCAGCAATATTATCGGGGCTAGCAAGGTCACCACAAGCGGAAGACTCTTTTCTCCCGAGATTTCCCCTCCGACTGTCCACAAACCTGTTGTCATTCCATCTGCTAGTACATCAACTACTATCCCAGTTCATATTCCAGTTATCACCCCTGTCGCCGAGCCATATGGGACTCGGGGCAAAGAAATCATAGGCGAGCCTGCCCGGACGGAGGCACCTAAGAAGATCATCGTAGAAACCTCTAAGCATGAGATAGAGGAAATACTTAAGATTATCAAGAAGAGCGACTACAATGTAGTCGAGCAGCTGGGGCAGACCCTGTCAAAAATCTCCATGTTGTCCTTGTTGTTATTTTTTGAAGCCCATGCAAAGACTTTAATTGCATTCCTCAAAACTGCGCATGTGCCGCAGGAAACTTCAGCCGACCAGTTCAAAGATTTTGTGACTAGCCTAACTACTGACAATGGGTTAGGATTTTCATATGCAGATCTGACTGCTAAAGGAAGGAATCATAACGATGCTCTGCATGTCTCGATCGAGTGCAGGGGTACCACTATGGCCCATGTACTGTGGATATTGGGTCCTCATTTAATGTTCTGCCAAAGAAGGCATTAGACCGTACAGACTGTGAAGGTTTGATTCTAAAGCCGAGCAATATTGTGGTCAGGGCTTTCGACGGGTCAAAAAGGATGGTGCACGGGGAGGTGGACATCCCTGTTAAAGTTGGCTCCCAGACTTTTGCGTCCACCTTTTATGTGATGGATATCAGACCATCATATTCTTGCTTGTTGGGTCGCCCTTAGATTCATAAGGCTGGGGCAGTGACTTCCACGCTCCATCAAATGTTGAAATATCCAGTAAAGGGGAAGATTGTCACGCTACAAGGTGAAGAGGAGTATATAGTGAGTCATCTCAATTCCTTCTGCTACATGGAGATGGATGGGGAGTTCATTGAAACCCATTGTCAGAAGTTTGAAGAGGTCCCTCAGACTTTAGTGTCAACTGAAGTTGCTACCAACAAACCCCCGCTAAAGATGGCTTCTCTCGATGCCAGGGTTGTAATTGAAGAAGGTGGGTGTACAAATTGGGGTCATCTCCCTGATTTCACGCACAAAACTGACAAATTTGGTTTGGGATTTACTACAAGGGCTCAAAGGGCTGTTAGGCGTGCGCGGATTGGAAGACCTCCTCTGCACATCAGCAATTAGGGAGTTAATGCAATTGAAGATGGTGAAGAAGATTCAGATATCGAAAGCTGGATCTACCCAACAACCAATGGTGGATTGAACAACTGGATAGCGAAGGAATTCATACTTGTTTCTTTTATTCCACAGTAATTGACTTTTGCTTTAAGATTTGTAATAAATAGTTTGAAACTTTACAGCCCAGTGCTTTGCCCGATGCACCTTGGCTTTGCTTGTGAGGGCTTTATTATTTGTCATTTCATATATCAGTAATAAAACATTGGACGTTTCTTGCATTACAAATCTTGCGCTCTTTGTTTTTCTTTTCTGTCTCCCACTCTATTAAAACAGTTATTCTCTTACACACACTCACATATCATAATTCATATTCATATCTACTCTGGATCCCATTGATAACGACTCTGCTACTTCCAGTTATGACTTTGAAAATCCGATCAACCAAGCCAAGGACGAAGGTGAGGATGATTGTAAGATGCTTGGAGAACTTGCTAGACTGCTACTACAAGAAGAAAGGGCCATACAACCTCATGAAGAGCCAGTTGAGTCCGTTAATTTGGGTACAGAGGAAGACATGAGAGAGGTTAAGATAGGTGCAAATCTGGAGCCTAGTGTCAAGCAACGGTTGATATAGATGCTACGCGACTATGTTGAGATCTTTGCCTGGTCCTATGAAGACATGCCTGGTTTGGACACTGATATTGTGGTACACCGCCTACCAACCAAAGAAGACTGTCCACCAGTAAAATAGAAGGTTCGCCGTATGCGCCCTGAGATGTCTGAGAAAATCAAAGTTGAGGTCATGAAACAGTTTGACGCCGGATTTTTGGCTGTCACTTCTTATCCGCAGTGGGTTTCCAACGTTGTTCTGGTGCCTAAGAAAGATGGTAAGGTACATATGTGTGTGGACTATGAAGAAGTGAAAAACACAAGAAGGGGGGGTTGAATTGTAAAACTGAAAATCAATGCTATGAACAAGATATTTTTATCCTGGTTCGTTTGATCTCAAACTACTCCAGTCCACCCGTCAAGGTGATTTCGCCTCTCTCCAACGAGGTCTTAATCCACTATATTCAACTGAATATTACAAACTGCTTTAACAACTGCTAAAGCCTTCTTGATGCAAACCACAACCCAGTTTGTCAAGGAAACACTTTCTTACAAAGAAGATAAATCTAGGTGTGTGAATGTTTTCTACAAAACTGTATCACAACTGTTATGTATACACAACTTAAGCTTATGAAACTAGATTGCTAAATAATGATTGAGTAAGGAGATATGCAGCATTTAGCAAACTGAGAGAAGGAAGATTATGATTAGCTTTTAGGCGTGTAAAATGTTGGAGAGCATTAGCCAATTCAATCTTCATAGTCTTGTTTATATAGCACTGAGATTGTTGAACGTTGGAGCAATATTCTTGATTCAATGCTAATAACAAACTTTCCTTATCAAGCAGATCTTGTCTGGAATGAGGCTGTTGGTAATAATACGCTTTCAATGCACAGTACCGTTGCTTACTTAATGCATGTTCTGGCTTGGCTCATTCTGACTCCGCTTAACTGCTGATGAACTGTTGTTTTCTTTATCAGAGTGTTGAGCGCAGTTCTGTTCATCAAGCTTCAACATACACGTGAGTTAATCTTCTGATTCTGGTATTCTGATATAGCAACTTCTGATGCTGATGTCAAGAACCAATATTCTGATGCTGATTAAGTGTGCTCTTGCTGATACCTATCAGAGTTTCTGTAAAGCAGAACATAATATTTTTAGGTAGCAAATAGTTCATACATGAATCATATAAATAATATATCTTTTCATTTTGTTATCATCAAAACTTAAACATAGGGTAGTAGATTCAAACTTTGTTCTAACAATCTCCCCCTTTTTGATGATGACAAAAACTAGATATTTTTTAATTGAAAATAACGTGAAAAAGTATCAGAGGTAACTAAATGATAAGATGTATCAGAGTAAGAGGTTATCAAAGATAAGGGATAAAGAGATATCAGAGTTGAGAGATACTCCCCCTGAATTTATTGCTTCCCTTTTTAATTCCAAGAGTTCTTCAGGATCAGATTTTTTATTTGCCTTTCTTTGAACATCAGATTCTCAGAGTTTTGACTATCAGAAGCTTTAGATCAGCATATCAGAGCAGAGCTTCAGATCAGCGTATCAGAGCTTTTCTTGTCAGAGCTTTGCTTTGGGTCATAGTGTCAGAGCTTTAGTCTTCAGAGTATCATGGAGCTTTCTTGTACCTGTAGACTTAAGCAAAACAGAAAACATATTCAAGAATATCAGAGTTAGAATGTTCGAGAATTTCTGTCTTAGTAATCCGTTATTATTTAAAATATCATTCTTGTTCTCCCCCTTTTTGTCAGCAATCAAAAAGTGTAAGTGATGTGCTAAAACATTTAAGGCAGAAAAACTTGTCATATTAAAAGGTTCAGAATCAAACAAAACAGTACAACAGGTAATCAAAGAAAACATGAAAATGACATGAATGGAAAACTAAGGTTGGGGAGGAAAGCGTGTGAACAGGTTCTCCAGCATGGCTTTGATCTGATCAGCAGTCTCATTCTGCTTGTGTACCATGCTGACAACTGTGTCTATCTTGCTATCCTGCACATCCATCCTTTCTTTCATCTTCTGGTCATTTTCATCCATTCTTTGCTGCAGACGCATGTCATTCAGCTTCAGCTCTTCCAGAGTCTGCCTGTCCAAGGCAGCTTGAGAAACATCAGAAGCAGGGAGCTTCTGAGAGCTTTCTGCAACATCTTCAGCTTGACTTGCTTCAGCTTGAATAGTCTTGTCTTCTTCTGGTTGCACCTTTGAAGCTAGCTGTTTCTCAGACCATGGCTCACTATCCAGAGGGAGCACGTCTTCCTGTGGCAGCTGGCTTTCAACTTCCTTCAGCAGCTTGCTGAAGTTCTGTTGTGCCTGCTCATAGTTGATATCCTGCAACTTGAGGGCTTCAGCACGTACCCAAATTCTGAATTGTGACCAGAGCTGGTCAGAGGCAGCTGGGTCAATCATTCCAGGACAGACTTACTTCAGAGAAGCAATCCACTGCTGCAAACCTGTTTCAAAATTCATAATACCAGAGCCAACATCTGGTTGTTTTGGTTTTGGAATGGCTATCTTATTTTTCAGATCAGCAAGACGGTCAAGGATTGTTAAGTCTATGAAGGTCCTGCTGGGGTTTTCGGTGGTTTGCTTGGGAGTTGTTTGTTTTGGAGATGGAGTGGGAGAATCAGAGATAATGATTGGACTGTTTGGTGTTTTGGGAGTATTTGGTGGTGTAGATTCTGGTGAGGATGGCAGCTGGGCCATTGTGACTGTTGTTCCATATGGCAGCTGGATTGCCAGAGGTGATGGTTGAGATGAATGAGGTTCAGAAGGTGGAGGAGTTGGAGTTTCAGAGTGATGAAACTCAGGTTGAGGTGATGGTGGATGAATTTCTGGTTGAGGAGAGGGAGACGGAATTGCTGGTTGTGGAGAAGTTGTTGGAATTTCTGGTTGTTCAAGGATAAGAGGTTCTTCTAGAATGGATGAGAGAGGTTGCTGTTGTTCTGGTTGTGGAGAAGGGACAATTTGTGGTTCAGAGTTTGGATTAATGGAGGAGTGATCAGAAGTGTGTTGATCAATGTCAGACAGCACTTTGTCAATTGCTGATGTTGTTGAGATTGTTGGTTTAGGATGTTTGGTTCGGGGTCTTCTGAGTTGTAATGCCTCAGAAGGGTCATCTTCTGGTTCAGTTTCATCTATTGTTGGGATGGGGATTGAGATTCTATGAGAGGTTGGAGGTGGAATTGATTCAGCTCTTCTTGCATTGCCAGAATCCAGTCATTATCCAGAAGTGCTTCATCAATAGAAGAAGGTTCAATCAGAGACACAAGTCCCATGAGTGTTCCTTCAGAGTTTTTGAAGCTTGCTCTTGTTCTGATTGGATCTTCCTTTCTTCCTAAGATAGTCTCTTATGGGTGATCCAAGCTGCTTCTGGGTAATCTCTTCTGAGGTTGATCAGCAGCTGTTGTAGGATTTCTAGCAGTGCTCCTTTCAGACGTTGAAGGAGTGTTTGTGTTGAGAGCTTCTGATGACTTGTCTTCAGAACCTGTAAATTCAATTTCCATACCTGCAAAAACTTCATTCTGCTTATCATCAAAACGAACACTGATTGATTCTTCCACAATCTGTGTTTCTGTATTGTATACTCTGTACCCTCTTGAGCGTTCAGAGTATCCTAACATAATACACTTCTGTGCTTTAGAGTCAAACTTGTTCAAATAATTCTTTGTATTTAACATAAAACAGGTACATCCAAATGGATGAAAATATGAAATGTTGGGCTTTCTGTTCTTCCACAATTCATATGGAGTCTTTTCCAGAATAGGTCTTATTGAGATTCTATTCTGAATGTAGCACACTGTGTTTATCGCCTCTGCCCAGAAGATCTTAGCAACGTTTGTCTCATTGATCATGGTTCTGGCCATTTCTTGCAATGTTCTGTTCTTTCGTTCTACAACTCCATTTTGTTGGGGAGTTCTAGGACAAGAGAAATCATGCAGAATACCTCTGTCATTAAAGAATGACTCAAAATCTTTGTTTTCAAATTCTCCACCATGATCACTTCTTACTTTAACGATTCTAAGATCCTTTTCATTCTGAACTTGGTTACAGAAGGTAACAAACACAGAGTGTGACTCGTCCTTGTGTCTTAAGAACTTTACCCATGTCCATCTGCTATAGTCATCTACGATTACTAACCCATACTTCTTGCCACTGACTGAAGCAGTTTTAACTGGTCCAAATAAGTCAATGTGCAGAAGTTCTAATGGCTTAGAGGTAGAAACAACATTTTTAGATTTAAAAGAAGGTTTTGCAAACTTTCCTTTCTGACATGCTTCACACAGAGCATCTGAATTGAACTTCAGATTAGGAAGTCCTCTGACCAGATTGAGTTTGTTAATCTGAGATATTCTTCTCATACTAACATGCCCCAATCTTCTGTGCCAGATCCACTGCTCGTTGTTGACAGACAGAAGGCACTTTACATTCTGACTTTTTAGTTCAGAAAGTTTGATTTTGTAAATGTTGTTTTTCCTCTTACCATTAAACAGGATAGTCCCATCATTCTGACTAACAGCTTTACATGATTTTTGATTAAAGATTATATCATAACTGTTATCACTTAATTGACTTATGGATAACAGATTATGCATTAATCCATCTACTAGCAGAACATTATTAATAGAGGGAAGATTTACATTACCTACAGTTCCAGAGCCAATTATCTTTCCCCTCTGATTGCCTCCAAAGCCAACGTGGCCTCCAGGCTTAAGTTCCAGGATTTGGAACATATGCCTTCTTCCCGTCATGTGTCGCGAGCAGCCAGAGTCCAGGTACCATGACTGGTGTTTCTGACTTGCTGCTAAAGATATCTGCAACATGTATTATTTTATCCTTAGGTACCCAGATTTTCTTGGGTCCTGATTTGTTAGTTTTACCAAAACTCTGGTTGAATTTTGGTTTCACAGAGTACTTATTGCTAGTGTATTTAATATCATGTGTGTGACCATACACAAAATTTGAATTCAGAAGAGTGTGTTTAATGGTTAAGTCCATGACATTCTTTGGTGTAGGAACCTTACCTTGGTATCCTATTCCTTTCCTGCCGTTTCTGCTAACTCCATAGATCATTGAAGCCATTTTGCTTCTATCTATGCTTTTAGCGAGGAACTTCTGGAAATTGTGATCATACTCCTTGATGATCTCATCAGCGTTGCTGGGAGTTTCAGAAATTGGTTCCTTCTGAGAGTTTTGTAAAGTGTTCTCTAATTTTGAAATCTTACTTCTCAGCTCAGAATTCTCCAATTTAAGACTCTCAGTCTTATTAGAGTCAGATTCAAGATTCCTTTTCAGGTCTCTGAATTTAACTCTAATTTGTTGATACCTTTCCAGGATTTCATTAAGGCTTTCAGCAAGTTCAGCCTTGGTAAAATTAACAGCAAAGTTAGGAAATACCTCTTCAGTGTCTAATTCAGAGTCTGATTCAGAAGCTTCACTATCTTCTGAAATGTTAGCCATGAGAGCTATGTTTGCCCTCTCATCATCTGATTCTGAGTCAGCTTCAGACGAGTCAGAGTCATCCCATGTAGCCATGAGACTTTTCTTCTTTTCTCTTCCAAACTTCTTTTTGGGCTTTTCCCTCTGAAGCTTTGGGCAGTCACTCTTGTAGTGTCCTTGCTCATTGCACTCATAGCAGATGATGTCCTTGGTGTTTGACTTTTTGCTACTTGAGGAGCCTTCAGATCTTCTGTATCCAGAGGAAGAATTTGTCCTTCTGTATCTGGAAGAGGACTCGTTCTGATCAGATCTTCTGGGATTCCTGAACTTCCTTTGTCTTTGCTTCCACAGTTGATTTACTCTTCTGGAGAGGAGGGAGAGTTCGTCTTCTTCTGATGAGGATCCATCAGATGTTTCTTCAACTGCCTGCAAAACTTTAGACTCATATTTTTTGTTAGATTTCAATGCTAAAGGCTTACCTTGCTTCTGAGGCTCGTCAGCTTCTAGCTCTATCTCATGACTTCTGAGGGAGCTGATAAGTTCCTCCAGAGTGATTTTGTTGAGATCTTTTGCTAGCTTCAGAGCTGTAACCATTGGTCTCCACTGCTTGGGTAAACTTCTGATGATTTTCTTGACATGGTCAGCAGTAGAGTATCCTTTGTCCAGAACCTTGAGACCAGCTACCAGAATCTGGAATCTTGAGAACATTGTTTCAATGGATTCAGATTCTTCCATTTTGAACGCCTCATACTTCTGAATGAGCGCCAGAGCTTTAGTTTCTTTGACCTGAACGTTGCCCTCATGCGTCATTCTGAGTGAGTCAAAAATGTTCTTTGATGTGTCTCTGTTGGAGATCTTTTCATATTCAGTATAGGAGATGGCGCTGAGAAGGATGGTTCTGGCCTTGTGGTGATTCTTGAAGTCACGCTTTTGTTGGTCAGACATTGTTTTTCTATTAATCTTCTGACCGCTTGCATTCACAGGGTGCGTGTATCCATCTGTCACCATATCCCACAGATCAGCATCATGTGCCAGAAAGAAGCTTTCAATTCTGTCTTTCCAGTAATCAAAGTTTTCTCCATCAAAGACTGGAGGTTTGCCGCTGAATCTGTCTCTGTCCTCATGGTTGTCATTGCTGGTGTGAGAATAGTTTCCTGCCATTGTGTTTTTCTGACGCTGGATCTTGTACTGACACGGTTAAGTGTTTTTAGCTCAGAACCAGGCGCTCTGATGCCAATTGAAGAAGTGAAAATACAAGAAGGGGGGTTGAATTGTAAAACTGAAAATCAATGCTATGAACAAGATATTTTTATCCTGGTTCGTTTGATCTCAAACTACTCCAGTCCACCCGTCAAGGTGATTTCGCCTCTCTCCAACGAGGTCTTAATCCACTATATTCAACTGAATATTACAAACTGCTTTAACAACTGCTAAAGCCTTCTTGATGCAAACCACAACCCGGTTTGTCAAGGAAACACTTTCTTACAAAGAAGATAAATCTAGGTGTGTGAATGTTTTCTACAAAACTGTATCACAACTGTGATGTATACACAACTTAAGCTTATGAAACTAGATTGCTAAACAATGATTGAGTAAGGAGATATGCAGCGTTTAGAAAACTGAGAGAAGGAAGATTATGATTAGCTTTTAGGCGTGTAAAATGTTGGAGAGCATTAGCCAATTCAATCTTCATAGTCTTGTTTATATAGCACTGAGATTGTTGAACGTTGGAGCAATATTCTTGATTCAATGCTAATAACAAACTTTCCTTATCAAGCAGATCTTGTCTGGAATGAGGCCGTTGGTAATAATACGCTTTCAATGCACAGTACCGTTGCTTACTTAATGCATGTTCTGGCTTGGCTCATTCTGACTCTGCTTAACTGCTGATGAACTGTTGTTTTCTTTATCAGAGTGTTAAGCGCAGTTCTGTTCATCAAGCTTCAACATACACGTGAGTTAATCTTCTGATTCTGGTATTCTGATATAGCAACTTCTGATGCTGATGTCAAGAACCAATATTCTGATGCTGATTAAGTATGCTCTTGCTGATACCTATCAGAGTTTCTGTAAAGCATAACATAATATTTTTAGGTAGCAAATAGTTCATACATGAATCATATAAATAATATATCTTTTCATTTTGTTATCATCAAAACTTAAACATAGGGTAGTAGATTCAAACTTTGTTCTAACAGACTATAGAGATCTGAACAGAGAAAGCCACAAGGATGATTTCCCACTTCCTCATATCGATGTTCTGGTCGACAACACCATGAAGCACAAAATCTTCTCCTTTATGGATGGTTTTTCTGGTTACAATCAGAACAAGATGGCTCCCGAGGACATGGAGAAGACAACCTTCGTTACACAGTGGGGCACCTTCTTTTACAAGGTAATGCCCTTCGGGTTGAAGAATGTTGGGGCAACTTATCAGCTCGCCATGGTTGCTTTGTTCCATGACATGATTCACCATGAGATTGAGGTTTATGTTGATAACATGATAGCTAGTTCCCAGAATGAGGAAGAGAACCTTGATCATCTCCAGAAATTGTTTGACCAGTTGAAGATATACAAGCTGAGATTGAACCCAAACAAGTTCACCTTCGGGGTAAGGTCTGGTAAGCTACTGGGTTTCATCGTCAGTGATAAGGGTATTCAGGTGGACCCTGCCAAGGTAAAAGTCATACAGGAGATGTCGGCTCCCCACACATAAAAGGAAGTTAGAGGATTTTTGGGACATCTAAATTACATCGCCAGGTTCATTTCACACCTGACCGTTACTTGTGAGCCAATCTTCAAGCTGCTGAAGAAAGATCAAGTGGTAAAATGGAATGATGAATGTCAGACCGCTTTCGAAAGAATCAAGGAATACCTCTAAGAGCCACCAATTTTGATGCATCCAATTGAAGGAAGACCTTTGATCTTATACTTGACAGTACTGGATGGTTCAATGGGGTGTGTGTTGGGGCAGCATGACGAGTCTGGCCGAAAAGAGCACGCTATTTACTACCTTAGCAAAAAGTTTACCGACTGTGAGACCTGATACTCATTGCTCGAGAAAACTTGTTGTGCTTTGGCATGGGCTGCTCGTCGGCTGAGACAGTATATGCTGACTCACACTACCTTGTTGATATCAAAAATGGATCCAATCAAGTATATTTTCGAGAAGCCCGCTCTCTTCGGAAGGATAGCAAGATGGAAAATGATCCTAACCGAGTACGACATCCAATACACAACCCAAAAAGCAATCAAGGGGAGTGTATTGGCGGATCATTTGGCGCATCAGGCCGTGAATGACTACCAATCCATGAATTTTGAGTCCCCGGATGAGAACATCATGTTGGTGACCGACTGTGAAGAACCTGGACCGAATGAAGGACCCGAGGAGGGATCCCTATGGTCTATGTATTTTGATGGAGCATCAAACACATTGGGTAATGGCATTGGAACTGTAATTATATCTTCTGATGACTGTCATACTCCGTTCACCGCCCGATTATGTTTTAACTGCACCAACAATATGGCGGAGTATGAAGCATGTATCCTAGGTCTTCGAGCTGCTATTGACCTGAGGATTAAATTCTTGAGTGTATTCGGAGATTCTGCTCTGGTGATCAGTCAGATCAAAGGCGAGTGGGATACGAAGCACCCAAATATTATTCCTTACAAAGAATATATACTGACATTGCTCCCACATTTTGAGGAGATAACCTTTGAACACTTCCCGGGAGAAGAGAACCAGCTGGCGGACGCATTAGCTACCATGTCTTCTATGTTCAAGGTCAGGTGGGACAATGAAGCTCCCCAGATTACCATCGAGAGGTTGGATGAACCCGCACATTGCTGTGACATTGAGACTGAAGAGGTAGCAGATAAACCCTGGTTCCATAAGGTAAAGAGGTATCTTGAAGCTCAAGAATACCCCGAGGGGGCATCTGTTAATGACAAGAAATTTATGAGAAGGTTCGCAGCGAAGTTCTTTCTTAGCAATGGGATCCTCTACAAGCGTAACCATGATTCAACCTTACTGCGATGTGTGGACAGAAGCGAGGCAGAAAGGATCATGGCAGAGTTACATGAAGGTACCTTCGGAACTCATTCCAGTGGACATACCATGTCAAAGAAAATCCTACGAGCAGAATATTACTGGTCCACTATGGAAGCTGACTGTTATCAGCATTCTCGAACCTGTCATAAGTGCCAAGTCTTTGCAGATAAGGTGCATGTACCTCCATTTCCCATGAATGTTTTAACAGCCCCTTGGCCTTTCGTAATGTGGGACATTGATATGATCGGCGAGATCAGACCTACTGCGTCCAACGGGAATCGCTTTATTCTGGTGGCTATTGATTATTTCACGAAGTGGGTCGAGGCAGCTTCCTTTGCTACAGTAACCAAGAACATCGTGGCGCGGTTTATCCGACACAATCTGATATGTCGATATGGTGTACCAGAGAGAATCATTACGGACAATGGTACAAATCTCAATAATACAATGATCACCGAACTCTGCAAATAGTTCAAGATTCAGCATCATAACTCTTCTCCCTACCGGCCGAAGATGAATGGGGTTGTTGAAACGGCTAACAATAATATCAAGAAGGTTGTGCATAAGATGACGGTGACCTATAAAGACTGGCACGAGATGTTTCCATTCGCTCTTCATGGGTACCGCACCTCAGCACGGACGTCAATAGGGGTAACACCCTACTCTTTGGTATACGGCATGGAGGCGGTCCTACCCATCGAAGTCTAGATACCCTCTCTCAAGATTATGAAGGATGCAAGTTTGAACGAAGAAGACTGGATCCAAACTCGGCTTGATCAGCTGAATCTAATTGATGAAAAGAGGCTTACTGATATTTGTCATGGTCAGACGTATGAGAAGCGAATGATCAAGGCATTTAACAAGAAAGTCAGACGCCAAGAATATCAAGTCGGGGATCTGGTGATCAAACGCATCATACTTCTGCAAGGTGATCCCAGGGGCAAATGGACCCCTACATACGAAGGGCCATTTATGGTTAAGAACATTTTCTCGGGAGGAGCTATGATTCTAACCACCATGGATGGTGACGACCTTCCTCACCCCGTCAATGCAGACATAGTGAAAAAATACTACGCCTAATCAAAGACCCGCTAGGTTGACTGGCCTAGGCAAAAATAAGGGCTTCCTGGCGAACCAAAAGGGTTCGGGCAAAAGTAAGGGATGAAAATGAAAAACTGTACACCCGGCAAGTCGAAAACCTGAAAAGGCGACTTGGGCAAAAAAGGGTATCCCGGTGGACTGAAAACCTGAAAGGGAGGTCCAGGAAAAAATTAGGGATCGAAGCGTAACACTATGTCTCATTGGATCATCTTGCAACCAGACTTCGGTATCGACTATCAAGCTCGGACGGCGCCAATCATTCTGATCTACCTTCGACCAAGCGGCAAAGTGATGAGACACTCGAAGATATAAGGGCAATAGCAGAGTTAGAACCCAGTGGGATTGTTTCATATAGCTGTTTTTCTTTCTTTTTCACAAATTATATAATTTCTGTTTCCTCAGCGGCGTTCTCTTACTAGGACGTCAGCCTCTTTGTACAAAACGCATGTTACAGGCCAATTTCAAAAAATCAATACAATTCATTTTCACAAGAAATTTCAACTTGTTTTTTCTTTTTCTGTTTTGTTTTGCAAGAACGTCCAATGAGTCATTTTTTATATATGCATTTGAAAATAATTGTTTCTCATAAATATTTACATAAGAAACAAAAGACAATTACTCGTAATTCCAGGAACAGGGGCAAACAAGAAGTGTCCAAACCGTACAGTTGCTCTACCCACCTGGTATAGGGATAGAGCCAGCTTGAGAATATGACCAAAGGTATATACACTCCCCGCAGAGTAAGGCATATCCGAAGACAATGGTGTTAGCTCTCCCCAGCCGAGGTTCATAATCACGAATGAGCCGGGAAAATTCTCCCCAAGCAGAGTTTATCTATCATCAGCAATAGAAGTTCACCCCCAGCTGAGTTTATTTCTCCAAATCAGCAGATCTTCCAACCGAGTATCTCTCTTCCCTGCAGAGTCATTCTCCCACAGGATTATTCTCAAAACAGAGTCTCTCCCGGCGGAATATTCTCGAACAGAACGGACGCAAGTCTCCATATAATCATCTTTGGTCACTATCCCCAGCGAGAACGAAGAACTCAACTCCTTATACTCTCCAACATCAGTCCAGGATTTATTCTCCCTAGCCGGAGAATATCACAAGAACATTGCATATCCATACATCGTGGCATGCGCATACGCATCATGCAACACAATCTCATTTATTTTGGGAACATCATTACTCAATTCATTTCATACATCATGACATTACATACGACTAACTCTTTACCTTTCAGGGAAAGATGCAATCAAGTTCTGACAATGTTTTCTCTAGTTCGGTCAAACCGACACTAAGGTTTATATTCTAGTTGAAGACATTTTAAGACTTTCATCCGGGCCAGCTGAATCGCCACTAAGATTCCCCTGATTTCTATGTCAGTCAAAGTTAATTCGAGACCTCTCCCGGGATCAGTCAAATCGACACTAAGATTTCTCTCCCAGTTGAAGTTCCCACAAGATTCCCCTGGTTCAGTCAAATCGATACTAAGATTTCTATTCCAGTTCAAGCTTTGAAGCCCGGAAATCATCCGGAAAACAGCTTAACCCTTAGCAAGTTATTGTGAAGCCTGGAAATTGACCAAATAGCAGTACAAGATACCATGAAGCCTAGAATCGACCATACAGTGGTATAAGACACCGTGAAGCCTGGCGCACGACCAGATAACGATATAAGATACTATGAAGACTGGAGCACGACCAGATAGCGGCAAAGGACACTGAAACTTGGGACACGACTAGATAACAGTATAAGGTACTGTGAAGCTTGGAATTCGACCAAATAGCAGTTTACTCGGTCAATTACTATGAAGCCCGGAAGTCGACCGGATATTAGTATGCCTTAAATTCAAGTTGAAACCCGGATGCGACCGGATAACCACCTAATTCCTTCTAAAGCCTGGAGCACGGCCAGATAAGAATTGAGAAATTGCAAAACCTGGAGCACAACCAGATAGCAAGTTTAATCTCATCTCCCCAGTAAGTCACTGTAAAACCTGAAGCACGACCAGATAGCAGTGCATTTTCACCTCCTCAACTAAGAGATGATTCCCCAGTAGAGTAACGAACAACTGAAGCTCCTAAAATTCTACTTCCACCAAGACAGGGACCAGCGTGTCCTAGCGAAATCCTCCTCAACAACAGGTATACGGGTCTCGCAAAGGAATCTCTTATGCGATCAAAAATTCTTCGAATGTCATCTTTAAGCCCATCTTCCGTCATTGACTTCCAAACGGCATCTATAAGCCCATTCCTGATATCACAAGACAAGTACCACTTCATGCGAGTGCAAATTTCTGGGCACTCTAGTGTTCAATCATCTTCCACCTTCAGATCACGAAAGGCAGACAAGTCAATCTACATCCTCAGGTTTAAGAAGATTGAACAGGGAAAGTTGTTGTACCCCAAAATTTTCCCTCCCATATGTCTCAATACATGTCAAGTGAGCTCCTCAAATTGCTCAAGGAAGCCCAAGGGTTGGCCAAACAAACTCTCTCCTAAGGCAGTGTACCTCAAATTAGGGTTTCATTTTTCATCAAGATGCTTGAGTCCAAAGGATCCCAAATGCTCACCATTGTCCTAATATGTTCTCAAGATTATCCATGTCAAGTTTCAAGCCTTGCAGAGAAAATTTGCTCAGTCAATTGCTCAAAGGCCTGAAAATTGATTGTGCTAGGGCAAAAGTCAACTACGGCCCACATACAGTCAAACTTCAAGATTTTTTATCAACATCCTCATTCGGATGTATTATTCATCATATGATCAAGTTTTGATCATGATTCATCAAGGATTGCTCACAATTCATCAAAACCCAAAAGTTGCTAAATTAGGGTTTTGTAGGAAAAGTTAACTCAACTTTAACCAAGCATAACTTTCTCATACTTTATCAAAAATGACCCATAGAAAGCTCATTTTGAAGAGGATGTAATTCCCTACAATTCACATTCATCTCCCAAGTTCAAAATATGCACTCACAAGAAGATATGAATTTGGACATTATAGGTCATTTTGAAAAGTCAACAAAAACATCTTTTGGGTCAAAGCTTCATAGATGAACATGGAAGACTCAATTTAGATGAGACAAAAAGGGTTGCTTAGAGGACATCTTAAGCTTTCTAAAAAGTCCAAGAACACGTCTCTAGGGTCAAAATTGAGATAGTTGTGCAATGGCCAAGTTGACCCTTTTTGCAAAATTGCCAAAAGTCAAATGTGTCCAAAATTGCATTTTTTGCTAAATGGGCCCAACTTTTTATGCTTACAATGAGTTTGTAATGTGACCCACGACCCATGAGCCCTTCCACTTATCATTCTTTTATATTTGTTATTTATTTTGATTTTATTTCATTTAAATCAAATAAAATCAATATAAAATAGTGAAAATATCAAAAATCATTAAAACCTTGAGATTTTGTGCATGATTAGGTCCATTATACAGCTGGAGACAAGATCAAATCGTGCAAGGCTTCATATGGATACAAAAAGATTGAATTTGCTTGTTTTATAAAGATTTGGTGAAAGGATTGAATCATTGATCAATCTTCATAATTGGAAAAGATTTGATACAAACTGTAACCCAAATGCACTCTACTATACATAAGGAACAAAGGCAGATCAAAAAGAAGAGGCTAGAGGCGTGCAAAGGCAGAGAAAGAATTGCAAAATTTCAAAGACAAAGTGCAGACTAAATTCCAAGTTGCAGACCATCTCAGGCTATTCTAACCATACCGATCAATTGCTAGACGCCCCAGGATCGTGTTTCAATCGTTAGCAAGCTTCCCCACGCCCTGAAACGCATCGTAGCAATCACACGGTTTGCCTATTTTCTTGAATTCGAATATATTGATTCTGACATATTTAGCATGATTGATTGGAATATTTATAATCCTTAAGATGTTTGCAAGCTAATGACTATATTCAATTGCATTTTTATTAACTGAACATGAAACTGCCATGGCTAGGGTTTGATCTTCGTTTTTAGGGATTTCTTGTACAGGGAAAATTGGACATTAATAATGGTACCATGATGCTCGTGAGGTTGAAACGAGTTGATTGGTACCATTGGTTTTCATTTATCATGCATGTACAAGATTTTGTAAATGCACAGGGGCTATACCTACGCTTGATGTCCGTAGGTAAAAGTCTTTTACCTAAAACGACAGAATCAATGAAGAAGACAATGGCGTGGCGGTGTGTGAGTGGCTCATTTGAATTTCCGTGCATTTTGGGAAGCGTGGCACGTTGTTTGTATTATATTCTATTTATTTCATTATTATCACAACTAACATGGTAGCGCATATGGTGAGGATGCTGGCCTTTGATGCACACGTCCTGGGTTCGATCCCAAGCGTGTGCATTTTATTTTCTCCACATTTTCAGGGCAATCCAGTGCCTCACCTTCTCAAGCATATTCCATACGCTCTCAACATCAGCCATTTGATGTGCTCCTGGCCAAATCCAATGTGTCCACAATGAAGGGACCACCATGCGCCTGAGTCGAGCATGCATACAGGATTGGGCAAAGTCAAAAGGCCTGAACTTATTGGGCCAAGAATTTCCAAGCAACACCCCCTCTTTGCTAATGCTATCAGGCCCATTCTTTTTCTTTTCTCTAGTTTATTTCTTTTATTTAATTTAATTTGCTTAATTATTTTTGACCAAAATTAATTTCTTTTTCACAAAATCATAAAATCAAGAGTTTCACAAAAAATTAGAATTAGGTTTTTATTTTATCAAATTTAATTTAATTTAGTTTAATTTAATTTAGGGAAATTCTAACTTTTTTATATATAATTAAAACCAATTAGAAAAATTAGGGTTGAACTTTTGATTTAATTTTTATTTCTTTCTAAAAAAAATACAAAAAAATAGGTCAATTTAATTATTTTTCTTAAATTAAATTTAATTAGTAATTAGGTTTTTATTATTATTCAATTGAGCTTTATTTTCTCAAATAACACAAAAACAACAAAAAAATGATTTTCCCTTTAGATTACAATTAGGCATAGTTGGGGTCAAAACCCTAATTATTTTGCATTTGATTTATCGCGCGTGTTTATTATTTTTTGCAATATTTATGTAACTGTCCACGGGATGTAATAGTTTAAATTAGGATTTTCTTTATTTGTCGTCTTTTGAGGGTTTTTTGGCTATGTAATTAATCCCTATCCCGAAGCCTTGTAATAGTGTAGGTTTATTTTCTAGCATTTTAATTCTCGCAAATATTAACTGTTTAGATGTATGTTAATAGGATTGTATGACAAGATTGCATGATAATTTAAAATGGCTAGAAAACCCTAATGTGCAAAGATAATAACTGAAATTAAATCACTCGCACATGTGCACTCCTAGGGTATACTCTTACTTCGGTTGCCTTCGGTAAACGGTCATTAAGTATAGGGTGTCTTAGTGGTTTCCCTCCTGTTTAACAAAGATCAAAAGTCCCATTCAGAAATGTTGCCTCGGAAATGTCGCCTCGGAAATGTTGCCTCGAATATGATCTTAAGACTATAAGGTTATTATTAAGATGTCCTAACATTGCTTTAGTGATCGCACGTCCCTTTCGAATTGACCCTTACAAATTCCAACGACGGTGCTACCTATTTCTCAATAGTGGGATAGCGCTGTCTAAAGGAAACAAGAATAGAAACGATCTTTTTTCGAGTAGGTAGATTCTAGTAGGTACTTGCTCAAATCAAAACTTTTTTCACAAAAACACTTTCCAAACAAATTTTTCAAAACAACTTCGTCACATCCTTGAGGACTGATACAAGGGTTATCACGAAGTAAAAGATTTTCAAAACAAGCACACACAAGCAATTTCAAAATGAGAAACATCTCGAAAAAGGTTTTTTATGTTCTTTTTCCTTTTCCTTTGTTGGATAAAATAAAAGTCGGTGGCGAATCTTTCTTACCGCGACATTTTGCAAACACAAAACGCAAACCAGCATTTTCAAAAAAACAGTCGGTTCTGCCACCGTATCACAGATCTTATCAGAGTTACTAGGAACTTCTGGACATTTTCTTTATGATCCTTTTGTAATTTATTTTCTAGTTTAGAAATGGTTTCTTTAAGCTCAGAGTTTTCCGATCTCAGTTTCTTAGTTTCTTCAGAGTTAGAAACTATATCCTTTTTCAGGTTCTTGTTGTTGACTCGAAGTTGCTGATATCTCTCATGAATTTCGAACAGACTTTCTTCTAATTGAGATCTAGAAATGTTAGAGAATACCTCTTCTACCTCTGAGTCTGATTCAGATTCAGATGATCCAGAGTCATATGATAAGTTTACCATTTGGGCTATATTGGCTCGTTCATCTTCTGATTCTGTTTCAGCTTCCAAAGATTCTGAGTCATCCCACGTTGCCATAAGACTTATATTATTATCTTTGGAGAACTTATTTTTAGGCATTTCTTTTTGTATATTTGGACAGTCGCTTTTGTAATGGCCTGCTTCGTGGCATTTGTAACAAACAGTGTCTCTGTTACTTGATTTTCTGTATCCAGAAGATGATTCAGAAAGATTCCTTATTCTTCTGGGAGTTCTGAACTTCCTCTGCCTATGTTTCCACAACTAATTGAATCTTCTGGAGAGAAGATATAGTTTGTCTTCTTCTGAAGAGGATCCACCAGAGTTTTCTTCTTTTTCCTGCAAAACTTTAGGTTTATATTTTTTATTATATTTAAGAGCGAGAGACTTACCTTGCTTTTGGGGTTCATCTTCTTCTAGTTCTATATCATGACTTTTCAGGGAGCTGATAAGTTCTTCAAGAGAAATTTTATTCAGACCTTTGGCTAGTTTTAATGATGTAACCATGGGTCTCCATTTCTTGGGTAAACTTCTTATGATCTTATTTACATGATCTGTTTTGGAGTACCTTTTGTCCAGAACTTTCAATCCTGCAACCAGAGTTTGAAATCTTTAGAACATTGTCACAATAGTTTCTTCTTCTTCCATTTTGAAATCTTCGTACTTCTGGATGAGTGCAAGAGCTTTGGTTTCTTTGACTTGCATGTTTCCTTCATGCGTCACTCTCAAGGAGTCAAACATGTGTTTTGTTGAATCTCTGTTTGTGATCTTCTCATACTCTATGTACGAGATAGCACTCAAGAGAATTGTTTTGGCCTGTGATGATTTCTAAATTATCTCTTTCGATGATCTGTCATTCTTTTTTTGTCAATCTTCTGACCGATTTTATCACTAAGATGAATATAGCCATCAGTCACCATATCCCATAGATCAACATCATGATCTAGAAAGAAACTTCTTATTATGTCTTTCTAGTAATTAAACTTTTCACTGTCAAATATTGGGGGTTTGCTGCAGATTCTGTCTTTCTCATCATGATAATCATTACTGATGATCTGAATTGGTCCCACCATAGTGTTTTTCTGGCTTGGATCTTTTTCTAACACGGTTAAGTGTTTGTACTAAAAACCAGGTGCTCTGATACCAACTGAAGAATGGAAAAACACAAGAAGGGGGGGTTAAATTGAGATTAAAACTTAAAACAAAAGACATGTTGGTTATCCTGGTTCGTTTGAACTTAAACTACTCTAGTCCACCCGCCAAGGTGATTTATCCTCTCTCAAACGAGGTCTTAATCCACTAATAAAACTTGATTACACAAATACAATGACAACTGTCAATGTATTCTTGAGTCTAAACCACAACTCGTTTTTCTCAAGTAATTACAAAGTAATAATTGAAAGGTGTGTACAAATATGTTTTCTAACAAATACAATATCACAAACGTGATGTATTACACAATAGAGGAGCACAAGGTAGAACAGGATAATTATGTTTTTTCTTTTCGTGCATAGTAGTTATGTCTCTGATATCTTCTTGACGTCTTCTTTAAATAGGAAATGCATGAGAGACATACGAAGATGCTTTTGGAAGGTTAAAGAAATGTAGTAAATGTACTTTCCAAACATAGAGATTCTTGTCTTCTTTCAGCTATTACTATTGATTAGCCATGAATAAATCGTAACACTTCATATCATGATCACATCAGAAGATGAATGTTACCGTTAAGACTCCTTTGCTTTCCAGAAATTTACATATCAAAATATCAGAGTTCTTGTATCACAACGTTGGTGCATTCGGAAGTTGTAACATAGAACTTCTTCATTTAGTGTTTTACACGGATTTGCTTCTAAGTATGTTGTGTATGAACAGATCTTCAAAATGAAACTCTATTATCTTCTTACATCAGAACTTCCAGGGATGTAGAATAAAACTATGTTCTAGCAGATCTTTTCTCATCTACTATGCTTCTTACATCAGAACTTCTCTGCATATTAAAATACTTTATTAGAGAGCATACATGTTCTTTATATATATCATGTGTTTGTTATCACCAAAACTCTTATAGAGATGTAGAACAAAACTATGTTCTAACAATCTCCCCCTTTTTGATAATGATAAAAACTTGTATATTTTGATAGAATACTTAAAGAACATATAGCATAGAAGTCTCCCCCTAAGTTGGATACTCAGATGAAAAAAATACTTCCCTGAAGATTTATGAATAGAGCTTTGAGAAGGAGTCAAAATATCTTATATCCTCTCCCTTTTTGTCAAGAATCAAAAAGTAGTAACAACACGAGAAAAATAGAAGATTAAGATGAAGCAACGAGTAAAAGCAAACAAAATATTCAGATCTTCAGATGTTTCTGTAATGTTTGTGACATCATTTTATGTATTTGTCTGAGATTCTTCTGATGCTGTGTCCTCAGTACTTTTACCAATAGTTCCAGAGCCAATAGTCTTTGCTTTATGATTGCCTCTGAAACCTACATATCCTCCAGATTTAAATTCCAGGCTTTGGAACATATGCTTTCTTCTCGTCATGTGTAGAGAGAATTCAGAGTCTAGTTGTTAAAAGTGGTGTTTCAACCTTGCTATTAAAAATATTTTCAACATAGATGATTTTATCCTTTGGTACCCATATCTTTTTGGGTCCATGATTGTTAGAGTTTCCAAAGTTCTGTTAGAATTTTGGTTTAGCAGAAAATGCCTTACTAGTATATTTTATATCATGTGTATGTCCATAGGTGAAGTGAGAACAAAGCGATGTATGTTTTATGACCATATCCTTAACTTTCTTAGGTTGAGAGACTTTATCCTTATATCCTATCCATTTTCTGCCATTTCTTCAAACTCCATAGATCATTGAAGTCATCTTTCTTCTATCTATGTTTTTAGCAAGAAATACTTGAAAGCTATGATCATATTCCTTTATGATCTTATCAGAGTTACTAGGAACTTCTGAGACAGTTTCTTTCTGAGCCTTTTGTAATTTATTTTCTAGTTTAGAAATTGTTTCTTTAAGCTTAGAGTTTTCCGATCTCAGTTTCTTAGTTTCTTCAGATTCAGAAACTAGATCCTTTTTCAGGTTCTTCTTGTTGACTCGAAGTTGCTGATATCTCTCAAGAATTTCTGACAGACTTTCTTCTAATTGAGATCTAGAAAAGTTAGAGAATACCTCTTCTACCTATGAGTCTGATTCAGATTCAGATGATCAAGAGTCATATGAAAAGTTGACCATTTGGGCTATATTGGCTCGTTCATCTTCTGATTCTATTTTAGATTCAGAAGATTATGAGTCATCCCACGTTGCCATAAGACTTTTCTTCTTATCTTTGGAGAACTTCTTTTTAGGCATTTCTTTCTGTAGATTTGGACAGTCACTTTTCTAATGGCCTGCTTCGTTGCATTTTTAGAAAACAATGTCTCTGTTACTTAATTTTCTGTATCCAAAAGTTGATTTAGAAAGATTACCTATTCTTCTGGGAGTTTTGAACTTCCTCTGCCTGTGTTTCCACAACTGATTGAATCTTTTGGAGAGAAGATATAGTTCGTCTTCTTCTGACGAGGATTCACCAGATTTTTCTTCTTTTGCCTGCAAAACTTTAGGTTTATATTTTTTATTAGATTTGAGAGCGAGAGACTCACCTTGCTTCTGGGGTTCATCTTCTTCTAGTTCTATCTCATGACTTCTCAGCGAGATGATAAGTTCTTCAAGAGAAATTTTATTCAGACCTTTGGCTAGTTTTAATGATGTGACCATGGATCTCCATTTCTTGGGTAAACTTCTTATGATCTTCTCTACATGATCTTCTGTGGAGTACCTTTTGTCCAGAACTTTCAATCCCGCAACCAGAGTTTGAAATCTTGAGAACATTGTCACAATAGTTTCTTCTTCTTCTTCCATTTTGAAAGCTTCTTACTTCTGGAAGAGTGCAAGAGCTTTGGTTTATTTTACTTGCATGTTGCCTTCATGCATCATTCTCAAGGATTCAAACATGTGTTTTGTTAATTCTCTGTTTGTGATCTTCTCATACTCTATGTACGAGATAGCAATCAAGAGAAATATTTTGGCCTTGTGATGATTTCTAAATTCTCTCTTTTGATGATCTGTCATTCTTTTTCTGTCAATCTTCTGACAGTTTTCATCACTAAGATAAATATAGCCACCAGTCACCATATCCCATAGATCAGCATCATGAGCTAGAAAGAAACTTTTGATTATGTCTTTCTAGTAATCAAACTTTTCACTGTCAAATATTGGGAGTCTGCTGCTGATTTTGTCTTTCTCATCATGATAATCATTGTTGATGATCTTACTTGTTCTCACCATAGTATTTTTCTAGCTTGGATATTTTTATAACACAGTTAAATGTTTGTGCTCAGAACCAGGTGCTCAGATACCAACTGAAGAATGGAAAAACACAAGAAGGGGGGTTAAATTGAGATTAAAACTTAAAACAAAATACACGTCGGTTATCCTGATTCGTTTGAACTCAAACTACTCTAGTCCACCCACCAAGGTGATTTCGCCTCTCTCAAACGAGGTCTTAATCCACTAATCAAACTTGATTACACAAATACAATGACAATTGTCAATGTCTTCTTGAGTCTAAACCACAACCCAATTTTCCCAAGGAACTACAAAGTAATAATTGAAAGGCTTGTACAAATATGTTTTCTAACAAAAACAATATCACAAAAGTGATGTATTACACAATAGAGGAGCACAAGGTAGAACTGGATAATTATGTTTTTTCTTCTTCTTGCGCAGTAGTTATGTCTCTGATATCTTCTTCACGTCTTCTTTAAATAGGCAATGCATGAGAGACATACGAAGATGCTATTGGAAGGTTGATGAAGTGTAGTAAATGTACTTTGTAAACATAGAGATTCTTGTCTTATTTCAGTTGTTACTATTTATTATCCATGAATAAAATGTAACGCTTCAGAGCATGATCACATCAGAAGATGAATGGTACCATTGAGTCTCATTTGCTTTCCAGAAATTTACATATCAGAATGTCAAATTTCTTGTTTCACAATGTTGGTGCATTCAGAAGTTGTAACATAAAACTTCTTCATTTAGCGTTTTACACAGATTTTCTTCTAAGTATGTTGTGTCTGAACATATATTCAAAATGAAACTCTCTTATCTTCTTACATCAAAACTTCCAGGGATGTAGAATAAAACAATGTTCTAGCAGATCTTTTCTCATCTACTATGCTTCTTACATCTGAACTTCTCTGGATATTAAAATACTTTATTAGAGAGCATATATGTTCTTTATATATATATATATATATAAATATATAATATATATATATATATATATATATATATATATATATATATATATATATATATATATATATATATATATATATATATATATATATATATATATATATATATATATATATATATATATATATATATATATATATATATATCATGTGTTTATTATCATTAAAACTCTTACATGGATGTAGAACCAAACTATGTTCTAACAATCTCCCCCTTTTTGATGATGACAAAAACTTGTATATTTTGATAGAATACTTAAAGAACATAAAGCATAGAAGTCTCCCCCTAAGTTGGATATTCAGATGGAAATAAAATACTTCCCTGAAGATTTCAGAATAGAGCTTTGAGAAGGAATCAAAAATATCTTACATCCTTCCCATTTTTGTCAAGAATCAAAAAGTAGTAACAACACGATAAAAATTGAAGATTAAGATGAAGCAACGGGTAAAAGCAAAATAGTTTTTCAGATCTTCTGAGTTGTCTTTTCTGGATGGGATCTTCAGATGTTTTTGTAATGTTTGTGACATCATCTTCTTTATTTGTTTGAGATTCTTCTGATGGTGTGTCCTCAGTACTATTACCAATAGTTCCAGAGCCAATAATCTTTCCTTTATGATTGCCTCTGAAACCTGCGTATCCTCCATATTTAAATTACAGGCTTTGGAACATATGCTTTCTTCTCGTCATGTGTAGAGAGCATCCAGAGTCCAATTATTAAAATCGGTGTTTCAACTTTGCTGTTAAAAATATTTGCAACATAGATGATTTTATCCTTTGGTACCCATATCTTTTTGGGTCCATGATTGTTAGAGTTTCCAAAATTCTGTTTGAATTTTGGTTTAGCAGAAAACGCCTTACCAGTATATTTTATATCATGTGTATGTCCATAGGTGAAGTGAGAATAAAGGGGTGTGTGTTTTATGACCATATCCTTAACTTTATTAGGTTGAGATACTTTACCCTTATATCTTATCCATTTTCTGCCATTTCTGCTAACTCCATAGATCATTGAAGCCATCTTGCTTCTATCTATGTTTTTAGGAAGAAATTTTTTAAAGCTATGATCATATTCCTTTATGATCTTATCAGAGTTACTAGGAACTTCAGAGTCAATTTCTTTCTGAGCCTTTTGTAATTTATTTTCTAGTTTAGAAATTGTTTCTTTAAGCTAGAGTTTTCCAATCTCAGTTTCTTAGTTTCTTCAGAGTCAGAAACTAGATCCTTTTTCAGGTTCTTGTTGTTGACTCGAATTTGTTGATATCTCTCAAGAGTTTCTGACAGACTTTCTTCTAATTGAGATCTAGAAAAGTTAGAGAATACATATTCTACCTCTGAGTCTGATTCAGATTCAGATGATCCAGAGTCATATGATAAGTTGACCATTTGGGCTATATTGGCTCATTCATCTTCTGATTTTGTTTCAGCTTCAGAAGATTCTGAATGATCCCACGTTCCCATAAGACCTTTCTTCTTATCTTTGGAGAACTTCTTTTTAGGCATTTCTTTATGTAGATTTGGACATTCGCTTTTGTAATGGCCTGCTTCGTTGCATTTGTAGCAAACAATGTCTCTGTTACTTTATTTTCTGTATCCAGAAGATGATTCAGAAAGATTCCATGTTCTTCTGGGAGTTCTGAACTTCCTCTGCATGTGTTTCTACAACTGATTGAATCTTTTGGAGAAAAGATATAGTTCGTCTTCTTCTGACGAGGATCCACCAGAGTTTTCTTATTTTTCCTGCAAAACTTTAGGTTTATATTTTTTATTAGATTTAAGAGGGAGAGACTTACCTTGCTTCTGGGGTTCATCTTCTTCTAGTTCTATCTCATGACTTCTCATGGAGCTGATAAGTTCTTGAAGAGAAATTTTATTCAGACCCTTGGCTAGTTTTAATGATGTGACCATGATCTACTGTGGAGTACCTTTTGTCCAAAACTTTCAATCCTGCAACCAGAGATTGAAATCTTGAGAACATTGTCACAATTGATTCTTGTTCTACCATTTTGAAAGCTTCGTACTTCTGGATGAGTGCAAGAGCTTTGGTTTCTTTGACTTGCATGTTGCTTTCATGCATCATTCTCAAGGAGTCAAACATGTGTTTTGTTGATTCTCTGTTTGTGATCTTCTCATACTCTATGTACGAGATAGCACTCAAGAGAATTGTTCTGGGCTTGTGATGATTTCTAAATTCTCTCTTTTCATGATCTGTCATTCTTTTTCTCTCAATCTTCTGACTGTTTTCATCACTAAGATGAATATAGCCATCAGTCATTATATCCCATAGATTAGCATCATGAGCTAGAAAGAAACTTCTGATTATGTCTTTCTATTAATCAAACTTTTCACCATCAAATATTGGGGGTCTTCTGCTGATTCTGTCTTTCTCATCATGATAATCATTGTTGATGATCTGACTTGGTCCCACCATAGTGTTTTTCCTGCTTGGATCTTTTTCTAACACGGTTAAGTGTTTGTACTCAGAACCAGGTGCTCTGATACCAACTGAAGAATGGAAAAACAAAAGAAGGGGGGTTAAATTGTGATTAAAACTTAAAAAAAAAGACACGTTGGTTATCCTGGTTCGTTTGAACTCAAACTACTTCAGTCCACCCGCCAAGGTGATTTCTCCTCTCTCAAACGAGGTCTTAATCCACTAATCAAACTTGATTACACAAATACAATGACAACTGTCAATATATTCTTGAGTCTAAACCACAACCCATTTTTCTCAAGGAAATACAAAGTAATAATTGAAAGGCGTGTACAAATAGGTTTTCTAACAAAAACAAAATAAAAAAAGTGATGTATTACACAATAGAGGTGCACAAGGTAGAACTGGATAATTATGTTTTTTCTTTTTCGTGCGCAAGAGTTATGTCTCTGATATCTTCTTCACGTCTCCTTTAAATAGGAAATGCATGAGAGACATACGAAGATGCTTTTGGAAGGTTCATGAAGTGTAGTAAATATACTTTCCAAACATAGATATTCTTGTCTTCTTTCAGCCGTTACTATTGATTAGCCATGAATAAAATGTAACTCTTCAGGACATGCTCACATTAGAAGATGAATGTTACCGTTGAGATTCCTTTACTTTCTAGAACTTTACATATCAGAATATCAGAGTTCTTGTTTCACAATGTTGGCGCATTCAGAAGTTGTAACATATAACTTCTTCATTTATCATTTTACACGGATTTGCTTCTAAGTATGTTGTGTTTGACCAGATCTTTAAAACGAAACTCTCTTATCTTCTTACATCAGAACTTCCAGGGATATAGAACAAAACTATATTCTAGCAGATCTTTTCTCATATTTTATGCTTCTTACATGAGAACTTCTCTTCATATCAAAATACTTTATTATAGATCATATATGTTCTTTATATATATCCTGTTTTTGTTATCATTAATACTCTTATAGGATGTAAAACCAAACTATGTTCTAACATATTGAACTTCCTAAACAAATCATTGTTGTTCTTTCTCTCTCTCTCTCTCTCTCTCTCTCTCTCTCTCTCTCTCTCTCTCTCTCTCTCTCTCTCTCTCTCTCTCTCTATATATATATATATATATATATATATATATATATATATATATATATATATATATATATATATATATATATATACATATATATATATATATATATATATATATATATATATGTGTGTGTGTGTGTGTGTGTGTGTGTGTGTGTGTGTGTGTGTGTGTGTGTGTGTGTGTGTGTGTGTGTGTGTGTGTGTGTGACTAATTAGTATTAACAAATACTTTGGTTATTTAAAAGTGCTTTGTTGATTACCTTACAATCTATTAGATTGTAGGAGGCTTTTCATGACAACAATTCTATAAGGAAAATCTGAAAAATTAGGTGCACACCAAGTGTTTGATAAATTGTTTCACTTAGTTTTGCAAACTACACAGTAAGTGCTCGATTAATTGCTTTACTTAGTTTTATCATTTGTTCCAGTGGATATTGATTGGTCTTTTAATTGTAAAATAATTAATTAAGAAATTTATTGTATTAAGACCTTATTATCATCATTCAATTAATTCATTGATATTGTACACAAATCCGAGCCTCTAATAATCGGTTCGGTTTGGACGACTCTTGATCTAGGATACCACTTTCGCTTGCCATAGTTTTTTCTTAATTTTTAAAACAAGTTTTTTAAGCAATATTTTTCATTGGGGATCTATTGACCCCTCTAGATAAGTTGTCATCGTCTAATAGTTTCGAATATGCATGATACATATGGTTCGTGTTTTAATTCGATTGCGATGAACGCATTATGAGTTAGCAACTTGTTGGATTTTCTTGTGTTTTCATGTGACATTTTGCTTTCGTTGTCATTGCATCCCATTCGATTCTAAGTATTATGGTAATGGCCTCACGTCACATTTCTTTACATTAAGGTTACTTTATGTTCTCATTACATTATGATATATCTACTTTGTTTATTAAAATGTGATGTATGTTTCGTTATTGCTTCTTTTTTGTTGAGTTTATGTTTCATATTTTGATTTGGTTGTAACGATCGCGTTTCATACTAGCAATTTTTTGTTGGTACAACATTTCAATTTTATTGCATGTAAATCAGATTTATATTTTGTGTAGACGACTTTGAATTTACACCCTCACGTTACGTGAATTTAATTTGCATCCTCGCAATACGTGAACTCAACATGTGTCCTTGCGTGACAATTCGTGTGTGATGTTATCCCGTATGTTTACTTTATATATGTTGTGATATGGTGGCAGAACCGACTGTTTAATACTGGTTTGTGTTTTGCGTTTTTTGTTTGCAAAGTGTTGCAGTAAGCAAGAGTCACCACCGACTTTTATTTTACCCAACAAGGAAAAGGAAAAAAGAACAGAAAATACCTTTTTCGAGATGTTTCTGAGTACGGGGGGTAGATTATAGAAAGGGAAGGTGTTAGCACCCTTTCTATCCATGGTTTTCCATGGGCTCTTAGGTGCTTGCTCATCTTTTTAAATTGCTTTTGTATGTGCTTTGCTTTTGAAAAAAAGTTTTACTTCGTGATAACCCTTGTATCAGTCCTCAAAGGTGTGACGAAGTTATTTTGAAAATTTGTTTAAAAAGTGTAAGTGTGAAATTTTTTGATTTGAGCAAGTACCTACTAGCATCTACCTACTCGAAAAAAGATCGTTTCTATTTTTGTTTCCTTTAGACAGCACTATCCCACTATTGAGAAATAGGTAGCACTGTCATTGAAGTTGTAAGGGTCAATTTGAAAGGGACGTACGATCACTAAAGCAATGTTAGGACACCTTAGTAATAAACCTAGAGTCTTAAGGTCATATTCGACGCAACATTTCCGAGGCAACATTTCCGAGGCAACAATTGAATGGGACATTTGATCTTTTTAGACAGGAGGGCAACCACTAAGACACCCTATGCTTGATAATCGTTTACTGAAGGCAACCAAAGTGAGAGTATACCCTAAGAGTGATATGTGCGAGTGATTTGTTGTCAGTTATTTATCTTTGCACATTAGGGTTTTCTAACTGTATTAATTTGTCATGCATTCTTGTCATACAATCCTATTAGCATACATCTAGACAGTTAAATATTTGCAGGAATTAAAAATGCGAGAAAGTAAATCTACGCTATTACAAGGCTTCGGGGAGGGGGATTAATTACATAGCCAAAAAACCGGGAATTTAAACAGTAAATAAATCCCTAAATTAAACTATTATAAACCATGAATAGTTACAAAATACCGGTCAATATAATTAACACACGCGCGATGAATCAAATATGAAACGACTAGGGTTTTGACCCTTGACTAAACCTATTTCCGATTGATTAAAAAAATGTTTTTTGTCATGTTTTGTTATTTAAGAAAATAATGAAATAGTTAAATTAAAAAAGAAAATCCTAAGTTCTAATTAATTTTGAGTTAAGAAAAAATAAATTGATTCAATCTAAAAAACCTATTTTTGTATTTTTATTTAATTGAGAAAAATAAAAGAATCAAATCTAGAATTTAACCTAATTTCTATTTGATTTTATTTATAAAAAAAACAAGTTAAAATTTCCCTAAGTTAAATTACACTAAATTAAATTAACAAAATTAATTTTGATAAAAAAATCTAATTCTAATTTTTGATTCCTTGATTTTATGATTTTATGAAAAATAGTAATTAATTGTCAATTAAAATAAATAAAAGAAATATTAAAAGAAAAAATAAGAAAGAAAAAATTAGAAGTGGGCCTGATGTCATTTAGTAATTCTGGGGGTATGATTTTGAAATTTTGGGCCCAAACAAATCCAAACCCTTTTGACTTCGCCTGATCTAGTGCGTACGTTGACCTGGTGCGTATGGTGGTCCTTCAATGATGGCACGTTGGATCTTGGCTGAAGATGCATTTGGTGGTTGGATTTGGATGGCATATGGTGGACGCTTGAGGCTGCAGTGTACCGGATCTCATGAAACAAAATAATATGAACAAAGGTTGGGACCTGGGGATCGAACCCAGGTCCTTATGCTCGCTCCCAATACCACGCTGCCAGCTGAGCTGCTTTGTTTATTTGTATATATAATCAAACAAAATAAATATAATACAAATTGAACACTTGGTCTAAAAAACGCATGAATTTCAAATCGTCCACTCATGTACTGACGCCTTCATCCTCTTCCCCAAGGACTGTTTCCTTAGAGGGGACTTTTACCTACAGCCAAATTCGTCGCTATAGGCTATAGTGATAGTCTTTTAGCATGGCTACAAACCTGCAAATTTACAAAATCTACCATAGGCAATATAAATCAGTTCCACGCATACAGATCAACTCGTTTTGATCTCACGAGTACGATGGCATCCTTCTTTTGGCCTAATTGTACCTGTATTAAGAAACCCTAAAATATAACCTCAAACCCTAGCAATGGAAACTATCAATATATGCGCTGAAACATCAATTAAACCAATTCAATACGTTGCAAACATGATAACAAACACATACATACCATTAAAACATGTTTATAATGCAAGAATCGTGATAATCGAATTTTGAAAGAGAAGCAAATTGTGACGGTCGTGCAGCGCGTTTTTGGACTTGTGGAGGCTTGGTGATGCTTGCAATCGCTTCAGAGGATGGCCAAGAGTTGATTGGTGGCTTTGATTCTCCTTGAATCGTCCTCTAAATTGAAAATCGATCCACACTTTTTTATTCAAAAATTTGAGTTTGCTTGGTCCCTTTCACGACCTTAATCCTCTTTTTCTTGCCTTGGCTATGTTCTGTATATGTAATGGAATACATTAGGTCAACAAAAACGAGCTAAATCTTGGTCCATTATGAAGATTTGATTTGGTCTTTATCCTTGTATGATATCTTTATATATCAAGCCAAATCATGCCAATTTTGGTTCAATTTGTTTTGCACGTTTTGGATATGATTTGTCAGCATAATTGGACTTGATTCCACCCAAAATCTGATCACAAAACAAATCTTTAATATTTTTTGCTATTTATTTGATTTAATTTAATTTTTAAATGGTAAAAATCAAAATAAAATCAATAAATAAGGCAATAGATGTGTATGTGCTGATTTGGATCGTGGACCATGTCATAAGCAAGATTCAATCATGATAAACTAGGCCCATTTGACAAAAAAATGTATTTTTGAGCACATTTGACTTTTGGCAATTTTACAAAAATGGTCAACTTTGACAAGGCATATCTCCTCCAATTTTAATCCTAGAGAGGTGTTCTTGGACTTTTTAGAAAGCTTAGAATGTCCTCTAAGCAACACTTTTGGTCTCATCTCAATTGAGTCTTCCATGTTCATGTATGAAGCATTGACCCAAAAGGTGTTTTTATTGACTTTTCAAAATGACCTATAATGTCAAAATTCATATCTTTTTGTGAGTGCATATTTTGAACTAGGGAGATGAAGATGAATTGTAGGTAATTTCATCCTATTCAAAATGAGCTTTGGATGCGTCATTTCTGATAAAGTATGAGAAAGTTATGCTTGGTCAAATTTGAATTGACTTTTCCTACAAAACCCTAATTTAGTAACTTTTGGGTTTTGATGAATTGTGAGCAATCCTTGAGGAATCATGATCAACCTTTGATCAAATGATGGATAATAATTAAAAATGATGATGTTGACCAAAAATCTTGACGTTTGACTGTATGTGGGCCACAGGTTACTTTTGACCTATCATAGTTGATTTTCAGGCATTTGAGCAATTGACTGAGAAAACTTCTTCGGCAAGGCTTGAAACTTGACATGAATGATCTTGAGAACCTATTATTAAAATGGTGAGCATTTGGGTCCTTTGTGGTTCACACATCTTGATGAAGATGGAAACCCTAATTTGAGGTAGATTGCCTTAGAAGAAGGTTTGTCTGGTCAACTTTTGAACTTCCTTGATCAATTTGGGGACCTCACTTGACATTTGTTGAGAAATATGGGAGGGAAAATTTTGGGGTACAACAGCTGCCCCTGTTCAATCTTCTTAAACCTGGATATGTAGATTGGCTCGTCTGTCTTTCGTGATCTTAAGGTGGAAGATGATTGAACACTAGAGTGCCCAGAAATTTGCACTCGCATGAAATGGCACTTTGATTTATGATATCGGGAATGGGCTTACAGATGCAATTTTGAGGTTGCTAGAGAATTGTCGGAGATGGGCTTAAATATGCCATCCAAAGAAGTGTCGATCGCATAAGAGATTCCTTTGCGAGGACCAGTATACCTGTTGTCGAGCAGGATTTCGCTGGGGAATGCTGGTCTCTGTCTTGAGAGAAATAGAGTTTTAGGAGCTTCAGTTGTCCGTTGCTCTACTGGGGAATAATTCCGATTTGGGAAGTGGAAGTGAACTGTGTGTTTGGTCAGGGTATTTGTTGCATCGCGACTTTTTGGTGAAATATGAAATCAATTGTGTTTGATCAGGTCCCGGTCTTACAGTGTTGTGAACTGCTGTCTAGGGATGAAAGACGAAGAAATCGGATAGTAAGGTTATGAGAAGGAACCTGGATAGTAGGGTTTGAGAAGGAACCTGGATAGTAGGGTTACTTCGATATGAAAGCCTGGATGGTAGGGCTTGAGAAGAAACCTGGATAGTAGGGTTACTTCAATATGAAAGCCTGGATAGTAGGGTTGTGAGAAGGAACCTGGGTAGTAGGGTTACTTCGAGATGAAAGCCTGGATAGTAGGGCTGTGAGATGGAACCTGGATGGTAGGGCTTGAGAAGAAACCTGGATGGTAGGGTTACTTCGAAATGAAAGCCTGGATAGTAGGGCTTTGAGAAGGAACCTGGATAGTAGGGTTACTTCGATATGAAAGCTGAGATAGTAGGGCTGTGAGAAGGAACCTGGGTAGTAGGATTACTTCGAGATGAAAGCCTGGATAGTAGGGCTGTGAGAAGGAACCTGGATGGTAGGGTTACTTCGATATGAAAGCCTGGATAGTAGGGCTGTGAGAAGGAACTTGGATAGTAGGGTTACTTCAATATGAAAGCCTGGATAGTAGGGCTGTGAGAAGGAACCTGGATAGTAGGGTTACTTCGATATGAAAGCATGGATAGTAGGGCTGTAAGAAGGAACCTGGATAGTAGGGTTACTTCGAGATGAAAGCCTAGATAGTAGGGCTATGAGAAGGAACCTGGATGGTAGGGTTAATTCGAAATGAAAGCCTGGATAGTAGGGTTGTGAGAAGGAACCTGGATAGTAGGGTTACTTCGATATGAAAGCCGGGATAGTAGGGCTGTGAAAAGGAACCTGGATGGTAGGGCTTGAGAAGAAACCTGGATAGTAGGATTACTTCGATATGAAAGCCTGGATAGTAGGGTTGTGAGATGGAACCTGGGTAGTAGGGTTACTTCGAGATGAAAGCCTGGATAGTAGGGCTGTGAGAAGGAACCTGGATAGTAGGGTTACTTCGATATGAAAGCCTGGATAGTAGGGTTGTGAGAAGGAACCTGGATAGCAGGGTTACTTCGAGATGAAAGCCTGGATAGTTGGGCTGTGAGAAGGAACCTGGATAGTAGGGTTACTTCGAGATGAAAGTACGGATAGTAGGGCTGTGAGAAGGAACCTGGATAGTAGGGTTACTTTGATATGAAAGCCTAGATAGTATGGCTGTGAGAAGGAACCTGGATGGTAGGGTTACTTCGAGATGAAACCTTGGATAGTAGGGCTGTAAGAAGGAACCTGTATAGTAGGGTTACTTCGATATGAAAGCCTGGATAGTAGGGTTGTGAGAAGGAACCTGGATAGTAGGGTTACTTCGATATGAATTTGGATAAAACTGCAGAGGGAACCTGGGTAAGGTTGCTTTTGTTGCGCCGATGATTACTCTGTTTAGCTTCGAGTGTTGATCATGGGCTTGCTGGAAATAGTTGATAATAACTGCCTTTCCTGAATACAAATACAGGGTTAGTTATGTGTGATGCATGAGATGCATTGTATGATGATGTTCTCAAAATAAATGAGACTATGTCATATGTGACGTATGCATATGTCATGATGTATGAACATGAAATGCTAACGTAATAATCTGAGTCCGGGAAAGTAAATCCCTGACTGCTGTTTGGAGAGTGTGAGAAATGGTATTCTTGACTACTATAAGAAACCACATATCCTCTATTTATGTTGGAGATGGTGGACAAAGACGCCTATGCTGGGGATTTGCCCTTTGTTTACGGATATCTTGTCGGAAGAGACCCTATTTAAGGACAACTTTACGGGAGAATAACTCTGTTAGAGAGGAGATACTCTGTTGATAGATCTGCCGATTTGGAGAAATAAACTCAACTGGGGATGAATTTTCGTTGCTGGTGATACTGAATTTTGTTGGAGATTGAATTTCTGCTGGTGAGAGAAATAAACTCTGCTTGGGGAAAAATTTACCAACTCACTCGCGATTGCGAACCTTAGCTGGGGAGAGTTATGTCCAGTTCAGGAAAGCTACCATTACTGTCTTTGGATACCTTTTACTTTGTGGGGAGTGTATGTACCACTACTCATGTTCTCAAGTTGGCTCTATCCATGTACCTGATGGGCAGAGTAACTGTAGGTTTTGGGCACTTCTTGTTTGTCCCTGTTCCTGGAATTACGAGTAATTGCCTTTTGTTTCTTATGTAAATATTTATGAGCAGCAATCATTTTCAAATGCATATATCAAAAATGAATCATTGGACGTTCTTGCAAAACAAAATAGAAAAAGAAAAAACAAGTTGAAATTTCTTGTGAAAATGAATTGTATTGATTTTTTAAGTTGGCCTGTAATAGGCGTTTTATACAAGGAGGCTGGCGTCCAAGTAAGAGAACTCCGCCGAAAGATAGAAATTACAATTTGTGCTAAAGAAAGAAAAAAAGCTATGTGAAACGATCCCATTGGGTTCTAACTCTGCTATTGCCTTTATATCTTCAAGCGTCTCATCACTTTGCTACTTGGTCGAAGGTTGATCAGATTGATCGGCGCCGTCTGAGCTTGATAGTCGATACCGAAGTCTGGTTGCAAAATGATCCAATGAGACATAGTGTTACACTTCAATCCATAATTTTTGCTTGGACCACCCTTTCGGGTTTTCAGTCCACCGGGATACCCTTTTTTGCCCAAGTCGCCTTTTCAGGTTTTCGACTTGTCGGGTGTACAGTTTTTTTTATCTTCATCCCTTACTTTTGCCCGAACCCTTTTGGTTCGCCGGGAAGCCCTTATTTTTGCCTAGGCCAGTTAACCTAGCGGGTCTTTGATTATGCGTAATATCTTTTCACTGTCTGTATTGACGGGGTGAGGAAGGTCGTCACCATCCATGGTGGTTAGAATCATAGCTCCTCCCGAGAAAATGTTCTTAACCACAAATGGCCCTTCGTATGTGGGGGTCCATTTGCCCCTGGGATCACCTTGCGGTAGTATGATGTGTTTGATCACTAGATCCCGGACTTGATATTCTTGGCATCTGACTTTCTTGTTAAAAGCCTTGATCTTCCGCTTTTGAAACGTCTGACCATGAAAGATAGCAGTAAGTCTCTTTTCATTGATTAGATTCAGCTGATCAAGTCGGGTTTGGATCCATTCGTCTTTGTTCAAACCTGCATCCTTCATAATCCTGAGAGAGGGTATCTGGACTTCGATGGGTAGGACTTCCTCCATGCCATACACCAAAGAGTAGGGTGTTTCCCTTGTTGACGTCCGTGTTGAGGTACGATACCCATGAAGAGCGAATAGTAACATCTCGTGCCATTCTTTGTATGTCACTGTCATCTTCTGCACAATCTTATTGATGTTCTTGTTAGTTGCTTCAACAGCGCCATTCATCTTCGGCCGGTAGGGAGAAGAGTTATGATGCTGAAACTTGAACTGTTTGCAGAGCTCGGTGATCATTGTGTTATTGAGATTTGTACAGTTGTTAGTAATAATCCTCTCTGGGACACCATATCGACAGATCAGATTGTGCCGGATGAACCGCGCCACGACGTTCTTGGTTACTATAGCGAAGGAAGCTGCCTCAACCCACTTTGTAAAATAATCAATTGCTACCAGAATGAGGCGATGCCCGTTAGACGCAGTAGGTCTGATCTCGCTGATCATGTCGATGCCCCACATTGCAAAAGGCCAAGGAGTCGTCAAAACATTCAGGGGAACCAGAGGTACATGCACCTTATCAGCATAGACTTGGCACTTGTGACAGGTTCGAGAATGCTGATAACAATCGGCTTCCATAGTGGACCAGTAATATCCTTCCCGTAGGATTTTCTTTGCCATGGTATGTCCACTAGAATGGGTTCGAAAGTGCCTTCATGTAATTCTTCCATGATCCTTTCTGTCTCGCTCTCGTCTACACATCGTAGTAAGGTTTAATCATGGTTACGTTTATAGAGGATTCCATTACTGATGAAGAACTTCGCAGCGAATCTTCTCAAAACTTCTTATCATTAACAGATGCCCTCTCGGGGTATTCTTGAGCCTCAAGATACCTCTTTACCTTGTGAAACCAGGGTTTATCCGCTACCTCTTCAACGTCAATGTCACAGCAATGTGCGGGTTCATCCAACCTCTCAATGGTAATCTGGGGAGCCTCATTATCCCACCTAACTTTGAACATAGAAGACATGGTAGCTAGCGTGTCCGCCAACTGGTTCTCTTCTCGCGGGAAATGTTCAAAGGTTATCTCCTCAAAGTGTGAGAGCATTGTCAGTACATACTCTTTCTAAGGAATAAGATTTAGGTGCTTCGTATCCCACTCGCCTTTGATCTGACTTATCACCAGATCAGAATCTCTGAATACACTTAAGAACTTAATCCTCAAATCAATAGCAGCTCGAAGACCCATGATACACGCCTCGTACTCCACCATATTGTTGGTGCAGTTAAAACATAATCGGGCGGTGAATGGAGTATGACAGCCCTCGGGAGATATAATTACAACGCCAATGCCATTACCCAATGTGTTCGAGGCTCCATCAAAATACATAGACCATCGGGATCCCTCCTCGGGTCCTTCATCCGGTCCAGGTTTTTCGCAGTCAGTTACCAACATGATATTCTTATCTGGGAACTCGAAATTCATGGACTGGTAGTCATCCACGTCCTAATGCGCCAAATGATCCGCCAATACACTCCCCTTGATTGCTTTTTTGGTTGTGTATTGGATGTCGTACTCAGTTAAGATATTCTGCCATCTTGCTATCCTTCCGGAGAGAGCGGGCTTCTCGAAAATATACTTGATCGGATCCATCTTTGATATCAACAAAGTAGTGTGAGTCAGCATATATTGTCTCAGCGGTGAGCAACCCATGCCAAAGCGTAACAAGTTTTCTCAAGCAATGAGTATCGGGTCTCACATTAAGGTAATAAATGGCGTGCTCTTTTCGACCAGACTCGTCATGCTGCCCCAGCACACACCCCATTGAATTGTCTAGCACTGTCAAGTATAATATCAAAGGTCTTCCTTCAACTGGAGGCATCAAAATGGGTGGTTCTTGAAGGTATTCCTTGATTCTTTCGAAAGCGGTCTGGCATTCATCATTCAACTTTACCACTTTATCTTTCTTAAGAAGCTTGAAGATTGGCTCACAAGTAGTAGTCAGATGTGAAATGAACCGGGCGATGTAATTCAGACGTCCCAAGAAACCTCTAACTTCCTTCTCTGTGCGGGGAGCCGGCATTTCTTGTATGGCTTTTACCTTTGCAGGATCCACCTGAATACCTTTTTCGCTGACAACAAAACCCAGAAGCTTACCAGACCTTACCCCGAAGGTACACTTGTTCGGATTCAACCTCAGCTTGTACGTCTTTAACCTGTCAAACAGTTTCTAGAGATGATCAAGGTGCTCTTCCTCAGTCTGGGACCTGGCTATCATGTCATCAACATAAACCTCGATCTCGTGGTTAATCATATCGTGGAACAAAGCGACCATGGCGCGCTGATAAGTTGCCCCAGCATTCTTCAACCCAAAAGGCATTACCTTGTAACAGAAGGTGCCCCACTGTGTAACAAAGGTTGTCTTCTCCATGTCCTCCGGATCCATCTTGATCTGGTTGTAGCCAGAAAAACCATCCATAAAGGAGAAGATCTTGTGCTGCGCGGTGTTGTCGACTAGAACATTAATGTGAGGAAGTGGGAAGTCATCCTTGGGGCTTGCCCTGTTCAGATCTCTGTGGTCCACACACATCCGTACCTTACCGTCCTTCTTAGGTACCGGAACGACATTGGCACCCACTGTGGATAAAAAGTGACAACTAATAATCCTGCGTCGAACTTTTTCATGACCTCTACCTTGATTTTCTCTAACATTTCAGGGCGCATACGGCGGATCTTCTACTTTATCGGAGGGCAGTCTTTTTTAGTCGGCAGGCGATGTACCACAATATCAGTGTCTAAACCAGGCATGTCTTCATAGGACCAAGAGAAGATCTCAACATAGTCGTGTAGCATCTGTATTAACCGTTGTTTGATACTAGGCTCCAGATTCGCACCTATTTTAACCTCTTTCATGTCTTCTTCTGTATCCAAATTCACTGATTCAACTAGCTCTTCATGAGGACGTATGGTCCTTTCTTCCTGCTGTAACAGTCTAGCAAGTTCTTCAGGCACCTCACAATCATCTTCACCTTCGTCCTCGGCTTGGTTGATCGGATTTTAGAAGTCATAACTGGCAGTAGCAGAGTTGTTATCAATGGGATCCATAGTGGATATGGATCTGCAGTATGATACGTGAGTGTGTGTAAGAGAATAACTGTTTTTGATAGACAGAAAAAGAAAAACAAGGAGCGCAAAATTTGTATGCAAGAAACATCCAATGCTTTATTAATGATATATGAAATGACAAATAATAAGCCCTCACAAGCAAAGCCAAGGTGCCTCAGGCAAGGCACCGGGCCATAGAGTTTCAAACAGTTTATTACAAATCTTAAAACAAAAGTCAATTACTACGGAATAAAAGAAACAGGTGTGAAGTCCTTCGTCGTCCAATTGTTCGGTCCACCATTGGTTGTTGGGTAGATCCAGCTGTCGATGTCTGAATCTTATTCATTGTCCTCAATTGCATTAACTCCCCGATTGCTGATGTGTAGAGGAGGTCTTCTGGCTCGAGCGCACCTAACAGACCTTTGAGCCCCTGTAGTAAAGCCCAAACCAAATTTTTCAGTTTTGTGAGTGAAATCAGGGAGCTGACCCCAATTGGTACACCCACCTTCTTCAACCACAACCCTTGCGTCCTTGAGAGAAGCCATCTTCAATGGAGGTTTGTCGGTAGTAACTTCAGTTGATGCCAAGACCTGAGGGACCTCTTCGAATTTCTGACAAGGATTTTCTATGAATTCCCTGTCCATCTCTATATAGTGGAAGGAATTGAGGTGACTCACCATATATTCTTCTTCACCTCGCACTGTGACAATCTTCCCCTTCACCGGGTACTTTAGCATTTGATGGAGCGTGGAAGTAACTTCCCCAGCCCTATGGATCCAAGGACGACCCAGCAAGAAAGAATATGATGGCCTGATATCCATTACGTAGAAGGTGGACCCAAAAGTCTGAGAACCCACTTTGACAGGGATGTCCACCTTCCCATGCACCATTCTCTTTGATCCATCAAAAGCCCTTACTACAATGTTACTAGGCTTTAGAATCAAACCCTCACAATCCAAACGGTCCAACGCTTTCTTTGGCAGAACATTTAGTGAAGACCCGGTGTCTACCAGCACATGAGCCATAGTGGTACCCATGCACTCAATCGAGACATGCAAAGCATCATTATGATTCCTACCTTTCGGTGTTAGATCCACATCTGAAAAACCTAGCCCATTGTCACCAGTCAGGCTGGCCATGCAATCCTTGAACTAATCTGCTGAAGTTTCCTACGGTACATACGCAGTCTTGAGAAACACAATTAAAGCCTTCGCATGGGATTCAGAACATAATAGCAGAGACAACATGGAGATATTTGACGGGGTCTGCCCCAGTTGTTCGACCACATTGAAGTTGCTCTTCTTGATAATTTTCAGTATTTCCTTTATTTCTCGTTTAGAGGCTTCGACAACGATTTTCTTAGGTGCCTCCGTCCGGGCAGGCTCACCTATAATTTATTTGGCCCGAGTCCCAGATGGCTTAGCAGTAGGGGTGATAACTGGAGTAAGAGCATGAATAGTAGCAGGTGTACTAACTGGAGTAGGAACAGGAGAAATGTCAGGAGTGCTGGTTGGATCAGCAGTTGGAATAATAGTAGGCTTGATGATAGTCTTCGGGGAAATCTCGGGAGAGAAGACCCTTCCACTTTGGGTAACTTTACTAGCCCCGACAATATTACTGACATTGTCATCAGCTTCTTCATTCTTCAAATCTTTCTTAATGCCATGATAATACACATCAGCACCATAGTGCCATGGGACAGCCTTGTCTGAAGTGTACGGGATGGGACCAGGAATAGTGATTATTAGCGGAGCAATTCTTTAAACAGGTGTAATCCTAACAGGCCTTCTCGAGGAAACTTTGGAAGGATTGGCGGAAATGGTTATAATAGAAACGTCTTCAACAGGAACAACAGAGATCATAGTCTTCTCGAACAAAATTTCTTTATTATCCATCAGGCGCTGAACACCTGACTTCAACAAACGGCAACTGGAAGGTAGAATCAAACACATGTGGCAACCTTCGCCACAACCCGGAAATAAACCGGCCAACAACAAATTCTTCTTAACAGTAATAAGAGGAGTGGAAATTTCTTCAACATAGGTCACAAACAACTCAGTATCAACAACATTAACTCGACGACCATGTTTGGGCATGGGAGCAGTTATAACATTCGGCTTTTCTAGAGCATCAAACTCTATCTCCTTGGCTTCAAGCAGATCTTGTAATTTGTTTCTCAGAGCCCAACAAATGTTTTTATCGTGGCCAGGACTCTCAGAATGGTAGGCGCACCGCGGGTTGGGATTGTATCTGGGAGAGGTGGTGTTTGGATTCTTGGGAGCCTCTCTCAAGGTCGCCAAGTTGGATTTCAGCAGGTGAGGTAACACTTCAGCCAATGTCATGTTGATGCGGGTAAACTGTCATTGTGGTCTTTCCACCCCTTATTGATTGTTGCATTGTGGAGCAACTGCGGGTCTTGGTATCACTACAGCATTTACCATTTGACGGTGTTCAAATCTGTTTTGGCCCCTCGGGCTATAGACTGCACTGGCCTCCTTCTTACCAGTAAAAGGTTTCTTTACCGAACTCGAAGAGGCATCCTTCTGTATTTTACCACTTCGGATTCCAGCCTCTACTCTTTCTCCAGTTAAAATCAGCTCGGTGAAACTAGATGACGAGTTGTCGATCAAGTGATTGAAAAATGGACCAGATAGCGTCCCCAGAAACATGTCAACCAACTCCCTATCGGACAAAGGGGGTTGGACTCTTCCAGCCAAGTCTCTCCACTTTTGAGCATAATATTTAAAACCTTCACTTGCACCCATGGACATACCTTGGAGCTGAGTATGAGTGGGAGCAAGGTCGGCATTATACTGATACTGCTTGTAGAAAGCAGCAGCAAGATCTTCCCAGTTTCGAACACTGGCTCCCTCCAACTGGTAGAACCATTCAAGCTGAGTCCCTAACAGAATATATTGAAAGAAATGCACCCACAAATTTCTGTCGGCAGTATGGGGTTGAATCTTCCTGACATAAGAACGGAGATGGAGTTTCGGGAAGGACACTCCATCATACTTAGCAAAAACCGGAGCCTTGAACTTATGAGGGATGACCACTCCCGATACCAATCCCAATTCTCCAAAATCCAAGCCAGGTATCTTCTGAACTTCCATAGCACTCAGACGGTCTTCTAACTGCTTGTATCTATCGGCAGGAGGATATTGCTCATCGTCGTAATCAGTATCGTTGTCAGAAACTGCAGGACTAGGGTCCTTTTCCCTTTATTGGTTCTCCCCGTCCTTGGATGAAGAGGTCAGATCATTTTGATGCTTCAACCTTTCTCCGAACCTTCTGCCCATATTCATAATTCCAGTCTTCTTCTTCTTCTTCTCTTTCAGAATAAGGGTCTTCAAATCCTCTTGCCCTTTAGCCAGACTTATGAACATCTGTTGGAACTGGGCGTTTTGTTCCTGAAGATCTTTGATGGCTTGATCGAAAGACATTTCTGCTGAAATAAACAACGAAGAAGATGAGAAACCTGTAGTGGTACCTGTAATGATGTGTATGATAATGGGATGCGCATGTAATGATTTTAAAGACTTTGGGAGATTTAAATTTGCAAACCAAAAATAAACAAAACTTTATTATATTAACTTTGAAAGGTTCAACATGCCTTTAAGGCATTACAAATAAGTGAATAAAACAAATCTAAAACTAGAAAAGAAAAAATCAAAAGTCCCATGGATGCTTTCTCTTTGTGCTGATATAATCATTGAGCACTCTTTCTTCATGGAGCTGCCTGGTGAGCTTTAAAACCTTCCTATCTTGATCATGGAACTGTTCCCTGTAAGTATCCCGCTCATTCTTCAGTTGAATCCAAGACCTCTGTAACTCCCTAATATCAGTGGGTATGTAAGGATAGAGAACTGTGTAAGGAATGCCTTCTTCAGTAGTGGGCTCCACAATCACTGGTAATACGGCCACATAAGGCATCATAAGATTCTGGGCCTGAGCTCATACCCATTGGAGGTAAGGCTTCATAGGAATGAAAGTCTTTGGTCCTAACTCTTTGGGGTCAGATCTATTTACCATGCCCCAAGCTCGTATGAACCTCTGGCGATACTCATTAACATCATCCTCATAGTTGAATACAATGCCCTCAATAAGTAACTCATGGGGACCATCCCTTCGAGCATGACCAAGTTGTCGCAAAGCTAGACAAGGATTGTAAGTTATACCCCCTCTAATACCAAGTAATGGGACATTAGGGTACTCTCCACAGCAGTCAATAATAGCAATGTCTTCCATAGCTCGGGAACACCAAAGAATATCTGTATGAGCGAGTGACATTATCATGTGCGACCAACTCAAACCTTCTTTGTTCTTTGGTACAAACTTAGGGAGGTGAGAAATAAACCACCTCGACAGAAATGGCATGAAGCACATAAGAGTCTCTCTTCTCTTCATAGTACGAGTATGGAGACCATGCAAGATATCTCCAAGCAAGGTAGGCACAGGGTTGCGAGAAAGGAAAATCTTGATAGCATTCACATCTACAAAGGAGTTCGGATTAGGGAAGAGAACTAAACCATAGATAAGAAGAGCCAAGACATCTTCAAAATCCCAAAAATCTAAATCATCCCAAAATAGTTGAGTCCGGTCTATCAGAAATTTGGCTAGAAAACCTTCGACCCCGCTTCGAGTTTCCCAATTGTATACCACATCGGCCCATTTTAAATGCAAAGTTGAGACAATGTCTTCTGGCTTAGGAACTTCTTCCATACCTGTGAAGGGTACCTGTTCAAGAATGGATATGCCCAATAAATGAGAGAATTCTTCAAAGGTGGGTACCAGCTGGTAATCTGGAAAGGTGAAGAAATGATGTTTGGGATCGAAGAACTGAAATAGTACGCTCATCATCTGTTCATCAAGGTTTGAAGTAACCAGGCTGAGAATTTGGCCGTGTCTCTTAATGAAAGTAGAAGTTTCGAAAACTCTTGATGCTAGCTCTTTAAGTTGGGCAGGTATCTGCACAAAGTTGATTCGAATGGTATTTCTACTCACAGAAGCCATGATTTGCAAAACAGAACAAAGATAAATTCCCTTGGTCTTTGAAATGGTTAGTGTAATGAAGCATGAATGCCATGTTATGATGCATGATGTCATGATAAACCACAGGTATAGCAAACACAAATATTGCAAACACAGTCAAATCACACAAAGCCCTTAGGTTTAAGGTTTGCATGAGGTCAAAGGTAATACCCTCTTGAAGTTAAGTTGGTTTCAAACCTGTTCTAGAAAAGTAACCGGGTTCTAAAGGATCTCAATATCACTGACCATCCTCCATCGGTCATGGTTTCAGCTCACGCAATATTTTCTTACGGCCGAAACTATTCCGAGAGTATGGTCTCAATAAGTGTAGCATCAAATATCAACCAGTTCTCAGCTCTACACCGAGGTCAGCTATCTCACTACTTTCTAATGGCCAAGTTGGGCGATTAAAGGTTCTAAGGTCAGTTGATGCTTAACGGCACCATTCAGCGGCCCCGTTTTCTCCTCGTTTCTCCATAAGGGATATCGGTACCAACCAAAGTGCCACACCAAGGTAGCTACTTCTTCAACCGTATCGGTCTACGCTGTACAGTTCTCTCACAGTCTATTGCTACTTACCTAAAAGGTATTCCCCAGATCTGGGTGTAGGATCTATAGTAACCCCAAATAGAACCCTACAAAATAAAGCAAGCAAAGCAATCAAGATAAGCAATTATGATGAACTAGATCCTAAGGTATACCCCACTTATAAATTCCCCGGCAGAGTCGCCAGTTCTGTGATATGGTAGCAGAACCGACTGTTTAATACTGGTTTGCGTTTTGCATTTTTTGTTCGGAAAATGTCGCGATAAGCAAGAGTCGCCACCAACTTTTATTTTATCCAACAAGGAAAAGGAAAAAGAATAGAAAAAACCTTTTTCGAGATGTTTCTAGTTACAGGGGGTAGATTATAGAAAGGGAAGGTGTTAGCACCCTTTCTATCCATGGTTTTCCATGGGCTCTTAGGTACTTTCTCATCTTTTTAAATTGCTTTTGTATGTGCTTTGCTTTTGAAAAAAAGTTTTACTTCGTGATAACCCTTGTATCAGTCCTCAAAGGTGTGACGAAGTTGTTTTAAAAATTTGTTTGAAAAGTGTAAGTGTGAAAAGTTTTGATTTGAGCAAGTCCTTACTAGCATCTACCTGCTCGAAAAAAGATTGTTTCTATTCTCGTTTCCTTTAGAAAGCGTTATCCTACTATTGAGAAATAGGTAGCACCGTCATTGGAGTTGTAAGGGTCAATTCGAAAGGGACGTATGATCACTAAAGCAATGTTAGGACACCTTAGTAATAACCCTAGAGTCTTAAGATCATATTCGAGGCAACATTTCCGAGGCAACAATCGAATGGGACATTTGATCTTTTTAGACATGAGGGCAACCACTAAGACACCCTATGCTTGATGATCGTTTACCAAAGGCAACCGAAGTGAGAGTATACCCTAAGAGTGATATGTGCGAGTAATTTGTTGTCAGTTATTTATCTTTGCACATTAGGGTTTTCTAACTGTATTAATTTGTCATGCATTCTTGTCATACAATCCTATTAGCATACATCTAGACAGTTAAATATTTGCAGGAATTAAAAATACGAGAAAGTAAATCTACGCTATTACAAGGCTTCGGGGAGGGGGATTAATTACATAGCCAAAAAATCGGGAATTTAAATAGTAAATAAAGCCCTAAATTAAACTATTACAAACCATGAACAGTTACAAAATATCGGTCAAAATAATTAACATGCGCGCGATGAATCAAATATGAAACAACTAGGGTTTTGACCCTTGACTAAACCTATTTGCGATTGATTAAAAAATGTTTTTTGTCATGTTTTGTTATTTAAGAAAATAATGAAATAGTTAAATTAAAAAAGAAAATCCTAAGTTCTAATTAATTTTGAGTTAAGAAAAAATAAATTGATTCAATCTAAAAAACCTATTTTTGTATTTTGATTTATTTGAGAAAAATAAAAGAATCAAATCTAGAATTTAACCTAATTTCTATTTGATTTTATTTATATAAAAAAAACAAGTTAAAATTGCCCTAAGTTAAATTACACTAAATTAAATTAACAAAATTAATTTTGATAAAAAATCTAATTCTAATTTTTGATTCCTTGATTTTATGATTTTATGAAAAATAGTAATTAATTGTCAATTAAAATAAATAAAAGAAATATTAAAAGAAAAAAATAAGAAAGAAAAATTTGGAACTGGGCCTGATGTCATTTAGTAATTCTGGGGGTATGATGTTGAAATTCTGGGCCCAAACAAATCCCCGCACTTTTGACTTCGCCTGATCTAGTGCGTACGTTGACCTGGGGCGTATGGTGGTCCTTCAATGATGGCACGCTGGATCTTGGCTGAAGATGTGTTTGGTGGTTGGATCTGGATGGCATATGGTGGACGCTTGAGGCTGCAGTGTACCTGATCTCATGAAACAAAATAATATGAACAAAGGTTGGGACCTGGGGATCGAACCCGGGTCCTTATGCTCGTTCCCAATACCACGCTGCCAACTGAGCTACTTTGTTTATTTGTATATATAATCAAACAAAATAAATATAATACAAACTGAAAACTTGGTCTAAAAAACGCGCGAATTTCAAATCGTCCACTCATGCACTGACACGCCATCATCCTCTTCCCCAGGGATTGTTGCCTTAGAGGGTACTTTTACCTACAGCCAAATTCGTCGCTATAGGCTATAGTGACAGTCTTTAAGCGTGGCTACAAACCTGCAAATTTCCAAAATCTACCATAGGCAATATAAATCAGTTCCACGCATACAGATCAACTCGTTTTGATCTCACGAGTATGATGGCATCCTTCTTTTGGCCTAATTGTTCTGTATTAAGAAACCCTAAAATACAACCTCAAACCCTAGCAATGGCAACTATCAACATATGCGCTCAAACATCAATTAAACAAATTCAATACGTTGCAAACATGATAACAAACACATACATACCATTAAAACATGTTTATAATTCAAGAATCGTGATAATCGAATTTTGAAAGAGAAGCAAACTGTGACGGTCGTGCAGCGCGTTTCTGTACTTGTGGAGGCTTGGGGATGCTTGCAATCGCTTCAGAGGATAGCCAGGAGTTGATTGGTGGCTTTGAATCTCCTTGAGTCGTCCTCTAAATTGAAAATCGATCCACACTTTTTTCTTCAAGAATTTGAGTTTGCTTGGTCACTTTCACAACCTCAATCCACTTTTTCTTGCCTTGACTATGTTCTGTATATGTAATGGAATACATTAGGTCAACAAAAATGAGCTAAATCTTGGTCCATTATGAAGATTTGATTTGGTCTTTATCCTTGTATGTTATCTTTTTATATCAAGCCAAATCATGCCAATTTTGGTTCAATTTGTTTTGCACGTTTTGGATATGATTTGTCAGCATAATTGGACTTGATTCCACCCAAAATTTGATCACAAAACAAATCTTTGATATTTTTTGCTATTTATTTGATTTAATTTGATTTTTAAATGATAAAAATCAAAATAAAATAAACAAATAAGGAAAAATATGTGTGGGTGCTGATTTGGATTGTGGACCGTGTCATAAGCAAGATTCAATCATGAAAAACTAGGCCCATTTGACAAATAATGTATTTTTGAGCACATTTGACTTTTGGCAATTTTACAAAAATGGTCAATTTTGACAAGGCATATCTCCTCCAATTTTAACCCTAGAGAGGTTTTCTTGGAATTTTTAGAAATATTAGGATGTCCTCTAAGAAACCCTTTTGGTCTCATCTCAATTGAGTCTTCCATGTTCATGTATGAAGCTTTGACCCAAAAGGTGTTTTTGTTAACTTTTCAAAATGAACTATAATGTCAAAATTCATATCTTTTTGTGAGTGCATATTTTGAACTTGGGAGCTGAATATGAATTGTAGGTAATTGCATCCTCTTCAAAATTAGCTTTAGATGGGTCATTTCTGATAAAGTATGAGAAAGTTATGTTTGGTCAAAGTTGAGTTGACTTTTCCTGCAAAACCCTAATTTAGCAACTTTTGGGCTTTGATGAATTGTGAGCAATCCTTGAGGAATCATGATCAACCTTTGATCAAATGATGGATAATACTTCAAAATGATGATGTTGACCAAAAATCTTGACGTTTGACTGTATGTGGGCCATAGTTGACTTTTGACCTAGCATAGTTGATTTTCAGGCATTTGAGCAATTGATTGAGCAAACTTCTTCTGCAAGGCTTGAAACTTGACATGAATGATCTTGATAACCTATTAGGACAATGGTGAGCATTTGGGTACTTTGTGGTTCACACATCTTAATGAAGATGGAAACTCTAATTTGAGGTAGATTGCCTTAGGAGAAGGTTTGTCTGGTCAACTTTTGAACTTCCTTGATCAATTTGGGGACCTCACTTGACATTTGTTGAGAAATATGGGAGGGCAAATTTTGGGGTACAACATATGTGTTACGATTTGTTTGCTTGCTTAATTCGATTATGATGAATGCGTCATATGTAACACCCTTCTAAACCCCAAGGAACATTCGTAAATAATTCATACGATTTATCAGAGTATATCACCAACAAGAGTGTCACATCTTCATATAAAACATCATAACAATACATTATGTTCTGTAACACGGGTTTTTCAAACTATTTGAAGATAGATTCAACATTTAGTTCTTCAAATCATTTCAACAGAAATCATGGTTCAAAACACTTCATTATAATACTTCTTAAAATTTAGTCATGCTTCATAGCTCATACTTATAAATCAAAACATCTCAAGTACCATGTAGGGTGACTCAACATCTTGAAACAAAACAAAGAACATAAGTTCCAATCATTATATCAATCTTGATGTTACATATCAGAGCAAGACTCTTTTATTCAATCAAATCAAATAATGCACTGCGAAGCTATCCTCTAATGCCTCTACGACTATTCTCGACCACCTGCGTGTTACCCACGTCGAGGAAACATTCAAGCAGAAAGGGTGAGTAAATCATATTCATTATATAAGACATAAGTAATAGACATGGTAAATATGCACATAAGCAAGGCATCACATATCTTCATATCTTCATGTTATACTCACACCTTCACAATGTTATCAATTCACAACAACTGGTTATCAACACACCATTTATCAACAATTATCATTTAACCACATCATTATTCAATGTCACATAAAATGTAATGCATCATCATAGAATCATGCATCTGGTACCAAAACTTCACTGATGACTCACTCATCGTTATCTCCAAATATCTCCACCATAGGATCGATTCTCGCTTGGAACTAGAGTACTTCGCTGTTGCACCCAATCCGCACTGTGTGATTATTGCCTTCACTGGACAATCGTCCTATCATCTTCACTGGACCGAAGTCCTAATTTCACTAGACCAAAGTAATAAAATATACCATGAATGCATGATGCGCAACAACATAATAAACATGACCACGACTAGTTAACACGCATCATCATTCATGATTACAACATCATATCATCATTATCATAACATCATAAGATCATAACATTATATAATCATCTTAATAAAACATCATATCATCATAGCATCGTGTAATCATCATCATAATAAAACATTATCATAATATCATCATCATGTCATCATAATATCCAAACATCACCATATCACATAACATATCTTCACGTCATCATATTATATAAGGTATCATCATAATGTCTCCTAATCATCCTCCACTCATCTTCTGATCATCTTAATAAACAAGCATATTCGTAATCCAACATAGGGAACCTAAATTCATCTAGATTAGGTATTAGGAATATACTTCTTATTCTTCATTTTACTCCACATAATAAAGTTCATCGTGTTAGCTATCCAAAATTGTCCATACAACGAAGCAGAGTTGAATCATGGTTGTGCATGTACATAATTTTGTTGCTCAGGAAGAACTTAGCTGAGAACCTCCACAAGAATTTATTATCATTGAAAGATGCTCCTTCAGGGTATTCTTGAGCCTTAAGATATCTTTTTACTTCATGAAATCAGGGTTTCTCTTCTACTCCATCAGTATCAATTTCGTAGCAGTGTGTCGGTTCGTCAAACCTTTCAGTGGTAATTCTTGGAGCCTCGATGTCCCATATGAGCTTGAACATAGATGACATGGTAGTTAAGGAGTCCGCCAACTGATTTTCTTACTTTGGTATATGCTCAAAGGTAATCTCTTCAAAGTATGGAGTCAGGGTTAGCACATGTTCTCGGTAAGAGATAAGATTCAGATTCTTTGTATCCTATTCTCCATTGACTTGACTAATTACCAAGGTTGAATCCCCGTATACGCTCAGGAATTTGATTCTCAAGTCAATAGCAGCTTTAAGACCCAAGATGCATGCTTTGTACTTAGCCATGTTATTGGTACAATCAAAGCAAAGTTTGGCGGTGAAAGGTGTATGGCAACCTTGAGGAGAGATAATTATTGCACCAATCTGTTTCCAAGTGTGTTAGAAGCTCCATCAAAAACCATAGTCCATCGGGATCCTATCTCAGGTCCTTCATACTGTCTAGGTTCTTCACACTCTATTACTAGCATGATGTTCTCATCTGGGAATTCGAAGTGCATAGAGTGATAGTTGTCTACAACTTGATGTGCCAAATGATCTTCCAGTACACTTCCTTTGATGGCTTTTTGAGTGGTGTACTGAATGTCGAATTCCGTTAAGATCATTTGCCATCGGGCTATTCTTCCAGAGAGAGTTGGCTTCTCAAATATATACTTGATGGGATCTATTTTAGTGATCAATCGAGTAGTATGAGTCAACATATACTGTCTTAGTCGGAGAGCAGCCCATGCCAAAGTGCAAAAGTTTTCTCGAGCAGTGAATATCTAGTTTCACAGTCGGTAAACTTTTTGCTAAGGTAGTATATTGCATGCTCTTTTCGATCAGACTCGTCATGCTTCCCCAACAAACACCCCATTAAATTCTCTAACATAATTAGGTACATGATCAGAGGTCTTCCTTCAACTGGTGCCATCATAATCGGAGGTTCTTGTAAGTACTCCTTGATTTTATCAAAAGCCATTTAACAATCTTCGTTCCATGTGACTAATTGATCTTTCTTCAGCAGCTTGAAGCTTGGTTCACAAGTAGCAATCAAATGAGAGATGAATCAGGAAATGTAGTTTAGTCGCCCTAAGAAACCTCTGACCTCCTTATCAGTACAGGAAGCCGACATTTCTTGGATAAATTTAACTTTTACAGGACTGACTTCAATACCTTTACTACTAACAGCGAAACCTAGGAGTTTTCCAGACCTCACCCCAAAGGTGCATTTGTTTGGATTCAACCATAGTTTGTACTTCTTCAGTCTTTCAAATAACTTGTGCAGATGGTCAAGGTGTTCTTCCTCGGTTTGTGATCTCGCTATCATGTCATCAACATAGAAATCTATCTCATGAGGAATCAAGTCATGAAATAAAGCCACCATAGCCCGTTGATAAGTTGCTCCTGCGTTCTTCATCCCCAAAGACACGACCTTATAACATAAAGTGCCCCACTGTGTGACAAAGGTAGTTTTCTCCATGTCTTCAAGCGCCATTTTGATTTGGTTGTACCCGGAGAAGCCATCCATGAAGGAGAATACCTTGTGTTGAGCAGTGTTGTTAACAAAGACATCAATATATAGTAGTGGGAAGTCATATTTGGGGCCCTCCCTATTTAAATCCCTGTAGTCTACACACATACGGACCTTACCTTCTTTCTTAGGCATTGGAAAGACATTTGCAACCCATTGGGGATAGGATGTCACTGCCAAGAAACCTGCATTGAACAGTTTCATTACCCCAACTTTGATTTTCTCTGACATATCAGGGCGCATGCGACGAACCTTTTGTTTGATCGGAGAACAACCCTCTTTCATTGGCAGACGATGAACCATGATATCAATTTCTAGCCCTGGCATGTCTTTGTACGACCAAGAGAATACCTTAACAAAGTCATGCAACATCTGAACCAATCTTCTCTTGACATTGTCTCCCAGGTTGGTGCCAATCTTGACTTCTTTCTTATCTACCTCGGTACCCAAGTTTATCACGTCGATCGGCTCTTCTTGCGGTTGGATAGCCTTTTCCTCTTGTATCAAGAGTCTGGTGAGTTCTCCAAGTATCTCACAATATTCTTGTCCTTCATCTTCGGCTTGATAGATTGGATTTTCAAAGTCATAAACGGAAATACCAGAATTATTGTCAATGAGATCCAGAGTGGAGGTGGATCTGCAAGTGTATGTGTGTGCATGTAAGGTCACATGGCTATTTGAAAATGCAGTAAAGTAAAAGAAAGACAAGGAGCGCAAAATTTGAATGCAAAATCATCCATTGTTTTCATTAAATGAGCATATGATATATGAAATGACAACCCTTAACAAATGGACCATTGTGCATCGGGCAAGACACAAGGTTTAAAGTCATTGTTTTAAAAGAAATTATATAGAGAAACTTCTTAAAGAAATAAAAATGGGAAATAGCAATTACTCTTGGCTGAAGGAGATTGATACAAAGTCTTTGGCCTTCCAATTGTTGAGTTTGTTGTCGATAGTGGGAACAATCCAATTGTCAAAGTCACCATCACTATCAGTGTCTTCCATAGCATTGACTTCATTATTGCTAATACGGAAAGGTGGTCCTCCAGCACGAACACGACAAACCTCTTTTTTAGCCTTTGAAGTGAAACCCAAACCAAATTTGTTGGACTTGTAGTGGATATCGGGAAGCTGTCCCCAGATAGTGCAACCACCGTCTTCTACAACAGCCCTAGCATCCTTCAGAGAGGCCATTCTTGGTGTTTCCTTAGATATCTTAGGAGTATCAGGAGTAGCTTTAGCAACAACAATTGTTGGTGGAATTACTTTAAATTTTTGGCAGGGAGTTTCAATGAATTCACCATCCATTTCAACATATTTGAAAGAATTCAAATGGCTGGCCATATATTCTTCCTCTCCGCAGACTTTGACGATCTCCCCTTTCACTAGATACTTCAGCTTTTGATGTAGAGTAGAGGTAATTTCACCTGCCCCATGAATCCAGGGGCATCCGAGCAAATAGGAATAGGACGGGAAGATATCCATAACATAAAAAGTGGAGTTGAAAACTTGAGATCCCACCTTGATCGGAAGATCAACCTCTCTGTGTACCATCCTTTTTGATCCATCAAAGGATCTCACCACAATATTGTTGGGTTTCAACACCAGCCCTTCACAGTCCAATCTATGCAGAACACCTTTTGGTAATACATTTGGGGAGGAACCTATATCAACTAACACATGCGCCAAATTGGTGCCCTTATACTCAATAGAGATGTGCAGAGCTTTGTTATGATTCTTTCCCACCGGAGTTAAGTCAGCATCACAAAAGCCTAAACCATTATCAACTATTAGGCTTGTAACACAGTTCTCAAACTGATCAGCAGAGGACTCATGTGGTACATGAGAATTCTTCAGAAATTTCAACAAAGCCTTGGCATGAGCTTCAGAGCATAATAACAAAGATAACATTGATATCTTGGAGGGTGTCTCCCCCAGTTGTTCAACTATTTTGTAGTCACTTTTACGAATGATCTTCAGAATTTCTTCCATCTCTTCATTTGTAACATATTTTGAGGGTGCCTCCGTCTAGGTAGGCTCAGTCACTTTCTCTTTGCCTCGGGCATCAACAATTGACCCAACAACGGGAATATGAACAGGTGTAGTGATAGTTATTGGAGGAGAGATCTCCGGATATAAGACCCTTCCTGTCCTAATGACCTTACTAGTTTCGACAATGTTTGTAATTTCAGGATCTTCATTTTCAGTAATCCATGGCTCCTGCCTGATACTATGATAATAAACTTCTGCTCCATAGTTCCAGGGAACAACTTTATTAGAGGAATAGGGGACTGGCCCTGGTGTGGTGATGACCAGAGGAGCCACCCTCGGCTCAGCAGGAATCCTTTCAGGGCCTCTAGAGGTGATTCTTTTAGGAGTATTAGAAATTGTAATTATGTAAACATCTTCAAGTCTCAATTCTTGAGATATACTTTCATGAAAACTCTTCATGGACGGGGTTTTCTCAAACAGAATTTCACGACTATCAATCAAGCATTGAATACCCTTCTTCAGCCACATACAACCATTAGTTTGGGAAGCACAATGGTAACAATTTTCAAGACAACCCAAAAATAAACTGGCTCTTAACAGGTTCTTCTTAACGGTCATCAAGGGAGTGGTCAAGTCACTTATGGTGGAGACATAGGAAACATCATCAATATCATTAATACCATTACCATGATTGGGCATGGGCACAGTAACTACATTAGGAGTTTTTGGAGGGTAAAACTCAATCACTTTGTTGTCAATTAAATCTTGGATTTTGTTCTTCAACGCCCAATAGTTATTGGTGTCACGCCCAGGACAATTTCAATGATAAGCGCATTTCACGTTCGGATTATATTTGGGAGAGGAATTATTTGGATTATGATGAGGATATCACAGCGTTACCAAATCTTCCTTCAACCGATGTTGTAAAGCTTGAGACAATGGCATGTTGATCCTAATGATCTGCCTTCTCGGGGCATCTGGCCTATGCTGATTGTTTTGTTGTTGTGGTCGTTGAACAGAGGTTGGGTTAGAAATCAATAATACTCCTACCGACTGATGAAGATCATTCTTACTTCCGCTTCTATGGCCATAGACAACGTTGGTTTCTTTCTTTCTAATGAATGGTTTCTTCACAGTAGTAGATGATGCAACCATCTGAATCTTCCCGCTCTTGATACCGCTTTCAACTTGTTTGCCAGTCAAGATCAGCTCAGTAAACCTTGATGAAGAAATCTCAATCATCAAATTAAAGAATGGATCTGTCAGAGTTCCCATGAACATGTCCACCAATTCTCGTTCGGTCAAAGGGGGTTGCACCCTTCCAGCCAGGTCCCTCCATTTCCGGGGATACTCCTTAAAGCCTCCGTTTGAGCCCATAGTCATACCATGTAATTGCACCCGAGTTGGTGCAAGGTTAGCATTGTATTGATATTTTTTGTAGAAGACAGCATCCAAGTCCTCCGATGTGTGAATATTAGTCCATTCTAGTTGATGGACCCATTCCAACTGTGTTCCAGATAAGCTTTCTTGGAAGAAATGAACCCATAACTTCTTGTCGGACATGTGTGGTTGAATATTTCGGACGTATGACCTTAAATGGAGTTTCGAACAAGAGATCCCATCATATTTGGCGAAGACAGGGACCTTGAATTTGTGAGGGATGACTACTCCAGGGACCAAACCTAAATCTCCAAAGTCCAATCCGGGCACTTTTTGGATTTCCATAGCCTTGAGTCGGTCTTCCAGCTATTTGTATTTGGCATCCGCCGGTGGGTACTGCTCGTCGGAGTAGTCTTCATCCTCATAAATCTGTTTATTTCCACCCCTAGCCCTGGTGCTTCTAACATCCCTGTCTTGATTGTCATCTTCCTCGGAGGAGACATCATCTTCTTGGGCCAGTCGGGCAGGACCTTTGAACCTTCTCCCCATGTTGAGGATAACATACAGTTTCTTAGTCTTCTTTTTTGTGACGAGGAGCGACATCATATCTTGTTGCCCTTTGGCCAAGTTCAGGAGAGTATCTTGAAACTGTGTGTGTTGAATTTACAGATCTTTGACGGTTTTCTCGAGAGCCATCTTATACAGAAATAAACAGTAAATAGATGAGGAAACCTGTATCGGAAAACCTGCTTATAAAATGATGCATGATATGTAGATGCAATATTTTCAAGGACTTTAAGAGATTTAAATCTTGTAGCCAAAAAGGAAACAGGAAACAAAGTTTGCATTAATAAGTTCAAACATTACAATTTCCCCTTGGGCTTACAATGAAAAAGCAAAAAGGTCTCAAAGAGACAACAAAATGAACTCCTAAAACCTAAGACTCGAGTCTCCGACGGACACTTCCTTTTGGTGTCGATGTATGCATTAAGGCTTTGCTCCTCGTGAAGTCGCTTTGTGAGCTCCGACACTTTCTTCTCGCTTGCATAGAATTGAGCTTCAAAGGTGTCTCACTCTCCCTTGAGTTGAATCCAGGACTTCTGCAATTCTTAGAGGTCAGTAGGCATGTCAGGATGGAGAACGGAATGAGGAATATCCCCTTCAGCAATGGGCTCCCTAATTATTGGTAGGATGGTTGGATACGACATCAAGAGGTTTTAAGCAGAGCTCGCACCCATTTGAGATAAGGCTCCAAAGGGATAGAATTCTTATGTCCTAAAGTCTTGCTATCAATCTTGCTTACCATGCCCCAAGCTCGTACAAACCTTTGATGATGACCTTGAAAATCGTTCTCATAGTCGAACATAATACCCTGGATAAGTGCGTCATGAGGACCATCTCTTCGAGCATAACCAAATTGTCGTACAGCCAAAGAAGGATTGTAAGTAATACCTCCCCTAATTCCAAGGAGTGGAACATTAGGGAACTCCCTACAATGTTCAATGATAATAATATCCTCACGAGATCGCGAACACCAATAGATATCCAAATAAGAGAGCGACATCAGACTTTGAGACCGCCTCAAACCTTGTTCATTCTTCAATACTGATCGGGGAAGGTGCGAAATAAACCACCTAGATAGTAATGGTATGAAACACATAAGAGCCCCTCTCTTCTTTATAGTAAGACTGTGAAGAGAATGCATAATGTCTCCAAGCAATGTAGGCACCGGGTTACGAGAAAGGAAAATTTTGACAACATTCATATTCATGAGTTGGTCTGGATTAGGGAATAGCACCAAACCATAGATCAATAAAGCCAAGATTTCTTCAAAAGCTTGAAAATTTGTATCCTCCAAAAACAATAGAGCCTTCTCTAACAGAAATTTAGCTAGAAAACCCTTGACTCCACTCCCTGTTTCCCAATTAGCTACAATGTCGGACTGCTTCAAATGTAAGACTGATGCAATTTCTTCAGGTTATGGATCTTTCTCTAAACTGGTGAAAGGTGTTCGGTCATGAACAGGTATTCCCAGCACCTTAGAGAATTCTTTTATTGTGGGTACTAATTGGTAATCCGAAAAGGTGAAACAGTGATGAGCGGGATCAAAGAATTGGAATAGAACACTCATCATATCTTCTTTAAAACCCAAAGTAACCAAACTGAGTAGTAGACCATGCCTTTTGATGAATGGAGAATTTTTAAGAACCCTTGATACTAGCTCCTTAAGTTGAGAAGGAACCCTTACACAGTTGATTCAGATAGTATTTATGCAAGAAGAAGCCATAACATACAAAACAGAACAAAGATAAATCACTAGGTCCTTGAAATGGTTAGTGAAAATGCTATGGCATGATGTCATGATGTTATGATGTCATGTTCGGACAATTAATCATACGCAAACAAAGCATACAAGACCTTAGGTTTAAGCTTTCATGGGGTTTATAGGTAAGTACCCTCTTGAAGTTTTAGTTGGCTCAACCTGTCCTAAAAGAAGTAACCGGGTTCTAGGAATCTCAATATCATTAATCTTTCTTCATCGGGCATTGTTTTAGCACAAGCATCGGAACTACGACCGAAATATACCGAAAGTCCGATCTCAATGAGTGTAGTATCGAGTATTAACCAACTTCAGTTTGCACCAAAGCCATCTATCTTACTACTTTCTAATGGCCAAGTTGTTCAACTAAGGTTCTATGGTTAGTTAGTGCTTTATGACACCACACAGCGGCCCCATATTCTCCTTGGTTCAACTCAAGGGACACCGGTACCAAAAAATATGTCACACTAACAAATCCATCGCTTCAACCATATCATTCTATGCCATACAATTTTCACGATCTATTGCTACTTACTTGAAATGCCCCAGATCCGGGTATAAGATCTATACAAGAAATAAACCCAAGCATATCCCAAAATATAAAGCAAACAAGGCAGTCAAGTAAAGCAATAAAGGTGATATAGCTCTTAATGTAACCCCACTTTTAGTTGATCATCCCTAGCATAGTCACCAGTTCTATAATACAGTGGGAGAACTGACTTAGTGCTTTGGGTTTTATCGCAAATGTTGTAGATAGCAAGAGTCGTCACCGACTTTTCTTTTATCCAATAAAGGAAAGGGTGAAAAGAACAGGAAATACCTTTTGAGAATTTTCTTGAGTTTGAGAGGTAGGTTATCAAAAGGGAAGGTGTAACCACCCTTTTCATCCGTAGTTATCTACGCGCTCTTAATTGCTAGCTCATTTTGAAAATGCCTTGTGTTTTGTGTATGTTTGCAAATATTTTGAAATTGCCTAATTGCGGCGATTTTGTAATGATTCTCGTATCGTTGAAAATGTATACAAAATATTTGTTTTGAAAATATTTGTTGAAAAGGGAGTATTTGAAAATTCCAATGTAAGGCAATTTTGTAATGATTCTCGTATCGTTGAGAATGTATACAAAATGTTTGTTTTGAAAAGTATTTTGAAAATAGTTGTTTTTGAAAGTGTGAAGTGTGGAATTTATTTTAGTTTGTGAGCAAGCGATTACGAGCGATCTACCTACTCAAAAAGTATTTGTTCTTTTCCTCCTCTTTTAGATATTGTTATCCTACTATTAGTTAGTAGGAAGCAATATCATTGGACGTGAGGGACATGAGTGGGTCATCGTACAATCATAGAAGGAAACTTGTAAGACGCTTTAGCAATTGTCGTAAGGGACTAAGATCGTTTATTAAAGGCAATATCGAAGGATCATCGAGGGACTAAAATCTTTTAATCGAGGGTCTTTGCTAAAACATCCCACGTTTGGGGACATGACTATTTATATCCGAGGCAACAAGTGAGGTTAACCCTAGAGGTGCAAGTGTGCGAAGTGTTTTGATTTCAAGTATTTTATCTTGAATTAGGGTTTTGTTATGATTGTGTTTAGTCTTGTCATACAAACCCTAATTATTAACAATAATAAGGAAAGCGGTAAATTGATGAATTTAAATGTCATATGCTATTACAATGTTTTGGGAATGGGGGGTACAAATATGTGAAATGGGGAGGAAAGTAATGAATCCTAATTATCTATTACAGACCATGTACATGAAATAATAAAATGCACAAAAATGTAAAGATGAAGAAAAAAGAAAAGAAATTGTTTTGTGATTTTTGATAGGAGAAGCTTGATGGTTAACCTAAGAAACTAATTACTCCTAATTTAAAAGAAATTAATTAAACTAAAAATCTATGTTGGTTTTAAAAAAAGAAATAAAAATTAAATAAAATCTAACTCTATTTTATCTCTATTTTTTAAAGAGAAAATAATTGTTTTAGAAAATATTTTTGATGTTTTATTTAGAAAAAAATTTGAAGTATAAAACTTAATTCTAATTAATTAAACCAAGGTGATTGAATTAAAATAATTTTTTATTATCAAAAATTAAACTAATTAATTAGAGAACTAAAACTGAATTTTTTTTATGGTTTTTGTTGTTTTGATTTAAAAAGAAAATAATTAAAATAAAAAATTAAAAGAAAATTAATTGGGTCAGGGTGCTGTAAGAGGAAGATGGTGGGTGAAAAGAAAATTGTTAGGCACAAAAAAAAAAATTTTTGTTTGATACTGGAAATAAAATAAAAATGTTAGAGTGGGCCTGTGTTTGAGCAAGCAAACATGGGGGGTGAGAAATGGAAAAAACAAAAGGCTCAGAACCAACAAGGCCCAGACGCTTCCTAATTCTGTGTGGCCATCCTTTGATGGCCCATGGTGGATGCTTGCATCTGGAATGTCCATTTTGGATATAGGGAGATTAGAGGATGATGAAGATGGGTGCAGTGTGCACGCCTTAAGTTTGTGCATATTGTATCTGAAATAAATAAATCTGAAACAAATAAAAGGGTACCACTGGGGCTCGAACCCAGTTCCCTAGAGTCACAGGCGCATGCTTTAACCACTGAGGTGGTGATACATATTGTAGTTAAAGCATAAACCAATCAATATATTACAAAATCGTCTCTGAATGTTTGAAGATACAACTTCATCTTCTTCGCGCGGCCAGCATTAACAACAAAAAATTTGAAAATGCTAACTCCTTCATTTCTCAATCATTTAAAAAATTGTAAACACCAAACTTGTTCTAAATCTCAACACGAATTCAGTCATGTAAATAACTTAAGCTAACACTCAAAGATGAACATGAACTTTTGTTGGTACCAAACAAAACCCTAATTTTTATGGAACTTGAAATTCAAAATTCTCATCACTCAGGCAAGATAAATGAAATGTAAGCACATTGTTAGCTTGAAGTAAATGATGTCTACATTTTTTTATTCAGAAATTAAACATTAATGATGCTTGTATAGAAAGTTCAAAGTTTAGAAAACTTACCTCAAAAGTGAGAATCGTGTTTGAAGTTGGATCACTCTTTAAGATGTTGTGATGATCTGGATAGCTTCACTGAACTCCCAGGAAGCTATTGCAATGCTTACTTTAGATTGAGAGTGCCTGGATTCTTCTGGAGAAGTCAAGTTGCAGAGTTGAGTTTTGAAAATGGTGGATGGTGGTGGAGGGATTACAGAAGAGGTTCAAGTGTTTGGATCACTTCTATATGGTGTATAGATGGTGTTTGAATGATTGAAATGGAAAACGCACGAGTAGATTGTGAGTTTGGTGTTCAAGGTCAGAAGTTGCCACAAAATGGAGTTTTGATGCAAATTCTGGTTTGAGGGAGTATGAGGGTGTTTTTAGGGCTATGAATTCGTGTGTTAGCTTGAAAATAACCTCTCTATTTATAGAGAAAAGGTTTGAGGGCTTCAAGTAATCAGAAAATCAAGATAGCATGTTATGGTTTTGAGACTTGGTTTTGAAGCAACTTGCCAAGGCATGGTTCCAAGGTAATGGTACAAAGGCTCATAGGGTGGTTAGGAGCTCTAGACATGTTTCTTCTGAGCATACATGTTGAGTATGTGCAGAGGGAGCAATTGAATGGCTCAAGAAGTTGACATTGTGTATAAACTTGCTTTATGTGAATCGCAATGGTGCCTTTCTTTCAAAAATGCCAAAATGGATTGGCTAATGCCTTAACCACTTGGATCATAGCTCAAAAGTTTTGTAAACATTTAATTAGAGGTAAATTCACAAGTTAAGCGGCCTGCAAATCAAGATTATACAGCATGGCATGGAGATTTGGTTATGTGTTCATCATTAAAATGGCCTATAATTCAAGGTTATCATGCCAACTTCAACTCTTCGAATCTCCTAGCTAAGAAATGATCCCTACAAGTTCTTGGACATTTTGGAAAGCTTGAAACATTGTCTAGAACTTTCATGTTGACCATTTTGGCTAAATCAAATTGGAACTTGATGAAAATAGGCTAAGAAGTTGGGATACAAATCTGACCAAACTTGTTGAAAATTTCACTAAGTGTTTTGATAAAAATGTTATGACTTCATGGGCCTATATCTCCTAATCCAAGAATTTTTTGGACATCAACCCTCAAGGACAAAGTTGTAGAATTCATCAAGCTCTGCAACTTTCGCGTTGAAAGTTTCTCTTGAATCAATTTGCATCTTAGTGAAAAATGGCCATGAATTGTTGGAACTCTTGAATTTTTGTTGACTTTGTTGATTCTTGGTGATCAAGTTTGATATTTTTTAATGTCTTGATGATTCTTGATCTTTGAAATTCAATGTTGACCAAAAAGTCAAAGTTTGATTTTTGTATGATAGTTGAATTTTCATCAGTTGGTCTCAATTCTTCAACTATCAATCACTTGATCTTTAGAAATGATTTGAACCAGGAAATTAGGTCAATATATTGTGTTTGAGTCCTTGAGATCATTCTTCAAACCATTAGGTCATGTACTAGGTCAAAAGTCAATGATCAGTCATTTTCAATCAAAACCCTAATTTTGACAATTTTGCCCCTTTGATGATTTAAGTGTTTTCCTTGAGGAATTATGATCAAACCTTGATAACATGATGGATATGTCTTCAAAATATTTATGTTGACTAAAAATCTTGAAGTTTGACTGCATGTTGACCACAGTTGACTTTTTATCCAATATAGCTGATTTTCAGTCATCTGAGCAATTGACTGAGCAAATTTGTGATGCAAGACTTGAAACTTGGTATGAGAATTCTTGGAGACCTATCATGAACCATGAAAGTCATTTTAGGCATTAAAAGTCCAATTTTCCTTGTGAAAACCAAAACCCTAGTTGTGGACCCAGTGTTTAGGCGATGAGCTTGTCTGATCAACTCTTGAGAATCTTTGAGCATTTGAGAACTTTTGTGAGAAGTGTCTTGAAGAAAAGGGAGGGAAAATTTTGGGTTAAAACACACGTGACAGAAACGGGTTTCCTCAAACTGGGAAACTGGTTTCTTCTTCGAAACTCAAATTTCTCCAACTTTCTAGAAGTGTGTTTTATTTAAGTTGTTTGCAAGAAATGACCACAAAACCTTCTAGAATGCGTTTGAATTAATATAAACTTCCAATACACCACCTAATTTAAATGTTTAACATTCTTCATACCTAAACTCCTCACGAGCTTCTTGAACAAATCATTTGTCACAACTTTCCTCAATAAATCTGCAAGTTGTTCTTTGCTTCGGCAGTATCCTAACTTCAGCTGGCTTGCACACATCAGTTCCCTCAAGTAATGAAAGCACTTCTCTATATGCTTTCTCCTCCTATGTGCTATGGGATTACTTGAAAAATTAATGGCTGAAATGTTATCAACCAAGAGCATAACAGCTTTTTCTACACTGCTGCCCAACACCTTCAACAGATTCACAAGCCACACAACCTTACATGCACACATCGATGCAACGATATACGCGGACTCACAAGAAGAGAGTACAACCAAAGGTTCCTTTTTAGAGCACCAAGAGATTTGAGCTCCGCCGAACATAAAGACATAACCATTCATATACTTTCGATCATCCTTATCTCTGCACCAATTGGAATCCGTGTAACCGAATAACTCACAATTTCTGCCCATATCAGCTGCGGGAAAGAAAATTTTATAGCCAATAGTTCCTTTGATGTATCTTAGGATCCTCTTAACTTCTACCAAATGAGAAAACCTTTGGTTTCTCCATGAATCTACTTGCAATACCGACACTAAACGCCAAATTTGGCCGCGTATTGAACAAGTAACATAATGATCCAATCAATCTCCTATATTGTGTTGGATCCACACCTTGCTCATCTTCACTTTTGGACAGCTGCAACCTTACTTCGGTCGGTGTTATGGAAAAATTACAATGCTCCATATCACACTTTTTCAAAATCTCAAGAGCATACTTTCTTTGATGCATAAGTAACCTCAATTTTGACTTATAGAACCCTATGCCAAGAATGTAAGTCATGATTCCAAGGTCACTCATTTCAAACTCTTCCATAAGCTCACTCTTGAACTTAGAAATATTCACTTTATTGCTTCTCGTAATCAATAAGTCGTCCACATATATGTAAAGTATAATCACTTCTTTGCTTGCATCCGTCTTCACATAAACACCATGTTCGGATACACACTTCTTGAAGCCAACCTCAACTAGAAAAACATCTATGTGTTTGTAATAAGCTCTAGGTTCTTGTTTCAAACCATAGAGTGTCTTATTCAATTTGTAGACTCTTCCCTCTCGATTCTTCACCACAAATCCATGGGGGATGCTCTACATAGACTTCCTCCTCAAGTGGACAATTCAAAAAATGCAGATTTTACATCCATTTGATACATTGACCAATTATTTCTATTCGCAATACCAACAACTAGCTGTATAGTTTCCAATCTATCCATCGGTGCAAAAACCTTATCATAGTTTATACCTTCTCTTTGCAAAAATCCCTTCGCTACTAGTCAAGTCCGATGCTTGACAATTTTGCCTTTTGGGTTTGCCTTCACTTTATAGACTTGTCTCACACTGATTTGTTTTTTCCATTCTGGTAAATCGACCAGCCCCGAAGTACTATTTTTCTCAATAGATTCCAGCTCCTCCTTCATCGCACACACCCACTTTGATTTTCTTAATGCCTCTTCCATGCTCACGGGCTCAGATTAGACCATAAGCACAAACTGAATAAGATCATCTTTATTGTTGATCTTATTATCATGGAATACTTCACAATCTCAGAGCCTTTGAGGTAGACCTCTACGCCTTGTTGGATGTCTACTGAATTTTCCGTTTTTAACTTTGACAGTTTGTTGAACTGTTTCTGCAGAATGCTAATTTTATGCATTTTCCTGTGAAACCGCTTTCTGCTTTGTGAATTTCAATTCCATCAACTTCAGGATGCAAAACATGTGGAGGAAACCGGTTACTCTCATCCAAGAAATCGGTTTCCAGTATTGTCATGGATTTTTTTTCTTGTTGTCAAATAGCCTCAACTCGTCCACGGCCGCATCTCGACTTATCACAATCTTCTTGCTACTCACATCAAATAACTTGTAGCCTCTGGTAGGATGATAACTAACTAGCAACACTATCTCTCTTTTGTCATCCAACTTCTTTCGAAGTTGTCCCAGAATATGTCGAAATATTATTGAACTAAAAACCTTCAAATGACTCAAACTTGGTTTATGACCATATCGTACCTCTTCTGGTGTCACTTTGTCCAGCTTCTTAGTAGGGCGCCTATTCAACAAATAGGCGGATGTAGATACGGCTTCACCCTATAGTTCCTTCAACAAGTTTTTTCCCTTGAACATACTACAAACCATATTCATTATCGAATGATTTCTTCTCTTGACAACACCATTTTGTTGAGGCGTATAATATGGTACAACCTCACACACTATACCCTCAACATCACAATAATTCCGAAAATCACTCAAGTCATACTCGCCTCCACCATCGGTTTTGAGAATTTCCAACTTGTAACCACTTTACCACTCCGCCATGGATTTAAAAAGTTTGAACACATTAAACACCTTATATTTCCTCTTTATTAGATAAATTCATAGCTTCCTACTAAAATCGTCAATAAAAGTGACAAAATACCTATTTCCATCATACGAGTCGACTTGCATTGGACCACAAACATTGGAGTACACCACCTCAAAATGATGTTTGGTCCTATGACCTACATCCTTGCTGAAACTATTCTTGTGTTTCTTGCCTTTAACACATTCTTCACAAATATCAACTGGAATATTGATCTTGGGCAGCCCGGTCAGCATATCATTCCCTTGTAACACATCAAGGTCTCGAAAATTGAGATGTCTAACTCGGTATTGCCACAACCACTCATCTTGACTTGCTGCTGTAGCAAGACACTTGTGCTCCATCACTTACAACTCTATCTTGAAAGTACTATTAGCAACCATGGGTGCTCTAAGGATTAATATTTCGTTTCGTTCCAAAACGCCCAAAATCTTGTTTTCAATGCGAATTATGTAATTCTTCTCAAGCAATTGACCAATGCTCAAGAGATTACATTTAATTTCAGGAATTTATAACACATCTTTGATCAAGGAGTGACTCCCATCCTTCTCCATGATCAAAACATCAACCACACCATCAGCCGCTAAAGTGGTGTCATCTGCGAATTTTACTTTATTCTTTGTGGTTTGATTGATTTTGACAAACCAATCGTTTCTACCCATCACATGCATTGAACAACCAGAATCCAAGTACCACTCATCATTGCCTTAGACTCCATCTCGAGCGGTCACCATTGCGTTTTGCTCCAAACGCGCTTCTGCAGAATTTTCTGCACTGCGGACGTTGCTACCCAGCTTCCAACATCCGCTACTACTGCTGTCCAGCAGCTTTTCCATGCCATAATTCTCCTCTGTGATCATGACCATAAGTGTATTATCATCATCCACCTCTTATCTTGCAACCTTAACTTCATCACCTTGATTTTCTTTCGATTTTGCATTACATTCCTTTGCAAAATGCCCAAGCTTTTGACAATTGAAACACTTTACACCACTCTTGTCAAACTTCTTGGTGTTGTTGCATTGACCACTACCTTTGGAGCTACTTTCACCTCTTTCTGCTATCGAAACCTTTGAATTCTGTGAATCTTTTCCACCAAAATTCTTGAAATTTGTCTTCCCTTTTTGAAAACCATTTTCTCTTTAATCTCTTGTTCTTCTCATTGAACTGTGCTTGCAACGTAATCTCCGTTTTGGCCTTGTCATTTCCTCTTTCATCCATTCTTTGTTCACAAGTCTCTAATGAGATTTAAAGCTCCTCCTTGCTCATGATAATAATATTCTTTGATTCTTCAATTGCAACCACTATGTTATCGAATCTTGACATTAAAAAACACAAGATTTTTGCTACCACATTCTGCACGGACATGATTTCACCGCAAGACTTCATTTGATTCACCAAACGCGTTATACATGTAATGTAATTATTGATTGACTCCTTCTCTTCCATCTGCACTAGCTCGAAATACCTCTTGTAAGTTTGTAACCTCATAACCTTCACTTTATCTGCCCCCTCATAAGCGTTCTTCAAGATCTCCTAAGCTTTCTTCGCCGACGTGCAATCACCAAACTTTTCAAAGTTTTCACTATCGACACAAGAATGTATCAAGAAGAGTGCCTTGTAGTCTTTCTTCTTATCTTCCTTGAATGTATCTAGTTGAACAACTATAGCCTCTACCCCAAGTGGTGTAACACCATCGTTCACTATTTCGAGGACATCTTGATAGCTAAACAAAACTTTCATTTGTTTGCACCACTTGTCACAGTTCTTGGAATCAAGAATTGGAAGCTTGGTAGGGATTTGATCATTGGAAACGATAGACATGTTTACAACAGATTAATAGATCAAAACCAAGGCTCTTGATGTCAAATGTTGGAACATACACAAAACTAAATTTGTGAATCAATGGTGAAAGTGGTTAATTGGAGAAGATGAAGTTTAGAGAGAATTTGGAAATTATGAGAGAGAGAGAGAGAGAGAGAGAAAGTAGTTGAGGAGAAATATAAAATTGGCATTAATCTCATACTAAAACATTATTATAAGAGGCTTTATATAGAGGATATAAAACATAACTTTTGGAACCAACACAATCCCACAAACAGCCTAAAAAACACAAAAATTGCGGCAGAAACCGGTTTTCTAAAACAGAGAAACCAGATTCCTCAATTGAAAACAAAACATGAAACTGAAAAACATGTGACAAAAACCGATTTTCTCAAACTGAAAAACTGATTTCTTCTTTAAAACTCAAAATTCTTCAACTTTCCATAAGTGTTTTTTATTAAAAAAAATTGTACGAAACAACCACAAAAGTTTCTAGAATGCGTTTAAATTAATCTAAACTTCCAATAGTAATGAGTGGTTATGGCTAGAGCGTTACTCATAATATTAAGCAATTGTTTCGCTTGAAAGACACTATGTTTTTTTTTATAAGAAAATATTATTCAAAAGGAGTGCAAGGATACTCAAAACCCATACAACAATTCACTTTTAAATACATGGAAGACAAGGGAGACACTATATTTACTTACAAAAACCTCATAGTCTGTGTGTTGAACTAGCCATAGTATGTTGAATAGCATATAAACTTCTCGTGGTAGCTGAGAAACCAATAGTAACAAATTCTAGAAGATAAAATCTGAGAACAACTATGGAAAATAAAGATTGGTTCACAGATGTAGATGATGTTAAATTATTGAAACCAATATTCATTTCATTATCACCCTCATGCTTAGGAGGCTTGCTCGTCAGCTTCTGCAGAAAAGAAAGAGCAACTTTTCTATATGAAGTGTCAGAGAAGTCAAACATAGCATGAAGCAAAAGCAATTGCCGACATGTAAAGCGATGGTTCGTTCCAAAAATGTTATTAGCTCTGACCAACTCTATGTAATCATCAACTGTAGCAGGAAGAATTTTTTTTAGAAGATCATTTTTATTTGATGCTTCTGCAGGATATACTTCTGCTTCGGTACCTGCTGAGAAACCACTATCATCTTGATAGTCAAGATCAAATTCTCCAAATTTAATAAAAAATTTCAATGCTTCATTACCTACTGCCTTAGATACAAAAATCAAAGGGGAAATGTGAATGTATTGCCCGGTTTGGGTATCTTCCCGATTTTAATTACACTCCACACTACTTGTTTAAAACCATGTGACCAGTTGTACAACTCAGTAAGTGAACTTACCGATTGACGTGCAATATTGGCTAATCCAAAATCAGCACCAACCTTTGTACAAACTCCATTGCAAAAAAATTTGCATACACCAGCCAAGATCATCGTTTTACCGTCAATTGTTGGCATGATGCCACCTGCTTCATATAGATCGTTCATCGATGAATTTTCTAGGGAACAATAATCTTAAGAAACATAATAATCTCCTTTTTCTATGATGATCACTTTATGACCTGATTTTGCAAGAATTGCAGCTGCAACTCCTCCACTGCAACCAGAATTCACATACACATTAATGAGATCAGATTGTATATAAGAGTCAAAAGCTAAAAGCACAAAAACAACCAAAACCAAAGTTTCCCTATTATTATTCTTGTTCATAATGATTGAAAATGGAGGAAACTCAAGGGACTGGAGGGATGTATTATCTTTTCTCACTTTCAAGAAAGCCTTGGCACCATTAAGTGTTGGATCATATTTCCCGTTTGAGAGTGGTAACTTCTTCATCCAAAAATGATCACCTAACCTGAAAATAGCCACAGAACACATGCAATCTCCCATACAAGCTTCTCTACATTATTCTTCATTAAAAAGCCTTTGAAGCCTAAAATCTGATAAAGGAAAATCAGTGTTAATCAAAACCTCAAAGTAATAGAGATCCTTTATTTTACGCATTTCATCTTCTTCACATCCTTGTATAAAATCTGGCTTGCAGCTACCATATGGATCATCAGGATTAACCAGTGAGTAACTTGTTGGACACTGACACGTTGTCTCTTATCCTGTCCCAAAGTGCAGAAGCTATTGTATCCACAAACACCACTACCAGAATTAACAGTATAAGCACATATAATATCTGGTTTAGACCATACTATGGTCCAACCTTCACTCTCAGTTGAATTCCTTGGATGCTTGAAAAGCGTGAACATTCCATCAAAATTAAGATTTGCACTAAGATAAAAATCTGTGGTAAAGACTTTATTCTTTTCTTCTGAAAAATTGTATTTCTCATTATTCTCTCCCAAGACATACAAGTACCCTGATCTGTCGAAGACCAATTGAGTTCCAGCACTTGATGTATTGGACCCAACAGTTTGACTTTCATAGTAGTTTTCATTAACATAACCAGATGGTAAGTTAATAGAATGCATAACAAGATTACCATCACTTTGTAAAAGGAGATCAAACCTTCCTTTATTGAAATATGTCTCCTTAAGCCTTGAAGAAAGCTCTCCACCTTTTTCAACTACCTGAGAAGGCAACAAGGTGTCACTAGTAAACTTGAAATTTTCCCAAAGACTATTGAAATCGCCATCCTCAAACATGAAGTTGCCAGTGTCGTGGAAAACACCAAGAGAAACTCCATTTTTGTGTCCCTCTGTATTCCACAACCTGTCAAGTATCTTATGGACACTTTCACTTGCAGATGCTTGCAGCAAATACTTTTGAGATCTTAGCAAGACATCACAGAGAAATAAATGAGGTGAGTTAGTTCAAGTGGCGGCAACAAAATTGGTACCGTGATTGAATCAGGTGGCTCTGGAAATGGAGACGGTCGTGGTTGAATCAATCTCCCAAGCATTGGTGTCTTAGGCTCAAGGAGGGTATCTTTGTCTTCGGATTCTCTAGCAAAATCGAGGGAGAAGACAGCTTGAGTGGTTGAATGAACGGATTCGACTTGAGGTGTGTCGAGAGAGATTTCGTTACGGAAAATGGAGTATTGGTCGTGGTTGTCATAATATAGACCTGAAGATTCTTCTATGATCTTCGAAACAGTTTTGACATCACCATTATCTTCTGAGAGTAGATCAACAACCTCTGAGGAATTAGGGTTAAATTTTGTAGACAAAATAGAGTCCCAATTAAAGACATGTTCATCAAGTTCCTCATTGTAGGGATCCTCTAACAGAGGTAACACTTCTCTGTATTCAGGCTTAAATCTCCATAGAAAAGCTACCAGAAAGTCTTCCCAACTTGCTCGTGAGTGATAATTGTGCCACCAATGCCACCAAGTGAGTGCACGGCCTTAAATATGTTGTGACTGCTTCTCCAAGCTTTTGCAGTACCTAAAGCTATGTCAAATCTCTTACTCCAATTCAACCCATTAGACCTTAAATGTTCTGCTAAAGAACCATTTTCCATGAACTCATACACAAGCATTCTGTGTTTTCCTTCTGCGCAATAACCCCACAGTTCAATCAAGTTCATATGGTTAAGGCTTCCAATGCTACTTACTTCCGCGAGAAACTGTTCTTCGCCTTGATTAGCTTCCGCTAATTTCTTCATTGCTATGACTCGTTCATCCAACAGGACACCTTTGTATACAACTCCTCCTACACCTCTTCCAATCTCTTGATTAAAATTTTTTGTTGCTTTTTTCAATTCAGAATAACTGAATTTTCTAAAACCAATTATGGAAATATTATTATACACTCTTGCATCTAAATTATTTTTTGATCTTACAAAGAAAAACCACAACAAAAATATGCACAAGATTTCTACTCCTCCCATTCCCCCTACAAACCAAAGCAGGAACTTAATATACCTTCCTTCGCGAACTTCGTTGAATGATCTTTGAAGAGTTGTCGTTTTCGGATTCACGTTACAAGCTAGTTTGTTTTTATCATTCATTGTCTCCTTGTAAGTGTATGAATTGTTTGCCGATAGTTTTAAGTACAAATCAGCCTTGAAATACGATATTCGGTAAGCATTTCGCAGCTGAAACTTTGGGTAACATGAATTAGTATCAGGTATACCATTACCGGATATGACATATGTGTTAAAAGTGGAAGCAAATACTTTTATAATTTATTATTAAATAGAATATAATCTTCTTTATATAGACTCAAGGACTTCTACTATTCTAGGAAAGTAAATGATATTAGTAAATACTATTATAACCCACTATCTTTTGGCCTTCCAATTACAATATACTTTTAACCTTCCCACTAACTTATTAATAGAAATCCATCATTTATAACATTAAAGTTTATTCAACAAAACTCCTCTGTAAATTTAAATGTTTCTTCTATCCATCATGTCTATCAATTTCTTGCCTCTGTCGAAAATTTCTTTCGATAATGGTTTTTTGAAAATATATGATTGTTGTACCCCAAAATTTGCCCTCTCATTTCATCAATATTTTCTCATCACAAGACTCTCGGAGCTCAAGATCAAGTTAGGGTTTGCTCTGCTCAAGGCCCCTCCTTGCACTGTTGACCCAGATTAGGGTTTGAGTTTGCACAGGGATGTTTTGACCTAAAATGCCCAAAGTGACTTTCATGCTTCATGTTGGACTTACAAGTTTATCCATACCAAGTTTCAAGCCTTGATTCCAATCTTTGCCCAGTCAATTGGACAGTTGACCTAGAAATCAGCTGTATTAGGGGAAAAGTCAACTGTGACCAATTGACAGTCAAACTTCATGATTTTTGACCCACATCAACATATTGAGCTCACATGAACCATTTGGTCAAGTTTGGATCATAATTCCACAAGAAATTTGATCAGATCACCAAAAGGGCAAAATGGTCATTTTTAGGGTTTTGACTGCACAAAGGCAATTTTTGACTGTTTGACCTAACCAATGGCAAATCAAGCTCACATGTGGACTCAAGGACTCAATGGCATTGTCTTGAATCATTCAACAAGTTCAAAAGATCTCAAATGCATAGGATTGACAGATGAATTTTTCAGTCAACTGATCAAAATTTGACTGTATACTGAAAAGTCAAACTTTGACTTTTTGGTCAAAATCAAGTGCCAAGATTCATTTTTCATCAAGACATGTCAAATTATGAAACTTGTTCATCAAGAAACCCAAAATTGCAAATTAGGGTTTAAAATGAGAAAATTTCATAACTTAGAATTTTTCTAAGTTATGAAACTTCCTTATTTTTTTTCCTAACTTTGTCCCATTTTTTCACCAAGATGCAAATGGATTCAAACAAAACTTGAAACATGAAAGTTGTAGTCCATTGTAAAATCTACAACTTTGATTCACAAAGTTTTCTCAAAGGAAGCTTGTATCTCAAGTTATGAATTTTGGAACAAGGGTGCAAAACATTTTTAACTTAGAGAAATTTTGACCTATTCTAGGCAGGATTTTTGTCCAACTTCTTGGTCATTTTTCACATGGTTCCACTTGGAGTTTCAATTTTCATTACAAAGATGGATTGTAGTACACATTCCAAGCTTTCCAAATTGTCCAAGAACTTCTCAAACATCCTTGTGGTTAGAGAGAATCGAATTTGCAAAGTTGGCCAAAATTCACTTTTGTTCTTGACCAAAGCATGTTCATAACATTGGCATTTTTCAAATCAGCTGGTTTATGCTATCTTGCAGGCCTCTAAACCTCTTTACACTCAACAATTAAATGCCTAACCATTGTGTTAAGGTGTTATTTCATCCCTTTGGGCATTTCACATAAAACTAATCCCTAACTAGAAAAATCAAAGTTCTTATTTTTGGCTTAATGTCACTTTATGTCAAAAGTGAATCCTTGAGGCATGGGGCCAGATCTTTGAGGCCAGATAGAGTCCACAAATTTGTGTTACCAAGAGCAAGATATGCAGCATACATAGAGGGTGGTACAGGCCTGCATGGTAACTTACACTACCCTTGCTTACATTTGAAGAAACCTTGCAAAAACTCTCCATCATTCATTCCTGTCAACACAACCAAGAACAAACTTTGTTCTCATCTTCCATACATCAAAACTGACCTAAGGCACGACCCTTCCATCCCTCATACCTCCTCAAACACCAAATCACAGTTTTGCTGTAAAACAGGGTACCTGCTGCAGATTGAGTTCCACAATCCATTCCACTCGTGCACTTTGGCCAAAAACCTTTCAAACACATTCCATACCATCCATTGAAACTATTCCAAGCCCTAAATACCAGCTGTAACACCCCTAACCTCATCTGCCATTTTCATTTTTCAGTTTTGCAGGTGGACTTCCAAAGCACGATCCAGAGGGATTCAAAGCAAGCTAGGTGTTGGAGAAGCTTCCTTGGACTTCAGGCAAGCTCAACCAAAGCTCAAACTCCATTGAAGATACCTACATTGCTCTGTTCAAGTCAAGCTGAAACAGGTAAAACCATGAACTTCTATCTCTCAATCTAGGAAGAGTTAGGCTTAGGTTTGTGAATGAAACATGCTCTACTCATAGCCCTGAAGCCATACATATGATTACTTTTCATTTATATTAAGTATGCTGTGAGAATTTTAGCCATGAACATTGAAGAAAAATTAGGTCAGAAATTGGGGATGAAGAAATTCTCCCTGATTTCTTAGAGTTAGGTCAAGTATTTTATATGTCTGAATTCGTCTCTTGATGCTTTACAATGTTGGTGTTATGAGTTTTTGCTAAAAGTCAAGGAATCAGGAGTTAGCTTTGGTACAAGAGGCGCGCGTGTTTTGTCATTCAAACAAGGCTGAAGGTTGAAGATGACTGGCTTGGGCTGGGCCTGAGTCAGTCTTGCTCTTTGCACTCCCTTTTTCAATTTACACCCCCCTGGCCCATTGTGTGAAATATTTATCATTTTTGACTTTTTATTTTTTATTCTGACTTGATATTTTTTGTCCAAACATAAAAAACATTAAAAATATTTTTCACATTTTTTTATATTTATTTGGCATTTGTTTCATTTTATTAGTATATATATGTAAATAATATAAAACTTTTTATTTAAAACCCTAAAAATAATACAAAAATATTTTTTTTTCAGTTATTATTTTTTGTTTACATTTTGAAAACATTTTCTAAAATATACATTTTTTGTAAATAATTAATATTTTATTTTTGTACATATTTAGTATATTTAATATATAATATATAAATACTTGTACATTTTATTAAATATTTAGGACAAAAATATAGAAATAATATACTTTTATTTTTATTTGATATTTGACATCAAAAAATACTTTTTTACAATATACTTCCTTTTTTACTATTTTTTTGTATATAATTAACAAATATTGTATATAATTAATAAATAGATACTATTTATTCAAAAAACTAGGGTTTTGCCCTAAATGACAAAAATATTCAAAATTTGACCTTTTTATTTTTGTTTATATTTCACATTGAAAAACACTTTCACATACATAAAAAATCATTTTTTTGCATAATACATTTTGCATATTTATTGTATTTATTTAAATATTGTACAATTAAATATTTGTATATTCGATATGGATGTAATAGCTTAGAATTTAATTTCTTGTCAAATATCCCTCAAATTCAAACTTGTACCCCCATCCCCATAATCATTGTTGTAATAGCTTAGCATTTAAATTTCCGTATTTAAAAGCTTTCAATTATGCCATGTTTAGACTTAGGGTTTGTATGCAAAAACAATCAACAAATAGCTTGACCTAAATTCAAGATAAACATGCATGAAAAACAAAACACAATGCACACTTGCACCCCTAGAGTTACTCCACTTGTTGCCTTCAAAAATAGGCCATGGTTACATGTTAAGTGTCTTTGGCAAAATAAAAACAAATCAAATGATCATAGTCCCTCGATGACGCTATCAAGTTGCCTAAAAATGATCAAGTCCCTTGAGAAAATTGCCAAAGATACTTGGCACTATTACCTCCATGGTCTAAACGATGACCCGCGCCCGTCCCGTTAACATCCTAACACAAGGTTGTTCACCAAATACAATGGTGAAACAACACTGTTAAAAAGTTTAAAACATAAGAAAAATCTTTGAGAAATTTAGGGTAGATAGCTCTTGGTTACTTGACCAATCTTGCAAAACAACCCTTGTCATTTTTCAAAACACACATCACAACACAACTTCAAAACAAACTTTCAAAAACATTGAAACATCTTTTCAAAAAGACACACACCTTTGTAAAATATTCAAACAAGAATTGTTACAATGGTTGCCTAGATAAGGCATCTTTTTCAAAACATTTTCAAAACCACACACACAAAGCACCATTTCAAACAATTGAAAAGCAAAGGCAAGTGATCTAAGAAAGTAACTAAGAGCCCATGGATAACCATGGATAGAAAGGGTGCTAATACCGTCCCTTTCTATAATCTACTCCCCGAACCCAAGAAAACATCTCAAAGGTTTTTCCTGTGCTTTTTAACCTTTCCTTAGGATAAAATAAAAAGTCGGTGGCGACTCTTGCTAAACCGAAACATTTGCGAACAAAAAACGCAAAACCCAAGTCAGTTCTCCCACCGTATCACAGAACTGGCGACCCTGCTGGGGAAAATACTTAAAAGTGGAGTAACCTTAGAGCCTAGATCACCCTTTTGCATGACTAATTGTTTGCTTTGATTGCTTTACATTTTGGTTCTCTTGTTTGGGCTTGAAATCCTACACCCGGATTTGGGAAACATTCATAGATAGTAATACGTTGTGGAAACTGTGCGGGGTATACCGACACGGTCGAAGCAATAGTTATATTAGTGCGACATATTTGTGAGTACCGGTAACCCTTGAGTTCAATCAAGGAGAGTACAGGGTCGTTGAGTGATGTCACTAAGCACTAATGACCTAGAACCTTACTTGACCATCTTGGCCTTTTAGTAGGGGTAGTGAGATGACCGGATTTGGTGCAGTCCGAAGTTGGTAGATACTCGATACTACACTCATTGAGGGTTGTTTTCTTGGAATATTTTGGTCGCTAGTTAAGTGGCTAAACCAAAACAATGAACATGGAAAACAATCCAATGATATTGAGCTCCTTAGAACCCAGTTACTATTTATAGGATAGGTTTTTTAAGCCAACTTCACTCAAGAGGGTACTTACCTATGAAGCCCCATGCAAGCCTGAAACTAGGGTTTTGTGTGACTTGCTTGTACATATGTTTGTGCATACATCATGAACATCATAAAGCATCATATGCATTCACTAACCATTTCAAGGGTTTGGATCTTCATCTTTGTTCTTGTTTTGTAGGTCATGGAAATTCTTCGCAGGAAAACTATCCAAGTCAACCTTGTGAGAATCCCTCCTCAACTCAAGGAGCTTACATCCAGAATTCCAGAAAGTTCTCTCTTCAGTGAAAAACATGGTAGACTGCTCAGCCTAGTCAACACCAGCATTGAAGAAGACATGGTGAAAGTGTTGTTCCAGTTCTTTGACCCCCTTCATCACTGTTTCACATTCCCCGACTACCAATTGGTGCCTACTTTGGAGGAATTTTCTCAACTCTTGAGAATTCCTATTCTTAATCAACTACCCTACAACGGTACGGAAAAAGAACCAAAACCTGAAGATGTTGCCCAAGCACTACACTTGCAACCATCTGACATCAAGGGGCATTGGGAAACTAGAAGTGGTGTCAAAGGCTTCTTGGCAAAATTCTTGTTTGAGAAGGCACAAGAGTGTTGGAATTCTTTGGATCTACAAGCCTTTGAAGAGATTGTGGCACTCCTCATTTATGGGTTGGTCTTGTTCCCAAATGCTGACCAACTTATAGATGTAAATGCTGTCAAGATTTTCATATCTAGGAATCTCATACCTACATTGCTTGGGGATATCCTCCACTCATTTTACACACGAACAATGAGGAAGAGAGGTGTTCTCATGTGCTGTACTCCTCTCCTTGCAAGGTGGTTTATTTCTCACCTTCCACAATCTGTTTTGAAGAATGAATAAGGCTTGAGGTGGTCACAACGATTGATGACCCTCACACATTCTGATGTACATTGGTGTTCTCGGTCCAGAGAAAATGTCATCATCATCGATCATTGTGGTGAGTTCCCTAATGTTCCATTGCTTGGCATTAAGGGAGGCATTACCTACAACCCTTGTCTAGCTTTGAGGCAATTTGGATATGCTCGGAGGTATGGCCCTCATGACATGCTGATTCCTGACCTAGTTTTTGACTTCGACAACGATGCGCAAGGACTTCGACAAAGATTCATCAGAGCTTGGAGGATGCCTAACAAGGTAGATAGCAAGACACTGGGGCACAAAAACTCCATCCCTCTTGAGCCTTACCTCAAGTGGGTACGAACCTGCGCCCATAGTCTTATGATGCCTTACCCTCACATTCTCCCTTTGATTAAAGAGCCTGTTAAGGAAGGAGAGGTTCCATACACCATCCTACATCCTGACATGCCAACATCATGGGAGGAAATGCGGAAGAGTTGGATCCAACTCAAGGAAGAAAGGGACACTTTTGAAGCCAGCTTCTACGCCAGTGAGAAGAAGGTTTTGGAGCTTACCCGCCGACTTCACGAGGAGGAGACCCTCAACACTTACATCGCACCAAAGAGGATGCGCAACGTCTTTTTACCTTAAGAAGTTTTTGTAATATTTGGCCCATGGGGCATTTATGTACTGACAAAACTTCTTCTTATTAATATGACGTGTGTTCTTTTTGTCTGCAACAATTTTGAATTTCTAAATCCTTGAATGCATTGCATGAATAAACATTTCATTCATCATATGCATAAACAGGTCTTCACACCAGGTTTCCTTATCTTTCTGCTGTTTATTTCAGTAAGATGGATCTTGAACAGACGGTCAAAGATCTGCATGCACAAAACTCGCAGTTTCAACAGCTCCTTATGACCTTGGCAAAGGGTCAGAAGGATCTTAAAGCATTGTTAGGGAATAAAGAGCAAGAAAAAGGAAAAAAGAAGAAGAAAAGAGTTGGGGTAGCTACACTGGGAAGAATATTTGAGAATGAAGCTAGGAGAGTTCTTGAATTCCCCTCCACATCTGATGAGGGGACCGGCAAAGGAAAAGGGGCTGCATTACCTTCTAAATCCGAGGCTGAAGAGGAAGAGGTTGAGGAAGATGAAGACTACTCAGAGCAGCAATACCCGCCAGCGGACGACAAATACAAAAACCTGGAGGATAGACTGGCAGCTATGGAGCTGTAAAGGGTTCCCGGGTTAGATTTTGAAGAATTGGGATTGATTGCTGGGATTGTGATCCCTCCAAAGTTTAAAGTGCCAAATTTTGCAAAATACGATGGTCTGTCTTGCCCAAAGATGCACCTAAGGTCATATGTCAGAAAAATTCAACCTCATTCATCTGATAGAAATCTTTGGGTACACTTCTTCCAGGATAGCCTGTCTGGTACACAGCTAGATTGGTTTTACCAGCTTGAGAGGTCAGAAGTGCATAGTTGGGAGGATTTGGCAGCTGCCTTTTATTGCCAGTATCAATATAATGCTGACTTGGCGCCGACCCGTACTCAGTTACAGAGTATGAGGATGGCCTCAAATGAGGGATTCAAAGAATACGCCCAGAAATGGCGTGACTTGGCCGGAAGAGTACAACCACCGCTTTCAGATAAGGAGCTAGTTGATATGTTCTTGGGGACCCTATCTGGCCCTTTCTTCAACCATTTGATCGGGAGATCTTCTACAGGGTTTACTGAGTTGATTCTGACTGGCGAACGGGTGGAAGCTGGTATTAAGAGTGGAAAGATTCAAAGGGACGCCTCTGCCTCCACAATTATTAAAAAATCATTCCCGGCCAAGAAGGAAGCGGTTGTTGTATACTCTAAAAAAGGATCGGGAAGAACTGAGCACCGGCCGACTGTAGGGGCCGTGATGATTCAAAATTCATCAAATGATCAGCCTCGTAACAATCAGCCTAGACCTAAACAGCAATGGGGAGAACGGCCACAACGGTAGTTCACCCGCATCAACATGACGCCTGCACAAGTTCTTCCCCATTTATTGAAGCTGAATCTCACCAATATTAAGGAAGCGCCAAAGAATGTGAATACTACTTCCCCACATTATCATCCCAATGCTAAATGTGCCTATCATTATGACAGCGTCGGGCATGACACCAATGATTGTTGGGCGCTTAAGAATAAAATTCAGGATCTGATAGACGCAAAAGAGGTTGAGTTCGACGCCCCCGAGAAGCCGAATGTAATCTCCGCTCCAATGCCAAAGCATGGTCGCAATGTCCATGTTATTGAAGAGGATCTGTTTGTTTCTGCTGTTGATGATCTGATAACCCCACTACTAACAATCAAGTTGAATCTGTTGAAGGCTGGGATTTTCCCAGGTTGTAAAGAAGATTGCTACTTTTGTTCCTCCCTACCGATCGACTGTCCATTGCTGAAGATAGGCATCCAACTCCTAATGGATAACCAACAAATTCTTTTCGAAAAGACTCCTGTTACTCCAACTCCTATCAATGAAGTTTCAATAATAACCATTTCCGCCAATCTTTCCAAGGTCCCCAAAAGGCCTGTTAAGATTACATCCGCTCCGAAGATTGTACCCTTGAAAATAACCATGCCTGGGCTCGTCCCATACAAATCTGACAAATCAATACCGTGGAATTATGGTGGAGAAATCTACTACCACGGTGTTAAGCAAATTGAGATAACTGAAGAGAGCTCTGATGAAGAAACTACTGACATTGGAAACATTGCCGGTACGAGTAAAATTACCCGAAGTGGAAGAATTTTCTCTCCAGAGATTTCCCCTCCAAAGGCAATCTTTGGACCCTCAGTTGTTCTCAAGGTTACCCCTGCACCGGTAAAACTATCTGCAAGAACGCCAACGATTGAAGAAGCTGTTACTCCTGTGGTTGCCCCTCCTGCTGCTGCTGATAAAGGGAAAGGAATCCAAGAAGAGCTCATCAGGACGAGAGCTCAGCCATTGGTCATCCCTGAGACCTCTAAAAAAGAAATGGAGGAGATTCTGAAAATAATAAAGAAAAGTGATTACGATGTGGTGGAGCAACTGGGGAAAACCCCCTCGAAGATCTCCATGTTAGCTTTGCTGCTTTGTTCGGAGGCTCGTGCCAAAGCTTTGATAAGGTTTTTAAAGACAGCCCATGTTCCCCAAGAAACCTCAGCCGATCAATTCTAGGATTGTGTGACCAGCCTTACCGCTGACAACGGTCTGGGTTTCTCTGATGCCGACTTGACTCCAAAGGGAAGAAAGCACAATGACGCATTGCATGTGTCAGTTGAATGCCGAGGAAATACTCTCGCCCATGTCTTGGTCGATACTGGTTCTTCTTTAAATGTGCTGCCTAAGAAAGCTCTGGATCGATTGGATTGTGAAGGCTTGGAGCTGAAACCAAGTAATATCATTGTCAGGGCCTTTGACGTGTCTAAAAGGATGGTGCATGGGGAAGTCGACATTCCCATCAAGGTAGGCACTGAAGTGTTCCACTCAACATTCTATGTGATGGACATCCGCCCATCATACTCTTGCTTGCTAGGGAGACCTTGGATTCATAATGCTGGGGCAGTCACTTCCTCTCTACATCAGATGCTGAAATACCCTGTTAAGGGGAAAATCATAACTGTACACGGTGAGGAGGAGTACATGATCAGCTATCTGAATTCCTTTCGGTATATGAAAGTGGATGGCGAATTCATCGAGACACCGTTCCAACAATTCGAGGAAGTTGCTCCTGAGGTTGCAGTAGCAAAAGCAGTAGCTGAGGTACCCAAGCAAGTGGCCAGGATGGCATCTCTGAAAGACGCAAGGGCTGCAATGAAGGAGGGAAAGAACTCAGCATGGGGTCAGTTGCCTGACTTTCCCCACAAGATAGACAAGTTTGGATTGGGATTTACCGCTGCGGGGCAAAAAGCTATGCGTCGCTCAAAAATTGAAAAGGCACCCATCAAGATTTCTCCTCATGGAATCAATGCTTTGGAAGACGAAGACGAAGAGGGTAACATTGAAGATTGGATCTTCCCAACCATTGAAGGGGGACTGCACAACTGGGAGGCGAAAGACTTCGTTCCCATTACTTTCATCAATCAGTAATTTATCTTTAGAACATTTTTTGTTGGTCTGTAATAATTACTCTTAAAACAATCTGCACACTTTTTCACCTCATGCCTTGCCCGGGGCATGTAGGTCCAGTTGTAAGGGTTTTGATTCTCTTCATAAATCATATGCCATGTTTAATGAATCATTGGACGTTTTTCATTTATAAACTGCTGTGTTCATTTTCTTCCCTTTTGCATTTTTGTTTGTTTAAGGATGGCTATCCCTTACACACACCCACACTCACAAATGCAGGTACCCATCCACTCCGGATTCCATGGGTGACTATTCTGTTGTATCCTTCAATAACTCTGAAGATCTGGTCAATCAGGCTGAGTATGAAGATGACGAAGATTGTGAAGTACCGGGAGAGCTAGCCAGACTTCTACAATAAGAAGAGAGGGCCATCTTACCTCATGAAGAGTTGTTGGAAACCGTCAACTTAGGAACAGAGGAAGACAGGAAAGAAGTACAAGTGGGTGCCAATCTGGAACCAAGTGTGAAGGAGCGCTTAATACAGCTGTTAAATGAATACGTTGAAATCTTTGCCTGGTCTTATGAAGACATGCCAGGGTTAGACACAGATATCATGGTTCATCGTCTCCCTACAAGAGAGGACTGTCCACCGATCAAGCAAAAAGTCCGCCGAATGAGGCCCGACATGTCTGAGAAGATTAAAGCTGAAGTAATGAAGCAATTCAACGCTGGCTTTCTGGCTGTTACATCCTATCCACAATGGGTTGCTAACATCGTGCCAGTACCTAAAAAAGACGGCAAGGTCAGAATGTGTGTGGACTACCGGGATTTGAACAGGGCTAGCCCTAAAGATGATTTTCCGCTACCATATATCGACATTTTGATTGACAACACACAGCACAAGTTATTTTCTTTCATGGACGTATTCTCGGGCTACAACCAGATTAAAATGGCCCCTGAGGACATGGAGAAAACAACCTTTGTTACGCAATGGGGTACCTTCTGCTACAAGGTGATGCCGTTCGGACCGAAGAACGCAGGGGCAACCTATCAACGCGCCATGGTAGCTTTGTTTCATGATATGATACATCATGAGATTAAAGTTTACGTGGACGACATGATAGCTCGATCACAAACAAAGGAGGAACACCTTGAACATTTGCAGAAGCTGTTTGCCAGGTTGAGGGAGTACAAACTCAGGCTGAATCCAAGTAAGTGCACTTTTGGAGTTAGGTCTGGTAAACTTCTGGGATTTATTGTCAGCAGCAAAGGCATTGAGGTCGATTCAGCAAAAGTAAAGGCTATACAAGAAATGCCTGCCCCCCGTACTGAAAAGGAGGTTAGAGGGTTCTTGGGACGCTTGAACTATATTGCCAGGTTCATCTCTCATCTGACGTCTACCTGTGAGCCAATTTTCAAGCTATTAAAGAAAGATCAGGTAGTCGAATGGAACGATGATTGTCAAGCTGCTTTTGATAAGATCAAGGAGTATTTGCTAGAACCTCATATCCTGATGCCACCCGTCGAAGGAAGGCCGCTGATCATGTATATGACTGTTTTTGACAACTCAATGGGGTGCGTACTGGGCCAGTATGACGAGTCTGGTCGAAAAGAGCATGCCATTTATTACCTTAGCAAAAAGTTTACCAACTGTGAGACTCGCTATCCACTGCTCGAGAAAACTTGTTGCTCTTTGGTATGGGCTGCTCGCCGACTAAGGCAGTATATGTTGACTCATACCACTTTGTTGATTTCCAAAATGGACCCGATCAAGTATATCTTCGAGAAGCCTGCTTTATCTGGAAGTATCGCTAGATGGCAAATGATCCTGACTGGGTATGACATCCAATATACCACCCAAAAAGCTATAAAAGGGAGTGTACTAGCTGACCATCTAGCTCATCAAGCTATCGAAGATTATCAATCCATGAGATTCGATTTCCCGGACGAGGACATCATGACTTTGGACAACATTGAAGGTAATGGACCGTATGACAGACCTGAAAATGGATCCCGATGGACCCTGTACTTTGATGGTGCTTCAAATGCACTTGGAAACGGTATCGGTGCGGTACTCATTTCTCCAAAAGGTTGCCATACACCTTTCATGGCCCGACTTTGTTTCAGCTGTACCAACAACATGGCCGAATATGAAGCTTGCATCTTTGGTCTCAAGGCTGCTATAGACTTGGGGATCAAATCTTTGGTTGTATTTGGGGACTCGGCTTTGGTTATCAGTCAAATCAAAGGAGAGTGGGACACCAAACATCCTAATCTTATCCCATACAAAGAACATGTCCTAACATTGTTGCCTCATTTCGAGCAAATCACCTTCGAGCATTTCCCGCGAGAAGAAAATCAGCTAGCAGATGCTCTGGCTACAATGTCTTCCATGTTTAAACTCAACTGGGATAACGAGGCTCCCCAAATCACCATCGAGCGAATGGATGAACCTGCGCATTGTCATGAGATTAATACCGAAGAAGTAGTGGAACAACCCTGGTTCCATGAAATCAAAAGGTATCTCCAGACCAGAGAATATCCCGAAGGAGCTTCCGTCAATGACAAAAAGTTCTTAAGGAGATTTGCGGCCAACATCTTCCTAAGCAATGGCATCCTTTACAAGCGCAGCCATGATTGTGTTTTACTTCGTTGTGTGGACAAAGCTGAAGCAGAATTGATCATGACTGAGGTACACAGTGGCACATTTGGCACCCACTTGAGCGGACATACGATGGCTAAGAAGATTCTAATGGCAGGCTATTACGGGTCCACCATGGAAGCTGATTGTCATCAATATTCCCGTACTTGCCACAAATGTCAGGTCTACGCCGACAAGATTCATATTCCTCCTGTTCCTCTCAACGTTTTGACAGCTCCTTGGTCATTCGCAATGTGGGGCATTGACATGATTGGAGAGATCAAGCCCACAACGTCCAATGGACATCGCTTCATCCTGGTCGCTATTGACTATTTCACCAAGTGGGTCGAAGCAGCTTCATTTGCCTCTGTTACAAAAAATGTGGTTGCCCGCTTCATCAAGCAGAACCTCATATGCCGGTATGGTGTCCCCGACAGGATCATCACAGACAACGGAACAAATCTGAACAATACTATGATCACCGCTCTATGCGAACAGTTCAAGATTTATCATCATAATTCATCTCCCTATCGGCCGAAGATGAACAGTGCTGTTGAAGCTGCGAACAAAAACATCAAGAAGATCATTCAGAAAATGACAGTTACCTACAAAGACTGGCATGAGATGTTACCGTTTGCTCTGCAGGGATACCGTACCACGACACGTACTTCAACAGGGGCAGCCCCATTTTCTTTGGTATATGGCATGGAAGTTGTCCTACCCATGGAAGTTCAGATTCCTTCTTTAAGGATCATGAAGGATGCTGGTTTGAATGAAGACGATTGGATTCAGACCCGACTTGATCAACTCAATTTGATCGACGAGAAGCGACTCACTGCTGTTTGCCATGGTCAGACGTACCAAAAACGGATGGTCAAGGCTTTCAACAAGAAAGTCAGACGTCAAGTATATCAAGTCGGAGATCTTGTAATCAAGCGGATCATCTTGCCGCAAAGTGATCCCAGGGGAAAATGGACTCCTACTTACGAAGGACCATTTGTGATCAAAAGCTTATTTTCTGGTGGTGCAATGATTCTGACCACCATGGACGGCGACGATTTGCCGCACCCTGCGAATGCAGACATAGTCAAAAAATACTACGCATGAAACAACCCGAAAAGTCGAAAACCCGAAAGGGCGACTTGGGCAAAAATGGGCATCCCGGTGAACCGAAAACCCGAAAGGGCGGTTCAGGCAAAAATTAGGGATAAAACAAAAAAATCTGTACACCCGGCAAGTTGAAAACCCGAAAGGGCGACTTGGGCAAAAAAGGGTTTCCCGGTGGATCAAAAACCCGAAAGGGCGATCCAGGCAAAAGTTAGGGAATTAAAGCGTATGACTATGTCTCGTCGGATCACTTTAAAGAATAATCTCTTCATCAACAAGCTCCAAGCTTCTGATTAATCCAGTCATCGGCGGACGAAGCAGCGAATGGACAGACATTCAGAGTTGTGAAGGTTATAGCAGAATGGAATCCCATGAAATTGTTACACATAGCCATCTTTCTTTTGTATAAAATTTTCAATTTTTTACGACAACATCCTCTTACTAGGATGTCTGCCTCCTTTGTACAAAGATACTCATAAAAAGTTAATACAAATACTTTTCCAAATACAGAAATTTGCTTTGTCTTCCTTTTTCTTTTTTACACTTATGTTTTATTTGAGAAACGTCCAATGTTTTGTTAAATAGGCATATGCATTTGAACATAATCATTTTCTTACAAATCAAGAAAGGTGATTGTTGATAGGTTGAAAGTACAGATAGGTATCTTGGTGCCCTTTCAGAAGGAATCCCCAGCGGAATTAAACTCCAAATTCCTCAACAAGGTTAAAATCCAGAACTTAATTCCCCAAACAGAGTTAAACCTCAGGATCCTCAACAGAACAAAAGCTTTCTCAAAGCTGATTTCCCCAACCAGAGAGCCTTCTGGAACTTAATTCCCCTTAGATTTAAGTTTCAAGATCCCCAGTGGAGCCCTAAAATCTGAAAATCCTATCCCCAGCAAAGTCAAAGCTGTTAAACCCTAGCGGAGCTAAAACTTCCAACTATCAATCCCCAGCGAAACCGGATTAGTGAACATTCTCCCCACAGAGATGCTTCCCATCAGATTGAAGATTCTCAGTCTTACTTCTCCAGTAGAAGTCTACCAGGTTCTGGATTCCCCAGTAGAGATCATCAGAATTCTCATTTCCCACAAGTCACCAAGGATTTTCAATCCCCAGCAGTGGCCCTAAAATCCCTCAACAACTGAAGATCTTGTTCCCCAAGCAGTCAACAGTCAACAAAGATATCTCAACTTCAACAATCAAAGATTCTTGCAATCCCCTGCGGCAGTCAAGGATTCACTTTCCCCGACAGCAGTCAAGATTCTATTATCTCCGGCTATCCAGGATTCATCTATCCTCATCAAGACAACTCGTCAGCTTACATGCGCATTCATTACATTCATATCATAAACATTGATATAACATATATTGCATCATACATTTCATGCAACATGACTTTGTGTTTCAGCTAATATTTTACCCTTTTTAGGATAAGATTAATAAGCTTCAATTTCAAGACTTCTGAAAAAAGTTCACGGGTTCTCCAGATACGGATGTTAACCTATCACTTGTTCAGATTCTCCACTTCTGAAAACAGTTTACGGATTCTCCAAACACGGATGTTAATTTATCGCTTGTTCAGACTCAACTTCTGAAAACAGTTTACGGACGCTTCCTAACATGGATGCTGATCTATTGCTTATTCAATTTCAAGACTTCTGAAAACAGTTCACGGGTTCTCCAAATATGGATGTTAACCTATCACTTGTTCAGATTCTCCACTTCTGAAAACAGTTTACGGATTCTCCAAACACGGATGTTAATCTATCGCTTGTTCAGACTCAACTTCTGAAAACAGTTTACGGACGCTTCCCAGCATGGATGCTGATCTATTGATTATTCAATTTCAAGACTTCTGAAAACAGGTCACAGGTTCTCCAGATACGGATGTTAACCTATCACTTGTTCAGATTCTCCACTTCTGAAAACAGTTTACGGATTCTCCAAACACGGATGTTAATCTATCGCTTGTTCAGACTCAACTTCTGAAAACAGTTTACGGACGCTTCCCAATATGGATGCTGATCTATTGCTTATTCAATTTCAAGACTTCTGAAAACAGTTTACGGATTCTCCAAACACGGATGTTAATCTATCGCTTGTTCAGACTCAACTTTTGAAAACATTTTACGGATGCCTCCAAACACGGATGTCAATCTATTGCTTATTCAGACCCCTAGTTTAGAGATGTTCCAAAACATGGATACCTTTCTGATACTCACTCACTCATCAACGACCTACAGTTCAACAAACATTCCAGATGGCATCTTTAAGCCCATCCCCGACAAGATTATGTCACCCCTCCAGATGGCATCTTTTAAGCCCATCTCCAAATGGCATCTTTAAGCCCATTCCCGCACCTATGTCTTGACGAGTGCAAATTTACGGGCACTCTAGTGTCCAATCTCCTTTTACCTTCGAGATGCGAAAGGCAAACTTGCCAATCTAACTCTTCAGGTTCAAGAAGATTGAATAGGGGCAAGTGTTATACCCCAAAATTTTCCCTCTCATTTCATCAACATTTTCTCATCACAAGACTCTCGGAGCTCAAGATCAAGTTAGGGTTTGCTCTGCTCAAGGCCCCTCCTTGCACTGTTGACCCAAATTAGGGTTTGAGTTTGCACAGGGATGTTTTGACCTAAAATGCCCAAAGTGACTTTCATACTTCATGTTGGAATTACAAGTTTATCCATACCAAGTTTCAAGCCTTGATTCCAAACTTTGCCCAGTTAATTGGACAGTTGACCTATAAATCAGCTGTATTTGGGGAAAAGTCAATTGTGGCCAATTGACAGTCAAACTTCATGATTTTTGACCCACATCAACATATTGAGCTCACATGAACCATTTGGTCAAGTTTGGATCATAATTCCATAAGAAATTTGATCAGATCACCAAAAGGGCGAAATGGTCATTTTTAGGGTTTTGACTGCACAAAGGCAATTTTTGACTGTTTGACCTAACCAATGGCAAATAAAGCTCACATATGGACTCAAGGACTCAATGGCATTGTCTTGACTAATTCAACAAGTTCAAAAGATCTCAAATGCATAGGATTGACAGATGAATTTTTCAGTCAACTGATCAAAATTTGACTGTATACTGCAAAGTCAATCTTTGACTTTTTGGTCAAAATTAAGTGCCAAGATTCATTTTTCATCAAGACATGTCAAATTATGAAACTTGTTCATCAAGAAACCCAAAATTGAAAATTAGGGATTAAAATGAGAAAATTTCATAACTTAGAATTTTTCTAAGTTATGAAACTTCCTTATTTTTTTTCCTAACTTTGTCCCATTTTTTCACCAAGATGCAAATGGATTCAAACAAAACTTGAAACATGAAAGTTGCAGTCCATTGCAAAATCTACAACTTTGATTCACAAAGTTTTATCAAAGGAAGCTTGTATCTCAAGTTATGATTTTTGGAACAAGGGTGCAAAACATTTTTAACTTAGAGAAATTTTGACCTATTCTAGGCAGGATTTTTGTCCAACTTCTTGGCCATTTTTCACATGGTTCCACTTGGAGTTTAAATTTGCATTACAAATATGGATTGTATTACACATTCCAAGCTTTCCAAATTGTCCAAGAACTTCTCAAACACCCTTGTGGTTAGAGAGAATTGAATTTGCAAAGTTGGCCAAAACTCACTTTTGTTATTGACCAAAGCATCTTCATAACATTGGCATTTTTCAAATCAGCTGGTTTATGCTATCTTGCAGGGCTCTAAACCTCTTTACACTCAACAATTAAATGCCTAACCATTGTGTTAAGGTGTTATTTCATCCCTTTGGGCATTTCACATAAAACTAATCCCTAACTAGAAAAAGCAAAGTTCCCATTTTTGGCTTAATGTCACTTTATGTCAAAAGTGAATCCTTGAGGCATGGGGCCAGATCTTTGAGGCCAGATAGAGTCCACAAATTTGTGTTACCAAGAGCAAGATATGCAGCATACATAGAGGGTGGTATAGGCCTGCATGGTAACTTACACTATCCTTGCTTACATTTGAAGAAACCTTGCAAAAACTCTCCATCATTCATTCCTGTCAACACAGCCAAGAACAAACTTTGTTCTCATCTTCCATACATCAAAACTGACCTAAGGCACGACCCTTCCATCCCTCATACCTCCTCAAACACCTGTTGTACCCCAAAATTTTCCCTCCCATTTCCTCAACATTTTCTCATCACAAAACCCTTGGAGCTCAAGATCCAATTAGGGTTTCCTCTGCTCAAGACTTCTCATTGCACTGTTGACCCAAATTAGGGTTTGTGTTTGAACAAAGATATTTTGACCTAAAATGCCTAAGATTACTTTCATGCTTCATGTTGGACTCCCAAGTTTATCCATACCAAGTTTCAAGCCTTGATTCCAAATTTTGCCCAGTCAATTGGACAGTTGACCTAGAAATCAGCTGTATTGGGAAAAAGTCAACTGTGGCCAATTGACAGTCAAATCTCATGAAAATTGACCCACATCAACATTATGAACTCACATGGACCATTTGATCAAGTTTGGATCACAATTCCACAAGAAATTTGATCAGATCATCAAAAGGGCAAAATGGTCATTTTTAGGGTTTTGACTGCACAAAGGCAATTTTTGACTGTTTGACCTAGCCAATGGCAAACCAAGCTCACATATGGACTCAAGGACACCATGGAATTATCTTGACATGCTCAACAAGTTCAAAAGATCCCAAATACACAAGATTGACAGTTGAATTTCCCAGTCAATTGATCAATTTTGACTGTATACTGAAAAGTCAAACTTTGAATTTTTGGTCAAAATCAAGTGTCAAGATTCATTTTTCACCAAAACATGCCAAATCATGAAACTTTTTCATCAAGAAATCAAGAATTGCAAATTAGGGTTTGAAATGAAGATTTTTCATAACTTAGAATTTTTCTAAGTTATGAAAAACCCTAATTTTTTCCTAACTGTGCCCCACTTTCTCACCAAGATTCATTTGGATTCAAGCAAAAGTCAAAACATGAAAGTTGTAGCCTATTGCAAAATCTACAACTTTTATTCACAAAGTTTTCCCAAAAGAAGCTTGTAGCTCAAGTTACAATTTTTGGAACAAGGGTACCAAACCATTCTTAACTTAGAGAAAATTTGACCTATTTTAGGCAAGGTTTTTACCTAACTTCAAGACCATTTTTCACATGCTTACACTTAGAATTTCAATTTGCATTTCAAATATGGATTGTAGTACACATTCCAAGCTTTCCAAAATGTCCAAGAACTCATCAAACAACCACATGGTTAGAGAGAATCGAATTTGGCAATATGGGAAAAACTCACTTTTGATTTGGCCAAGTTACATGTTCATACATTTGTGCCATTTTGAATTCAGCATGCTTTCCTTGATTACAGGCCTTTTACCTTAATTACAATCCTTAATTTAATGCCAATCCTTTGTGCCAAGGCCATATTCTATGTGTTCAAGCATTGCATAAAGGTTTAGTCCCAAATTGGAAAAAGCATTATATCCATTTTTGCAAAAGTGAACTTTATGTCTAAAGCAAATCCAAGCAAGTACAGTTAAGATCTCTTTGGCACAAGTTTATGAGTTAATTACGCTGATCAAGACTAAGTGGTTCAGCATAGAATGGGGGCCTGTACAGGCTAGAAACACCAAGTGGCCTTTTGTTGCTTAAAGTGTAAGAAACTTGCCATAACACATAACAACTCTCATCTCAGCTAGCAGAACTTTAAGCAAACTTGTCAAACACTTTCAAAAGATCCATCCTAAGCTGAAACACGATCCTAGCATCCCCAATACCTCCCCATTCCCAGAATCACCCTCAAACTGCCCAAACAGAGCATCTGCTGCAGTTTGAGTTCCATAGCTCAAACCTTCCATGCATTCTTGCTAAAAACACATCAAACACATCCCACAATATCCCTTGAAGCTATTCCAAACCTCAAACACGACCTGTAACACTCCCAGGCAACATCACCATTTTCATTTTCTTGTTTTGCAGCTGAAGTTCCATAGCACGATTCAAAAGGTTTCAAGACAAAGTAAAGCTTGGAATAGCATCCCTGGACATCAAGGAAGCTGTACCAATCATCACCTTGCATTGAAGACACCTCCATCACCAGATACAACTTCAACTGAACAGGTAAGTTCATGAACTCGTATCTCTCTATCCAGGCATTGTTAGCTTTAGGTTTGTGAAGAAAACATGTCACATTCATAGCCCTGAACATGCCCATGTAATTAGATTTCATTTATATTATGTATGCTTAGAGAATTTTAAGTCTGAACATTGAATAAAATTTAGGTCAGGAATTGGGGGAGAAGAAATTCTCTCTCATTTCTGAGAGTTAGATTGACTTCTTTATATGTCTAGAATCGTGGCTTCAAGCTCTACAGGTTTCATGTTGGAAGATTTGGCAAAAGATCAAAGAATCAGGAGTTAGGGATTTGAGAAGAAAGGCGCGTGTTTTTGAATATGTTTGTCTGAAGGTTGAAGACAACAACCTTTGGGCTGGGCCTGATTTGTCATTTCTGTTTACACCATGCTTTTGCTTTTACACCCCCTAGGCCCATTTTGCTTATTTTCATGATTTTTTTACTTTTCTTTTTTTGTTTTGACTTATTTATTTTTCCTCACAATATTAAAAATATGAAAAAATATTTTTACACCATTTTTATATTTATTAGGCTTTTATTTGTTTAAATAAGTATTTGTACATAAATAAATACATAAACACTTTTATTTGAAAATACTAAAAAATATGCAAACACATTTTATTTTCCATTTTTATTTTATTTTATCTTCTGAAAATATTTTATATAAAATATACTTTTTTTATAAATATTAAATATTATTATTTTGTATATAATATATATATATATATATATATATATATATATATATATATATATATATATATATATATATATATATATATATATATATATATATATATATATATATATATATATATATATATATATATATATATATATATATATATATATATATATATATATATATATATATATATATATATATATATATATATATATATATATATATATATATATATATATATATATATATATATATATATATATATATATATATAATACAAATATTTATATATATTAGTATATTTAGGTTAAAAATACAAAATATATACATTTTATTTTTTATTAATATTTAACATTAAAAAATACCTTTTGACCAATATACTTCATTTTATTTTATTTTTGTATATAATAAATAATATTTGTATATATTGAATAATTAATACATTATACTTAATAAAATTAGGGTTTTGCCCTAAACATAAAAAATCCAAAAATTAATACCTTTTATTTTGTTTATTTGACATATAAAAAAATATTCTTTTTCATACACATAAAAATAATTTTTGCATCTTGCATACTTATTCTTATTTTATTTAATTGGTGCAATCAATTATCTTGTAAATAATTCAATATTGATGTAATAGTCTAGGTTTAAATTCCTTGTCAAAATATCCCCATTTGAACATTTGTACCCCCTTTCCCATATATGGTGTTGTAATAGTTTAGGACTTTATTTCTTGCACTTTATTGCTTTCTAAATATACCATGTTAGAATTAGGGTTTGTGTGCGAATCAAAAACAACAAAAATAGTTTGACCTAATTTCAAGATAAACAAGCATGAAAATGGACAACACTTATCACACTTGCACCCCTAGGGTATTCCACTTGTTGCCTTCAATAAATGGGCCATATTGCATGTTAGGTCTCTTTGGGCAAAACAAACACAATTCAAATGATCATAGTCCCTCGATGACGCTTTCGAAAGTTGCCTAAAAATGATCAAGTCCCTTAAAGGAAAATTACCCAAAGATACTTGACACCATTGCAATTATGGTCTAAACGATGACCCGCGCCCGTCCCTTTCACATCCTAACATAAGATTGTCCACCAAATGCAATGGTGGAACAAACTTGTTAAAAGGGTTAAAACATAGCAATAATCTTTGAGAAATTTAGGAGTAGATAACCTCTTAGTTACTTGAATCAAACTTGCAAAACAAAACACTTGCCTATTTTCTAAAACCACACCTCACAACACTTTCAAAAACAAACTTTCAAAAACAAATGAAAACCTTTTCAAAAGACATACACCTTTGTATACATCCCAACATGGATCATTACAAAGGTTGCCACCACATTGGCTTCTTTTCAAAACATTTTCAAACCACACACACAAGAGCACCATTTCAAACAATTGAAAAATAAGGCAAGTTGATCTAAGCAAGTAACTATGAGCCCATGGATAACCATGGATAGAAAGGGTGCTAATACCTTCCCTTTATATAATCTACTCCCCGAACCCGAGAAAACATCTCAAAGGTTTTTGTTGTGCTTTTTAAACCTTTCCTTAGGATAAAATAAAAAGTCGGTGGCGACTCTTGCTCAACCGAAACATTTGTGAATACAAACGCAAAACCATAGTCAGTTCTCCCACCGTATCACAGAACTGGAGACTCTGCTGGGGACATATTTAAAAGTGGAGTAACCTTAGGGCTTAGATCACCTTTGTTTTCAATTGTTTGCTTTGTTTGCTTTTATATTTGTGGGCTTTGCATCAGAGTTTTCATAGATCCTAACTCGGATCTGGGGAATACCCTTTTTAGGTAGCATAATCTGTGAGGGACCTGTCCGGCGTAGACCGACATGGGTGAAGCAGTGGCTACGTTGGTGTGGCACCTTGGTCTGTACCGATATCTCTTGTGTTGCAACGAGGGGAATATGGGTCTTCTAAGGAGTCATTAAACACCAACCGACCTTAGAACCCTAAATTGACCAAACTTGGCCATTAGAACAGTAGCAGTATGCTACACTCATTGAGGCTAAACTCTCGCGATGGTTCTGGCCGCAAGAAAAGATTGCGATGCTGGAGTTATGACTGATTGAGGGTAGTCAAGGATTTAAGATCCTCTAGAACCCGGTTACTTTTTATAGGACAGGTTTTAACCAACGAAACCAAAAGAGGGTAATACCTAAACTTCATGCTGGCCTGAAACCTAAGGGTTGTCTTATGTGACTTGTATGCCTTATCATGCTTGCCTGTGTGAATACTTGTGGTGTGCTTCATCATAGCATCATGCCATCATACCATTGCATGCATCCTGTATAAGGACTAACCCATTTCAAAGACAAAAAAGGTTTCATCTTTGCTCTGTTTTGTAGGACATCATGATGCCCGTGCGTAGGAATACTATCCGACTCAACTTTGTTCAACCACGAGCTCTGCTCAAAGATTTGGTTGGTAGGATTCCAAACACTACTTCCTTCATCAAAAGGCATGGTTCTCTCCTTGGCTTGATCACTGCAAAGTGGGACCAACAACTGATAAGTGTCCTGACCCAGTTTTATGACCCCCTGTATCATTACTTTACCTTTCAACACTTCTAGCTAGTCCCTACCCTGGAAGAATTCTCTGATTTGCTCGGTATCCCTGTTTTGGAGCAAACTCCATTCACTGGTTGGGAAAGGACTCCTAGGCCTGAAGAGGTTGCTGCAGTTCTCCCCTTGACCAAAGAAGAGGTATTGGCTAACTGGGAAACTAGAAGTGGAGTTAAGGGCTTTTTGGTCAAATTTCTGGTTGGCAAAGCTAATGATTTCTGGAATGACTTGGACTTCAAGGCGTACAAAGACATTCTGGCTCTTTTAATCTATGGTATGGTATTGTTTCCCAATCTTGACACCTTTATCAGTATCTATGCCATAAGGATCTTCATGTCTCGGAATCCTGTACCCACTCTTTTGGGTGATATCCTGCAACAACTCTATGCTCGTACTGCCCGAAAACGGGGAACTCCATGGTGTTGTGCTCCTTTGCTAGTGAGGCGGTTTATTTCGTACCTTCCTAAGTTCGTGCTGAAGAATGAAGAAGGAAAGGGTTGGGCTCATAGGTTAATGTCTCTCACTGATAATGACATCACTTGGACTCTCAGAGGTTTGGATGAGGTAGCTGTTATTGATCGTTGCGGAGAATACCCTAATGTCCTATTGATTGGTATCCAAGGAGGAATCTCTTATAATCCATGCTTAGCCCTCCGCCAGTTTGGAAGAGCCGGAAGAGTAGGGCCTCATGAAATGTTGGTTCCTCACTTCCATTTTGAATTTCAGGTAGACAGTGACAAACTACGCCATGGATTCATTAAGGCTTGGGACAGAATTCACAAAGCTGATCCGCATGAGTTGGGACCAAAGACTTCTCTACCAATGGAACCCTATTGCAGATGGGTCTGCATCCGTGCTCAGAAGTTAGGTATGCCGTACGAAGCTGTCAGACCCATCACTCTTGAATCTCCTAATGAAGATGGGGTTCCTCCAACTGTCCTCCCTCCTCAGATACCCACTGATATTGACACACTGAAGAGATCTTGGGCACAGCTAAAAGAAGAACAAGATTTTTATCGGGAAAAGTTCAACGAACAGGAACGAAAGATCCAGAGGCTGACTAAGCAATTGGAGGAGGAGCGGGTACTGAATAACTACATCCACACTGAGAAGAGGAGGCCATGGGAGCACTGATGGGCTTTGGATATTTCTTTTTACAGCTTTTATTTCCTTTTCAGTATTTTTCATTCCTGTAATGCCTAAGGGCAAATTGTTGAACAATTTAAAATTTGAATCTAATGAAGTGTGTTTCCCCTTTTGTCTACAAAGTTGAATCTCGTTTGTCTTTGAAAACATAAAACATACGCATCTCATTGCATCATATGCATGACAAGTACCCTTTTTCACAGGTTGCTTAATCTTCTTCGCTGTTTATTTGAACAGTCATCATGAATCCAGACTCATCCAGTGAGCAAGCAATCAAGGCCCTTCAGGCCCAAAGTGCCCAGTTTCAAGAAATGGTCCTGAGCCTGGCCCAAGGTCAGCAAGAGTTGAAGGCTCTACTCCTGAAGAAGAAGAAGAAAAAGAGGACTGTGTTATTCAACACCGGACGCAGGTTTGGGAACACACTCCATAATGAGGCTGATCCAACTACTTCCTCTGCAGAGAAAGACAGTCCCTAAGGGGGAGGAGCTCCTAGTCCTGCAGTCTCTGACAACGAGACGGACTACAATGACGAACAATACCCACCTGCTGCTGACCGATACAAGCAATTAGAGGACCGCTTGAGCGCCATGGAGATTCAGAATGTGTCGGGGTTGGATTTCAGAGATTTGGGCTTATCTTCCGGGGTAGTAATCCCACACAAGTTTAAGGCACCTGCCTTTGCCAAATATGACGAGGCCTCCTGTCCAAAGCTGCATCTAAGGTCGTACGTAAGGAAGATCCAACCTTACACGGCAGATAAGAACCTTTGGATCCACTTCTTCCAAGATAGCCTTTCGGGGTCACAGCTTGAGTGGTTCTATCAACTAGATGGAGCTAGTATCCGACATTGGGAAGATTTGGCAACCACATTTTACAGACAATATCAATACAATTCTGATCTCGCTCCTACGCGTACCCAACTTCAGGGTATGTCTCTAGGAACGGGCGAAGGGTTCAAAGAATATGCACAAAAATGGAGAGATTTGGCTGGCAGGGTGCAGCCTCCATTGACTGATCGTGAGCTGGTTGATATGTTTCTAGGGACCTTGTCTGGTCCATTTTTCAATCATTTGGTTGGTAACTCCTCCGCTGGGTTTACAGATTTAATCCTGACAGGTGAAAGGATAGAAGCCGGCATCAGGTCAGGAAAGATACAAAAAGCTGCCTCCACAAGTACTGAGAAGAGGCCTTTCAAGAAAGAAGCAAGTGTCGTCTATGGTCCTAGAAGACAAGTCAAGCCAGAAAGTCGCCAAGCCGTCAATGCCTTGGTCATTTCAAAACCTGTTGCTGCTCCTCAGCAGTACAATCAACAAAGAGGTGAAAGGCCCAAAAGGCAGTATACTCGGCTGAGTATGACCTTGTCACAAATTTTACCGCAACTTGGTGACCATCAAAGAGGCTCCGAAGGTCGTGAATACTGCATCTCCTAAGTATAACCCAAATGCCCGTTGTGCTTATCATTCTGATAGCCCCGGGCATACTACTGATGATTGCTGGGCCTTGAGAAATAAAGTTCAAGACCTTATCGACGCAAAGGAAATTCAGTTTGAGGCGCCTGAGAGGCCAAATGTTGTAACTGCTCCTATGCCCCAGCATAGAGTAAATGCCATCGAGGAAGATTTGTATGCTGTTTCGGTGAATGATGTTGCTACCCCTCTTTTGACTGTTAAGAGGAACTTACTACTAGCCGGTTTATTTCCGGGTTGTAGCAAGGGTTGCCTCCTGTGTGCTGTTATCCCTACCGGTTGTTCGCTGCTGAAATCAGGCATCCAAAGCCTGATGGATAGCAAAGAAATTCTATTCAAGAAAACTGTTGTTCCGTTTGTTTCCGCTGAAGAAGTATCTATCGTCACAATTTTCAATCCTACCAAAGCTCCCCCGAGGAAGCCAGTCCAAATTATGTCTGTTACACCCATTACTATTACTGTTCCGGGGCCTCTCCCCTATGAATCTAACAAGGCTGTCCCATGGCACTATGGGGCAGACGTGTACGTTCTTGGAGTGAAGCAGGAGTTCAACACCGGTACCAGTATCAGTAACATCACTGGTCCCGCCAAGATTAGTCGCAGTGGCAGGCTCTTCTCGCCTGACATTGCACCACCAGTTATCCGAAAACCTCTCATCATCACACCCGCAAGTGTGCATGTTCCAAATCAAGTTCCTGTGTCTACTACTGCCGCCGAGTCCTCTGATGCTCGGGGCAAAGAAGTTGCTACCGATTTGCCTGCCAGGACGGAGGCACCAAAAAAGACTGTTGTTGAAGCCTCCCAACAAGAGATGGAGGAAATCCTTAAAATCATTAAAAAGAGTGACTTCAATGTTGTTGAACAGTTGGGGCATACCCCCTCCAAAATCTCTATGCTATCATTGTTGCTATGCTCAAAGGCCCATGCAAAGGCCCTGATTTCATTTCTGAAAACGGCCCATGTGCCGCAAAAGACCTCTGCAGATCAATTCACTGACTGTGTGGCTAATTTGACAGCTGACAATGGTTTGGGGTTCTCGGATGCTGGCCTTACCGCCAAAGGGAAAAATCATAATGATGCCCTGCATGTCTCTATAAAGTGCAGGGGCACTACTCTCGCACACGTGTTGGTGGATACCGGTTCTTCCCTGAATGTTTTGCCCAAGAAGGCATTGGATCGCTTGGATTGTGAGGGCCTGGAATTGAAACCTAGTAACATCATTGTTAGAGCCTTCGACGGTTCTAAGAGGATGGTGCACGGTGAAGTAGACATTCCTATTCGTGTGGGTTCCCAAGTCTTCGACTCAACGTTCTATGTAATGGATATTCGTCCATCTTATTCCTGCTTGTTGGGTCGACCCTGGATTCACAAGGCTGGGGCAGTAACATCCACTCTACACCAAAAGCTCAAATACCCTGTCAAAGGGAAGATTGTTACTGTGCAGCGTGAGGAGGAATACATGGTAAGTCACTTGAATTCATTCCGGTATATCGAGATGGACGGGGAGTTTATTGAAACCCCCTTTCAGCATTTTGAGGAGGTACCTCCAACTTTGGCATCAGCTGAAACAGTGGTTGAAGAAGACTTTCCGTAGAAGATGGCTTCCCTGAAGGATGCCCGGGCTGTAATCGAGAAAGGCAAATGTGCAAACTGGGGTCAGCTTCCTGACTTCACACAAAAGAATGACAAGTTTGGGTTGGGCTTTACTGCAGAGGCTCAGAGGGCTGTGCGCAAGGAAAAGATCAGAAAGGCTCCAGTGTTTATCACCAACCCAAGGGTGAATGCTATCGAGGAGGACGTAGAGCAAGCAGAGTTTGACAGTTGGATCTATCTAACAACCAACAACGGACCAAGCAACTGGACGACAAAGGATTTTACACCAATTACATTTGTCACACAGTAATTAACTCTTTTGATTTTCAATTTGTAACAAACAATATGTTGAAACTTCTATTGGCTCGGTGTCCTACCCGGGGCATCGTAGCTCCATTTGTGAGGGCTTTTTGTATGACATTTCCATATATCATTAATCAAAACATTGGACGTTTGTTGCATTTCAAATCTTGTGCTCTTTTTCTTTGTGTTATATATTGCAAAACAGCTATATTTACACACACTCACTTATACAGGTTTCAATCCACTCTGGATCTCACTGGTAACAGCTCTGCTACCACCAGTTATGACTTCGAGAATCCGATCAACTTGGCCGAAGACGAAGGTGAAGATGATTGCGAAGTGCCTGGTGAACTCGCCAGACTGCTACTCCAGGAAGAGAGGGCAATTCAACCACATGAAGAGCCGGTGGAAACAGTGAACCTGGGTACTGAGACAGATAGAAAAGAAGTCAAGATTGGGGCCAATCTAGAGCTCAACGTGAAGCAACGATTGATCCAGATGCTACATGATTACATGGAAATCTTTGCTTGGTCCTACGAAGACATGCCTGGTTTGGATGCCGACATTGTAGTCCATCACTTGCCTACCAAGGAAGACTGCCCTCCGGTAAAGCAAAAGGTCCGTCGTATGCGCCCAGAGATGTCCGAAAAGATCAAGGCTGAGGTTATGAAGAAATTCGATGTCGGGTTTCTTGCAGTGACCTCTTACCCTCAGTGGGTTGCTAATGTGGTGCCAGTGCCGAAAAAGGATGGTAAAGTCAGAATGTGTGTCGATTACAGGGATCTAAACAGGGCAAGCCCCGAGGATGACTTCCCCCTACCTCACATCGACGTTCTTATTTACAATACTGCTCTACACAAGGTGTTCTCCTTCATGGATGGTTTTTCAGGGTATAATCAGATCAAGATGGCTCCGGAAGATATGGAAAAGACTACCTTTGTGACTCAGTGGGGCACCTTCTGCTACAAGGTCATGCCATTCGGGTTGAAAAATGTTGGGGCAACCTACCAACATGCCATGGTTTCTTTATTTCATGATATGATCCATCATGAGATTGAGGTATACGTTGATGACATGATTGCAAGGTCTCAAACTGAGGAGGAACACCTTGACCATCTGTGGAAGCTGTTTGACCGATTGAAGTTATACAAGCTGAGGTTGAATCCCAACAAATGCACCTTTGGGGTGAGGTCTGGAAAATTGCTAGGTTTCATTGTAAGCGATAAAGGTATTCAGGTGGACCCTGCCAAGGTAAAAGCCATACAAGAGATTCCAACTCCCAAGACAGAGAAGGAAGTCAGAGGCTTTCTGGGACGACTGAATTACATAGCCCGACTCATCTCACATCTAACTGCTACCTGTGAGCCAATCTTCAAATTACTGAAGAAAGATCAAGTAGTACGTTGGAATGATGAATGTCAGGCCGCTTTCTAAAAGATAAAAGAGTATCTCCAAGAGCCACCCATTCTTATGCCACCAGTGGAAGGGAGACCTCTGATACTATACCTGACAGTACTTGACAATTCAATGGGGTGTGTGTTGGGGCAGCATGACGAGTCTGGCCGTAAAGAGCATGCTATTTATTACCTGAGCAAAAAGTTTACCGACTGTGAGTCTCGGTACTCACTGCTCGAGAAAACTTGCTGCGCTCTGGTATGGGCTGCTCGCCGGCTGAGACAGTATATGCTGACTCACACCACTCTTTTGATTTCAAAGATGGATCCCATCAAGTACATATTCGAAAAGCCTGCTCTGTCTGGAAGAATAGCAAGATGGCAAATGATCTTGACAGAATATGATATCCAGTACACAACTCAAAAAGCAATCAAGGGAAGTGTATTGTCAGATCATTTGGCACACCAACCTGTGGATGATTACCAATCGTTGAACTTTGAATTTCCAGACGAAGATATCATGGTAGTAACAGATTGTGAAGTGCCTGGACCGGATGAAGGACCTGAGGAAGGATCCCGATGGTCTATGCATATTGACGGAGCCTCCAACGCTTTGGGTAATGGTGTCGGCGCTGTAATCATATCCCCCAAAGGCACTCATACTCCACTCACCGCCCGACTGTGTTTCAACTGCACCAACAACATGGCGGAGTATGAGGCATGTATCATGGGTCTTCAAGCCGCAATCGACTTAAGGATCAAGTATCTGAGTGTCTTCGGAGATTCCGCTCTCGTGATCAATCAGATCAAAGGCGAGTGGGATACGAAACACCCGAATCTTATTCCTTACAAGGAGTATGTGTTGACTTTGCTTCCCCACTTTAAAGAGATAACTTTTGAACACTTCCCAAGAGAGGAGAATCAGCTAGTGGACGCACTAGCTACGATGTCTTCAATGTTCAAAGTCAAATGGGACAATGAGGCTCCCCGGATCATTATCTGGAAATTGGACGAACCGGCATACTGCTGCGATCTTGAGGCCGAAAAAGTGACTGAAAAACCCTGGTATCATGAGGTGAAGAGATACTTGGAAGCTCAGGAATACCCTGAAGGTGCATCTGTCAATGACAAGAAGTTCATGAGAAGGTTTGCGGCAAAATTCTTCCTCAGCAACGACATTGTCGACAAACGGAATCATGATTCAACTCTACTGCGTTGTGTGGATAAGGCTGAAGCAGAGAAGATCATGATAGAACTGCATGAAGGTACATTTGGAACACACTCCAGTGGACACACCATGGCAAAGAAAATCCTTAGGGCAGGATATTTCTGGTCCACAATGGAAGCCGATTGTTACCAACATTCTCGAACTTGTCATAAATGCCAGATCTATGCTGATAAGGTGCACATCCCTCCGGTTCCTCTGAACGTCCTGACGGCACCTTGGCCTTTTGCAATGTGGGGCATCGATATGATCGGTGAGATCCGACCGACGGCATCCAACGGGCATCGCTTCATCTTGGTAGCAATCGATTACTTCACGAAATGGGTTGAGGCAGCCTCCTACGCCACCGTAACCAAGAGTGTCATTGCATGTTTCATTCGGCATAACCTGATCTGTCGGTACGGCGTCCCGGAAAGAATCATTACGGACAAAGGTACCAAACTCAACAACAAGATGATCACTGAGCTCTGCGAACAATTCAAGATACAGCACCACAACTCTTCTCCTTACCGGCCGAAGATGAATGGGGCTGTAGAAGCAGCTAATAAGAATATCAATAAAATTGTGCAGAAGATGACAGTGACCTATAAAGATTGGCACGAGATGTTACCGTTTTCTCTTCATGGGTACCGTACCTCAGCAAGGACGTCAACCGGGGAAACACCTTTTTCCTTGGTCTATGGCATGGAGGCAGTCTTGCCAATTGAAGTCCAGATACCCTCTCTCCGGATAATGAAGGATGCAGATCTGAGTGAAGATGACTGGATCCAGACTCGACTTGATCAATTAAACCTGATTGATGAAAAGAGACTCACTGCTATCTGTCATGGTCAGACGTATCAAAAACGAATGATCAGGGCATTTAACAAGAAAGTCAGACCACAAGAGTATCAAGTTGGGGACCTGGTAATCAAACGCACCATCCTTCCTCAAAGTGATCCCCGGGGCAAACGGACCCCTACGTACGAAGGGCCATTTGTGGTTAAACATGTGTTCTCAGGAGGAGCCATGATTCTAACCACCATGGATGGTGACGACCTTCCTCACCCCGCCAATGCAGACATAGTAAAAAGATACTACGCATGAATAAAAGACCCGCTAGGTTGACATACCTAGGCAAAAATAAGGGCTTCCTGGCGAACCAAAAGGGTTCGGGCAAAAATAAGGGATGAAATGAAAAAAATCTGTACACCCGGCAAGTCGAAAACCTGAAAAGGCGGCTTGGGCAAAAATGGGTATCCCGGTGGACTGAAAACCCGAAAGGGCGGTCCAGGCAAAAGTTAGGGATAAAGTGTAACATTATGTCTCATTGGATCACCTTGCATCCAGAATTCGGCATCAACTATCTGGCTCAGACTTCGACATCGACCAATCAGCTTCATCTTCAACTAAGCAGCAAAGTGATGAGACGCTTGAAGACATAAAGGCGATATCAGAGTTGGAACCCAGTGGGAATATTGTGCACATAGCTGTTTTGTTTCCTTTTCAAAATTGTAAACTCTATGTTATTCGGCGGCATTCTCTTACTAGGATGTCAGCCTCTTGTACAAAAACGCCTATTCACAGGCAAATTTCAAAATCAATACAAGTTCACTTTTCCAAACAAATTGCCCATTGTTTTTCCTTTTTCTGTTTTGTCTTGCGGAGAACGTCCAATGTTCATTTTTGATATATGCATTTGACATTAAATTGCTGATTCATAAATGTTTGCATATGAAACAAAAGACTAATTACAGGTGACATCAGAAACAGGGGCAATGTAAAGTTGTCTGATGCAGTCTGGTTGCTTTGTCCTCCAAAGTACCAAGGTAGATCTAACTGAAGGATGTGACCAAGTTATCTCAGCTCCCCACAAAGTAAGACAAGATGGCAACCTTCCTCCAGCGGAGTATAGGCATTCATCAGCAAGCATCCCCGGCAGTCTTGATCTAAGATTGTTCCCCGGCGGAATACGGACACTCCAGTGGAATCATTTTCCAGTAACAGTCTGAAGGTTTCCCTAGGAAAGCGGAATTTTTATCCCCAGCAGGTCTTAAAGCTTATCCCCAGTAGATTCTGGAAGCTTATCTCCTGCAGAGTACGGACGTCTCTCCTGAGTTTTATTCAAAGTTATTCCTCACAAGGGCTTATAACTGGGTTATCCTCAGCTAATTGCCATAGAAGATCGCCCTCGGCGAAGTTCTTTCAACCCCCAGCGGAGTTCATCAAAGTTCCCCAACATAACTTATCAACACAATCCCCAGTGGAGTTTATCATTGTCATCCCCAGCGGAGTCCATCATTGAAATCCTCAGTGAAGCTCTCGTCAAACTTCAGCAAAGTATCTCTTCCACAGAGCAATTCCCTGCAGAGTAATCTCTCCAACAAGTTTATTCCTCAACGGAGTCATCTTCTCCTACCGGCGTATTCTTGCAACTGTCATCCCCAGCGGAAACGAAGAGCTCTACTCTTCAATGTCAGCCCAGGATTTAATTCCCCGGCCGGTCGTCAAGGATTTATTTTCCTAGACGAAAATACATTCATAAACATTTCACATTTCATACATCTTGCTTACATGCATGATAAAGTGCATACAACACTATCTCATGTTGAACATCATGACATCATGCATTTCATACATCATGACATTGCATACAACTGATGTTTTGCCTTTTCAGAAAAAAGACAACCCAAAAGACAACTACCTTCAACTGTCACAATTCCAGATTCGATTCCTGTATCTAGCCAGGGCACATCTGTGAGTGATCAGTTTCCAGACTCGATTCCTGTATCTAGCCAGGGCACGTCTGAAGAGTTTGAAGATTCGATTCCTGTAACCAGCCAGGGCATATCTATCAACTTTCACAATTCCGGACTCGATTCCTGTATCTAGCCAGGGCACGTCTGAAGAGTTTGAAGATTCGATTCTTGTAACCAGCCAGGGCATATCTATCAACTGTCACAATTCCGGACTTGATTCCTGTATCTAGCCAGGGCACGTCTGAAGAGTTTGAAGATTCGATTCCTGTAACCAGCCAGGGCATATCCATCAACTGACAACAATTCTAGATTCGATTCCTGTATCCAGCCAGGGCATATCTGTTGACGACTATTTCCAGATTCGATTCCTGTATCCAGCCAGGGCATATCTGTTGACGACTATTTCCATATTCGATTCCTGTGTCCAGCCAGGGCATATCTGTTGACGACTATTTCCATATTCGATTCCTGTATCCAGCCAGGGCATATCTGTTGACGACTATTTCCAGATTCGATACTTGTACCCAGCCAGGGCATATCTGTGAGCATCCGATTGTAGACTCAATTCCTGTATCTAGCCAGGGCATGTCTGCATAAAAAGATTGAAGATCAAACACCTGTAACAAGCCAGGAAAACATCTGTCTTTCTCAAATTACACAAGTTATCGCTAAGGAATCTCTTAGGCGATCAACACTTCCAAATGGCATCTATAAGCCCATTCCCGACAAGATTCTGTCACGCCTTCAGATGGCATCTATAAGCCCATCTCCCTATCCACCGTCTCTCCAAATGGCATCTATAAGCCCATTCCCGACATCACATTGCTGATACTCCAACATGCGAGTGCAAATTTCCGGGCACTCTAGTGTCCAATCTCCTTTTACCCTCGAGTCACGAAAGGCAAACTTGCCAATCTAACTCTTCAGGTTCAAGAAGATTGAACATGGGCAACTGTTGTACCCCAAAATTTTCCCTCCCATTTCCTCAACATTTTCTCATCACAAAACCCTTGGAGCTCAAGATCCAATTAGGGTTTCCTCTGCTCAAGACTTCTCCTTGCATTGTTGACCCAAATTAGGGTTTGTGTTTGAACAAAGATATTTTGACCTAAAATGCCTAAGATGACTTTCATGATTCATGTTGGACTCCCGAGTTTATCCATACCAAGTTTCAAGCCTTGATTCCAAATTTTGCCCAGTCAATTGGACAGTTGACCTAGAAATCAACTATATTGGGAAAAAGTCAATTGTGGCCAATTGACAGTCAAATCTCATGAAAATTGACCCACATCAACATTATGAACTCACATGGACCATTTGATCAAGTTTGGATCACAATTCCACAAGAAATTTGATCAGATCATCAAAAGGGCAAAATGGTCATTTTTAGGGTTTTGACTGCACAAAGGCAATTTTTGACTGTTTGACCTAGCCAATGGCAAACCAAGCTCACATATGGACTCAAGGACACCATGGAATTATATTGACATGCTCAACAAGTTCAAAAGATCCCAAATACACAAGATTGACAATTGAATTTCCCAGTCAATTGATCAATTTTGACTGTATACTGAAAAGTCAAACTTTGACTTTTTGGTCAAAATCAAGTGTCAAGATTCATTTTTCACCAAAACATGCCAAATCATGAAACTTTTTCATCAAGAAATCAAGAATTGCAAATTAGGGTTTGAAATGAAGATTTTTCATAACTTAGAATTTTTCTAAGTTATGAAAAACCCTAATTTTTTCCTAACTTTGCCCCACTTTCTCACCAAGATTCATTTGGATTCAAGCAAAAGTCAAAACATGAAAGTTGTAGCCTATTGCAAAATCTACAACTTTTATTCACAAAGTTTTCCCAAAAGAAGCTTGTAGCTCAAGTTACAAATTTTGGAACAAGGGTACCAAACCATTCTTAACTTAGAGAAAATTTGACCTATTTTAGGCAAGGTTTTTACCTAACTTCAAGACCATTTTTCACATGCTTCCACTTGGAATTTCAATTTGCATTTCAAATATGGATTGTAGTACACATTCCAAGCTTTCCAAAATGTCCAAGAACTCAACAAACAACCTCATGGTTAGAGAGAATCGAATTTGGCAATATGGGAAAAACTCACTTTTGATTTGGCCAAGTTACATGTTCATACATTTGTGCCATTTTGAATTCAGCATGCTTTCCTTGATTACATGCCTTTTACCTCAATTACACTCCTTAATTTAATGCCAATCCTTTGTGACAAGGCCATATTCTATGTGTTCAAGCATTGCATAAAGGTTTAGTCCCAAATTGGAAAAAGCATTATATCCATTTTTGCAAAAGTGAACTTTATGTCTAAAGCAAATCCAAGCAAGTACAGTTAAGATCTCTTTGGCACAAGTTTATGAGTTAATTACACTGATCAAGACTAAGTGGTTCATCATAGAATGGGGGCCTGTACAGGCTAGAAACACCAAGTGGCCTTTTGTTGCTTAAAGTGTAAGAAACTTGCCATAACACATAACAACTCTCATCTCAGCTAGCAGAACTTTAAGCAAACTTGTCAAACACTTTCAAAAGATCCATCTTAAGCTGAAACACGATCCTAGCATCCCCAATACCTCCCCATTCCCAGAATCACCCTCAAACTGCCCAAACAGAGCATCTGCTGCAGTTTGAGTTCCATAGCTCAAACCTTCCATGCATTCTTGCTAAAAACACATCAAACACATCCCACAATATCCCTTGAAGCTATTCCAAACCTCAAACACGACCTGTAACACTCCCAGGCAACATCATCATTTTCATTTTCTTGTTTTGCAGCTGAAGTTCCATAGCACGATTCAAAAGGTTTCAAGACAAAGTAAAGCTTGGAATAGCATCCCTGGACATCAAGGAAGCTGTACCAATCATCACCTTGCATTGAAGACACCTCCATCACCAGATACAACTTCAACTAAACAGGTAAGTTCATGAACTCGTATCTCTCTATCCAGGCATTGTTAGCTTTAGGTTTGTGAAGAAAACATGTCACATTCATAGCCCTGAACATGCCCATGTAATTAGATTTCATTTATATTATGTATGCTTAGAGAATTTTAAGTCTGAACATTGAATAAAATTTAGGTCAGGAATTGGGGGAGAAGAAATTCTCTCATTTCTGAGAGTTAGATTGACTTCTTTATATGTCTAGAATCGTGGCTTCAAGCTCTACAGGTTTCATGTTGGAAGATTTGGCAAAAGATCAAAGAATCAGGAGTTAGGGATTTGAGAAGAAAGGCGCGTGTTTTTGAATATGTTTGTCTGAAGGTTGAAGACAACAACCTTTGGGCTGGGCCTGATTTGTCATTTCTGTTTACACCATGCTTTTGCTTTTACACCCCCTAGGCCCATTTTGCTTATTTTCATGATTTTTTGACTTTTCTTTTTTTGTTCTGACTTATTTATTTTTCCTCACAATATTAAAAATATGAAAAAATATTTTTACACCATTTTTATATTTATTAGGCTTTTATTTGTTTAAATAAGTATTTGTACATAAATTAATACATAAACACTTTTATTTGAAAATACTAAAAAATATGCAAACACATTTTATTTTTATTTTATCTTCTGAAAATATTTTATATAAAATATACTTTTTTTATAAATATTAAATATTACTATTTTGTATATAATATATATATAGTAAATAATACAAATATTTATATATATATATATTAGTATATTTAGGTTAAAAATACAAAATATATACATTTTATTTTTTATTAATATTTAACATTAAAAAATACCTTTTGACCAATATACTTCATTTTATTTTATTTTTGTATATAATAAATAATATTTGTACATATTGAATAATTAATACATTATACTTAATAAAATTAGGGTTTTGCCATAAACATAAAAAATCCAAAAATTAATACCTTTTATTTTGTTTATTTGACATATAAAAAAATATTCTTTTTCATACACATAAAAAACATTTTTGCATCTTGCATACTTATTCTTATTTTATTTAATTTGTGCAATCAATTATCTTGTAAATAATTCAATATTGATGTAATAGTCTAGGTTTAAATTCCTTATCAAAATACCCCCATTTGAACATTTGTACCCCCTTTCCCATATATGGTGTTGTAATAGTTTAGGACTTTATTTCTTGCATTTTATTGCTTTCTAAATATACCATGTTAGAATTAGGGTTTGTGTGCGAATCAAAAACAACAAAAATAGTTTGACCTAATTTCAAGATAAACAAGCATGAAAATGGACAACACTTATCACACTTGCACCCCTAGGGTATTCCACTTGTTGCCTTCAATAAATGGGCCATATTGCATGTTAGGTCTCTTTGGGCAAAACAAACACAATTCAAATGATCATAGTCTCTCGATGACGCTTTCGAAAGTTGCCTAAAAATGATCAAGTCCCTTAAAGGAAAATTGCCCAAAGATACTTGGCACCATTGCAATTATGGTCTAAATGATGACCCGCGCCCGTCCCTTTCACATCCTAACATAAGATTGTCCACCAAATGCAATGGTGGAACAAACTTGTTAAAAGGGTTAAAACATAGGAATAATCTTTGAGAAATTTAGGAGTAGATAACCTCTTAGTTACTTGAATCAAACTTGCAAAACAAAACACTTGCCTATTTTCTAAAACCACACCTCACAACACTTTCAAAACAAACTTTCAAAAACATTGAAACATATTTTCAAAAAGACACACACCTTTGTAAAACATTCAAACAAGAGTTGTTACAATGGTTGCCTAGACACACAAAGCATTTTCAAAACCACACACACAAAGCACCATTTCAAACAATTGAAAAGCAAAGGCAAGTTGATCTAAGCAAGTAACTAAGAGCCCATGGATAACCATGGATAGAAAGGGTGCTAATACCTTCCCTTTCTATAATCTACTCCCCGAACCCAAGAAAACATCTCAAAGGTTTTTCCTGTGCTTTTTAACCTTTCCTTAGGATAAAATAAAAAGTCGGTGGCGACTCTTGCTCAACCGAAACATTTGCGAATACAAACGCAAAACCATAGTCAGTTTTCCCACCGTATCACAATGATGCTTGATCCTTGCTTGCTACATGCCTCAATTCAACACTTTCTTCCTTCACATGTTCTCGAATGAAGTGAAAGCAAACGTCAATGTGTTTGCTTCTCTCATGCTTTACTAGATTATTTGTCAACTCGATTGTTGATTTATTGTCCACTTGTATTACAGTTGCACCTTCCTGTTTTAGCTCCAATTTTCTCATCAATCTTCTAAGCTATACTACATGACAAACGCACCAAGATGCTGCCATATATTCAGCTTCACATGTCGAAATTGTTACTATTGGTTGCTTTTTAGAAAGCCAATTAAATGCAGTGTTGTTGGCTCCTAAATTCGACACCCATGTTTATTATCATATAGACCATTAATTATGAGTCATAAGAGTTTCCTACATAAGAAGGCTTCGACCAACTGATCATGTCGAAGGCTCATCAAAGAATGACAAGATACTTAGAGAAATTCCTTTAAGTTGGAATCTTATTGTCTTCGACGCCGAAGGAACCTCTCGACAAAGGTCCCTGATGCCCAAGTTCGAACGGTTTGAGATTTGAATTGTTGGAGGGAAAACGGTTCCCAGCAGTTACCAAGTGCAACGTGTCGAGAACATAGGCGTCGAAGGTTGTGAGCGTGCCATGTGGCGTCATCTCGAAGCGGTGTAACTGCCCAGCGGTTACTTAGGATTTTTCTTAGTATAAATACTAAGTTTTTATGTAGTTATTGGGGTGTTCATCATTTTATGCAAGTCACTCATTTAGATTCAAGTACCCAGCGCGAGAGAAATAATCATTGAGAATGTATGTGTGAAACACCATTTAAATTAATCAAAATCTTTTATATTCAAGCAATTTACCGCTGTTCATTTATTTACTTCCGTCGAAGCCTTTCATTTAACAATTCCTTAACGCTTTTATTTATTCTATCAAGCTTTTCTCCATGCAATTTACTTAAAGTATCTTTACTTTACTGCCATTAATCACCATTAGGATTAGTTAAACTCCAAAAATCAACCATGTCTTAGGATCAATCGGATCGATCCTGCGAGTCACCAAATAAGTAACCTTTTGGAAGATCAGCGGTTGTTTACCATTTTTCCCGGTAAACAAATTGGCACACCTGGTGGGACTTTATGTTGATTTTCTCACGATTAACCGTTTTATATAAAATATCCTCCTTTTTCGAGAGTATTGCATGTTATTGAGAAGTGGTAGAATATACACCAACGAAACCAATACTAGGAGAAGAAGTGAAGAAATGGCGAATCCGCCAAACAACAGAGAAATCCCACAGACAAACGTGGGAGCAACGGTTATCCCAACCGTAAGTGAAGTGGTAACTGCTGGTTCAATGCCAGCAGTAACGGTTACACAAACAGGGCCATTACCTCCATTTACAGGCCCCAGAATGCCTTTGGGAACTCCCCCACCAAGGGGAAACCAAGGAACTAGGCCATATGTTCCCCCAGGCTTTTCGACAGTCGGTTTAAATCGAGAATCACTCTATGGCATGCCAACTTCTGAATTGGCTAGCCTGACGAATGCTACGTCCACTTTTTCAGATCCTTTAGTGAGCGCCTCTTCGCCACTCCAAGGCTCTGGGGTTGGTATGGCAAACAGGGGTAGGACCCAACTCTTAGGAGGAACGTCCCAAGTAATGCATGGCCTTACGAATGCCTCGACAGCAGTCTTGAGGCAGCAAATGGACGAAAGCAACCACGACATGGTTCAAATGTTGGCGCAAACTTTAAGTACAGTGCTAAATCCTCTAATACAGAATACCACCCAGTTGAATCAGCAAATGACAGCGCAAATGTCGCGTCTGGCTGACTTTTTTGGGGTACCCCAACCTATTCGACAGCCTCAAAGGGCACAAATAAGGGGGAACCAAGGCATACTTCTAGAGGAAGAAACCACTATTAACCAAGTTCAGTAGCCTGTCGAAGAGAACCTTAGGGTACGAATGGAACAACCCGGGGTCGAAGAGCCTAGAGTTATAGCCCCGGAAATAAGGATGGTTAATAGAAACCAAAACGCTGACGAAGTAGTTCACCAGATCCAATACCAGAATGTTGGTTTGGAGAATAACTTGATAGCCATGATTGAAAGAATCATGATGCAAAATGGGATGAATACGGGCTTCCGTAGGCCCAACTTCACATCCCCGCTATCGGAATATGTGTTACAAACGGACTTGCCTCCTAGATGCAAAGTCCCTAAGTTCACTAAGTTTTCAGGGGACACGACAGAATCCACTGTCGAACATGTGGCAAGATATTTAATCGAAGCGGGAGAAATCTCAAACAATGAGAACCTGAGGATTAAGTATTTCCCAAGTTCCCTAACAAAAAACGCATTTACTTGGTTCACAACTCTCCCTCCCAATTCGATCCACCATTGGACTCAGTTGGAGAGATTGTTCCATGAGCAATTCTATATGGGACAAACCAAGATAAGCCTGAAAGAGTTGGCCAATGTAAAGAGGAGATTCACTGAGCCTATAGACGAATACCTAAATAGGTTTAGATTGCTCAAGGCAAGATGCTTTACGCAAGTGCCAGAACATGAGTTAGTCGAAATAGCCGCAGGAGGTCTAGATTACTCCATTAGGAAGAAATTAGACACTCAGTACCTGAGGGACATGGCCCAATTGGCCGATAGGGTTCGACAGGTAGAACGCCTTAAAGCTGAAAAAGCCAGGGCGACGAAAACTCATAAAAGAGAAAGGATAGCGTATGTCGAAATGGACGATGAAGATCTAGAAACGTTCGACGAACCTATAACCGTCGAAGAAAGTGAGGTCGATTTAGCTGAGTTAAAACAAGGGCCACCATACTCTTGCAAACTACTAGTCCCCTCAAGTGGAAAAAACCCCACTGGTTCTGAAAAGGCCAATGATAGGTTCCCTAAAAAGACTTACAGTTTTGACATTACAAAATGTGATGAAATTTTTGATTTACTTGTAAAAGATGGCCAAATGATAATACCCCCAGGGGTAAAAGTGCCTCCTCTTGATCAAAGAAAGAAAAGAGGCTATTGTAAATATCATAACTTTCTGGGCCATAAAACATCTCAATGTTTTCTTTTCAGGGATCTCGTGCAGAATGCTATCGAAGAAGGGAGGCTGAAGTTCGCTGATAAGGCCCCCGTGAATGTGGATTCGAGCCCTTTGCAGGCGGAAGCCCACTATGTTGAACCTTCAGAGGTGAATGTGATCGAAGCTTCCAGGATTCAGGTGAAAAGGCCAGGGATAACTATGGTCGAAGTCACCAAAGATCATGTCAATATGCCAATCTTTGGCAGTTTTTCTGGGAACCTTTCTAGAAAGACAATCGAAGCAGTCCAAAAGGCTGCTGAAGGTCCAAAACTGGAGACAGTTGGAGCCTCAAAATCTGGAACTAAACCTGTTTCCTACTTGGCTGCAGTGCAAGGCCAGACAAAAGATCTGGAGGCTTAAATGAAGCAAATGACTCTTGCTACTAAAGACAACATGAATGTTAACATGGTCGAAATCTCTGAATCAAAAGTTTCAAAGGAAACCATTAGGCAAGAGCAAGCAAACATAACATCTTTTCCTCTAGAGAACGAAAACCTAGAAGAATTCTTGCAACGATGCCAGAAGAAAAAATCAGAAGTAATGTTGTGTCCTCGATGCAGCTCTATTTTTGACAAGAAAGCTGCTGAACATATCGAAGGTGTAAGAGCAGCAAATAAAAATTGGAGCAGAAATGCCCAAAAAAGTGCAGGCGCTGATGCTCGACACGATCCCAGAAGAACCTACCAAAAGGGTTCAAGTCAGGAAAAGAGGCCACCAACTTTCAGGCCTCCAACCAATGTGCCAGTTGATACATGGCTCAAAACATCGAGTCGAAAGAGACCCAGCAAAGAAAGGTGGCATTCCTTTGAAGTGCCAAGAGGTTCATCTTTGACACTCAAGAAAGAACCTCATGTAGGTGCCTCCAAAGTGACCCAAGTATCAAGTAACTACAAGGGAAAGAACCCAATGTCTCGATCCCAGTGGAGAAGATACCAAAGGCGGCGCAAGGCTGAGAGAGAAGCTGTCAACGAATCAAAACCAGAGTCAAGTTCAAATGTCCCCCACCGAAAGCAAAAAAATCCTTTGGAGAGGGAACCGTTGTCCAATAGGTTGGTATAGCCTGAACAAGGCAAAACTGGTGACGAAGATGGCTCTGAGTCTGACGACACATTAGACATCATGGTAAATATAGTTTCATTTTTGCCAATAGAATTCAACCGCCAAATGGAAGTCGAATCGAACGACTGGGAAGTCGAACAAGAGATGGCCAAGCATAGGCCAGTTTGCTACTTTGTCATGGGTAATGGCTGCACTGAAGAGCAGAATGGTTTCTTCGAACCACCAACTGAGGCGATGAAAAGTCACCTCAAGCCTTTATTCATAAGGGCAAAACTCTAAGAGGCCACTGTAAACAAAATCTTGGTGGACTGTGGGGAAACCATCAACATAATCCCCCACTTCATGCTAAGAAAAATAGGCAAGAGTGATGAAAACATCAAGCCTCATAATATGGTCCTATCGAACTACAAAGGCGGAATAGGGACCACCATGGGTGTGATTCAACTGGACCTCAAAGTGGGATCCATCCTTCGACCAACCATGTTTATGGTCATATCGGCTAAACCAAATTACAATCTATTGTTAGGCCGAGAATGGATACATGGTGTAGGAGCAGTACCATCATCAATGCACCAAAGGGTGATATTATGGCGTCCTGATGGAATTGTCGAGAATATAGAAGCAGATCAGAGCTACTACTTAGGCGAAGTAAATCACCTAGGGAGAGCTGACTTCGACAAAAATTTGGCTCATATTGGGCCATGTCCAGCACCTGACTTCGACATGGCGCCAACGCCAAATGCTTTTTGTTCCTTGTACCTGCATCCTGATCATGGGTTTCAATGCGATAAAGAAGACTTGTCCCACATTGATTTTAGTGGGCTAACTGACATCCAGCCAACTGGTTGGGGAAGTGAATTCAGTGATAATGACTGAGTCACAAGCATTGCAGCGAATTTCGGCTTACGTAGTCGAAACAAGGATTATAGCGGCTCTCGAAGCCGAAGTAAAATATATGGCCACCAAGGCCAACGACCCAGAACCACCAGATATAGGTCCTGGAAAAGATTTCGACCCAGAACCTCCTGATATCGGAACAGAAGGAATGCAGGATCAAAGGCTCGACGCCATCTACGACGATGAGCCTTTGGGATTCGAAAAGGACCCCCTGGCGAACAACATAAAAATGTTAGCATAGGATCCTTTAGAAGAAATCAATTTGGGCGAAGGGTTAGATAAAAGGCCCACTTACATCAGCGCCAAAATAGACCCAGAGCTCAGGGTTGAAGTGATCCAATTATTAAAGGAGTTCAAGGATTGTTTCGCATGGGATTACGACGAGATGCCTGGTCTCGACAAAGGATTGGTAGAACTTCAGTTGCCAATCAAACCTGGAAAAAAGCCAGTCAAGCAATGTCCAAGATGCTTCGCTCCAGAAATATTGTCGAAGATCAAAACGGAAGTCGAAAGACTACTGAAGTGCAAATTCATACGAGCTATGAGGTATGTCGAATGGATTACAAACATTACGCCAGTAATTAAGAAAAATGGTACGTTGAGGGTGTGCATAGATTTCAGAGATTTGAATGCTGCAACACCCAAAGATGAATATCCTATGCCTGTGGCGGAAATGCTAGTCGACTCTTCCGCTGGCCACGAGTACCTGAGCATGCTCGATGGTTACTCAGGATACAATCAAATTTTCATTGCTGAAGAAGATGTGTCAAAAACAGCTTTTTGATGCCCCGGGGCTATAGGCACTTACGAATGGGTAGTAATGCCTTTTGGTCTGAAAAACGCTGGGGCAACATATCAGCGAGCGATGAACTCTATCTTCCATGATTTTATTAACACTTTCATGCAAGTATATATTGATGATATCATTGTAAAATCTGTTTCCAGGAAGAACCATATAGACCACCTTCGACAATCATTTGAAAGAATGAGAGAGCATGGTCTGAAAATGAACCCTTTGAAGTGTGTGTTATGTGTGAAAGCTGGAGATTTCTTGGGCTTCGTCATCCACAAAAAAGGAATCGAAATCAACCAGAACAAGACAAAGGCAATCTTGGAAGCTAAAGCGCCAACGAACAAGAAGGAACTGCAATCTCTGCTGGGCAAGATAAACTTCTTAAGGAGATTTATATCTAACCTAAGTGGAAAAGCGCAAGCCTTCTCACCCTTAATTCGATTGAATAAGGAAGGATTCGAGTGGGGGCAAGAGCAACAGGAAGCCTTCGACAAGATCAAAGGGTATCTCACCAAGCCACCTATTTTGGTGCCTCTTTGTAGCAATAGGAGTATGAGATTGTACATAGCTGCATCTGACAAAACTTTGGGAAGCATGTTAGCCCAAGAAGATGAAAATGGAGTCGAAAGACCCATTTACTACCTTAGCAGAGTTTTGAACGATGCAGAAACTAGATATAGCGAAGTTGAAAAATTATGTCTATGTCTATATTTCTCTTGTACAAAGCTCAAACAATATATAAAACCAGTTGATGTGTATGTTTCGTCCCATTTTGATGTTTTCAAATACATGTTGTCGAAACCCATCTTGCACAGTCGAATTGGCAAATGGGTGTTAGCATTAACTGAGTATTCATTGACCTTTATGCCTCTTAAGGCAGTGAAAGGACAAGTGGTAGCAGACTTTATAGTCGACCACTCAATTCAGGTTGAAAATATAAATTACTTGGAGATAGAACCCTGGAAATTTTACTTTGATGGTTCCAGCCATAGAGATGGAACGGGAGTAGGGGTCTTAATTATTTCTCCAGAAAAAATTCCAACAACATTCAAGTACAAGATAGAAGGTACTTGTTCGAACAATGAGGCTGAATACGAAGCTCTAATTATTGGCCTTGAAATATTGTTGGAATTGGGGGCAACTCGAGTCGAAATAATGGGAGACTCAGAGTTAGTCATTAAGCAAGTCACAAAAGAGTACAAATGTATAAGGGAAAATCTCATTATGTACTTTGTGATAGCCAATCGTTTATTGAAAAAATTCGAAGTGGTTAATATTCGACATATACCTAGATTGGAAAACCAAGTAGCCAATGATTTGGCACAAATTGCATCTGGGTACAAAATTTCAAAAACGAGATTACAAAGAGCAATCGAAGTTCGAGAAAAAATAAAAGCAACCAGCTTGTCTCCAACTGATTTGGAATCGACAAGACTATGGTATGTTGATCGAAGGAATTTCGAAATTTCGTTCATAGACAATTTATCAGAGCAGGATTGGAGGAAACCCATTGTAGATTATCTACAAAATCCAGCAGCTTTGACAGAATGAAAAATAAAATATAGGGCGTTAAGTTACATACTCATGGGTAATGATTTGTTCAAAAAGACGCCTGAAGGGGTATTATTAAAATGCTTAAGCGAAACCGAAGCATACATAGCCCTTTCGACTACGCATGTTGGAGCATGTGGGGCTCACCAAGTAGGTCATAAGATGAAATGGTTATTGTTTCGACAAGGGCTATATTGGCCAACTATCTTGAAAGATTGTGTCGAGTTCGCGAAGGGTTGCCAGGAATGCCAAGTCCATACTGGTATCCAACATGTACCAGCAAGTGAGCTTCACTCAATAGTGAAACCTTGGCCTTTTAGAGGATGGGAGTTGGATCTTATTGGAGAGATTCGACCAGCATCATCAAAGAGCCAGAAATATATACTGGTAGGCATTGATTATTTCACTAAATGGATCGAAGCTATCCCTTTAGTCAATGAAAACCAAGAAAATGTCATTGAATTTATTCAAAAGAACATTATCTACAGATTTGGAATCCCTGAGACTATAACAACTGATCAAGGGTCAGTGTTTACTGGTCGAAAGATGTAGGAATTCGCTCAAGAAACAGGCTTTAGACTCCTAACATCAACACCTTATTACGCACAGGCAAATGGTCAAGTCGAAGCAGCGAATAAAATAGTGATTGGCCTGATAAAAAAGCATGTAGGAAAGAAGCCAAAAAATTGGCATAAAACGTTAGACCAGATCTTGTGGGCTTGTCGAACATCCCCAAAAGAAGCCACAGGTACAACACCATATCGGCTAACTTACGGTCATGACGCAATACTGCCAGCAGAAATTTGTCTTCAATCAGCAAGGGTTCAAAGACATCAAGATATTACCTCTGAGGTTTATTGGGATATGATGTTAGACGAATTGGTAGATTTAGACGAAGAAAGACTACGAGCTCTCGACCTACTGAGAATTCAGAAGAAAAGAGTGGAAGACTCTTACAATAAGAAAGTAAAACCTAAGGCATTCTCGCCTGGAGAATTAGTTTGGAAGGTAATTCTCCCCATTGATCGAAGAGATCGAAGCATGGGAAAATGGTCACCCAAGTGGGAAGGACCGTTCAGAATTATTCAAACTTTTTCTGGTGGAGCATATGAGGTCGAAGAGTTAAGCGAAGATAAAAGACTTTTGAGGGTAAACGGTAAATATTTGAAAATATATAAACCTATGCTCCAAGAGATCAAAATAAATAACAATTAATGACTAAGTGAACCATAAAGCCAAAATGGAAAATGACATTGATCAATCAAAATGGCTACATTGTATTACAATATTATAGTATGTGGTCAATGAAATACATAGCAAATTAAAAAGGGATGGAAGCTTTGAGACGAAGATATTTGGCTCGCTGCAACTCCAGTCGTTTGTTACACAAGGCATTCGCTTGAGAGATTTTGGCAATCTGGTCATCTAGAGCCTGAGCCCTTTCAACGAACTCTAGGCCTCGAGCAACTTCATCTTGGCTCTCTGCGTCTGAAACAGTCGAAAGGAGTTCTTCCTTGCGCTTAGTGTTAGCGTTTAACCTGACTTCCAACTCCTCGATTTGCACCCGTATAGAGGCGTTATCCTGATATATGGCTTTGATTTCCTGTTTCTTGGACGTCTTCTGTTTCGACAATTCTGCAATTCGAGAAGTCGATTCAGCTACTTCAGTCCAAGCAGAAGAACTCTTTCCATGCAGCGTTTCGAGTTGGCTGTTGAACCCCCTTCGACGATTATAATCCGCAGAGACTTGGTCAATAATGGAGTATAACTCCAAGATGAAGCTGGAAATCTCTGGAGAAACAGCAAGCAAATCGAATGCACCCAAGACAGCCCCCAAACAAGACTGGGCAGTAGGATCCCCCTCCAAAGCCTTCATTAGATCCCTCTTGAAGAATTGAGCCTTAACTTTCTTCAAGACCTCATCGAGAGGAGAAGTCGAAGTAGACTTCCCTGATGCAGTAGAAGCATCATGGCTAGGGTCAGATGAATTTTCCCTGCTCTCGATGATGGCATTCATGTAGCCAATTGGATCGTTTTGCTTCAAGAGGGCCAAGTCCTCTTTAGACTTGGGCTTTGTTGAGGTAACCGTTTCTGCAGCAATGTGGGTTTGAGGCTGAGCATTTTCAGCAGCGTCAGCGTCAACATGACCATCTTCATCATGTTGCTCTTCTGTCTCATTGACCACTTGAGCTTCCTCCTGGTGATGCTTCTCAGGGGCACCCTCTGTTTCAGCAAGAACTTCATCATCCACCAGTCCCTCCTCTCGTTGTCTGCTATGGTCAGCAGAATCTTGTGGCTCCGAAGTTTGATTCACTTCGTTAGCAGAACTGACGAAAGAAGAAGGATGGTAAGTGGGTTTCCCCTACGCTGTTTACAAAGGTATCAGAACCTTCGATAGGATGCCCAGTTGGCGCTGAAGTTCCAGCTGTTTCCTACAAATAGAAAAGAAAAATATTCTAATTAGAGAGATGCACAATCGAAGGTGATCATCGACACCTAAGTTAAAAGTGGTCGAAGGCACTACCTGTAAAGGAACCTCAGCCTCAGGGCTAGAGTTGTCACTCTCAACGGGTTTGCTGAGCAAGACATTTAGCTCCTCCTCTGTGGGTTCTTCTATGATCACAGGAGGTGGCCTGGGTTTATTCCCTGTGACTTTAGTTCTAATCACAGGTCGAGGCTCAGGAGCAGGGGCAGCCTTTTTCAGATTTCTCCATTTGAGAGGAACAGGAGGAGATTCCTCCTCGTCGCCACTCGAAGATTCGACCGTTAATATAGGTCACTTCTTAGGCGCAGGTTCCTGAAAATCCCAAATGGAGTCGATTTAAAACACAGCGTCGGGAACAAGAATGTTTAAAACCAAAGAAGGAAACAAGAGAAATTTTTGTTACCTGTGCCGGAGGTTTTGTAGAGGGACCTCCACCCTGATGGTTGTCTGTGGCTTTCTTAGCCACAGGTTTTCGAACAACTGAAAGAAAAAACATTCACAAGTTATAATTGACAGATGTAGGTCGAAATGGAAAGACAAATACAATTTGAAGAGGGAACGTACATTTCTTTATTTTGTCGAGAACCAGGACGAAGGACTTCTGGAGTTCGTCTGCAAAATCCTTTTCGTCGAAGAACTCTTCGACGTAATATCTCTTCCACCAGTATTCAAAAGATGGTGAACAGAAGAAGTTGAGTTGGTAGTCGAACAATGATAGTACGGTCCGACCAACGTACCTACTAATATGCCTAGTAGCGGCATCTTCAGAGTAGTCATTACAAAAGTACAACAACGATTTCTCCCGAGGATAAATTGGAGAAGGAAGCGATTGGATAATGCCAAACTGTCGAGAGACAAGATTCGGCTGGTAAGTAATCAGGCTCAGCTGATTTTTTGAAGTCTTGAAACGCAACGACATTATCCTTGGGGTAAGAAACGCTTCCCACATTGTTGTGTGCTCTTCAAGGTGAGGATCCTCTGATGATTTAGGATGGGGCCTGGTAAACCACCCTGGACCAAACTTTCGACCGGCGAAAGGGGCCATGGTCGAGGTAAATTCCTTCCTCCCTGCAAACATCTGAACGAAGTTTGCAAAGGTCTTTTGTAGTTCCAGCCCATCTTCAGTAGGAGTTAATAAGGCAAGCCTGGTGCCTTCGACGCGCCTTCTGGCTATCTCAGGAGCCTTTTCATTTATTTGAGTCTTCTGGGGTAGAAATGACTCAAAAGTGGCATTTAGCCAGAGTTGAAGTAGCCAGAAGGGACCAGCAAGCAGAAAGCTGGCTCTATTTTCTATTATTTTTAATTGAGCCGCTCCACTGCTTATCGACTCATACAAGTTTGCCAGTATTAATTCGGCCAAACAGATGTTTTGGCCGTGATGAAGCTGAGTAGCGAGGGTGACCATTTTCTTCGTCACCTGTAGGGATTTCATGCAGAACACGAAGCGCGACAACCAAAGGGCTAGAAACGCGATGTGCTCCACATCAGTTACCACAGCCGTCGATTTTTCATGGTAATGGTTGGTGTAGGTGGTGTAAGTGGGTTTGGTAGCAGAAAACCCAATCTGGTCTTCAGACATTTCCTCTGGGTCGAAGTAGTCCCCAGTTGATCGAAGACCAGTAATAGCGGCCACGTCGAAGAGAGTGGGCGTTACCATTCCACAAGGAAAGTGGAAGGTATAGTGAGTATAGTCCCAAAACAGCAAAGAAGCTACCAGCATTTCAGGACAGTAGTTAAGACCAGTTTTGGACAGCATGACTAGGTCATAGATCCCCATGCCTTTCCAAATCGAAGCCTGACACTTCTCCATTTTGTTGAGCCAAGCGTTGTATTCTGTTGTAAGGTTAGGGCTAGACCTAAAAGCCCTAACCCCCTGTTAAAAAACCGAAGATCTATTTTCTCTTTTGCAGGATCTTCGGTATCATCTGTCGCCTTCTTTGAGCACCCAATGGGTTTGAGTGCCTCATGCACGGGGAAGAAACCCTCGATTTTCGTTAGGTCAGCAATGCATATTGAAAGAGGACCTGGCATGGCAAAAACCTGGTTGGAATACCCAACAGGGATCAGCAGTTGAGAACCATAAGTTTCACGCTCAGCGTCTCCCATGGAGTTAACTATCGGAGCGGTTGAGAAGATTTCCGGTTTAGTAGTTTTAGAGGGAGTGCTAGGTCTGGGGATATTGGAAGCACGAGTACATGAAGCCATTTTTTTTGGTTTGAGATGAACATGGATGAAGATGAAGAACAAATATTATTGGGTTTGGAGAGGAAGAAGCAAAGGTTTACTTGCAGAAAATTTCGTTCGACTGAAGATTTGGATGCAAGAAAGCGTAAAGAGTCAAACAGAGGCACTTAGTGCTATTTATAGTGATTGAAAAATCACAAGACTCGAGGTCATTTAATGCCACAGACAAGAGTGGGGCACGTGGCACTCATTTGGTGTTGTAACCGTTCTGAAGAACGGAAATGTTGCAGCGTGCGTCCTCGATTTCGGGAAATAGTCATGATGACAACATTTGAAAGGACATCGTGCATGCAAAAATGCCTTACTGAAGTGACGTCTTGGGAAAAGGTGAAATGATGACTTTTTGAGATTGTCAGTTGGTTGGTAGGAGAAGAAAAGCACACAAACTAATTTGTGGCTGAGAATGAAGGACATGTGTCGAATGGAATATCAAAGAATGCCTTTTTTTCTTTTTAGTGTCGAAATAAGACATTCTTGGGGGGAAATTTGTTGGCTCCTAAATTCGACACCCATATTTATTATCATATAGACCATTAATTATGAGTCAGAAGAGTTTCCTACATAAGAAGGCTTCGACAAACTGATCATGTCGAAGGCTCATCAAAGAATGACAAGATACTTAGAGAAATTCCTTTAAGTTGGAATCTTGTTGTCTTCGACGTCGAAGGAACCTCTCGACAAAGGTCCCTGATGCCCAAGGTCAAACGGTTTGAGATTTGAATTGTTGGAGGGAAAACGGTTCCCAGCAGTTACCAAGTGCAACGTGTCGAGAACATAGGCGTCGAAGGTTGTGAGCGTGCCATGTGGCGTCATCTCGAAGCGGTGTAACTGCCCAGAGGTTACTTAGGATTTTTCTTAGTATAAATACTAAGTTTTTATGTAGTTATTAGGGTGTTCATCATTTTATACAAGTCACTCATTTAGATTCAAGTACCCAGCGCGAGAGAAAGAATCATTGAGAATGTATGTGTGAAACACCATTTAAATTAATTAAAATCTTTTATATTCAAGCAATTTACGGTTGTTCATTTATTTACTTCCGTCGAAGCCTTTCATTTAACAATTCCTTAACACTTTTATTTATTCTATCAAGCTTTTCTCCATGTAATTTACTTAAAGTATCTTTACTTTACTGGCATTAATCACCATTAGGATTAGTCAAACTCCAAAAATCAACCATGTCTTAGGATCAATCTGATCGATCCTGCGAGTCACCAAATAAGTAACCTTTTGGAAGATCAGCGGTTGTTTACCATTTTTCCCGGTAAACACGTGTTTCCCATGAAGAACACATATCCAAAAGTGCTTTTTTGATCGTCTATATATCTGCACCAATCGCTGTCAGAGTAACCAACTAACTTGTAGTCTTCTATTCTTGAGTAGAACATTCCAAATGACAATGTTCCTTGGATGTACCTTAGGATTCGTTTCAATACCTTCCAATGTGAATGTATTGGCTCCTCCATGAATCAACTTACAATTCCAACACTTAATGAAATGTTCGGCCTTGTGCATGTGAGGTATCAAAGACTACCTACCAAGCTTCGATATTTGCTTACTTTGACACGTTCTCCTCCATCAAATTTCGACAAATTTGCACCATGTTCCATTGGCGTCGAAGTTGGATTGCAGCTATTCATATTATATTTTTCCAAGATTTCTTTTGCATATTTTTCCTGTGAAATAAAGATTCCAGTTTCTTCTTGTCGAACCTCCAGACCAAGAAAGAATTTCCTCAGACCCAAGTCTGTCATTTTGAATTCGCGTGTCATGGTGCTCCTGAATTCTTCTATCATCTGATCATCACTGCCTAGAAAAATAAGGTCATCGACAAAGAGAGAAACAAGTAATACATTACTTCCATTTTTCTTCACATAGAAGGCATGTGTTGCACCCTAAAATTTTCCCTCATAAATTCACTTTTATTTGGCTTAGGCTTAGTGTTGCATTCACATTAGTTCATTAGGTCACTGTTGGCTCCTAAATTCGACACTCTTGTTTCATTAATGTCAGCCATTAAAACTGAAGGATGTTTTCGACTAGCTAGGTCCGTCGAAATGCCCATCGAAAGATGGCAAGGTACTTAGAAGATTTCTTCCAAGTGAGAAGTTGGTTTCCTTCGACGTCGAAGGTGTTTCTCGTCGAAGATGCTTCTCGACGAAAGTGTTCGATGGTTCAGAGTGGAACAGTTTGAAATTCAAGCGTTTGGAGGGAAAACGGTTTCCAGCGGTTACCAAGTGCAACGTGCAAAGATCTGGAGCGTCGAACGTTGAGAACGTGCCAAGTGGACTCATCTCGAAGCAGTGTAACTGCCCGACGGTTACTTGGGATGTTTTAGTATAAATAGTAGTAGTCATGTAGTTTCTCGCGTGTGTTCACAATTCTATACAAAGTCACTCATATAGATTCGAGTACCCAGCGTGTGAGAAAGAATTGTTGAGAAATGTATGTGTGAAACACCAACTTTATTAATCAAAGTCATTTACTTTTCCAGAAATTTACTTGCTTTCTTCTTTACTTTCCTGTCGAAGCCTTTCATTTAAAGCCTTATTTATTTTACCAAGTCCTTTCTTCATGCAATTTATTTAAAGCCTCTTCATTTTACTGTCATTTAACTAATATCCAATTTAATCAAAACTTCAAAATCAACCTATGTCCTAGGATCAATCTGATCGATCCTGCGAGTAACCAAATAAGTAACCATTTGGAGGATCAGCGGTTGTTTACCAAATACCAAGGTAAACAAATTGGCACACCCGGTGGGACAGTGTGTTGATTGTTGAAAATAATCTCATCTTTTCGAGGAGCGTTGTATGTTATTGAGAAGTGGTAGAATATACACTAGCGATAACGATACTGCCAGAAGAAGGGAAGAGATGGCGAATCCGCCAAACAATAACGAAATCCCACAAACGAATGTGGGAGCAACGGTTAGTACGACCGTAAGTGAAGCAACAACTGTTGGTTCGACACCAGCAGTAACGGTCACAGCAACGGGGCCGTTACTTTCGTTCACAGGCACCAGAGCGCCTTTGGGAACTCCCCCACCAAGGGGAAATTTAGGCACAAGGCCTTTTGTTCCCCCAGGATTTATGCCACTTTATGGTATGCCAACTTCTGACTTGGCTAGCCTGACGAATGTTGCGTCCACTTTTTCAGACACTTTAGTGAGTGCCTCTTCGCCACTCCAAGGTTCTGGAGTAGGAATGGCGAATAGAAATAGGACCCAACTCTTAGGAGGAACGTCCCAAGTAGCCCATGGCCTTACAAATGCCTCGACAGCAGTTTTGAGGCAACAAATGGATGAAAGCAACCATGATATGGTGCAAATGTTGGCACAAACTTTGAGTACAGTGCTGAACCCTCTAATACAAAACACTACTCAATCGAATCAGCAAGTGACAGCGCAAATGACGCGTTTGGCTGATTTCTTTGGAGTACCCCCAACCTATTCGACAGCCCCAAAGGGCGCAAATAAGGGGAAACCAGGGGATATTCTTAGAGGAAGAAACCACCATCAATCAGGCTCAGCAGCCTGTCGAAGAAAACCTTAGGGCACGATTGGATCAACCTGTCGAGGAACCTAGGGTAATAAACCCAGAGGTAAGGTTAGTTAACAGAAACCAAAATGCTGACGAAGTAGTCCAGCATATCCAATACCAGAATACGGGTTTGGAAAATAATCTGGCAACCATGATCGAAAGGATCATGACTCAAAATGGGATGAACATGGGCTTTCGAAGGCCCAACTTTACATCTCCATTGTCAGAGTACGTGTTACAGACAGACTTACCTCCTAGATGCAAAGTCCCCAAATTTACTAAGTTCTCTGGGGACACGACAGAATCTACTGTCGAGCATGTGGCGAGATACTTGATCGAAGCAGGTGACATTTCGAATAACGAAAACCTAAGGATCAAGTACTTCCCAAGTTCTTTAACAAAGAACGCTTTTACTTGGTTTACAACTCTCCCCCCCAATTCGATCCATCACTGGACCCAGTTGGAAAGATTGTTCCATGAACAATTCTACATGGGGCAAACCAAGATAAGCCTGAAAGAATTGGCCAGTGTGAAGAGACGTTTCACTGAACCTATAGACGAATATCTAAATAGGTTTAGGTTGCTCAAGGCGAGATGCTTTACACAAGTTCCAGAACATGAGTTATTCGAAATAGCCGCAGGCGGTTTAGATTATTCCATTAGGAAGAAGCTAGACACCCAATACCTGAGAGACATGGCCCAACTGGCCGATAGAGTTCGACAGGTAGAACGCCTCAAAGCTGAAAAAGAAAAGGCAACGAAAACTCACAAGAGAGAGAGGATAGCGTACGTTGAGATGGATGACGAAGATCCGGAATCCTTCGACGATACTTTAGCTGTCGAAGAAGGAGAAGTCGATTTAGCAGAACTGAAACAAGGGCCACCATACTCTTGTAAACTGTTAGTCCCCTCAAGTGGGAAAATCCCATTGGTCCAGAAAGGACCAACGATAGGTTCCCCAAAAAGACTTATAGTTTTGACATCACAAAATGTGATGAAATATTCGACTTGCTTGTTAAAGATGGCCAAATGATAGTACCCCCAGGGGTAAAAGTGCCTCCTCTTGATCAAAGAAAGAACAGAGGTTTTTGCAAATATCATAATTTTTTGGGCCATAAAACTTCTCAATGTTTTCTTTTCAGAAATCTTGTGCAAGACGCTATCGAAGAAGGGAGGTTGAAGTTTGCTGACAAAACCCCCATGGCTGTCGACTCCAATCCATTGCAGGCTGAAGCCCACTATGCTGAGCCCTCTGAGGTGAACGTGATAGAGGCAACCAGGAGCCAGTCGAAGAAGCCAGGAATTACAATGGTCGAAGTCTCAAAGGACCACATCAACATGCCAATCTTTGGCAGTTTTTCTGGAAATTTATCCAGGAAGACAATTGAAGCAGTTCAGAAAGCGGTCGAAAGCCCGAAGTTGGAGACCGCTGAAGCACAAAAAACTGGACCAAAACCCAGTTCCCAATTGGCCACAGTTCAAGGCCAGACGGAGAATCTGGAGATACAAATGAAGCAGTTAACTCTTGCTAACAAAGATACAATGAATATCAACATGGTCGAACTTTCTGACCCAAAAGCATCAGAAGAGGCCATGAGGCAAGAACAAGCTAATAAGACTGCTTTCCCTCGGGAAAATGAAAATTTGGCAGACTTTCTACAAAGATGCCAGAAAAAGAAATCAGAGGTGATGCTGTGTCCAAGATGCAGTTCGATCTTTGACAAAAAGGCTGCTGAGCACATTCAAGGCGTAAGAGCAGCGAATAAGAGAAGGGAAAATGTTGATCTTCGACATGATCCCAGAAGAGCCTCCCAAAGAGGTTCAAACCAAGAAAAGAGGCCATTGACTTTTAGGCCTCCTACAAATGTGCCAGTAGATACTTGGTACAAAACCTCTGGTCGAAAAAGGCCAAGTGAAGAGAGATGGCACTCTTTCGACGTGCCAAGGGGTTCATCTTTAACTCAAAAGAAAGAGCCTCAGGTTGCTGCACCTAAAGTTGCACAAGTGTCGAGCAACTACAAAGGTAAAAATCCCATGTCTCGATCTCAATGGAGGAGATACCAAAGGAGACGAAAAGCTGAAAGGGAGGCTGCCAACGAACCAAAGGCAGAAACCAGTTCGAATGTTCCTCAAGGGAAGCAAAGGAAACCTCTAGAAAGAGAGCCAGTAACCAACAGGCTAGTTTGGCCTAACCAAAGTGAAGTCGAAGACGAAGACGATTCTGAGTCTGATGATACTTTGGACATAATGGTGAATATAGTCTCAGTGCTGCCCAGAGAATTCAACCGACAGGTGGAGGTCGAAGCAAGCGACTGGGAAGTGGAGCAAGAAATGGCCAAACACAGGCCAGTGTGCTATTTCGTCATGGACAATGGCACCACTGAGGAACAGAATGGATTCTTCGAACCACCCACAGAGGCGATGAAAAATCACCCCAAGCCTTTATTTATAAGGGCTAAACTCGAAGAAACTACTGTGAATAAAATTTTGGTGGATTGTGGGGCAACCATCAACATTATTCCTCACTCTATGCTAAGGAAAATTGGCAAAAGGGATGAGGACATTAAGCCTCACAACATGGTCCTGTCGAACTATGAGGGCGGCATAGGGACCACTATGGGAGTGATCCAGCTAGATATCAAAGTAGGGTCTATCCTTCGACCAACAATGTTTATGGTCATATCGGCCAAACCTAACTACAATCTTTTGTTGGGCCGTGAATGGATTCATGGTGTTGGAGCTGTGCCATCATCAATGCATCAGAGGCTGCTCCTATGGCGTCCAGATGGGATGGTCGAAAACATAGAGGCAGATCAAAGTTATTACCTAGGCAAAGTGAATCACCTGGGGTTGGCAGATTTCGACAAGAACTTGGCTCACATAGGGCCATGTCCAACACCTGACTTCGACATGGCGCCAGCGCCAAACACTTTTTGTTCCCTATACCTGCATCATGAGCATGGTTTCCAATGGGACAAAGAAGACTTGTCCCATATAGACTTCAGTGGGTTAACTGATATCCAACCAACTGGTTGGGGAAGTGAATTCAGTGATAATGACTGAGTCACAATCTTTGAAGCGAATTTCGGCTTATGTAGCCGAAACGAAGATGATAACGGCTCTCGAAGCCGAAGTGAAGTACATGGCCACACAGGCCAATGATCGACAGTTATCTGCTGCAGGGCCAGGAAAGGATTTCGATCCAAAACCCCCTAATATCATGCAAGAGGAAATGCAGGAACAGAGGCTCGACGCCATCTATGACGATGAGCCTTTGGGCTTCGAAAAGGACCCCTTGGCGAACAACATTAAAATGCTAGCGCAAGATCCTTTAGAAGAAATCAACTTAGGCGAAGGGTCAGAGAAAAGGCCAACCTACATCAGCGCCAAAATTGACCCAGAACTTAGGTTGGAAGTAATCCAGTTGTTGAAAGAGTTCAAGGACTGTTTCGCATGGGATTACGACGAAATGCCTGGTCTCGACAGAGGATTGGTAGAACTTCAGTTGCCAATCAAACCTGGGAAGAAGCCAATCAAGCAGAATCCAAGACGCTTCGCTCCAGAAATACTGTCGAAGATCAAAACGGAAGTCGAAAGACTGCTGAAATGCAAATTCATACGTGTTACAAGGTATGTCGAATGGATTGCAAACATTGTGCCAGTAATTAAGAAAAATGGTACATTAAGGGTGTGCATAGATTTCAGAGATTTGAATGCTGCTACACCCAAAGACGAATATCCTATGCCTGTGGCGGAGATGCTAGTCGATTCTGCCGCTGGCTATGAATACCTGAGTATGCTCGATGGTTATTCAGGATATAATCAAATATTCATTGCTGAAGAGGATGTGTCGAAAACAGCTTTTCGATGCCCTGGGGCCTTAGGCACTTACGAATGGGTAGTGATGCCTTTTGGCCTAAAGAACGCTGGGGCAACGTACCAGCGAGCAATGAATACTATCTTCCAAGATTTTATTAACACTTTTATGCAAGTATATATTGATGACATTGTTATAAAATCTGTTTCCAGGAAGAATCATATTGACCACCTTCGACAATCATTCGAAAGAATGAGAGAACATGGTCTGAAGATGAACCCTTTGAAGTGTGCGTTCTGTGTAAAAGCTGGAGATTTCTTAGGCTTCGTAGTCCACAAGAAAGGAATCGAGATAAACCAGAACAAGACGAAGGCCATTCTGGAAGCGAAAGCGCCATCGAATAAGAAGGAACTGCAATCTCTGTTAGGCAAGATAAATTTCTTGAGGAGATTTATATCTAACCTAAGTGGGAAAGCTCAGGCCTTTTCACCCTTACTTCGACTGAATAAAGAGGGGTTCGAATGGGGGCAAGAGCAACAAGAAGCCTTCGACAAAATCAAAGGGTACCTCACTAAGCCACCTATTTTGGTGCCTCCTTGTAGCAATAGGAGTATGAGATTGTACATAGCTGCATCCAACAAAACTTTGGGAAGCATGTTAGCCCAAGAGGATGAGAATGGAGTCGAAAAACCCATTTACTATCTCAGTAGAGTTTTGAACGATGCAGAAACTAGATATAGTGAAGTTGAAAAATTGTGTCTATGTCTGTATTTCTCTTGTACAAAACTCAAGCAATATATAAAACCAGTTGATGTGTATGTTTCGTCTCATTTTGATGTTTTCAAGTATATGTTGTCGAAACTTATCTTGCATAGTCGAATTGGCAAGTGGGCATTAGCATTAACTGAATACTCCTTGACCTTTATGCCTCTTAAGGCAGTAAAAGGACAAGTGGTTGCAGACTTTATAGTCGACCACTCAATTCAAGTTGAGGATATTAATTATGTGGAGATAGAGCCTTGAAAATTCTACTTCGATGGTTCCAGCCATAAAGATGGAACAGGGGTAGGAGTCTTGATTATTTCTCCAGATAAAATTCCAACAACATTCAAGTACAAAATATCAGGTTCTTGTTCGAACAATGAGGCTGAGTATGAAGCTCTAATTACTGGCCTTGAGATATTGTTGGAATTGGGGGCAACTCGGGTCGAAATAATGGGAGACTCAGAGTTAGTCATTAAGCAAGTCACAAAGGAATATAAATGCATAAGAGAAAATCTCATTATGTACTTTGTGATAGCAAATCGTTTGTTGAAAAAAATTGAAATGGTCAATATTCGACACATACCCAGAGTCGAAAATCAAATAGCCAACGACTTGGCACAGATTGCATCTGGGTATAAGATTTCAAAAACGAGATTACAAAGAGCAATCGAAGTTCGAGAAAAGATAAAAGCAACTTGTCTATCACCAACAGATTTGGAATCGACGAGACTAGGATATGCTGATCAAAGTAACTTCGAGATTTCGTTCATAGATAATTTGTCAGAGCAAGATTGGAGGAAACCCATTGTGGATTATCTTCAAAATCCAGGAGCTTCGACAGAACGAAAAACAAAGTACAGGGCGTTGAGTTATGTACTCATGGGTAATGAGTTATTCAAGAAGACGCCTGAAGGGGTATTGCTAAAATGCTTAAGTGAAACTGAGGCATACATAGCCCTTTCGACTACGCACGCTGGAGCATGTGGGGCTCACCAAGCAGGCCATTAGATGAAATGGTTGTTGTTTCGACAAGGACTATATTGGCCCACTATGCTGAAAGATTGTGTTGAGTTCGCCAAAGGTTGTCAAGAGTGTCAAGTCCATACAGGCATCCAACATGTACCAGCAAGCGAACTTCACTCGATAGTGAAGCCTTGGCCCTTTAAAGGATGGGCGTTGGACCTCATTGGAGAGATTCGACCAGCATCATCAAAGAGTCAGAAATACATACTGGTAGGCATTGATTACTTTACTAAGTGGATCGAAGCTATCCCTTTAGTCAATGTAGACCAGGAAAATGTCATTGAATTTATTCAAATGAACATTATCTTTAGGTATGGAATCCCTGAGACGATAACAACTGATCAAGGATCAGTTTTCACTGGTCGAAAGATGCAGGAATTTGCTCAGGAAACAGGTTTCAAACTCCTAACATCAACGCCTTATTATGCACAGGCAAATGGTCAAGTCGAAGCAGCCAACAAAGTGGTGATTGGCTTGATAAAGAAACATGTTGGGAAGAAACCAAAGAATTGGCATAAGACGTTAGACCAGATTCTGTGGGCTTGTCGAACGTCCCCAAAAGAAGCCACAGGTACAACACCATATAGGCTAACTTTTGGCCATGATGCAGTGTTGCCAGCGGAAATTTGTCTTCAATCTGCAAGGGTTCAGAAGCATTATGATATTCCCTATGAAACTTATTGGAACATGATGTTAGACGAACTGGTGGATTTAGACGAAGAGAGATTGCGCGCTCTTGACCTACTCAGGCTTCAGAAGAAAAGAGTAGAAGACTCTTATAATAAAAAGGTAAAACCTAAGGTATTTTTGCCTGAAGAACTAGTTTGGAAGGTAATTCTTCCCATGGATCGAAGGGATCGAAGCATGGGGAAATGGTCACCCAAATGGGAAGGACCATTCAGAGTTATCCAAACTTTTTCTGGTGGAGCCTATGAAGTCGAAGAGTTAGGTGAAGATAAAAGGCTCTTGAGAGTAAATGGTAAATATTTGAAAAAATACAAACCTACACTCCAAGAGATAAAAATAAAATAACAAGACTAAATTAACCATAAAAAGCCAAAATGGAAATTTTTTATAAATTTAGCCAAGATGGCAATGTTGTCGAATATAGATTACAAAATATGGTTACAAAAGCTGAATCAATCAGAAGGGAACAAAGTCCTTGAGTCGAAGGTATTTGACTTGCTGCAGCTCCAATCTTTTCTTGCACCAGGCATTCTCCTGCACAAGCTTGGCAATCTGAGCGTCGAAGCCTTGGGCCTTCTCAGCAAATTCCAGGCCTTGTTTGATTTCAGTTTGACTCTCGGTTTTTGGGATGGTCGAAAGAAGTTCCTCCTTGCGTTTAGTGTTGGCATTTATCTTAGCCTCTATTTCTTCGATTTGTGCCCTGAAGGAAGCATTCTCTCGATCGATGGCATCGACTTCTTCCTGCGTAGATGATTTTTGCTTCGACAACTCCGCAATTCGAGAAGTCGTCTCCGAAACAGCAGTCCATGCAGAAGAGCTTTTGCCATATAACACCTCAAGCTGACTATTAAAGCCCCTTTGGCGCCTATAATCTGATGAGACTTGATCAATCATGGAGTGTAACTCCATGATCAAGCCTGAAACTTCTGGAGCTACAGCTAACAAGTCGACAGCATTCAAAACATCCCTCAAGTATGATGGAGCAGTGGGGTCCCCCTCTAAAGCCTTCATCAAGTCCTTTTTGAAAAACTGGGCCTTAACCTTCGCCAAAGCTTCATCGAGAGGAGAGGTTTCAGTGGACTTCCCCGACAGGGTAGGAACCTCCTGACTAGCATCAGACGAACTCTTGCTCTCGATGATTGCGTTAAGATAGCTAACAGGGTCAGTTTGTTTCAAGAGTTCTAAGTCCTCTTTCGACCTGTGCTTCGTTGAGGTAGCAGCCCTTGCAACAGCATTGTCTTGGGTTTGAGGCTGTTGAGTGTTAGGTGTCTCGACTTGTTTCCCTTCGACTCGGACTGGGGCAGTACCAGCGTCATCTTGGTGCCCTTCGCCAGCGTCACCTTGGTGCCCTTCGCCAGTGTCACCTTGGTTCTCTTCGCCAGCGGCACCTTGGTTTTCTTCGCCAGCATTGCCATGGTCCCCTTCGTCACGATTCTCTTCCGACAGATCCACCACCTGAACCTCTTTTGGCTGTTGTTCTTCCGTTTGAGGATCTTCTGCTGGTTTTTCTACCGTCTCAGCATTGGCCTCATTTATTTCAGTATGGGCTTCGTCATTTTCCAAGCCCTTTTCTTGTGGCCTGCTGAGTTCAGCAGACTCCAGTGTTTCAGAGGTCCTTGGCGGCGAGCTTTCAGTGGTGTCCTGAAAAGAAAAGAAGAAGAATCTTCAGAAATCGAAAGAGACATAATCGAATGCAGGTATCTACGCCTAAGTTACAAAAAGGTCTAAGAGATTACCTGTAAATTAGCTTCAGCCCCAGGGCTGGAATTGTCGCTTTCGACAGGCTTATTGAGAAGAACGTTTAGTTCCTCCTCCGTTGGCTCCTCAATGATCACTGGAGGTGGCCTGGGCTTTCTCCCAGCAACCTTGATTCTAATTGTTCGACCCTCAGGAGCAGGAGTAGGAGCGTCCTTCGTCAGCTTTCGCCTTTTTAGAGGAGCAGGGGGAGAATCATCTTCTTCGTCGCTCCCAGATTCGACCACCAGTGCTGGCCGTTTCTTGGGCGAAGGTGCCTAAAAAAACCAATGGGAATTCGATTTAGCAATTGCATCGAAAGTCAAAAATCGAAAACCAGAAGAAAATAATGAAAGTCTGGTTACCGATACAGAAGGCTTCTTCGAAGGGCCTTCCCCCTGTTGGTTGGTTGTGGTCTTCGCCGGCGCTGTAGTCTTCACCGGTGGTGGAGGTTTTGTTGAGGGGCCTCCTCCCTGTTGGCTTTCTGCAGCCTTCTTGGCTACAGGCTTTCGAACAACTGAGATCAAATAAATAGTTAACAGGCTAGCAGTCGAAAGAGAAAGACAAAGTAATGTGAAAGGATGAACTTACATTTCTTTATTTTGTCCAACACAAGGACAAAAGATTTCTGAAGCTCATCCACGAAGTCCTTCTCGTCGAAAAACTCCTCAGCGTAATAACTTTTCCACCACTCCTCGAAGGATGGTGAGCAAAGAAAGTTGAGCTGGTAGTCAAACAACGAGAGAACTGTTCGACCAGCATATCTTCCGATATGCTTAATGGCAGCTTCTTCGGTGTAATCATTGCAGAAGTACAACATAGACTTCTCTCTTGGAAAAATTGGAGAAGGTAGGGTTTGAATAATACCAAACTGGCGAGATACCAGGTTTGGTTGATATGCAATCAGACTCAAGTGAGTCTTAGAGCTCCTGAATCGAAGAGGCATGATCCTTGGTGTGAGGAACGCCTCCCACATTATTGTATGTTCGTCAACATTAGGACCACTCGACGTCCTTGGATGTGGCCTTGTGAACCATGTTGGGCCTACCTTCCGTCGAGCAAACGGAGCCATAGTCGAAGCAAACTCTTTCCTTCGAGCAAACATCAGAACAAAGTTGGTGAAAGTTTGCTGAAACTCCAGTCCATCTTCCATAGGCGTCAACAGAGCCAGTCTGGTTCCTTCGACGCGTCTGTTCGCTATCTCTGGAGCCTGCTCGTTTATTTGAACCTTCTTAGGCAAGAAGGATTCGAAGGTGGCATTGAGCCACAGTTGGAGCAGCCAAAAAGGCCCAGCAAGTAGTAAACTGGCCCTGTTCTCGATAATTTTTAGAAGAGTCGCCCCATTACTAATCGAATCATAGAGGCTAGCCAAAATCAATTCCGCTAAACAGATATTTTGGCCATGATGGAGTTGAGTGGCGAGAGTGACCATCTTCTTGGTCACCTGTAAGGACTTCGAGCAAAATACAAAGCGAGTCAGCCATAAGGCTAGAAACGCTATGTGTTCGACATCCGACACAACATCTGTCGACCTGTCGTGGTAATGATTGATGAAGGTGGTATAAGTTGGTTTGGTGTCAGAGAATCCAATTTGATCCTCCGACATCTCCTCCGGATCGAAGTAGTCCCCGGTGGGTCGAAGGCCAGTGATAGCGGCCACATCGAAGAGTGTAGGAGTCAGCATCCCACAGGGAAGATGGAAAGTAAAGTGGGAGTAGTCCCAGAAAAGTAGAGAAGCTATCAACATCTCCGGAGAATAGTTCAAACCTGTCTTCGACAGCATCACCAGGTCGAAAATCCCCATATCTTTCCAGATTGAAGCTTGGCGTTTCTCCATCTTTTCCAGCCAAGCAACGTAATCAGGAGTAAGGCTAGGGCCAGACCTGAAAGCCCTAACACCTTTGTTGAAGAAACGAAGGTCGATTTTTTCATGCGCAGGGTCTTCATTGTCCTCTGTGTCTTTCTTGGCGCATGCAACCGGTTTGAGTTTCTCAACTACCGGAAAATAACTCTTGATCTTCATGGCCTCAGCAATACTTGGATACAAGGGGCCAGACATAGCAAAGATCTGGTTGGAGTATCCAACCGGGATCATAAGGTGGTGTAAGTAAGCGTCACGGACGGCGATGTCCAAGGGTTCAGGGACCCTTCGTTGGCCCGTAGAAGTTACTACTGGAGCAGTGACGAAAACCTTAGGTTTGACGTTTCCAGATGGTACGGTAGCGCTAGGAGCATTGGAACCAGATGCCATTGTTAATGATGAGGTTGAAGACGAAGTGAAGGAAGAAAGGTTTTTGCAAAGATGACAAGTTTGTATGAAAATAGAGAAGTCTGAAAGCTAGATGGCGTAAAAAGTCCCACAATGGGGTACTTACTGCTATTTATAGTAGTGGGGGAAAATCCCCAAAACCGAGGACATTAAATGCCATTTAATGTTGCAGGAGATAGTGGGACACGTGGCATCCCCCTGTTGTTTTAGCCGTTCTGCAGAAATAGAGGGACGCAGCGTGCGTCCTCGTTTTTGGGATTTGTCATAATGACAAATTCTGAAATGACGTTTGGCACTGCACGCCGTACTGAAGTGACGTCTTAGGTACGGATAAATGATGGTTTTCTTGGGATTGCCAGTGGTTGGTAGAAGACAACAAAAAAGTGCACACTTTAATTTGTGGCTAAGCGTGAAAAGACAGGTGTCGAATGGCGTTTCAAAGAATGCCTTTTTCTTTCAAGAGTCGAAATAAGGCATTCTTGGGGGGCAATTTGTTGGCTCCTAAATTCGACACTCTTGTTTCATTAATGTCAGCCATTAAAACTGAAGGATGTTTTCGACTAGCTAGGTCCGTCGAAATGCCCATCGAAAGATGGCAAGGTACTTAGAAGATTTCTTCCAAGGGAGAAGTTGGTTGCCTTCGACGTCGAAGGTGTTTCTCGTCGAAGATGCTTCTCGACGAAAGTGTTCGATGGTTCAGAGTGGAACAGTTTGAAATTCAAGCGTTTGGAGGGAAAACGGTTTCCAGCGGTTACCAAGTGCAACGTGCAAAGATCTGGAGCGTCGAACGTTGAGAACGTGCCAAGTGGACTCATCTCAAAGCAGTGTAACTGCCCGACGGTTACTTGGGATGTTTTAGTATAAATAGTAGTAGTCATGTAGTTTCTCGCGTGTGTTCACAATTCTATACAAAGTCACTCATATAGATTCGAGTACCCAGCGTGTGAGAAAGAATTGTTGAGAAATGTATGTGTGAAACACCAACTTTATTAATCAAAGTCATTTACTTTTCCAGAAATTTACTTGCTTTCTTCTTTACTTTCCTGTCGAAGCCTTTCATTTAAAGCCTTATTTATTTTACCAAGTCCTTTCTTCATGCAATTTATTTAAAGCCTCTTCATTTTACTGTCATTTAACTAATATCCAATTTAATCAAAACTTCAAAATCAACCTATGTCCTAGGATCAATCTGATCGATCCTGCGAGTAACCAAATAAGTAACCATTTGGAGGATCAGCGGTTGTTTACCAAATACCAAGGTAAACAGTCACTAACATGGCATACATTTTGCATTTCAATAAAGCACACGGGGTCAATGTTCAGCTCTTCAACGTTATCACCATGATTAAGTCCACAGAAAAAATCAAAAGAACAAACTGCTAACTGAAATCAAAAGCTCAGATTCATAATAGAATATTTACTCTAGCTGTCAACTAACTACCAGATTATGCTAACAAAAGAAAATCATAACAAATAAATAGCTCAGCTTCACATAAACATTATATCAATCCATGATAACCAAGATAATTTTTCAAAACTAACTTACCATCTCATTTCCTAACCAAAACTCCTAATATTTCTATAACTAACCTATAACTGTCATAACCTAACAACTTACTAATCTAACTGAACATCCAAACAGAATTCCAATTTCCTAGCTAACTCTCTCTAACCCTTAACCGGCTAACAAATAAGCTTATAGAACTGTCAAAACAGATCCAAGACTTTTCTCTGTAACTAACTCTAACAACCTTCTTTCACAAAATTAACAACTAACTCATGTAACAAACCACATAACAAACCTGAACAGAATTCCCAACTGAATTCTAACTCCTTCTAACTTCCTAATTCCTAAAAGTCTGATAAAAAACTTCTTAACAGAAAACCAAGAAATAACTAACTCTTATAACAGATCAATCCCAAACCTTCATACTTGTAACTAACTATTGAAGATCTAAGGCTCAGATGGTTTAAAACTGCAACTAACTTTCACAATCATAACAAACTCTAACAGATACAAAAACAAAAATTACCTGGGTATCGATTGATTATTCTTCACAGTTCACAGAAGAATCACACAAAAATCACAGAAAAATTCTCTCTCTCTCTCTCAAACTCTTCTATATTCTTTCTCCATGAACTTATCTGACCTTCATCTTCATCTTCATTCTTGACAATTAGAAGAATCACGTAAAGGCTCTCCCAATCTTCAATATTCAACACCTTCATTGTTCTTCAACATCTCTCAAGCTTCTTCAACAAAGGCAACCATCAACATCTTCAACACTTCATCACCTGCATCAGATCGCAACCTTCAATCTTCACCACCGCATCGCTGCAAGCATCATCATCATAAATCTGTAACATCACCGCGCCTCCAATCTTCAATCATCTCCACCATTTTTTTTCTTCTAAATCTTTAAAACAGAGAGCCTTTGTCATCTTTCTGCAATGTGATCAACAACTACATCAGAACTCGCCAACTAGACGTATGCAAAGAAGAAGATAAAATAGAGAATGAAACCAAGAAGAAGAGTAATGAAGAAAAAACTACTTGAATCCGGAACATCGCCAGAAATCACTCCCTATCACCGCCATGAGGTTGGTCTGATTCCACTTGTCTTTCGTTAAATTCCTGATATTATGACTTGGACTAGGCATCCCTGAGCATTTCCCCTAATCATTCGGCTTCATAATATAGCTCGTCAAATTTTAATTTCATTTTTTAAGAGGTCTAGGGTTTACGTATAAAACTCAGATTCAGAATGTTTGAAGGGAATTGATAGAAGAAGACATGGGATTTGTGATCAGGAATGTAAAAGAAGTAGGGTTTGTGTTGATTTTGTAGTGATTAGAGGAGGCTGAGGGATGATTCACAATGGTGTTGGCCATTGGAAATCGCTCTGGTGAGGAATTTAGAAAGAAAATGTTCGAAGGAGAGATAAGGTTGAACGAATGGGGAGCTGAAGCATCATTTACCCAACGCAATCGTTTCAATCTATACCATTTGTGGAGATGATATAATCTAATGGGTCAGGTGGTGTTGGACTAGGCCATACGTACCTATCATGAGCCCATAGTCTGCATTTTAGGAGTTTGAGTTGCAATAGAACAAAAAAAGATATTGGACCGAATCCTTCTCCTTAGGCCCGTTCGAATACACTCCTTGGGACTCAGCATTACCTTTTTTCGGTGAATTGCTTTGCTTGTGAACAAAAAGATGTTGGACTGTTTCAAGTTTGGGCCTTAGCGCCTCAATTACTTCTACCGCACCTCCTGCTTACAGATTGCCCCCCCCCCCCCCCCCGAGTTTATTCATTTAGTATTTTCTTTTAAATAATTTTGATAATTGTTTAGTTTTATTTGAACTTTTTCTTTACATGATAAAAAATAATAAAATCAAATATAAAAATTTGTTAGATTTTTATTTGGTTTTCTTAGGAATTAAATCGGGATTATCCGATTATTTAAGATTTGCAATTCACCTTTGTTTGTCAAGATTTGAGTTTTATGCAGGTTTATTGTGTGATATGCCGATATGCTTGAGATTTCGATTATGATTTATTTTCACATCGATGATGCTTCGACACTTATTAAGGGAATTTGATTTCTGACTCTTTTCTTTGCTTGGTGAAGCCTACTCAAAGTTTTCCGGATTTCTCTGTTTTTGCTCGCTTTGCTACGGATTGATGTCCATTTGGTATTTTCCCTTGTTTATCTCATTTCAGCATTTATCGCTTTCTAGAAATCATGTGAAGTAGGAAGCATGAAATAAAGAGCTGCACTCGAAGTCGCTGTTTAAAGACCTGTAGCGGGAATTCAGTATTTTATTTTCTATATGTTTTGTGCTTGTGTTTGTTTCCTTGGTTGTTGATTGATGAGTCACTCGATTTAGAAGTTGAGATCACGACTTTTCTCTCAGTGCATGCTCCCTATAGGATTTTATCGCCTTTCCTTGATTTCTTGTTGATCGATGAGTCACTCAATTTAGAAATTGAGATCACGACTTCGCTCTCATTGCATGTTCCTCATAGGATAGTTTTTGTTAGAGTTTCTTTCGCATGCTATCCTAGATAGGATATCTCTAGGTGTTTTCTCTTGAGCCTTTTTTATTGTTGATTGGTTTTCCTACCTCGATTCTCAATATCTTGGTTAGGCATTTGATTTGAGTTAGCATGTGCTGCTCTTGACATATTGTGTGTGCTCTCTGAGCTTATTGGGTTGCTTGTTTAATTTCATCTTTGTGTGCATGTTTTGAGAGGATATATCCTCAGCATGTTCCCTTAGAAGATCTTGATTCAACTATAGATGATGACTCGAGATAGACATAGTTTTAGGTGATGGACCCTTGCTATGGTCCTTTAGGAATTCTTGATTCATCTATAGATGATGAGTTGAGATAGACATTAGGATTGTTACCAAGCATGTCAATGTAGGGTAGAGATTCCCTTAAAAAAACTCAACTTCAGGATCAATCATTGTATTATAACATTAGAGATAGATTTAGGTTAGTCTCCCCTTAGACTTTTCTTTCCCCCTTTTCATTTGCATTAAAACAAAAAACTTCTTTTTCTTGAAAACTTTAAAACACTTAAAGATCCTTGATTAGAGTCATACCTTTGTTGAGCATGGGAAATGATAAGCAGGTTTCTTCTCAATCTTATTGTTCTTCCATTCTAAGTCTTAGTATGGTTCAAGTCTCAAATACTTATTTCATGAATAAGTAGATAAACGGCTAATATCTCTCTCTTGATATTAACTAGTTGTTATCTACGGCAAAAACACCAACCCACGCAAACTCTTTTGCCTACGGACTTTTCTTTCAAAACTTTTTCAAAAGAACATGTTAATTCACTTCTATGCTGACGCGTAAGTCTCCAAAAGTCGAGTTACAGCAGAAGGCGAAATTAATATTGTTCATTAAAAAATACAAATCAACCAAAATGTATAAGCCGAACTACGGCTGCTCTGATTCCTTAAAAGGAATACATAGGCATTGGGGTAGGGCCCTCGAACGAGCATAACTTTTATTTTCCTTACATTATTTTCTCTTTTATTTTTCATGCATTTCCTGTACAGTTTAGATATAAATTCTTATACACCCTTTGATTAGAACAACAAGAGTGGATACTGTAGAGTACTACAGGCGTGTGGGGTGCTAATACCTGCCCCTCGTGTAATAGACTCCCTTACCCGATATCTCGGTCGTTTGATCGTGATTTCACCCTTCTCAGGTTTACTCGATGTTTACCTTTCCCCTCTTGTAGGATAAAAGACATTCGATGGAGACTTCATTGATTTCATTATCAGTTGATTATTCATCCGGTTGTTTCAGCTGGCGACTTCACTGGGGAAAGGTTGATCTATTACTGGTCCATTCCGGAGTCGCTCCTAGATCTTGTTTTATTTTCTTTGGGTGTTTATGTTTGATGCTTTCAGTTTATTCATTTGTGCATGTTTATCTGAGCATATGTTTGCATTGCATTTTATTGCTTTCTATATTGGTTATCTGTTGTGCTGGATTATGGTTCTCCATGTTGGATGGGTGTTACTATTGAGGTAAAAGGCCCAGTACCAAGGCTAGAGTGCACTAGGACACTAGGAATAGATTGGGGGCATGACGGCTATAGGACATGGTCCGATTAGTGCAGTCATGTCATATACCATTCTCGGCTGAGGTTCAAATGAGTTACTGTCGACGCCCACGTCTGTGGGTAAGGCGGTAGTACTTTTAGGGGGACCCATGATTTTGAGTTACCTTTGACCTACCCTGACCTAGTCTTTACCCATGAGTACGGAGGGACTTGATTATTACAGGTACAGATGGTGACTATGTTCTGATGGTGAATTCCCTTCTGGGTCTCTCAGCCCTTGGTTGGTTAGCTTGCCGAGGAGCGGCTGCAGGCTTGGCAATCATTAATGCACTGACAGATTGACGGCGCTCTGGTTTATCCTGCCTTCTAGGCCCATACACCGCACTGGCCTCCTTCTTGAAGGGTTTCTTCTCAGAGCTAGACGATGCACCCTTTGGGATCTTGCCAGACTTCAACCCAGCCTCAATTCTTTCTCCAGTCAAGATAAGATCAGTGAATCCAGCAGAAGAGTTCCCGATGAGATGGTTGAAAAATGGCCCAGATAGGGTCCCCAAGAACATGTCTACCAACTCTCGATCAGTCAACGGAGGCTGCACCCTGCCAGCCAGATCCCTCCACTTCTGAGCGTACTCCTTAAAACCTTCGCTTGAACCTAACGACATACCCTGGAGTTGGGTACGTGTAGGGGCAAGGTCGGCATTATATTGATACTGCTTATAGAAAGCAGTAGCCAACTCCTCCCAGTTACGAACCTTGGTCCCATCCAGCTGATAGAACCATTCGAGATGAGTCCCTGAAAGACTCTCCTGGAAGAAGTGGATCCATAAATTCTTATCCGCTGAGTACGGTTGGATTTTCCGAACATAGGACCTGAGATGTAGCTTGGGACAAGACGCCCCGTCATATTTGGTGAAAGATGGTGCTTTGAACTTCCGAGGGATGATCACACCAGTAGACAAACCCAGATCTCCGAAATCCAGCCCAGGTACCTGTTGGATTTCCATAGCATTCAGTCTATCCTCCAGTTGCTTGTATCTGTCTTCTGCAGGAGGGTACTGCTCTTCATCAAAATCAGTCTCGTTGTCGGAGACTACCGGACTAGGAACCCTTGCTTCTGCCTGAGGAGTACTCTTGCCAACAGAAGAATCAGCCTCTTCATTTTGCAAGGTATTGCCAAACCTTCGGCCCGAGTTGAACAGAACAGTTCTTCTCTTCTTCTTCTTCTCCTTTTTCAGGAGCATAGCCTTCAACTCTTCTTGGCCTTGAGCCAAACCCTTGATTAATTCCTGAAACTGTGCATTCTGCGCCTGAAGAGCTTTGATGGATGTCTCGGTTGATGCAGAGTCGGGATTCATGATGCTGAAATAAACAGCGAAGAACTGTAAGCAACCTGAAAAGGGAAAAACCTGCTATGCACATGATGAATGAGATGTGTTTATGCAATGCATTCAAGGGTTTGAAAATTCAACTTCGTTGTAGACAAAAAAGAACACACGTTATCATTAAGGAAATAATTGTTTAATACATCAAAGCCTCATGGGCAAAATAATACAAAAGTAAGTCAATCCCAAAATACACTGCGCATCCTCTTTGGAGCTATGTAGGTGTTGAGATTCCTCTCCTCGTGCAACAAGCGGGTGAGCTTCAAGACCTTCTTTTCACTGGCATGTAGACTGGTCTCAAGAGAATTCCGTTCTTCCTTAAGCTGGATCCAGCTCTTCTGCATCTCTTCCCAGGATGTGGGCATATCAGGGTGCTGAATAGTGCAGGACACTTCTCCTTCCAAGACTGGTTCTTTGATTACTGGGAGCATATGAGGATAAGGCATCACTAACTTCTGGGAGCGGGCTCGTACCCACTTGAGATAAGGTTCCAACGGGATGGAGTTCCTGTGCCCCAGTGTCTTGCTGTCTATCCTATTGGGCATCCTCCAAGTTCTGATAAATCTCTGGCGAAGTCCTTGAGTATCGTTGTCGAAGTCAAAAACTATGTCAGGAATTAACATGTCATGAGGGCCATCCCTCCGAGCATAACCAAACTGTCTCCAAGCCAGGCATGGGTTGTAAGTAATACCTCCTCTGATTCCAAGTAAAGGAACATTAGGGTACTCCCCGCAACGATCAATGATAGTGACATCTTCTCTGGACCTAGGGCAGCAATGTATATCTGCATGTGTAAGAGTCATCAATCGTTGTGACCATCTCAAACCCCGCTCATTCTTCAGGACTGATTGTGGAAGGTGCGAAATAAACCACCTTCCCAGGAGAGGAGTGCAACACATAAGGACACCTCTTTTTCTCATGGTTCGAGTGTAACATGAGTGAAGGATGTCCCCCAGCAACGTAGGTATAGGATTTCTGGACATAAAGATCTGGACAGCACTGATATCTATAAGCTGATCTGGGTTAGGGAACAACACCAAACCATAGACAAGGAGGGCCACAACTTCTTCAAAAGCTTGTAAGTCAAGGGAGTTCCAACATTCATGGGCCTTTTCAAACAGAAACCTGGCTAAGAACCCTTTGATACCACTTCTAACTTCCCAATGTCCCTTGAGGTCAGATGACTGTAGGTGCAAGGCTTTAGCAATCTCTTCAAGCTTAGGTTCCTTATCCGTACCGTTGTAGGGTAGTTGATCAAGGATAGGGATCTTCAGGAGCCGGGAGAACTCCTCCAATGTAGGTACCAACTGATAGTCCAAGAAGGTGAAACAGTGATGCAGAGGGTCAAAGAATTGGAACAGGACCTTGATCATATCTTCCTCAATGTTGGTATTGACCAAGCTGATGAGACTTCCATGTCTTTCACTGAATGAAGAGTTCTCGGGAATCCTGGATATAAGTTCCTTAAGCTGAGGAGGGATCCTTACAAGACTGACTTGAATTGTCTTTCTACGAACAGTTTCCATGTCCTACAAAACAAAGAACAAAGATGAAGATTCGAACCCCTGAAATGGTTAGTCAATGCATATGATGCTGGATGATGTCATGATGCTATGATTAAACACACCACAGATATTCACAAAGACAAACATGTAAGGCACACAAGGCACACAAGGCAAGCCCTTAAGGTTTAAGGCCAGCATGGGGTCTGGGTAGTACCCTCTTGAAGTTGGTGGGTTCAACATGTCCTATCAAAGTAACCGAGTTCTAAGGGTCCCAATATCACGGGATTGCTTTCATTGTTCATCGTTTCGATTTAGCCACTGAACTGGCGACCGAAATATTCCAGGAAAGCAACCCTCAATTGAGTGTAGTATCGAGTATCAACCAACCTCGGACTGCACCAAAGTCAGTTATCTCACTACCCTAAAGAGGCCAAGATAGTTCAATTAAGGTTCCTAAGGTCTGTTGATGCTTCACGACACCACGCGGAGGCCCCGTACTCTCCTTGACTGAACTCAAGGGTTACCGGTACACACCAAAGTGCCACATCAACGTAGCAGACTGTTTCAACCATGTCGGTATACCCCGCACAGTTCCCTCACAGCCTTGTTGCTACTTTCTAAGAAGGTATTCCCCAAATCCGAGTTAGGATCTATAGAACTCCCAAGACAGTCCCACAATTTAAAGCAAGCAAAGAAATACAATTGAAAACACAGTTATGAACTAACCCTAAGGTACACCTCACTTCATAAAGATGGTCCCCAGCAGAGTCGCCAGTTCTGTGATCGGTGGATCTGGAACTGACTGTTTAACGCTGGTTCGCGAAATGTCGCAGAAGCAAGAGTCGCCACCGTCTTTTATTTTCTCCAAATGGAAAGGACAAAAGCACAGAAAAATTCCTTAAAGAGATTGCTCTCGGTTCGGGAGGTAGGTTATAGAAAGGGAAGGTGTTAGCACCCTTTCTATCCATGGTTATCCATGGGCTCTTAGATACTTGCTCATTTGTGTTTTCAAAAATGGTTTGTTTGCTTTTCAACTGTGGGTTTTAAAAAGTTTCTTTGAAAATTCCAGTTCGACTCTTGTATCGGTCCTCAAGAGTGTTTGAAAAAATGCTTTCGAAAGCTTTTTGAAAAGTTGTCGGTGTGAAAAGTATTTTTTGATTTGTTTTTGAAATTAGAGCAAGTATTTAGAGTCGTCTACCTACCCTAAGGAATTCGTCTGTGTAAATGTCCTTAAAGTAATGCCATCCCACCATTGAGAGGTAGGTAGCACCACCTGTTGGAGGTGTTCGGGTCAATTCGAAGGTTCGGGACATGATGATCACCGGAGCAATAGGAAGACACCTTAGAAGCTACCCTCATGCCAGGTTCCCGGATCATGAGGACTTACTAAGACATCCTCTACTCGACGATCACCTTTCGAGGCAAGGCAACAGTGAGGCGTACCCTAGGGGTGGTGTGTGCAATTTGTGTGTCGTTTTCAGATATTTTATCTTGTCATGTTATTGGTGATCTAGCGTTTGTTTTTTTATTTTTGTCCATACATTCTTTCATGCCATTATTTAACAGTTAAAATATTGCGAGAAATAAAAATTCTAAGCTATTACAAAAGGCGCGGGTCCACATCGCCAAAATTAACCAGGACCCGATTTAACAGAAAAATAAAGAAAGTAAAGAAAAGTGCGAGAAAATTAAAAGGTTACATGGCCTTGGGAGAGATACATAAATATTATAAAGAAATAAAATAAATATGCGAATAAGAATTAAATCGAAACGAGGGTGTTGGACCCTTTTTGCAAAATTAAAATTACATGGAATTAATTAATTAAAAAGAAAAGGAGATGTTTTTGGTATTTTAGGATTTTACTGAAAAAAGAATTAATTGAAATTAAATGCTAACCTTAATTCTATTTGCTTTTAATTTATTAAGAAAACATTGAATTTTGACCTAAATTAGCCCTAATTTTTATATACAAATTTAATTATAAAAATAAATATTTAATTATTTAATTATTATGGGAGAGAAAGAAAAAAGGATAAAAAAATTAATATGAACCCTAGTTCTATGTTTTTTAGATTTTTTATTAAAAGAATTAAAATTAAACCTAATTTAAAACTAAATTTAATTACATGCAAATTTATTTATGAAAATACTAAAATAAAAAATTTATTATATTTTTTCTTCTTTCTGATTTTTTTATGTGTTTTATGTTTTTATGAAAATAATAATTAAATTAACAGAATTAATTAAAAATTAATAATTGAAAATAAAGAAACAAAGAAAAAATAAAAAATAATGAAAAGGGTTTGCAAACCTGGGGGTTTAGACCCCAAATAGGAGGTGAGGCCTTAGTAAATCTGGCCCATTTACCCTGGCCCTTTTGACTTTTACGCCAGCATACACACGCGTTGACTTGGATCTACCATGCTCCTTGGATCTTGGCCTTTGATTGAGTTCCCTTGGACGCGTGGACGCTTGATTATGAAGGTGTATCATGGAACAACAACATTAACCTGCATGTGATTGTTAATTGAAAAATAATATGGGAATACTGAAGACCTGGGGCTCGAACCCAGGTCATGGAGATTGCCACCACTACGCCTTGCCAGCTGAACCAATTCACGCGTGTTAATATATAATAACTAGTAAATATTATAAAAGAAAATTGGTTAGTATCTTAAAAACGCGCGCAGAATTTGAACCAGCCAACCATCTAATGCCACGATATCATCTTCTTCATGGATTTTGTTTTCCTGAAAATACAAAAGAAATAGGCAACGGTTTTCATGGTGTTCTCTTAGGCAGGTTTTGGAAAAATAGTGACTAGCTCTAGGACGCTCATAAATTGAGCGCGAGGGTAGCTTCTTCTTCGTCCAAATGCGCTGATCATGACCATGGTAACGTGGTGTCCCAATTTTGCCTCATGTTAAAACCCCTAATTTGAAATCCTGTAAACCCTAATGAACAACAATGGCATAATCGCGTATAATGCACAAAAATACAATTAAACATATGGGTTAGCTTCAGAATTGCATAAGGAGTATGAATCAACAATTAAAATGTCATGAAAATGCGTAGATGTTAAAACACGATTATGAAAAAAGAGTGGAAAAGTGTGACTTCTGTACAATGATTCAAAGGGTTATGTTTGATGTTTTTGATCCAGGAAGATTGCTTGAGGTCTTAGGAGTGCAATGGGATGAAAATTTCGCCTTGAATCGTCCTGCAAAGATGTTTTCAGTTATGGAGTTTTCTTGAAAAAAATGCAAGTTTGTGCAAGGGTTTTCTGAGTAGCTGCGTGGTTAATGGCATTAGGTTTTGATTCTATGCTTATGTATGAATAAATTAGGTCAACAATTCTGATCAAAATCTCTTGCATTGATGGTTTATGAGATTTGATTTTCAATCATATTTTTTTCAATCTTTTTCATGCAATTTTGTACCAATCATGATCCAATCAATCCAATTCCTTCCAAATCTGATCATGCACGAATCCTTGAGCCTATTACATGTACAAAAAGATTTGATAAGTTAGGTTAAGTATTTTTCATATATTTAATTGATTTAAATGAATTATTATTAATAAAAATTCAAATAAATAAATAAAAAATGAATAAAAACTTCCCTTTGGGCCAAATGGTCGTGTGCATGCTTGGGACAATGAATTGTGGAAGAAAAATGGGCCCATTAGCAATTTTAGGTCATTTGAAGCAATGTTGACTTTTCAAAATATCCAAAAATTTCCCAACTTCCACAAGGCATAACTTGCTCAATTTTTAAGCTTTGCTCATGTTCTTGGACATTTTGGAAAGGTCTTTGAGTCCTCTAACCAATGCCTTTGGTCCCATGTCATTTTGATTTACCAATCTCAAGTTATGGCCTTTGACTTAAAGTCCCTTTTTGTTGACTTTTGAAAATGACCTATAATGTTGAAATTGATAACTTTTTGTGAGAGCATTTCTTGGACTTGTAATATGAATATGAGTTGTAGGAAATGTCTTTCTCTTAAAAATGAGCTTTGGATGGAATTTTTATGATAATCCATGTGAAAGTTATGCCCTGGTCAATTTACAGTTGACTTTTTCAACTGTCCAAATAAGGAAACTTTTGCATCTTGATAATTTTTGAGCCAAGCTTTGAGAATCATGATCAAGCATTGATCAAATGATGTTTGAGGCTTCAAAATGATATGTTGACCAAAAATTTGAACTTTTGACTGTCAAATGACCATTTTGCCCCTACATTCGATTGTAGTGCAATTAGGGTTTTGACTGTGCAATTTTGTGCTGAATGTCTTGAAACTGGGTATGAGGATGCTTGACCATATTTGTAGGCATATGAGACTTTATTGGACCTTTGGAAACTTCATTTTCTTGATCAGAACCAAAACCCTAGTTTTAACTGCTTAGGAGACCCTTGACTGTGCAACCCTTGGGGAATTTTGAAGCTTGACTTGGCAATTTCTTGAAGAATATGGGAGGGCAAATTTTGGGGTACAACAGTTGCCCCTGTTCAATCTTCTTAGACCTGAGGATGCAGATTGGCTGACGTGCCTTTCGTAATCCGAGGGTAGAAGGTGATTGAACACTAGAGTGCCCAGAAATTTGCGCTCACATAGTAGCAGTGATGATGGGAATGGGCTTATAGATGCCATTTAGAGAGATGCTGGAAGGTGGATGGGCTTATAGATGCCATCTGGATTTTGATCGCATAAGAGATTCCTTAGCGAGAACTTGTGTACCTGCAAAAGAAAAATGAGTACCTGGCATGTTGCAGGAGCTGGTTTTCAGATGCTTTGGATAGATGTATCCTGATTGGTTACAGGAGCTGGATCTTTGAATTCTTCAGACGTGCCCTAGCGAGATACAGGAGTCGAGTCTGGTAATGTTAGTCTTCAACGGATACACCCTGGCAAGATTCAGGTATCGGATCCTCGAACTCTTCAGACACACCCTGGCAAGATACATGAATCGGATCTGGTAGTGCTAGTCTTCAACGGATACACCCTGGCAAGATTCAGGTATCGGATCCTCGAACTCTTCAGACACACCCTGGCAAGATACAGGAATCGGATCTGGTAATGCTAGTCTTCAACGGATACACCCTGGCAAGATTCAGGTATCGGATCCTCGAACTCTTCAGACACACCCTGGCAAGATACAGGAATCGGATCTGGTAATGCTAGTCTTCAACGGATACACCCTGGCAAGATTCAGGTATCGGATCCTCGAACTCTTCAGACACACCCTGGCAAGATACAGGAATCGGATCTGGTAATGCTAGTCTTCAACGGATACACCCTGGCAAGATTCAGGTATCGGATCCTCGAACTCTTCAGACACACCCTGGCAAGATACAGGAATCGGATCTGGTAATGTTAGTCTTCAACGGATACACCCTGGCAAGATTCAGGTATCGGATCCTCAAACTCTTCAGACACACCCTGGCAAGATACAGGAATCGGATCTGGTAATGCTAGTCTTCAACAGATACACCCTGGCAAGATTCAGGTATCGGATCCTCAAACTCTTCAGACACACCCTGGCAAGATACAGGAATCGGATCTGGTAATGTTAGTCTTCAACGGATACACCCTGGCAAGATTCAGGTATCGGATCCTCGAACTCTTCAGACACACCCTGGCAAGATACAGGAATCGGATCTGGAATCGATCGTCAACAGATACACCCTGGCAAGATACAGGAATCGGATCTTTAATTGCGACCGTTGATAGTAATCATTTTTGTACTGACTTTTGTCTTGAAAAGACAAGCATTAGTTGTATGCGATGTCATGTGGTATGACATGCGAGATGCTCTCTGAATACGTGAGATTGTATGTTTATGATGCGTATATGCATGCTATTATGTATGAAGATGTTTATGAATGTATTTTTCGTCTAGGAAAGTAAATCCTTGACGGGTACCGGGAAGTCACTCCTGGGCTGATGTTGGAGAATAGATTTTGCTTCCGCCGGGGATGATAGCTGTAAGTATACCGGTAGGAGAAGATGACTCCGTTGGGGAATAAACTTGGCGAATGGAATAACTCTGCGGGGAGGGAGGTACTCTAACGATCTTGCTGGGGAGCGAAACTCTGTGGGGAGAGATATACTTTGCTGAGTTGATAATAATTTGCTGGGGACATCCTTGTTGTATTGGAAGTGCTGATAGACTTCGCTGGGGGGTAAGAGAACTTCGTCGGGGACGCTCTTTCCATGGCTTTCGGCTGAGGATAACCCAGTTATATCCTGTTAAGGAAATAACTCTTTAAATGAAGTCGGGCGACGCGTTCGTGCTCTGCGAGGGGATAAGCTTCCAGAATCTACTGGGGATAAGCTTACTGCTTGGGGAGATGAATTCCAACTTTCCTGGGGAACTAGATTGGACTCTCCTGGGGAGGTTTTGATATGCTGGGAAGTGATTCCTTTGAATGTTGGTATACCGCCGGGGAACAATCTTTAGACCAAGATTGCCGGGGATGCTTGTTAAGAACACATGTGCTGCTGGGGAATATTGATATCTGTTGGAGGATACTCAACTTCCTTAAGATTGATAACTGCTTTGCTTGGAGAAGAGCGCACTGACTTGTTGGCTCACTCTCTGGGGAATTAAGATGTACTGGTCATGTTTTTTTTTTTAGCTGAACCTACCTTGGTATCTTGGAGGACAGAACAATTAGATTGCTTAGACAACTCTTTATTGCCCCTGTTTCTAGTGTCACTTGTAATTAATCCTTTGTTTCGTATGCAAATATGAGTTAGCAAATTATTGTCAATGCATATATCACAAATTGAACTTTGGACGTTCTTCGCAAAACAAAACAGAAAAAGAAAAACAGTTGGCACGTTTAACTGAAAAGCATATTTGTATTGATTTTGAATGGCCTGAAAATAGGCGTTTTGTGTACAAGAGGCTGACGTCCTAGTAAGAGAACGCCGCCGAACAAAAGAGTTTATACAATTTGTACAAGAGAAAATAAAACAGCTGTGTGAACTGAATGATCCCACTGGGTTTCAACTCTGCTATTTCCTTTATAACTCCGAGCGTCTCATCACTTGATGACCTTGGTTGAAGGTGAAGCTGACTGATCAATGCCGTCTGAACTTGATGTAGATACCGAATTCTGGATGCAAAGTGATCCAATGAGACATAGTATTACGCTTTTATCCCTAACTTTTGCCTGGACCGCCCTTTCGGGTTTTCAGTCCACCGGGATACCCATTTTTTCCCAAGCCGCCTTTTCAGGTTTTCGACTTGCCGGGTGTACATATTTTTTTCATTTCATCCCTTCATTTTGCCCGAACCCTTTTGGTTCGCCGGGAAGCCCTAATTTTTGCCTAGGCGTGTCAGCCTAGCGGGTCTTTTTTTCATGCGTAGTATCTTTTTACTATGTCTGCATTGGCGGGGTGAGGAAGGTCGTCACCATCCATGTTGGTTAGAATCATTGCTCCTCCTGAGAACACATGCTTAACCACAAATGGCCCTTCGTACGTAGGGGTCCATTTGCCCCTTGGATCACTCTGAGGGAGGATGATTCTCTTGATTACCAGATCCCCAACTTGATATTCCTGTGGTCTGACCTTTTTGTTAAATGCCCTGATCATCCGTTTCTGATACGTCTGACCATGACAGATAGCAGCAAGTCTCTTTTCATCAATGAGGTTTAACTGATCAAGTCGTGTTTGGATCCAATCATCTTCGTTCAGATTTGCATCCTTCATTATCCGGAGAGAGGGTATTTGCACTTCGATCGGTAAGACTGCCTCCATACCATAAACCAGAGAGAAAGGAGTTGCCCTGGTTGACGTCCTAGCTGAGGTACGGTACCCATGTAGAGTGAACGGTAACATCTCGTGCCAATCCTTATAAGTCACTGTCATCTTCTGCACGATTTTCTTAATGTTCTTATTTGCTGCTTCTACAGCCCCATTCATCTTCGGTCTGTAAGGAGAAGAATTGTGGTGCTGTATCTTGAACTGTTCGCAGAGCTCAGTGATCATCTTGTTATTCAGATTGGTACCGTTGTCTGTAATGATTCTCTCAGGGACGCCGTACCGACAGATCAGATTATGCCGAATGAACCGTGCCACAACAGTCTTGGTTACCGTAGCATAGGATGCTGCCTCGACCCACTTTGTGAAATAATCAATCGCTACTAGGATGAAGCGATGCCCGTTGGATGCCGTAGGTTTAATCTCGCCGATCATGTTTATGCCTCACATTGCAAACGGCCAAGGCGCAGTCAGAACATTCAGGGGAACTGGAGGAACATGCACCTTGTCTGCATAAATCTGGCACTTGTGGCATGTCCTGGAATGTTGGTAGCAATCAGCTTCCATTGTGGACCAGTAATACCCTGCCCGAAGGATCTTTTTAGCCATAGTGTGTCCACTGGAATGCGTACCAAAGGTTCCTTCATGTAACTCTTCCATGATCCTTTCTGCTTCAGTCTTATCCACACAACGCAGTAAGGTTGAATCATGGTTTCGCTTGTACAAGATGTCGTTGCTAAGGAAGAACTTTGCTGCAAACCTCCTCAAGAACTTCTTATCATTGATAGAGGCACCTTCAGGGTACTCCTGAGTTTCCAGATATCTCTTTACCTCATGGTACCAAGGCTTCTCAGTCACCAATTCAGTCTCGAGATCACAACAGTATGCCGATTCGTCCAGTTTCCAGATGATGATCCGGGGAGCCTCATTATCCCATTTGACCTTGAACATAGAAGACATTGTGGCTAACGCGTCCGCCAACTGATTCTCTTCTCTTGGAAAGTGTTCGAAGGTTATCTCTGTGAAGTGGGGGATCAAGGTCAATACACATTCTCTGTAAGGAATAAGATTCGGATGTTTCGTATCCCACTCTCCTTTGATCTGATTGATCACAAGAGCGGAATCTCCGAAGACACTTAGAAACTTGATCCTTAGATCGATCGTAGCTTGAAGACCCATGATGCACGCCTCATACTCCGCCATGTTGTTGGTACAGTTGAAACACAGTCGGGCAGTGAGTGGAGTATGAGTACCTTGAGGAGATATGATGATGGCGCCAATACCGTTTCCCAAAGCGTTGGAGGCTCCGTCAAAGTGCATAGACCATCGGGATCCTGGTTCAGGTCCTTCATCCGGTCCAGGTACTTCACAATCAGTTACTATCATGATGCTTTCATCCGGAAACTCGAAGTTCATTGATTGATAGTCATCTACAGCTTGATGTGCCAAGTGGTCTGCCAATACACTTCCCTTGATGGCTTTCTGGGTTGTGTACTGAATGTCGTATTCCGTCAAGATCATTTGCCATCTTGCAATTCTCCCCGACAGAGCAGGCTTTTCGAATATGTACTTTATAGGATCCATCTTTGAGATCAACAAAGTAGTGTGAGTCAGCATATACTGTCTCAGCCGGCGAGCAGCCCATACCAAAGCGCAGCAAGTTTTCTCAAGCAGTGAGTATCGGGTCTCACAGTCGGTAAACTTTTTGCTAAGGTAATAAATGGCGTGCTCTTTTCGGCCAGACTCGTCATGCTGCCCCAGCACACACCCCATTGAGTTGTCAAGCACTGTTAGATATAGTATCATAGGTCTCCCTTCAACCGGTGGCATAAGGATGGGTGGTTCTTGGAGATACTCTTTGATTCTGTCGAAAGCAGCCTGACATTCATCGTTCCAGCGTACTACCTGATCTTTCTTCAGCAGCTTGAAGATTGGCTCACAGGTAGCAGTCAGATGTGAGATGAATCGAGCAATGTAATTCAGGCGTCCTAGAAAGCCTCTGACCTATTTCTCTGTCCTGGGAACTGGCATCTCTTGAATAGCTTTGACCTTAGCAGGGTCCACTTGAATACCTTTATCACTGACCACGAAGCCTAGCAACTTTCCGGATCTTACCCCGAAGGTGCACTTGTTCGGGTTCAACCTCAGCTTGTATAGTTTCAACCGGTCAAACAATTTTTGCAAATGATCTAGGTGCTCTTCCTCGGTCTGGGACCTTGCGATCATGTCGTCAACATACACTTCTATCTCATGATGGATCATATCATGAAATAAAGCAACCATGGCGCGTTGGTAGGTTGCCCCAGCGTTCTTTAGTCCAAACGGCATGACCTTGTAGCAGAAGGTGCCCCACTGAGTAACAAATGTAGTTTTTTCCATGTCTTCAGGTGCCATCTTGATCTGATTGTAACCTGAGAAGCCATCCATGAAAGAGAACACCTTGTGCTGAGCAGTATTATCAACAAGGACATCAATGTGAGGTAGGGGGAAGTCATCCTTGGGGCTGGCCCTGTTCAGATCCCTGTAGTCAACACACATTCTGACCTTCCCATCTTTCTTTGGTACCGGCACCACATTAGCAACCCACTGAGGGTAAGAATTCACTGCAAGGAACCCAGCATCAAACTGCTTCATAACCTCGGCTTTAATCTTCTCAGACATTTCTGGACGCATACGACGTACCTTTTGCTTCACCGGAGGGCAGTCTTCCTTAGTTGGCAAGTGATGGACCACAATATCGGTATCCAACCCGGGCATGTCTTCGTAGGACCAGGCAAAGATCTCCATATAATCATGTAGCATTTGAGTCAACCGTTGCTTCACGCTGAGCTCTAGGTTGGCACCAATCTTTACCTCTTTCCTGTCTGCCTCAGTACCCAAGTTTATTGTTTCCACTGGCTCTTCGTGTGGTTGAATTGCCCTCTCTTCCTGAAGTAACAGTCTTGCAAGCTCGCCAGGCACTTCGCAATCATCTTCCCCTTCGTCTTCGGCTAAGTTGATCGGATTTTCGAAGTCATAACTGGCAGTAGCAGAGTCGTTACCAGTGAGATCCAGAGTGGATTGGAACCTGTATGAGTGAGTGTGTGTGTAAATACAGCTGTTTTGAAATATATGTAAAGGAAAGAAAGACAGAAAAGGGAGCATAAGATTTGTAATGCGAGAAAACGTCCAAGATTTTCATTCATGATATATGAAATGACAATTTATATGCCCTCACAAATAGAACCACGGTGCCTCGGGTAAGACACCGGGCCATAGAGTTTTTTTTATTGTTTATTACAAAATAACAAAACATAGGAATTCATTACTCAGTAACAAGAGAAACATGGAGATTGTCTTTTGCACTCCAATTGTTAAGTCCACTGTCGGTTGCCGGGTAGATCCAGCTATCAAACTCAGCTTCATCCACTTCCTCTTCGTCCCCAATAGCATTCACTCCATGAGCAGGCAGGGGAGCTGTCACTACATTAGGCTTCTCAGATGCCTCAAACTGTACCTCCTTGGCGTCAATAAGGTCCTGCAGCTTGTTCCTTAATGCCCAACAGTCATCAGTGGCATGCCCCGGGCTATCAGAATGATAAGCACAACGAGCATTCGGGTTGTACTTAGGAGATGTAGTATTTGCAACCCTCGGAGCCTCTCTGACGGTTACCAAGTTGGTTGAGAGCAACTATGGTAAGATCTGCGACAAAGTCATACTCAAGCGGGTGAATTCCCTTCTGGGTCTCTCAGCCCTTGGTTGGTTAGCTTGCCGAGGAGCGGCTGCAGGCTTGGCAATCATTAATGCACTGACAGATTGACGGCGCTCTGGTTTATCCTGCCTTCTAGGCCCATACACCGCACTGGCCTCCTTCTTGAAGGGTTTCTTCTCAGAGCTAGACGATGCACCCTTTGGGATCTTGCCAGACTTCAACCCAGCCTCAATTCTTTCTCCAGTCAAGATAAGATCAGTGAATCCAGCAGAAGAGTTCCCGATGAGATGGTTGAAAAATGGCCCAGATAGGGTCCCCAAGAACATGTCTACCAACTCTCGATCAGTCAACGGAGGCTGCACCCTGCCAGCCAGATCCCTCCACTTCTGAGCGTACTCCTTAAAACCTTCGCTTGAACCTAACGACATACCCTGGAGTTGGGTACGTGTAGGGGCAAGGTCGGCATTATATTGATACTGCTTATAGAAAGCAGTAGCCAACTCCTCCCAGTTACGAACCTTGGTCCCATCCAGCTGATAGAACCATTCGAGATGAGTCCCTGAAAGACTCTCCTGGAAGAAGTGGATCCATAAATTCTTATCCGCTGAGTACGGTTGGATTTTCCGAACATAGGACCTGAGATGTAGCTTGGGACAAGACGCCCCATCGTATTTGGTGAAAGATGGTGCTTTGAACTTCCGAGGGATGATCACACCAGTAGACAAACCCAGATCTCCGAAATCCAGCCCAGGTACCTGTTGGATTTCCATAGCATTCAGTCTATCCTCCAGTTGCTTGTATCTGTCTTCTGCAGGAGGGTACTGCTCTTCATCAAAATCAGTCTCGTTGTCGGAGACTACCGGACTAGGAACCCTTGCTTCTGCCTGAGGAGTACTCTTGCCAACAGAAGAATCAGCCTCTTCATTTTGCAAGGTATTGCCAAACCTTCGGCCCGAGTTGAACAGAACAGTTCTTCTCTTCTTCTTCTTCTCCTTTTTCAGGAGCATAGCCTTCAACTCTTCTTGGCCTTGAGCCAAACCCTTGATTAATTCCTGAAACTGCGCATTCTGCGCCTGAAGAGCTTTGATGGATGTCTCGGTTGATGCAAAGTCGGGATTCATGATGCTAAAATAAACAGCGAAGAACTGTAAGCAACCTGAAAAGGGAAAAACCTGCTATGCACATGATGAATGAGATGTGTTTATGCAATGCATTCAAGGGTTCGAAAATTCAACTTCGTTGTAGACAAAAAAGAACACACGTTATCATTAAGGAAATAACTGTTTAATACATCAAAGCCTCATGGGCAAAATAATACAAAAGTAAGTCAATCCCAAAATACACTGCGCATCCTCTTTGGAGCTATGTAGGTGTTGAGATTCCTCTCCTCGTGCAACAAGCGGGTGAGCTCCAAGACCTTCTTTTCACTGGCATGTAGACTGGTCTCAAGAGAATTCCGTTCTTCCTTAAGCTGGATCCAGCTCTTCTGCATCTCTTCCCAGGATGTGGGCATATCAGGGTGCTGAATAGTGCAGGACACTTCTCCTTCCAAGACTGGTTCTTTGATTACTGGGAGCATATGAGGATAAGGCATCACTAACTTCTGGGAGCGGGCTCGTACCCACTTGAGATAAGGTTCCAACGGGATGGAGTTCCTGTGCCCCAGTGTCTTGCTGTCTATCCTATTGGGCATCCTCCAAGCTCTGATAAATCTCTGGCGAAGTCCTTGAGTATCGTTGTCGAAGTCAAAAACTATGTCAGGAATTAACATGTCATGAGGGCCATCCCTCCGAGCATAACCAAACTGTCTCCAAGCCAGGCATGGGCTGTAAGTAATACCTCCTCTGATTCCAAGTAAAGGAACATTAGGGTACTCCCCGCAACGATCAATGATAGTGATATCTTCTCTGGACCTAGGGCACCAATGTATATCTGCATGTGTAAGAGTCATCAATCGTTGTGACCATCTCAAACCCCGTTCATTCTTCAGGACTGATTGTGGAAGGTGCGAAATAAACCACCTTCCCAGGAGAGGAGTGCAACACATAAGGACACCTCTTTTTCTCATGGTTCGAGTGTAACATGAGTGAAGGATGTCCCCCAGCAACGTAGGTATAGGATTTCTGGACATAAAGATCTGGACAGCACTGATATCTATAAGCTGATCTGGGTTAGGGAACAACACCAAACCATAGACAAGGAGGGCCACAACTTCTTCAAAAGCTTGTAAGTCAAGGGAGTTCCAACATTCATGGGCCTTTTCAAACAGAAACCTGGCTAAGAACCCTTTGATACCACTTCTAACTTCCCAATGTCCCTTGAGGTCAGATGACTGTAGGTGCAAGGCTTTAGCAATCTCTTCAAGCTTAGGTTCCTTTTCCGTACCGTTGTAGGGTAGTTGATCAAGGTTAGGGATCTTCAGGAGCCGGGAGAACTCCTCCAATGTAGGTACCAACTGATAGTCCAAGAAGGTGAAACAGTGATGCAGAGGGTCAAAGAATTGGAACAGGACCTTGATCATATCTTTCTCAATGTTGGTATTGACCAAGCTGATGAGACTTCCATGTCTTTCACTGAATGAAGAGTTCTCGGGAATCCTGGATATAAGTTCCTTAAGCTGAGGAGGGATCCTTACAAGACTGACTTGAATTGTCTTTCTACGAACAGTTTCCATGTCCTACAAAACAAAGAACAAAGATGAAGATTCGAACCCCTGAAATGGTTAGTCAATGCATATGATGCTGGATGATGTCATGATGCTATGATTAAACACACCACAGATATTCACAAAGACAAACATGTAAGGCACACAAGGCACACAAGGCAAGCCCTTAAGGTTTAAGGCCAGCATGGGGTCTGGGTAGTACCCTCTTGAAGTTGGTGGGTTCAACCTGTCCTATCAAAGTAACCGAGTTCTAAGGGTCCCAATATCACGGGATTGCTTTCATTGTTCATCGTTTCGATTTAGCCACTGAACTGGCGACCGAAATATTCCAGGAAAGCAACCCTCAATTGAGTGTAGTATCGAGTATCAACCAACCTCGGACTGCACCAAAGTCAGTTATCTCACTACCCTAAAGAGGCCAAGATAGTTCAATTAAGGTTCCTAAGGTCTGTTGATGCTTCACGACACCATGCGGAGGCCCCGTACTCTCCTTGACTGAACTCAAGGGTTACCGGTACACACCAAAGTGCCACATCAACGTAGCAGACTGTTTCAACCATGTCGGTATACCCCACACAGTTCCCTCACAGCCTTGTTGCTACTTTCTAAGAAGGTATTCCCCAAATCCGAGTTAGGATCTATAGAACTCCCAAGACAGTCCCACAATTTAAAGCAAGCAAAGCAATACAATTGAAAACACAGTTATGAACTAACCCTAAGGTACACCTCACTTCATAAAGATGGTCCCCAGCAGAGTCGCCAGTTCTGTGATCGGTGGATCTGGAACTGACTGTTTAACGCTGGTTCGCGAAATGTCGCGGAAGCAAGAGTCGCCACCGTCTTTTATTTTCTCCAAATGGAAAGGACAAAAGCACAGAAAAATTCCTTAAAAAGATTGCTCTCGGTTCGGGAGGTAGGTTATAGAAAGGGAAGGTGTTAGCACCCTTTCTATCCATGGTTATCCATGGGCTCTTAGATACTTGCTCATTTGTGTTTTCAAAAATGGTTTGTTTGCTTTTCAACTGTGGGTTTTAAAAAGTTTCTTTGAAAATTCCAGTTCGACTCTTGTATCGATCCTCAAGAGTGTTTGAAAAAATGCTTTCGAAAGCTTTTTGAAAAGTTGTCGGTGTGAAAAGTATTTTTTGATTTGTTTTTGAAATTAGAGCAAGTATTTAGAGTCGTCTACCTACCCTAAGGAATTCGTCTGTGTAAATGTCCTTAAAGTAATGCCATCCCACCATTGAGAGGTAGGTAGCACCACCTGTTGGAGGTGTTCGGGTCAATTCGAAGGTTCGGGACATGATGATCACCGGAGCAATAGGAAGACACCTTAGAAGCTACCCTCATGCCAGGTTCCTGGATCATGAGGACTTACTAAGACATCCTCTACTCGACGATCACCTTTCGAGGCAAGGCAACAGTGAGGCGTACCCTAGGGGTGGTGTGTGCAATTTGTGTGTCGTTTTCAGATATTTTATCTTGTCATGTTATTGGTGATCTAGCGTTTGTTTTTTTATTTTTGTCCATACATTCTTTCATGCCATTATTTAACAGTTAAAATATTGCGAGAAATAAAAATTCTAAGCTATTACAAAAGGCGCGGGTCCACATCGCCAAAATTAACCAGGACCCGATTTAACAGAAAAATAAAGAAAGTAAAGAAAAGTGCGAGAAAATTAAAAGGTTACATGGCCTTGGGAGAGATACATAAATATTATAAAGAAATAAAATAAATATGCGAATAAGAATTAAATCGAAACGAGGGTGTTGGACCCTTTTTTCAAAATTAAAATTACATGGAATTAATTAATTAAAAAGAAAAGGAGATGTTTTTGGTATTTTAGGATTTTACTGAAAAAAGAATTAATTGAAATTAAATGCTAACCCTAATTCTATTTGCTTTTAATTTATTAAGAAAACATTGAATTTTGACCTAAATTAGCCCTAATTTTTATATACAAATTTAATTATAAAAATAAATATTTAATTATTTAATTATTATGGGAGAGAAAGAAAAAAGGATAAAAAAATTAATATGAACCCTAGTTCTATGTTTTTTAGATTTTTTATTAAAAGAATTAAAATTAAACCTAATTTAAAACTAAATTTAATTACATGCAAATTTATTTATGAAAATACTAAAATAAAAAATTTATATTTTTTCTTCTTTCTGATTTTTTTATGTGTTTTATGTTTTTATGAAAATAATAATTAAATTAACAGAATTAATTAAAAAATAATAATTGAAAATAAAGAAACAAAGAAAAAATAAAAAATAATGAAAAGGGTTTGCAAACCTGGGGGTTCAGACCCCAAATAGGAGGTGAGGCCTTAGTAAATCTGGCCCATTTACCCTGGCCCTTTTGACTTTTACGCCAGCATACACACGCGTTGACTTGGATCTACCATGCTCCTTGGATCTTGGCCTTTGATTGAGTTCCCTTGGACGCGTGGACGCTTGATTATGAAGGTGTATCATGGAACAACAACATTAACCTGCATGTGATTGTTAATTGAAAAATAATATGGGAATACTGAAGACCTGGGGCTCGAACCCAGGTCATGGAGATTGCCACCACTACGCCTTGCCAGCTGAACCAATTCACGCGTGTTAATATATAATAACTAGTAAATATTATAAAAGAAAATTGGTTAGTATCTTAAAAACGCGCGCAGAATTTGAACCAGCCAACCATCTAATGCCACGATATCATCTTCTTCATGGATTTTGTTTTCCTGAAAATACAAAAGAAACAGGCAACGGTTTTCATGGTGTTCTCTTATGCAGGTTTTGGAAAAATAGCGACTAGCTCTAGGACGCTCATAAATTGAGCGCGAGGGTAGCTTCTTCTTCGTCCAAATGCGCTGATCATGACCATGGTAACGTGGTGTCCCAATTTTGCCTCATGTTAAAACCCCTAATTTGAAATCCTGTAAACCCTAATGAACAACAATGGCATAATCGCGTATAATGCACAAAAATACAATTAAACATATGGGTTAGCTTCAGAATTGCATAAGGAGTATGAATCAACAATTAAAATGTCATGAAAATGCGTAGATGTTAAAACACGATTATGAAAAAAGAGTGGAAAAGTGTGACTTCTGTACAATGATTCAAAGGGTTATGTTTGATGTTTTTGATCCAGGAAGATTGCTTGAGGTCTTAGGAGTGCAATGGGATGAAAATTTCGCCTTGAATCGTCCTGCAAAGATGTTTTCAGTTATGGAGTTTTCTTGAAAAAAATGCAATTTTGTGCAAGGGTTTTCTGAGCAGCTGCGTGGTTAATGGCATTAGGTTTTGATTCTATGCTTATGTATGAATAAATTAGGTCAACAATTCTGATCAAAATCTCTTGCATTGATGGTTTATGAGATTTGATTTTCAATCATATTTTTTTCAATCTTTTTCATGCAATTTTGTACCAATCATGATCCAATCAATCCAATTCCTTCCAAATCTGATCATGCACGAATCCTTGAGCCTATTACATGTACAAAAAGATTTGATAAGTTAGGTTAAGTATTTTTCATATATTTAATTGATTTAAATGAATTATTATTAATAAAAATTCAAATAAATAAATAAAAAATGAATAAAAACTTCCCTTTGGGCCAAATGGTCGTGTGCATGCTTGGGACAATGAATTGTGGAAGAAAAATGGGCCCATTAGCAATTTTAGGTCATTTGAAGCAATGTTGACTTTTCAAAATATCCAAAAATTTCCCAACTTCCACAAGGCATAACTTGCTCAATTTTTAAGCTTTTCTCATGTTCTTGGACATTTTGGAAAGGTCTTTGAGTCCTCTAACCAATGCCTTTGGTCCCATGTCATTTTGATTTACCAATCTCAAGTTATGGCCTTTGACTTAAAGTCCCTTTTTGTTGACTTTTGAAAATGACCTATAATGTTGAAATTGATAACTTTTTGTGAGAGCATTTCTTGGACTTGGAATATGAATATGAGTTGTAGGAAATGTCTTTCTCTTAAAAATGAGCTTTGGATGGAATTTTTATGATAATCCATGTGAAAGTTATGCCCTGGTCAATTTACAGTTGACTTTTTCAGCTGTCCAAATAAGGAAACTTTTGCATCTTGATAATTTTTGAGCCAAGCTTTGAGAATCATGATCAAGCATTGATCAAATGATGTTTGAGGCTTCAAAATTATATGTTGACCAAAAATTTGAACTTTTTACTGTCAAATGACCATTTTGCCCCTACATTCGACTGTAGTGCAATTAGGGTTTTGACTGTGCAATTTTGTGCTGAATGTCTTGAAACTGGGTATGAGGATGCTTGATCATATTTGTAGGCATATGAGACTTGATTGGACCTTTGGAAACTTCATTTTCTTGATCAGAACCAAAACCCTAGTTTTAACTGCTTAGGAGACCCTTGACTGTGCAACCCTTGGGGAATTTTGAAGCTTGACTTGGCAATTTCTTGAAGAATATGGGAGGGCAAATTTTGGGGTACAACAGTTGCCCCTGTTAAATCTTCTTAGACCTAAGGATGCAGATTGGCTGACGTGCCTTTCGTAATCTGAGGGTAGAAGGTGATTGAACACTAGAGTGCCCAGAAATTTGCGCTCACATAGTAGCAGTGATGATGGGAATGGGCTTATAGATGCCATTTAGAGAGATGCTGGAAGGTGGATGGGCTTATAGATGCCATCTGGATTTTGATCGCATAAGAGATTCCTTAGCGAGAACTTGTGTACCTGCAAAAGAAAAATGCGTACCTGGCATGTTGCAGGAGCTGGTTTTCAGATGCTTTGGATAGATGTATCCTGATTGGTTACAGGAGCTGGATCTTTGAATTCTTCAGACGTGCCCTAGCGAGATACAGGAGTCGAGTCTGGTAATGTTAGTCTTCAACGGATACACCCTGGCAAGATTCGGGTATCGGATCCTCAAACTCTTCAGACACACCCTGGCAAGATACAGGAATCGGATCTGGTAGTGCTAGTCTTCAACGGATACACCCTGGCAAGATTCAGGTATCGGATCCTCGAACTCTTCAGACACACCCTGGCAAGATACAGGAATCGGATCTGGTAATGCTAGTCTTCAACGGATACACCCTAGCAAGATTCAGGTATCGGATCCTCGAACTCTTCAGACACACCCTGGCAAGATACAGGAATCGGATCTGGTAATGCTAGTCTTCAACGGATACACCCTGGCAAGATTCAGGTATCGGATCCTCGAACTCTTCAGACACACCCTGGTAAGATACAGGAATCGGATCTGGTAATGCTAGTCTTCAACGGATACACCCTGGCAAGATTCAGGTATCGGATCCTCGAACTCTTCAGACACACCCTGGCAAGATACAGGAATCGGATCTGGTAATGTTAGTCTTCAACGGATACACCCTGGCAAGATTCAGGTATCGGATCCTCAAACTCTTCAGACACACCCTGGCAAGATACAAGAATCGGATCTGGTAATGCTAGTCTTCAACGGATACACCCTGGCAAGATTCAGGTATCGGATCCTCAAACTCTTCAGACACACCCTGGCAAGATACAGGAATCGGATCTGGTAATGTTAGTCTTCAACGGATACACCCTGGCAAGATTCAGGTATCGGATCCTCGAACTCTTCAGACACACCCTGGCAAGATACAGGAATCGGATCTGGAATCGATCGTCAACAGATACACCCTGGCAAGATACAGGAATCGGATCTTTAGTTGCGACCGTTGATAGTAATCATTTTTGTACTGACTTTTGTCCTGAAAAGACAAGCATTAGTTGTATGCGATGTCATGTGGTATGACATGCGAGATGCTCTCTGAATACGTGAGATTGTATGTTTATGATGCGTATATGCATGCTATTATGTATGAAGATGTTTATGAATGTATTTTTTGTCTAGGAAAGTAAATCCTTGACGGGTGCCGGGAAGTCACTCCTGGGCTGATGTTGGAGAATAGATTTTGCTTCCGCCGGGGATAATAGCTGTAAGTATACCGGTAGGAGAAGATGACTCCGTTGGGGAATAAACTTGGCGAATGGAATAACTCTGCGGGGAGGGAGGTACTCTAACGATCTTGCTGGGGAGCGAAACTCTGTGGGGAGAGATATACTTTGCTGAGTTGATAATAATTTGCTGGGGACATCCTTATTGTATTGGAAGTGCTGATAGACTTCGTTGGGGGGTAAGAGAACTTCGTCGGGGACGCTCTTTCCATGGCTTTCGGCTGAGGATAACCCAGTTATATCCTGTTAAGGAAATAACTCTTTAAATAAAGTCGGGCGACGCGTTCGTGCTCTGCGAGGGGATAAGCTTCCAGAATCTACTGGGGATAAGCTTACTGCTTGGGGAGATGAATTCCAACTTTCCTGGGGATCTAGATTGGACTCTCCTGGGGAGGTTTTGATATGCTGGGAAGTGATTCCTTTGAATGTTAGTATACCGCCGGGGAACAATCTTTAGACCAAGATTGCCGGGGATGCTTGTTAAGAACACATGTGCTGCTGGGGAATATTGATATCTGCTGGAGGATACTCAACTTCCTTAAGATTGATAACTGCTTTGCTTGGAGAAGAGCGCATTGACTTGTTGGCTCACTCTCTGGGGAATTAAGGTGTATTGGTCATGTTTTTTTTTTTTAGCTGAACCTACCTTGGTATCTTGGAGGACAGAACAATTAGATTGCTTAGACAACTCTTTATTGCCCCTGTTTCTAGTGTCACTTGTAATTAATCCTTTGTTTCGTATGCAAATATGAGTTAGCAAATTATTGTCAATGCATATATCACAAATTGAACCTTGGACGTTCTTCGCAAAACAAAACAGAAAAAGAAAAACAGTTGGCACGTTTAACTGAAAAGCATATTTGTATTGATTTTGAATGGCCTGAAAATAGGCGTTTTGTGTACAAGAGGCTGACGTCCTAGTAAGAGAACGCCGCCGAACAAAAGAGTTTATACAATTTGTACAAGAGAAAATAAAACAGCTGTGTGAACTGAATGATCCCACTGGGTTTCAACTCTGCTATTTCCTTTATAACTCTGAGCGTCTCATCACTTGATGACCTTGGTTGAAGGTGAAGCTGACTGATCAATGTCGTCTGAACTTGATGTAGATACCGGATTCTGGATGCAAAGTGATCCAATGAGACATAGTATTACGCTTTTATCCCTAACTTTTGCCTGGACCGCCCTTTCGGGTTTTCAGTCCACCGGGATACCCATTTTTGCCCAAGCCGCCTTTTCAGGTTTTCGACTTGCCGGGTGTACATATTTTTTTCATTTCATCCCTTCATTTTGCCCGAACCCTTTTGGTTCGCCGGGAAGCCCTAATTTTTGCCTAGGCGTGTCAGCCTAGCGGGTCTTTTTTTCATGCGTAGTATCTTTTTACTATGTCTGCATTGGCGGGGTGAGGAAGGTCGTCACCATCCATGTTGGTTAGAATCATTGCTCCTCCTGAGAACACATGCTTAACCACAAATGGCCCTTCGTACGTAGGGGTCCATTTGCCCCTTGGATCACTCTGAGGGAGGATGATTCTCTTGATTACCAGATCCCCAACTTGATATTCCTGTGGTCTGACCTTTTTGTTAAATGCCCTGATCATCCGTTTCTGATACGTATGACCATGACAGATAGCAGCAAGTCTCTTTTCATCAATGAGGTTTAACTGATCAAGTCGTGTCTGGATCCAATCATCTTCGTTCAGATTTGCATCCTTCATTATCCGGAGAGAGGGTATTTGCACTTAGATCGGTAAGACTGCCTCCATACCATAAACCAGAGAGAAAGGAGTTGCCCCGGTTGACGTCCTAGCTGAGGTACGGTACCCATGTAGAGTGAACGGTAACATCTCGTGCCAATCCTTATAAGTCACTGTCATCTTCTGCACGATTTTCTTAATGTTCTTATTTGCTGCTTCTACAGCCCCATTCATCTTCGGTCTGTAAGGAGAAGAATTGTGGTGCTGTATCTTGAACTGTTCGCAGAGCTCAGTGATCATCTTGTTATTCAGATTGGTACCGTTGTCTGTAATGATTCTCTCAGGGACGCCGTACCGACAGATCAGATTATGCCGAATGAACCGTGCCACAACAGTCTTGGTTACCGTAGCATAGGATGCTGCCTCGACCCACTTTGTGAAATAATCAATCGCTACTAGGATGAAGCGATGCCCGTTGGATGCCGTAGGTTTAATATCGCCGATCATGTTTATGCCTCACATTGCAAACGGCCAAGGCGCAGTCAGAACATTCAGGGGAACTGGAGGAACATGCACCTTGTCTGCATAAATCTGGCACTTGTGGCATGTCCTGGAATGTTGGTAGCAATCAGCTTCCATTGTGGACCAGTAATACCCTGCTCGAAGGATCTTTTTAGCCATAGTGTGTCCACTGGAATGCGTACCAAAGGTTCCTTCATGTAACTCTTCCATGATCCTTTCTGCTTCAGTCTTATCCACACAACGCAGTAAGGTTGAATCATGGTTTCGCTTGTACAAGATGTCGTTGCTAAGGAAGAACTTTGCTGCAAACCTCCTCAAGAACTTCTTATCATTGATAGAGGCACCTTCAGGGTACTCCTGAGTTTCCAGATATCTCTTTACCTCATGGTACCAAGGCTTCTCAGTCACCAATTCAGTCTCGAGATCACAACAGTATGCCGGTTCGTCCAGTTTCCAGATGATGATCCGGGGAGCCTCATTATCCCATTTGACCTTGAACATAGAAGACATTGTGGCTAACGTGTCCGCCAACTGATTCTCTTCTCTTGGAAAGTGTTCGAAGGTTATCTCTGTGAAGTGGGGGATCAAGGTCAATACACATTCTCTGTAAGGAATAAGATTCGGATGTTTCGTATCCCACTCTCCTTTGATCTGATTGATAACAAGAGCGGAATCTCCGAAGACACTTAGAAACTTGATCCTTAGATCGATCGTAGCTTGAAGACCCATGATGCACGCCTCATACTCCGCCATGTTGTTGGTACAGTTGAAACACAGTCGGGCAGTGAGTGGAGTATGAGTACCTTGAGGAGATATGATGATGGCGCCGATACCGTTTCCCAAAGCGTTGGAGGCTCCGTCAAAGTGCATAGACCATTGGGATCCTGGTTCAGGTCCTTCATCCGGTCCAGGTACTTCACAATCAGTTACTATCATGATGCTTTCATCCGGAAACTCGAAGTTCATTGATTGATAGTCATCTACAGCTTGATGTGCCAAGTGGTCTGCCAATACACTTCCCTTGATGGCTTTCTGGGTTGTGTACTGAATGTCGTATTCCGTCAAGATCATTTTCCATCTTGCAATTCTCCCCGACATAGCAGGCTTTTCGAATATGTACTTTATAGGATCCATCTTTGAGATCAACAAAGTAGTGTGAGTCAGCATATACTGTCTCATCCGGCGAGCAGCCCATACCAAAGCGCAGCAAGTTTTCTCAAGCAGTGAGTATCGGGTCTCACAGTCGGTAAACTTTTTGCTAAGGTAATAAATGGCGTGCTCTTTTCGGCCAGACTCGTCATGCTGCCCCAGCACACACCCCATTGAGTTGTCAAGCACTGTTAGATATAGTATCAGAGGTCTCCCTTCAACCGGTGGCATAAGGATGGGTGGTTCTTGGAGATACTCTTTGATTCTGTCGAAAGCAGCCTGACATTCATCGTTCCAGCGTACTACCTGATCTTTCTTCAGCAGCTTGAAGATTGGCTCACAGGTAGCAGTCAGATGTGAGATGAATCGAGCAATGTAATTCAGGCGTCCTAGAAAGCCTCTGACCTATTTCTCTGTCCTGGGAACTGGCATCTCTTGAATAGCTTTGACCTTAGCAGGGTCCACTTGAATACCTTTATCACTGACCATGAAGCCTAGCAACTTTCCGGATCTTACCCCGAAGGTGCACTTGTTCGGGTTCAACCTCAGCTTGTATAGTTTCAACCGGTCAAACAATTTTTTCAAATGATCTAGGTGCTCTTCCTCGGTCTGGGACCTTGCGATCATGTCGTCAACATACACTTCTATCTCATGATGGATCATATCATGAAATAAAGCAACCATGGCGTGTTGGTAGGTTGCCCCAGCGTTCTTTAGTCCAAACGGCATGACCTTGTAGCAGAAGGTGCCCCACTGAGTAACAAATGTAGTCTTTTCCATGTCTTCAGGTGCCATCTTGATCTGATTGTAACCTGAGAAGCCATCCATGAAAGAGAACACCTTGTGCTGAGCAGTATTATCAACAAGGACATCAATGTGAGGTAGGGGGAAGTCATCCTTGGGGCTGGCCCTGTTCAGATCCCTGTAGTCAACACACATTCTGACCTTCCCATCTTTCTTTGGTACCGGCACCACATTAGCAACCCACTGAGGGTAAGAAGTCACTGCAAGGAACCCAGCATCAAACTGCTTCATAACCTCGGCTTTAATCTTCTCAGACATTTCTGGACGCATACGACGTACCTTTTGCTTCACCGGAGGGCAGTCTTCCTTAGTTGGCAAGTGATGGACCACAATATCGGTATCCAACCCAGGCATGTCTTCGTAGGACCAGGCAAAGATCTCCATATAATCATGTAGCATTTGAGTCAACCGTTGCTTCACGCTGAGCTCTAGGTTGGCACCAATCTTTACCTCTTTCCTGTCTGCCTCAGTACCCAAGTTTATTGTTTCCACTGGCTCTTCGTGTGGTTGAATTGCCCTCTCTTCCTGAAGTAACAGTCTTGCAAGCTCGCCAGGCACTTCGCAATCATCTTCCCCTTCGTCTTCGGCTAAGTTGATCGGATTTTCGAAGTCATAACTGGCAGTAGCAGAGTCGTTACCAGTGAGATCCAGAGTGGATTGGAACCTGTATGAGTGAGTGTGTGTGTAAATACAGCTGTTTTGAAATATATGTAAAGGAAAGAAAGACAGAAAAGGGAGCATAAGATTTGTAATGCGAGAAAACGTCCAAGATTTTCATTCATGATATATGAAATGACAATTTATATGCCCTCACAAATAGAACCACGGTGCCTCGGGTAAGACATCGGGCCATAGAGTTTTTTTTATTGTTTATTACAAAATAACAAAACATAGGAATTCATTACTCAGTAACAAGAGAAACAGGGAGATTGTCTTTTGCACTCCAATTGTTAAGTCCACCGTCGGTTGCCGGGTAGATCCAGCTATCAAACTCAGCTTCATCCACTTCCTCTTCGTCCCCAATAGCATTCACTCCATGAGCAGGCAGGGGAGCTGTCACTACATTAGGCTTCTCAGATGCCTCAAACTGTACCTCCTTGGCGTCAATAAGGTCCTGCAGCTTGTTCCTTAATGCCCAACAGTCATCAGTGGCATGCCCCGGGCTATCAGAATGATAAGCACAACGAGCATTCGGGTTGTACTTAGGAGATGTATTATTTGCAACCCTCGGAGCCTCTCTGACGGTTACCAAGTTGGTTGAGAGCAACTGTGGTAAGATCTGCGACAAAGTCATACTCAAGCGGGTGAATTCCCTTCTGGGTCTCTCAGCCCTTGGTTGGTTAGCTTGCCGAGGAGCGGCTGCAGGCTTGGCAATCATTAATGCACTGACAGATTGACGGCGCTCTGGTTTATCCTGCCTTCTAGGCCCATACACCGCATTGGCCTCCTTCTTGAAGGGTTTCTTCTCAGAGCTAGACGATGCACCCTTTGGGATCTTGCCAGACTTCAACCCAGCCTCAATTCTTTCTCCAGTCAAGATAAGATCAGTGAATCCAGCAGAAGAGTTCCCGATGAGATGGTTGAAAAATGGCCCAGATAGGGTCCCCAAGAACATGTCTACCAACTCTCGATCAGTCAACGGAGGCTGCACCCTGCCAGCCAGATCCCTCCACTTCTGAGCGTACTCCTTAAAACCTTCGCTTGAACCTAACGACATACCCTGGAGTTGGGTACGTGTAGGGGCAAGGTCGGCATTATATTGATACTGCTTATAGAAAGCAGTAGCCAACTCCTCCCAGTTACGAACCTTGGTCCCATCCAGCTGATAGAACCATTCGAGATGAGTCCCTGAAAGACTCTCCTGGAAGAAGTGGATCCATAAATTCTTATCCGCTGAGTACGGTTGGATTTTCCGAACATAGGACCTGAGATGTAGCTTGGGACAAGACGCCCCGTCGTATTTGGTGAAAGATGGTGCTTTGAACTTCCGAGGGATGATCACACCAGTAGACAAACCCAGATCTCCGAAATCCAGCCCAGGTACCTGTTGGATTTCCATAGCATTCAGTCTATCCTCCAGTTGCTTGTATCTGTCTTCTGCAGGAGGGTACTGCTCTTCATCAAAATCAGTCTCGTTGTCGGAGACTACCGGACTAGGAACCCTTGCTTCTGCCTGAGGAGTACTCTTGCCAACAGAAGAATCAGCCTCTTCATTTTGCAAGGTATTGCCAAACCTTCGGCCCGAGTTGAACAGAACAGTTCTTCTCTTCTTCTTCTTCTCCTTTTTCAGGAGCATAGCCTTCAACTCTTCTTGGCCTTGAGCCAAACCCTTGATTAATTCCTGAAACTGCGCATTCTGCGCCTGAAGAGCTTTGATGGATGTCTCGGTTGATGCAAAGTCGGGATTCATGATGCTGAAATAAACAGCGAAGAACTGTAAGCAACCTGAAAAGGGAAAAACCTGCTATGCACATGATGAATGAGATGTGTTTATGCAATGCATTCAAGGGTTCGAAAATTCAACTTCGTTGTAGACAAAAAAGAACACACGTTATCATTAAGGAAATAACTGTTTAATACATCAAAGCCTCATGGGCAAAATAATACAAAAGTAAGTCAATCCCAAAATACACTGCGCATCCTCTTTAGAGCTATGTAGGTGTTGAGATTCCTCTCCTCGTGCAACAAGCGGGTGAGCTCCAAGACCTTCTTTTCACTGGCATGTAGACTGGTCTCAAGAGAATTCCGTTCTTCCTTAAGCTGGATCCAGCTCTTCTGCATCTCTTCCCAGGATGTGGGCATATCAGGGTGCTGAATAGTGCAGGACACTTCTCCTTCCAAGACTGGTTCTTTGATTACTGGGAGCATATGAGGATAAGGCATCACTAACTTCTGGGAGCGGGCTCGTACCCACTTGAGATAAGGTTCCAACGGGATGGAGTTCCTGTGCCCCAGTGTCTTGCTGTCTATCCTATTGGGCATCCTCCAAGCTCTGATAAATCTCTGGCGAAGTCCTTGAGTATCGTTGTCGAAGTCAAAAACTATGTCAGGAATTAACATGTCATGAGGGCCATCCCTCCGAGCATAACCAAATTGTCTCCAAGCCAGGCATGGGCTGTAAGTAATACCTCCTCTGATTCCAAGTAAAGGAACATTAGGGTACTCCCCGCAACGATCAATGATAGTGACATCTTCTCTGGACCTAGGGCACCAATGTATATTTGCATGTGTAAGAGTCATCAATCGTTGTGACCATCTCAAACCCCGCTCATTCTTCAGGACTGATTGTGGAAGGTGCGAAATAAACCACCTTCCCAGGAGAGGAGTGCAACACATAAGGACACCTCTTTTTCTCATGGTTCGAGTGTAACATGAGTGAAGGATGTCCCCCAGCAACGTAGGTATAGGATTTCTGGACATAAAGATCTGGACAGCACTGATATCTATAAGCTGATCTGGGTTAGGGAACAACACCAAACCATAGACAAGGAGGGCCACAACTTCTTCAAAAGCTTGTAAGTCAAGGGAGTTCCAACATTCATGGGCCTTTTCAAACAGAAACCTGGCTAAGAACCCTTTGATACCACTTCTAACTTCCCAATGTCCCTTGAGGTCAGATGACTGTAGGTGCAAGGCTTTAGCAATCTCTTCAAGCTTAGGTTCCTTTTCCGTACCGTTGTAGGGTAGTTGATCAAGGATAGGGATCTTCAGGAGCCGGGAGAACTCCTCCAATGTAGGTACTAACTGATAGTCCAAGAAGGTGAAACAGTGATGCAGAGGGTCAAAGAATTGGAACAGGACCTTGATCATATCTTCCTTAATGTTGGTATTGACCAAGCTGATGAGACTTCCATGTCTTTCACTGAATGAAGAGTTCTCGGGAATCCTGGATATAAGTTCCTTAAGCTGAGGAGGGATCCTTACAAGACTGACTTGAATTGTCTTTCTACGAACGGTTTCCATGTCCTACAAAACAAAGAACAAAGATGAAGATTCGAACCCCTGAAATGGTTAGTCAATGCATATGATGCTGGATGATGTCATGATGCTATGATTAAACACACCACAGATATTCACAAAGACAAACATGTAAGGCACACAAGGCACACAAGGCAAGCCCTTAAGGTTTAAGGCCAGCATGGGGTCTGGGTAGTACCCTCTTGAAGTTGGTGGGTTCAACCTGTCCTATCAAAGTAACCGAGTTCTAAGGGTCCCAATATCACGGGATTGCTTTCATTGTTCATCGTTTCGATTTAGCCACTGAACTGGCGACCGAAATATTCCAGGAAAGCAACCCTCAATTGAGTGTAGTATCGAGTATCAACCAACCTCGGACTGCACCAAAGTCAGTTATCTCACTACCCTAAAGAGGCCAAGATAGTTCAATTAAGGTTCCTAAGGTCTGTTGATGCTTCACGACACCACGCGGAGGCCCCGTACTCTCTTTGACTGAACTCAAGGGTTACCGGTACATACCAAAGTGCCACATCAACGTAGCAGACTGTTTCAACCATGTCGGTATACCCCGCACAGTTCCCTCACAGCCTTGTTGCTACTTTCTAAGAAGGTATTCCCCAAATCCGAGTTAGGATCTATAGAACTCCCAAGACAGTCCCACAATTTAAAGCAAGCAAAGCAATACAATTGAAAACACAGTTATGAACTAACCCTAAGGTACACCTCACTTCATAAAGATGGTCCCCAGCAGAGTCGCCAGTTCTGTGATCGGTGGATCTGGAACTGACTGTTTAACGCTGGTTCGCGAAAAGTCGCAGAAGCAAGAGTCGCCACCGTCTTTTATTTTCTCCAAATGGAAAGGACAAAAGCACAGAAAAATTCCTTAAAGAGATTGCTCTCGGTTCGGGAGGTAGGTTATAGAAAGGGAAGGTGTTAGCACCCTTTCTATCCATGGTTATCCATGGGCTCTTAGATACTTGCTCATTTGTGTTTTCAAAAATGGTTTGTTTGCTTTTCAACTGTGGGTTTTAAAAAGTTTCTTTGAAAATTCCAGTTCGACTCTTGTATCGGTCCTCAAGAGTGTTTGAAAAAATGCTTTCGAAAGCTTTTTGAAAAGTTGTCGGTGTGAAAAGTATTTTTTGATTTGTTTTTGAAATTAGAGCAAGTATTTAGAGTCGTCTACCTACCCTAAGGAATTCGTCTGTGTAAATGTCCTTAAAGTAATGCCATCCCACCATTGAGAGGTAGGTAGCACCACCTGTTGGAGGTGTTCGGGTCAATTCGAAGGTTCGGGACATGATGATCACCGGAGCAATAGGAAGACACCTTAGAAGCTACCCTCATGCCAGGTTCCTGGATCATGAGGACTTACTAAGACATCCTCTACTCGACGATCACCTTTCGAGGCAAGGCAACAGTGAGGCGTACCCTAGGGGTGGTGTGTGCAATTTGTGTGTCGTTTTCAGATATTTTATCTTGTCATGTTATTGGTGATCTAGCGTTTGTTTTTTTATTTTTGTCCATACATTCTTTCATGCCATTATTTAACAGTTAAAATATTGCGAGAAATAAAAATTCTAAGCTATTACAAAAGGCGCGGGTCCACATCGCCAAAATTAACCAGGACCCGATTTAACAGAAAAATAAAGAAAGTAAAGAAAAGTGCGAGAAAATTAAAAGGTTACATGGCCTTGGGAGAGATACATAAATATTATAAAGAAATAAAATAAATATGCGAATAAGAATTAAATCGAAACGAGGGTGTTGGACCCTTTTTGCAAAATTAAAATTACATGGAATTAATTAATTAAAAAGAAAAGGAGATGTTTTTGGTATTTTAGGATTTTACTGAAAAAAGAATTAATTGAAATTAAATGCTAACCCTAATTCTATTTGCTTTTAATTTATTAAGAAAACATTGAATTTTGACCTAAATTAGCCCTAATTTTTATATACAAATTTAATTATAAAAATAAATATTTAATTATTTAATTATTATGGGAGAGAAAGAAAAAAGGATAAAAAAATTAATATGAACCCTAGTTCTATGTTTTTTAGATTTTTTATTAAAAGAATTAAAATTAAACCTAATTTAAAACTAAATTTAATTACATGCAAATTTATTTATGAAAATACTAAAATAAAAAATTTATATTTTTTCTTCTTTCTGATTTTTTTATGTGTTTTATGTTTTTATGAAAATAATAATTAAATTAACAGAATTAATTAAAAAATAATAATTGAAAATAAAGAAACAAAGAAAAAATAAAAAATAATGAAAAGGGTTTGCAAACCTGGGGGTTCAGACCCCAAATAGGAGGTGAGGCCTTAGTAAATCTGGCCCATTTACCCTGGCCCTTTTGACTTTTACGCCAGCATACACACGCGTTGACTTGGATCTACCATGCTCCTTGGATCTTGGCCTTTGATTGAGTTCCCTTGGACGCGTGGACGCTTGATTATGAAGGTGTATCATGGAACAACAACATTAACCTGCATGTGATTGTTAATTGAAAAATAATATGGGAATACTGAAGACCTGGGGCTCGAACCCAGGTCATGGAGATTGCCACCACTACGCCTTGCCAGCTGAACCAATTCACGCGTGTTAATATATAATAACTAGTCAATATTATAAAAGAAAATTGGTTAGTATCTTAAAAACGCGCGCAGAATTTGAACCAGCCAACCATCTAATGCCACGATATCATCTTCTTCATGGATTTTGTTTTCCTGAAAATACAAAAGAAACAGGCAACGGTTTTCATGGTGTTCTCTTAGGCAGGTTTTGGAAAAATAGCGACTAGCTCTAGGACGCTCATAAATTGAGCGCGAGGGTAGCTTCTTCTTCGTCCAAATGCGCTGATCATGACCATGGTAACGTGGTGTCCCAATTTTGCCTCATGTTAAAACCCCTAATTTGAAATCCTGTAAACCCTAATGAACAACAATGGCATAATCGCGTATAATGCACAAAAATATAATTAAACATATGGGTTAGCTTCAGAATTGCATAAGGAGTATGAATCAACAATTAAAATGTCATGAAAATGCGTAGATGTTAAAACACGATTATGAAAAAAGAGTGGAAAAGTGTGACTTCTGTACAATGATTCAAAGGGTTATGTTTGATGTTTTTGATCCAGGAAGATTGCTTGAGGTCTTAGGAGTGCAATGGGATGAAAATTTCGCCTTGAATCGTCCTGCAAAGATGTTTTCAGTTATGGAGTTTTCTTGAAAAAAATGCAAGTTTGTGCAAGGGTTTTCTGAGCAGCTGCGTGGTTAATGGCATTAGGTTTTGATTCTATGCTTATGTATGAATAAATTAGGTCAACAATTCTGATCAAAATCTCTTGCATTGATGGTTTATGAGATTTGATTTTCAATCATATTTTTTTCAATCTTTTTCATGCAATTTTGTACCAATCATGATCCAATCAATCCAATTCCTTCCAAATCTGATCATGCACGAATCCTTGAGCCTATTACATGTACAAAAAGATTTGATAAGTTAGGTTAAGTATTTTTCATATATTTAATTGATTTAAATGAATTATTATTAATAAAAATTCAAATAAATAAATAAAAAATGAATAAAAACTTCCCTTTGGGCCAAATGGTCGTGTGCATGCTTGGGACAATGAATTATGGAAGAAAAATGGGCCCATTAGCAATTTTAGGTCATTTGAAGCAATGTTGACTTTTCAAAATATCCAAAAATTTCCCAACTTCCACAAGGCATAACTTGCTCAATTTTTAAGCATTTCTCATGTTCTTGGACATTTTGGAAAGGTCTTTGAGTCCTCTAACCAATGCCTTTGGTCCCATGTCATTTTGATTTACCAATCTCAAGTTATGGCCTTTGACTTAAAGTCCCTTTTTGTTGACTTTTGAAAATGACCTATAATGTTGAAATTGATAACTTTTTGTGAGAGCATTTCTTGGACTTGGAATATGAATATGAGTTGTAGGAAATGTCTTTCTCTTAAAAATGAGCTTTGGATGGAATTTTTATGATAATCCATGTGAAAGTTATGCCCTGGTCAATTTACAGTTGACTTTTTCAGCTGTCCAAATAAGGAAACTTTTGCATCTTGATAATTTTTGAGCCAAGCTTTGAGAATCATGATCAAGCATTGATCAAATGATGTTTGAGGATTCAAAATGATATGTTGACCAAAAATTTGAACTTTTGACTGTCAAATGACCATTTTGCCCCTACATTCGACTGTAGTGCAATTAGGGTTTTGACTGTGCAATTTTGTGCTGAATGTCTTGAAACTGGGTATGAGGATGCTTGACCATATTTGTAGGCATATGAGACTTGATTGGACCTTTGGAAACTTCATTTTCTTGATCAGAACCAAAACCCTAGTTTTAACTGCTTAGGAGACCCTTGACTGTGCAACCCTTGGGGAATTTTGAAGCTTGACTTGGCAATTTCTTGAAGAATATGGGAGGGCAAATTTTGGGGTACAACAGTTGCCCCTGTTCAATCTTCTTAGACCTGAGGATGCAGATTGGCTGACGTGCCTTTCGTAATCCGAGGGTAGAAGGTGATTGAACACTAGAGTGCCCAGAAATTTGCGCTCACATAGTAGCAGTGATGATGGGAATGGGCTTATAGATGCCATTTTGAGAGATGCTGGAAGGTGGATGGGCTTATAGATGCCATCTGGATTTTGATCGCATAAGAGATTCCTTAGCGAGAACTTGTGTACCTGCAAAAGAAAAATGAGTACCTGGCATGTTGCAGGAGCTGGTTTTCAGATGCTTTGGATAGATGTATCCTGATTGGTTACAGGAGCTGGATCTTTGAATTCTTCAGACGTGCCCTAGCGAGATACAGGAGTCGAGTCTGGTAATGTTAGTCTTCAACGGATACACCCTGGCAAGATTCAGGTATCGGATCCTCGAACTCTTCAGACACACCCTGGCAAGATACAGGAATCGGATCTGGTAGTGCTAGTCTTCAACGGATACACCCTGGCAAGATTCAGGTATCGGATCCTCGAACTCTTCAGACACACCCTGGCAAGATACAGGAATCGGATCTGGTAATGCTAGTCTTCAACGGATACACCCTAGCAAGATTCAGGTATCGGATCCTCGAACTCTTCAGACACACCCTGGCAAGATACAGGAATCGGATCTGGTAATGCTAGTCTTCAATGGATACACCCTGGCAAGATTCAGGTATCGGATCCTCGAACTCTTCAGACACACCCTGGCAAGATACAGGAATCGGATCTGGTAATGCTAGTCTTCAACGGATACACCCTGGCAAGATTCAGGTATCGGATCCTCGAACTCTTCAGACACACCCTGGCAAGATACAGGAATCGGATCTGGTAATGTTAGTCTTCAACGGATACACCCTGGCAAGATTCAGGTATCGGATCCTCAAACTCTTCAGACACACCCTGGCAAGATACAGGAATCGGATCTGGTAATGCTAGTCTTCAACGGATACACCCTGGCAAGATTCAGGTATCGGATCCTCAAACTCTTCAGACACACCCTGGCAAGATACAGGAATCGGATCTGGTAATGTTAGTCTTCAACGGATACACCCTGGCAAGATTCAGGTATCGGATCCTCGAACTCTTCAGACACACCCTGGCAAGATACAGGAATCGGATCTGGAATCGATCGTCAACAGATACACCCTGGCAAGATAGAGGAATCGGATCTTTAGTTGCGACCGTTGATAGTAATCATTTTTGTACTGACTTTTGTCCTGAAAAGACAAGCATTAGTTGTATGCGATGTCATGTGGTATGACATGCGAGATGCTCTCTGAATACGTGAGATTGTATGTTTATGATGCGTATATGCATGCTATTATGTATGAAGATGTTTATGAATGTATTTTTCGTCTAGGAAAGTAAATCCTTGACGGGTGCCAGGAAGTCACTCCTGGGCTGATGTTGGAGAATAGATTTTGCTTCCGCCGGGGATAATAGCTGTAAGTATACCGGTAGGAGAAGATGACTCCGTTGGGGAATAAACTTGGCGAATGGAATAACTCTGCGGGGAGGGAGGTACTCTAACGATCTTGCTGGGGAGCGAGACTCTGTGGGGAGAGATATACTTTGCTGAGTTGATAATAATTTGCTGGGGACATCCTTGTTGTATTGGAAGTGCTGATAGACTTCGCTGGGGGGTAAGAGAACTTCGTCGGGGACGCTCTTTCCATGGCTTTCGGCTGAGGATAACCCAGTTATATCCTGTTAAGGAAATAACTCTTTAAATAAAGTCGGGCGACGCGTTCGTGCTCTGCGAGGGGATAAGCTTCCAGAATCTACTGGGGATAAGCTTACTGCTTGGGGAGATGAATTCCAACTTTCCTGGGGAACTAGATTGGACTCTCCTGGGGAGGTTTTGATATGCTGGGAAGTGATTCCTTTGAATGTTGGTATACCGCCGGGGAACAATCTTTAGACCAAGATTGCCGGGGATGCTTGTTAAGAACACATGTGCTGCTGGGGAATATTGATATCTGCTGGAGGATACTCAACTTCCTTAAGATTGATAACTGCTTTGCTTGGAGAAGAGCGCATTGACTTGTTGGCTCACTCTCTGGGGAATTAAGATGTACTGGTCATGTTTTTTTTTTAGCTGAACCTACCTTGGTATCTTGGAGGACAGAACAATTAGATTGCTTAGACAACTCTTTATTGCCCCTGTTTCTAGTGTCACTTGTAATTAATCCTTTGTTTCGTATGCAAATATGAGTTAGCAAATTATTGTCAATGCATATATCACAAATTGAACCTTGGACGTTCTTCGCAAAACAAAACAGAAAAAGAAAAACAGTTGGCACGTTTAATTGAAAAGCATATTTGTATTGATTTTGAATGGCCTGAAAATAGGCGTTTTGTGTACAAGAGGCTGACGTCCTAGTAAGAGAACGCCGCCGAACAAAAGAGTTTATACAATTTGTACAAGAGAAAATAAAACAGCTGTGTGAACTGAATGATCCCACTGGGTTTCAACTCTGTTATTTCCTTTATAACTCTGAGCGTCTCATCACTTGATGACCTTGGTTGAAGGTGAAGTTGACTGATCAATGCCATCTGAACTTGATGTAGATACCGGATTCTGGATGCAAAGTGATCCAATGAGACATAGTATTACGCTTTTATCCCTAACTTTTGCCTGGACCGCCCTTTCGGGTTTTCAGTCCACCGGGACACCCATTTTTGCCCAAGCCGCCTTTTCAGGTTTTCGACTTGCCGGGTGTAAATATTTTTTTCATTTCATCCCTTCATTTTGCCCGAACCCTTTTGGTTCGCCGGGAAGCCCTAATTTTTGCCTAGGCGTGTCAGCCTAGCGGGTCTTTTTTTCATGCGTAGTATCTTTTTACTATGTCTGCATTGGCGGGGTGAGGAAGGTCGTCACCATCCATGTTGGTTAGAATCATTGCTCCTCCTGAGAACACATGCTTAACCACAAATGGCCCTTCGTACGTAGGGGTCCATTTGCCCCTTGGATCACTCTGAGGGAGGATGATTCTCTTGATTACCAGATCCCCAACTTGATATTCCTGTGGTCTGACCTTTTTGTTAAATGCCCTGATCATCCGTTTCTGATACGTCTGACCATGACAGATAGCAGCAAGTCTCTTTTCATCAATGAGGTTTAACTGATCAAGTCGTGTCTGGATCCAATCATCTTCGTTCAGATTTGCATCCTTCATTATCCGGAGAGAGGGTATTTGCACTTCGATCGGTAAGACTGCCTCCATACCATAAACCAGAGAGAAAGGAGTTGCCCCGGTTGACGTCCTAGCTGAGGTACGGTACCCATGTAGAGTGAACGGTAACATCTCGTGCCAATCCTTATAAGTCACTGTCATCTTCTGCACGATTTTCTTAATGTTCTTATTTGTTGCTTCTACAGCCCCATTCATCTTCGGTCTGTAAGGAGAAGAATTGTGGTGCTGTATCTTGAACTGTTCGCAGAGCTCAGTGATCATCTTGTTATTCAGATTGGTACCGTTGTCTGTAATGATTCTCTCAGGGACGCCGTACCGACAGATCAGATTATGCCGAATGAACCGTGCCACAACAGTCTTGGTTACCGTAGCATAGGATGCTGCCTCGACCCACTTTGTGAAATAATCAATCGCTACTAGGATGAAGCGATGTCCGTTGGATGCCGTAGGTTTAATCTCACCGATCATGTTTATGCCTCACATTGCAAACGGCCAAGGCGCAGTCAGAACATTCAGGGGAACTGGAGGAACATGCACCTTGTCTGCATAAATCTGGCACTTGTGGCATGTCCTGGAATGTTGGTAGCAATCAGCTTCCATTGTGGACCAGTAATACCCTGCCCGAAGGATCTTTTTAGCCATAGTGTGTCCACTGGAATGCTTACCAAAGGTTCCTTCATGTAACTCTTCCATGATCCTTTCTGCTTCAGTCTTATCCACACAACGCAGTAAGGTTGAATCATGGTTTCGCTTGTACAAGATGTCGTTGCTAAGGAAGAACTTTGCTGCAAACCTCCTCAAGAACTTCTTATCATTGATAGAGGCACCTTCAGGGTACTCCTGAGTTTCCAGATATCTCTTTACCTCATGGTACCAAGGCTTCTCAGTCACCAATTCAGTCTCGAGATCACAACAGTATGCCGGTTCGTCCAGTTTCCAGATGATGATCCGGGGAGCCTCATTATCCCATTTGACCTTGAACATAGAAGACATTGTGGCTAACGCGTCCGCCAACTGATTCTCTTCTCTTGGAAAGTGTTCGAAGGTTATCTCTGTGAAGTGGGGGATCAAGGTCAATACACATTCTCTGTAAGGAATAAGATTCGGATGTTTCGTATCCCACTCTCCTTTGATCTGATTGATCACAAGAGCGGAATCTCCGAAGACACTTAGAAACTTGATCCTTAGATCGATCGTAGCTTGAAGACCCATGATGCACGCCTCATACTCCGCCATGTTGTCGGTACAGTTGAAACACAGTCGGGCAGTGAGTGGAGTATGAGTACCTTGAGGAGATATGATGATGGCGCCGATACCGTTTCCCAAAGCGTTGGAGGCTCCGTCAAAGTGCGTAGACCATCGGGATCCTGGTTCAGGTCCTTCATCCGGTCCAGGTACTTCACAATCAGTTACTATCATGATGCTTTCATCCGGAAACTCAAAGTTCATTGATTGATAGTCATCTACAGCTTGATGTGCCAAGTGGTCTGCCAATACACTTCCCTTGATGGCTTTCTGGGTTGTGTACTGAATGTCGTATTCCGTCAAGATCATTTGCCATCTTGCAATTCTCCCCGACAGAGCAGGCTTTTCGAATATGTACTTTATAGGATCCATCTTTGAGATCAACAAAGTAGTGTGAGTCAGCATATACTGTCTCAGCCGGCGAGCAGCCCATACCAAAGCGCAGCAAGTTTTCTCAAGCAGTGAGTATCGGGTCTCACAGTCGGTAAACTTTTTTCTAAGGTAATAAATGGCGTGCTCTTTTCGGCCAGACTCGTCATGCTGCCCCAGCACACACCCCATTGAGTTGTCGAGCACTGTTAGATATAGTATCAGAGGTCTCCCTTCAACCGGTGGCATAAGGATGGGTGGTTCTTGGAGATACTCTTTGATTCTGTCGAAAGCAGCCTGACATTCATCGTTCCAGCGTACTACCTGATCTTTCTTCAGCAGCTTAAAGATTGGCTCACAGGTAGCAGTCAGATGTGAGATGAATCGAGCAATGTAATTCAGGCGTCCTAGAAAGCCTCTGACCTATTTCTCTGTCCTGGGAACTGGCATCTCTTGAATAGCTTTGACCTTAGCAGGGTCCACTTGAATACCTTTATCACTGACCACGAAGCCTAGCAACTTTCCGGATCTTACCCCGAAGGTGCACTTGTTCGGGTTCAACCTCAGCTTGTATAGTTTCAACCGGTCAAACAATTTTTGCAAATGATCTAGGTGCTATTCCTCGGTCTGTAACCTTGCGATCATGTCGTCAACATACACTTCTATCTCATGATGGATCATATCATAAAATAAAGCAACCATGGCGCGTTGGTAGGTTGCCCCAGCGTTCTTTAGTCCAAACGGCATGACCTTGTAGCAGAAGGTGCCCCACTGAGTAACAAATGTAGTCTTTTCCATGTCTTCAGGTGCCATCTTGATCTGATTGTAACCTGAGAAGCCATCCATGAAAGAGAACACCTTGTGCTGAGCAGTATTATCAACAAGGACATCAATGTGAGGTAGGGGAAGCCATCCTTGGGGCTGGCCCTGTTCAGATCCCTGTAGTCAACACACATTCTGACCTTCCCATCTTTCTTTGGTACCGGCACCACATTAGCAACCCACTGAGGGTAAGAAGTCACTGCAAGGAACCCAGCATCAAACTGCTTCATAACCTCGGCTTTAATCTTCTCAGACATTTCTGGACGCATACGACGTACCTTTTGCTTCACCGGAGGGCAGTCTTCCTTAGTTGGCAAGTGATGGACCACAATATCGGTATCCAACCCGGGCATGTCTTCGTAGGACCAGGCAAAGATCTCCATATAATCATGTAGCATTTGAGTCAACCGTTGCTTCACGATGAGCTCTAGGTTGGCACCAATCTTTACCTCTTTCCTGTCTGCCTCAGTACCCAAGTTTATTGTTTCCACTGGCTCTTCATGTGGTTGAATTGCCCTCTCTTCCTGAAGTAACAGTCTTGCAAGCTCGCCAGGCACTTCGCAATCATCTTCCCCTTCGTCTTCGGCTAAGTTGATCGGATTTTCGAAGTCATAACTGGCAGTAGCAGAGTCGTTACCAGTGAGATCCAGAGTGGATTGGAACCTGTATGAGTGAGTGTGTGTGTAAATACAGCTGTTTTGAAATATATGTAAAGGAAAGAAAGACAGAAAAGGGAGCATAAGATTTGTAATGCGAGAAAACGTCCAAGATTTTCATTCATGATATATGAAATGACAATTTATATACCCTCACAAATAGAACCACGGTGCCTCGGGTAAGACACCGGGCCATAGAGTTTTTTTTATTGTTTATTACAAAATAACAAAACATAGGAATTCATTACTCAGTAACAAGAGAAACAGGGAGATTGTCTTTTGCACTCCAATTGTTAAGTCCACCGTCGGTTGCCGGGTAGATCCAGCTATCAAACTCAGCTTCATCCACTTCCTCTTCGTCCCCAATAGCATTCACTCCATGAGCAGGCAGGGGAGCTGTCACTACATTAGGCTTCTCAGATGCCTCAAACTGTACCTCCTTGGCGTCAATAAGGTCCTGCAGCTTGTTCCTTAATGCCCAACAGTCATCAGTGGCATGCCCCGGGCTATCAGAATGATAAGCACAACGAGCATTCGGGTTGTACTTAGGAGATGTAGTATTTGCAACCCTCGGAGCCTCTCTGACGGTTACCAAGTTGGTTGAGAGCAACTGTGGTAAGATCTGCGACAAAGTCATACTCAAGCGGGTGAATTCCCTTCTGGGTCTCTCAGCCCTTGGTTGGTTAGCTTGCCGAGGAGCGGCTGCAGGCTTGGCAATCATTAATGCACTGACAGATTGACGGCGCTCTGGTTTATCCTTCCTTCTAGGCCCATACACCGCATTGGCCTCCTTCTTGAAGGGTTTCTTCTCAGAGCTAGACGATGCACCCTTTGGGATCTTGCCAGACTTCAACCCAGCCTCAATTCTTTCTCCAGTCAAGATAAGATCAGTGAATCCAGCAGAAGAGTTCCCGATGAGATGGTTGAAAAATGGCCCAGATAGGGTCCCCAAGAACATGTCTACCAACTCTCGATCAGTCAACGGAGGCTGCACCCTGCCAGCCAGATCCCTCCACTTCTGAGCGTACTCCTTAAAACCTTCGCTTGAACCTAACGACATACCCTGGAGTTGGGTACGTGTAGGGGCAAGGTCGGCATTATATTGATACTGCTTATAGAAAGCAGTAGCCAACTCCTCCCAGTTACGAACCTTGGTCCCATCCAACTGATAGAACCATTCGAGATGAGTCCCTGAAAGACTCTCCTGGAAGAAGTGGATCCATAAATTCTTATCCGCTGAGTACGGTTGGATTTTCCGAACATAGGACCTGAGATGTAGCTTGGGACAAGACGCCCCGTCGTATTTGGTGAAAGATGGTGCTTTGAACTTCCGAGGGATGATCACACCAGTAGACAAACCCAGATCTCCGAAATCCAGCCCAGGTACCTGTTGGATTTCCATAGCATTCAGTCTATCCTCCAGTTGCTTGTATCTGTCTTCTGCAGGAGGGTACTGCTCTTCATCAAAATCAGTCTCGTTGTCGGAGACTACCGGACTAGGAACCCTTGCTTCTGCCTGAGGAGTACTCTTGCCAACAGAAGAATCAGCCTCTTCATTTTGCAAGGTATTGCCAAACCTTCGGCCCGAGTTGAACAGAACAGTTCTTCTCTTCTTCTTCTTCTCCTTTTTCAGGAGCATAGCCTTCAACTCTTCTTGGCCTTGAGCCAAACCCTTGATTAATTCCTGAAACTGCACATTCTGCGCCTGAAGAGCTTTTATGGATGTCTCGGTTGATGCAGTGTCGGGATTCATGATGCTGAAATAAACAGCGAAGAACTGTAAGCAACCTGAAAAGGGAAAAACCTGCTATGCACATGATGAATGAGATGTGTTTATGCAATGCATTCAAGGGTTCGAAAATTCAACTTCGTTGTAGACAAAAAAGAACACATGTTATCATTAAGGAAATAACTGTTTAATACATCAAAGCCTCATGGGAAAAATAATACAAAAGTAAGTCAATCCCAAAATACACTGCGCATCCTCTTTCGAGCTATGTAGGTGTTGAGATTCCTCTCCTCGTGCAACAAGCGGGTGAGCTCCAAGACCTTCTTTTCATTGGCATGTAGACTGGTCTCAAGAGAATTCCGTTCTTCCTTAAGCTGGATCCAGCTCTTCTGCATCTCTTCCCAGGATGTGGGCATATCAGGGTGCTGAATAGTGCAGGACACTTCTCCTTCCAAGACTGGTTCTTTGATTACTGGGAGCATATGAGGATAAGGCATCACTAACTTCTGGGAGCGGGCTCGTACCCACTTGAGATAAGGTTCCAACGGGATGGAGTTCCTGTGCCCCAGTGTCTTGTTGTCTATCCTATTGGGCATCCTCCAAGCTCTGATAAATCTCTGGCGAAGTCCTTGAGTATCGTTGTCGAAGTCAAAAACTATGTCAGGAATTAACATGTCATGAGGGCCATCCCTCAGAGCATAACCAAACTGTCTCCAAGCCAGGCATGGGTTGTAAGTAATACCTCCTCTGATTCCAAGTAAAGGAACATTAGGGTACTCCCCGCAACGATCAATGATAGTGACATCTTCTCTGGACCTAGGGCACCAATGTATATTTGCATGTGTAAGAGTCATCAATCGTTGTGACCATCTCAAACCCCGCTCATTCTTCAGGACTGATTGTGGAAGGTGCGAAATAAACCACCTTCCCAGGAGAGGAGTGCAACACATAAGGACACCTCTTTTTATCATGGTTCGAGTGTAACATGAGTGAAGGATGTCCCCCAACAACGTAGGTATAGGATTTCTGGACATAAAGATCTGGACAGCACTGATATCTATAAGCTGATCTGGGTTAGGGAACAACACCAAACCATAGACAAGGAGGGCCACAACTTCTTCAAAAGCTTGTAAGTCAAGGGAGTTCCAACATTCATGGGCCTTTTCAAACAGAAACCTGGCTAAGAACCCTTTGATACCACTTCTAACTTCCCAATGTCCCTTGAGGTCATATGACTGTAGGTGCAAGGCTTTAGCAATCTCTTCAAGCTTAGGTTCCTTTTCCGTACCGTTGTAGGGTAGTTGATCAAGGATAGGGATCTTCAGGAGCCGGGAGAACTCCTCCAATGTAGGTACCAACTGATAGTCCAAGAAGGTGAAACAGTGATGCAGAGGGTCAAAGAATTGGAATAGGACCTTGATCATATCTTCCTCAATGTTGGTATTGACCAAGTTGATGAGACTTCCATGTCTTTCACTGAATGAAGAGTTCTCGGGAATCCTGGATATAAGTTCCTTAAGCTGAGGAGGGATCCTTACAAGACTGACTTGAATTGTCTTTCTACGAACAGTTTCCATGTCCTACAAAACAAAGAACAAAGATGAAGATTCGAACCCCTGAAATGGTTAGTCAATGCATATGATGCTGGATGATGTCATGATGCTATGATTAAACACACCACAGATATTCACAAAGACAAACATGTAAGGCACACAAGGCAAGCCCTTAAGGTTTAAGGCCAGCATGGGGTCTGGGTAGTACCCTCTTGAAGTTGGTGGGTTCAACCTGTCCTATCAAAGTAACCGGGTTCTAAGGGTCCCAATATCACGGGATTGCTTTCATTGTTCATCGTTTCGATTTAGCCACTGAACTGGCGATCGAAATATTCCAGGAAAGCAACCCTCAATTGAGTGTAGTATCGAGTATCAACCAACCTCGGACTGCACCAAAGTCAGTTATCTCACTACCCTAAAGAGGCCAAGATAGTTCAATTAAGGTTCCTAAGGTCTGTTGATGCTTCACGACACCACGCGGAGGCCCCGTACTCTCCTTGACTGAACTCAAGGGTTACCGGTACACACCAAAGTGCCACATCAACGTAGCAGACTGTTTCAACCATGTCGGTATACCCCGCACAGTTCCCTCACAGCCTTGTTGCTACTTTCTAAGAAGGTATTCCCCAAATCCGAGTTAGGATCTATAGAACTCCCAAGACAGTCCCACAATTTAAAGCAAGCAAAGCAATACAATTGAAAACACAGTTATGAACTAACCCTAAGGTACACCTCACTTCATAAAGATGGTCCCCAGCAGAGTCGCCAGTTCTGTGATCGGTGGATCTGGAACTGACTGTTTAACGCTGGTTCGCGAAATGTCGCGGAAGCAAGAGTCGCCACCATCTTTTATTTTCTCCAAATGGAAAGGACAAAAGCACAGAAAAATTCCTTAAAGAGATTGCTCTCGGTTCGGGAGGTAGGTTATAGAAAGGGAAGGTGTTAGCACCCTTTCTATCCATGGTTATCCATGGGCTCTTAGATACTTTCTCATTTGTGTTTTCAAAAATGGTTTGTTTGCTTTTCAACTGTGGGTTTTAAAAAGTTTCTTTGAAAATTCTAGTTCGACTCTTGTATCAGTCCTCAAGAGTGTTTGAAAAAATGCTTTCGAAAGCTTTTTGAAAAGGTGTCGGTGTGAAAAGTATTTTTTGATTTGTTTTTGAAATTAGAGCAAGTATTTAGAGTCGTCTACCTACCCTAAGGAATTCGTCTGTGTAAATGTCCTTAAAGTAATGCCATCCCACCATTGAGAGGTAGGTAGCACCACATGTTGGAGGTGTTCGGGTCAATTTGAAGGTTCGGGACATGATGATCACCGGAGCAATAGGAAGACACCTTAGAAGCTACCCTCATGCCAGGTTCCCGGATCATGAGGACTTACTAAGACATCCTCTACTCGACGATCACCTTTCGAGGCAAGGCAACAGTGAGGCGTACCCTAGGGGTGGTGTGTGCAATTTGTGTGTCGTTTTCAGATATTTTATCTTGTCATGTTATTGGTGATCTAGCGTTTGTTTTTTTATTTTTGTCCATACATTCTTTCATGCCATTATTTAACAGTTAAAATATTGCGAGAAATAAAAATTCTAAGTTATTACAAAAGGTGCGGGTCCACATCGCCAAAATTAACCAGGACCCGATTTAACAGAAAAATAAAGAAAGTAAAGAAAAGTGCGAGAAAATTAAAAGGTTACATGACCTTGGGAGAGATACATAAATATCATAAAGAAATAAAATAAATATGCGAATAAGAATTAAATCGAAACGAGGGCGTTGGACCCTTTTTGCAAAATTAAAATTACATGGAATTAATTAATTAAAAAGAAAAGGAGATGTTTTTGGTATTTTAGGATTTTACTGAAAAAAGAATTAATTGAAATTAAATGCTAACCCTAATTCTATTTGCTTTTAATTTATTAAGAAAACATTTAATTTTGACCTAAATTAGCCCTAATTTTTATATACAAATTTAATTATAAAAATAAATATTTAATTATTTAATTATTATGGGAGAGAAAGAAAAAAGGATAAAAAAATTAATATGAACCCTAGTTCTATGTTTTTTAGATTTTTTATTAAAAGAATTAAAATTAAACCTAATTTAAAACTAAATTTAATTACATGCAAATTTATTTATGAAAATACTAAAATAAAAATTTTATTATATTTTTTCTTCTTTCTGATTTTTTTATGTGTTTTATGTTTTTATGAAAATAATAATTAAATTAACAGAATTAATTAAAAAATAATAATTGAAAATAAAGAAACAAAGAAAAAATAAAAAATAATGAAAAGGGTTTGCAAACCTGAGGGTTCAGACCCCAAATAGGATGTGAGGCCTTAGTAAATCTGGCCCATTTACCCTGGCCCTTTTGACTTTTACGCCAGCATACACACGCGTTGACTTGGATCTACCATGCTCCTTGGATCTTGGCCTTTGATTGAGTTCCCTTGGACGCGTGGACGCTTGATTATGAAGGTGTATCATGGAACAACAACATTAACCTGCATGTGATTGTTAATTGAAAAATAATATGGGAATACTGAAGACCTAGGGCTCGAACCCAGGTCATGGAGATTGCCACCACTACGCCTTGCCAGCTGAACCAATTCACGCGTGTTAATATATAATAACTAGTAAATATTATAAAAGAAAATTGGTTAGTATCTTAAAAACGCGCGCAGAATTTGAACCAGCCAACCATCTAATGCCATGATATCATCTTCTTCATGGATTTTGTTTTCCTGAAAATACAAAAGAAACAGGCAACGGTTTTCATGGTGTTTTCTTAGGCAGGTTTTGGAAAAATAGCGACTAGCTCTAGGACGCTCATAAATTGAGCGCGAGGGTAGCTTCTTCTTCGTCCAAATGCACTGATCATGACCATGGTAACGTGGTGTCCTAATTTTGCCTCATGTTAAAACCCCTAATTTGAAATCCTGTAAACCCTAATGAACAACAATGGCATAATCGCGTATAATGCACAAAAATACAATTAAACATATGGGTTGGCTTCAGAATTGCATAAGGAGTATGAATCAACAATTAAAATGTCATGAAAATGCGTAGATGTTAAAACACGATTATGAAAAAAGAGTGGAAAAGTGTGACTTCTGTACAATGATTCAAAGGGTTATGTTTGATGTTTTTGATCCAGGAAGATTGCTTGAGGTCTTAGGAGTGCAATGGGATGAAAATTTCGCCTTGAATCGTCCTGCAAAGATGTTTTCAGTTATGGAGTTTTCTTGAAAAAAATGCAAGTTTGTGCAAGGGTTTTCTGAGCAGCTGCGTGGTTAATGGCATTAGGTTTTGATTCTATGCTTATGTATGAATAAATTAGGTCAACAATTCTGATCAAAATCTCTTGCATTGATGGTTTATGAGATTTGATTTTCAATCATATTTTTTTCAATCTTTTTCATGCAATTTTGTACCAATCATGATCCAATCAATCCAATTCCTTCCAAATCTGATCATGCACGAATCCTTGAGCCTATTACATGTACAAAAAGATTTGATAAGTTAGGTTAAGTATTTTTCATATATTTAATTGATTTAAATGAATTATTATTAATAAAAATTCAAATAAATAAATAAAAAATGAATAAAACTTCCCTTTGGGCCAAATGGTCGTGTGCATGCTTGGGACAATGAATTGTGGAAGAAAAATGGGCCCATTAGCAATTTTAGGTCATTTGAAGCAATGTTGACTTTTCAAAATATCCAAAAATTTCCCAACTTCCACAAGGCATAACTTGCTCAATGTTTAAGCTCTTCTCATGTTCTTGGACATTTTGGAAAGGTCTTTGAGTCCTCTAACCAATTCCTTTGGTCCCATGTCATTTTGATTTACCAATCTCAAGTTATGGCCTTTGACTTAAAGTCCCTTTTTGTTGACTTTTGAAAATGACCTATAATGTTGAAATTGATAACTTTTTGTGAGAGCATTTCTTGGACTTGGAATATGAAGATGAGTTGTAGGAAATGTCTTTCTCTTCAAAATGAGCTTTGGATGTAATTTTTCTGATAATCCATGTGAAAGTTATGCCCTGGTCAATTTGCAGTTGACTTTTTCAGCTGTCCAAATAAGGAAACTTTTGCATCTTGATGATTTTTGAGCCAAGCTTTGAGAATCATGATCAAGCATTGATCAAATGATGTTTGAGGCTTCAAAATGATATGTTGACCAAAAATTTGAACTTTTGACTGTCAAATGACCATTTTGCCCCTACATTCGACTGTAGTGCAATTAGGGTTTTGACTGTGCAATTTTGTGCTGAATGTCTTGAAACTGGGTATGAGGATGCTTGACCATATTTGTAGGCATATGAGACTTGATTGGACCTTTGGAAACTTCATTTTCTTGATCAGAACCAAAACCCTAGTTTTAACTGCTTAGGAGACCCTTGACTGTGCAACCCTTGGGGAATTTTGAAGCTTGACTTGGCAATTTCTTGAAGAATATGGGAGGGCAAATTTTGGGGTACAACACTATGGTTATTTGGTTATGTTCTGGACCTTTGTTCTTGATATATTCAACATGGCCAGGGATTATACGATGGTTATTCATGGCACTCGGTTCCATTATGTTATGAGATAGGTTCCGAACCTTTGACCCTGTGATATTCAGATTATTCAGCAGATTGATACAGTAGTTATCCAGAGGATTGTACAGTTGATATGCTGAACTTTCGAACCTATGTTGTTGCACCTTAAATTATAGCATGTTTATTTTACACCAAAAAAAAAAAGGAAATGTGAAAGATTGTATGCCAAAAAAAATAAAAATGTTTGAACATGGCATTGCATATGCTCATTCACCTCATGCATCTTCGTACGTCTTCATGCATCCATAGAAGGTACTCAGAATGGCGAATCCTTATTCAGACTCGGTATTTTCTTTTCAGAAATACAAATCATGACTTCTCGCTGCTCTATGATCAGATTCAAGTAATGGAACAACTTCGTGGGGAATTAGACGATATGAAAGAACAAATGGGATTTTTGATGCTAGACATGCAGGATTTGGTCCGTGGATAAGAACTCTTGAAAGAAGAGAACACTCAGTTGAAGGCTCAATTGAGTTTGGTTATGGAAACTTTGGGGACAGTTTTGAAGAAAGAAAATGGTTCTATACCTGTTACAATAGGAGTTACCATTCCTCCCTATAATTTGGGGACTCTTTCAAGTCAGGGAACATCTCCTCCACAACCTTTTGTTCCAGGATCTTCCCATCCACAACCAATTGTCGTTTCCCAAGAGGACCCAAAGGGCAAAGTTCGTCAGCAGAGGTCAAAAACAACCTAAACGATAATTTGATCATATTCCAATGTTGTATGCACAATTACGTCCTCGCATGCTAGAATTTCATTTGGTTAAACTCTGAATCTTCACTACACACGAAAGGCTCCTGCATGGCTTTGATAATAGTGCTAGGTGTGAATTCCATTATGGGGCACCCGGTCATGATACTGAAGATTGCATAGATTTTAAGCACCAAGTCCAGGATTTGCTTGATGTAGGGACAATTCTCTTCACTCCCGAAGGTGTGAGCGTGCAAGTCAATCTAATGCCAACTGCTACAGAGAATAGGGTTACGCCTTCTCCTCTTCAAAGTTCAATCTCAAGAATTGAATCACATCATCCACAACCTATACTCCCAGAAAGTTCTCACCAGTAGTTGTTTACAAGTTGTTGAAATCAGTTAGTTAAGAAAAATCAGAATGTTCCTCATGTTCATCCAGTTCAGTATGATACTCAACAGCAAACCTATAAGAAGAGATGTATACAACAAGATAATCAAAGGGACATGAAGCCAAAGAGTGTGTTCGACATTGTTCCCATGACTTATGGTCAGTTATTCCCTCAATTTCTCAAGCTTTCCTTGGCGGAACCCAAGCCACTGAAGCCTGTCGTTCCTCTATATCCTGTAGATTTTGATCCTAATGTGCAATGTGATTACCACGCTGGGGCACTAGGCCATTCCATTGAAGACTGCAGGGCTTTCAAAGAAAATGTGCAAGACCTTCTTGATGCTAAGGCTATCAATTTTGGGCTAGCTAGTCAGATTTGAAGTCTCCTTTGACTCAGTGAATGTCAAGACTTCCAGACCATCTTCAGAAGAAATAAGTCCATACAGAGACTAGTCTCCTCAACATAGAAATTTCAAGTTTCATTTGCAATTTTCATTTGTAATCTTTCTTGTTTTGGTTCAGTACTTTCTTATATGCAAAACTTGCTGATTTTTGAATATTAATCACAATGCATTGAATCTGTTTGTCTTGAATTCATCCATTCGTATTCACTCATTGATGTTTTTCTTTGCCTTTTGATACTTAACTCTTGTTAAATAAATCAAAATACCTCTGAAGGGAGGATGATGAGTAATATACCAAAAATTTCAAATGGTGTGTTTTTGAATAGGACCCTGCTGACGATGTACAAGCCTTGTTTCAAATTCCCAAAAACTGGAGACAAAAGGGAGATAAACCCTCCTAAATCCCTTTGAGCCTTGAAGTAGGAGTTTCTTTTCTAAAAAAACCCTCACATTTAACCCAGGGCAGACTAGATTTCAGTTAATCTGATTGAGCGTTCAAAACTCATCAAGAGTGCGCATCAAAGGATACAACAATGTTTGTCCTTCATAAGGTTGAGAAAGAACAAAACTGCAATTACTAGCCCTCATATCAGCAGTGTGCATTAAAGAGGGATATATCTTAATGGGCATCTCTCGCACGTCAGGAAGAACAAGTGACGATACAATAATGGCTATCCCTCAAAGGCTCAAGTAGTCACAATCACTTCCAACAAATCGAATACGACATGAAAGTCACGCAACTTATTCCAACGGAAAGAAAGGGAAATCATGAAAGAAAAAGACAAAAAGCCCCCACTAAATCGAAACTTGGAAAAAAAGTCACTTAGGAAAAAGTCAGGGCATCCCGCTGGACTTTAAAATCAAAAGCAAAAGGAATTTGTCCAGGCAAAATTTAGGGAAAGAGAAAAAGCGTAAAATGCGAAGGAGGGATTACCAAATAAAAATCCTCCGCAAAGAATAAAGTCGTGTGATCAAACACCAAGAATGAAAGAGGTGAGTGACTGCCATGTCCAAAAAACCTCATTTGATTCCTCATCCATTGTAAACTCCTCTTGAGAGATGAGTGCTCGTATTGGTTTAACTGAATGTAGGATTGGAGAATATCACGGAGAATGGGTGGGCACCAAATAATTTTGAGCCTTAAATATTTTTTTCTAGAAACCATGAACCAGGCCACGTTACAACCCTTAAAAGTCCCAACTGAAGCAGGGGTTAATTTGAAAGAAATACTGTAACAAGAGTATGGTAACATGACTCCTAGGAGCTTTGCTAATTTTGTTTGAGTTGGTATCACTCCATCTTTTTACTATCTTTTGTACAAAATTTCTCGATGTTTAAATATCTTTTCAATACAAGTTTTAAAAAACTTTCTATTGACCCCATTGAGTAAGAGAATACCAGCTTGAGAAATGATCTAAAGTAGATTGAAAAAGTTGATTGCTCAGAGTCTCTATCAAGCAGTGGCGCGTTAATTTCAGTTGATTCCGAGGGACGTATTGTTTCAAGTATTTGCCTAAACATGAAGCAGTCTAAGCTGAGAAGTATTGTTGTGTAATAACCTACTTTTAAGATGTAAGTCATCCACCCAAAAGTTGTGTTGTCTTCATAACTCCGCGAGCTTCTCATTTCTCCGTGAGCAAAAAACAAAGAAAAGGTTTGTCAAGACTCTGTTGAGCAGGGGCAAGCATGTTGAATACTCTGTTGAGTAAGTGTTCATCCAATCTAAGGCACTCAAGTCAGGATTTGATCCCTCAAAGGAGAAGTTATGTCGAGATTTGACAAATTTCTCTGAGAATCCATTGATTAAAGGAGAATCTTTTCGGAATCTGAAGATGCATGGCCATTCAGAACAGTATTCCAAAGTTCATAACACTGGGCTATTTATCTTGATAGTATAAATCTCGAAAAGTCCTCTCGAGGAAAGTTTTTAAAGCCCTACAGACAAGGGCAAGAAATCATGCAGGGGAATTTTCTCCTCTTCAAGGGTTGATCAGATCAAGTCCATGCGTGGGCTAAACGACTTATGAATTTGAAGAGCGTGACAGGAAGTTAGGATCTTTATCCTCGACTCATCAAAGACTTGATTACATTTATTGATGTTCCTCCATCAAAGGTCAGGATAATTATCTCTAATTGAAGTGTTGATCGTTACCCTCAGTAGGATATGAGTAGCAACGCAAAAATTGCGTGAGGTGGTCAATCATACGAGGTTCCACATGATGGAAATGTTGTTTCCTAAAAGGACTCCTCCCCCGGTAAAGGATTTGTTACTACTTGACAAAAAATTTGTCTGCTAAGGGGTTTCTCTTCCGAGATCTTTATTCCCCAGTGAAGTATTCCTCATTTCTCCGCAGGAAGAGAATGGTTCTTCTCCCTGGAAATTCAGAAGTTGTTTGAAGTCAAGATGATTTCTTTTCAGTGGACTGCAATTTATTTTTGCAGCATCTTCTCCAAAGTCCATTCTTTAGTGGAATTTATCCTCGGAGTTGACATGATGAAGTTGTAATCTTGCATCGTAGTTTTTACACAGTGGTTGGTAGTCCAAATTGTTTACTCTTCGGTGAAGTTTTCCATTCCAAACTGGGGCATATTGCTGTAATTTTATTTTGCAAGTCTTGTTAGTCTTTTGTGACAAGAAGCATACCAGCAAATGAATTAAGAAGGGTCTGTATGTGACCAACATGAAGGTTTTTGTATAATGGGATCCAATTTCTCCAGAGAATGCTCACTTCTTCTCAAGAATGAAATCATGTATCCCTAGTAAAGGCGTACTATCTCCCAGACAGAGTTCTTCATCTCCAATGAAATTATATCCATGTGTAATCCCCACTAAAGTCAACACTCTTGATAAGAGTTTGTTTAAGAGTTTATCCCTTCCAAAAGGTCAATCTCTTAAGAAGTACATTTTAGCGCAATTTTTTACAATCTTCTTCTTCAGTGCAGTCTACTTTTTTCGAAGAATCTAGGAAGGATCATTCCGTTGGACTGGATACCTTTGTTATATCCCCTTGAAGTCTATGCTCTGCAATCACGTGGTTGGCATTTATCTCCCTAGTGAGGTTGGCATTCATCGTCCCCGTGAAGTTCGTATCTTTTCTCCCCATAGAAGTTTGCCCAAGTCAGTTTTTCTTGAAGAGATGTTTGATTAACATGTGTGTTATGCCCAGTGGAGCAAGTCTCCTATTTTTCTGGAGTGTCATGCATAGTCAAATGTCGTTTAGGGTTATTTTACCCCCAATGATAGAGTATTGCTTAAATATTTCCTCGGTGGAGTTCTTAACCTCAAGATTATGGTTCAAAGATGCCCTTCTCTTCCTAAGTGAAGATTGTTTCTCCCCGGCGGTAGTATCACCAGTATGCCCTGAATAGAATTCTTTTATTTAAAGAACTTCTAAGATTCCTCACCTGACGTCACTTTTATTGAGGACTTACATCAGAAGGTCCCAGTTCCCAGCAAGATTCTCTATCCTTGGAAAGAGGTGTTGGATTTTTTCCCCAGGAAGTTGGGAGTTGGATCAGAGATCAAAATTTTCTCTGAACTGCAATTTACTTTTGCAGTATTTTCCCCAATAAAGGCGCACTCTCGCTCGAGTATTCCTCCTTCTTAGTGCAGTCTGTTCCTTTCCAGGTTTTCTCGGAAGAATCATTTTATTCACCAACCGAAGATTTTTGGTATACTTCCCTTGAAGTTGACATTCTACAGCTTCCCCAATGAGGTTTGCACTCATCCTCCCCATGAAGTATGTATTCTCCTACTCAGCGACGGATGCACTCCCTCTCTCTCCAATGCGGCTTGCCTATATCAGAGGTCTTGAAGAGGCTCATGTTTACCTATGGGAGATTCTAGTTTGTTATCTTCATAAGAGGGCTACACCCAATGCAATGGATATTGTTGATGTTACCATCTAAAGTTTTTTTAGCTCCCCAGTGTAAGAGGAAATCTTCATCCCTAGTCGAAGTCAAATTTCGAGAACCTGTCGAAGTAATTTATCTATTGATCCCCAGTGGAGCAAACATTGTTTCCCTAGTGGAGCAAGTGTCATGTCTCCCTGATGTGGTGTACATGGGAGTGCCAATCATAACTCTTTCATCCCTGGTGATAGAACATTTTAATGATATATCCCTAGTGGAGTTTCTATCCCAGGATGTTTGTTTCTTCCCCAAGTGAAGGCTTTTTATCCCCCAGCGGTGTTATCCCCATGGTGGTCTTAGTGGAATTCTTTTTATTTAAGGATATTTATACTCCCGGGTAGAAGTTTATCTTCTTTAAGAGATTCTACGCGAGAAATTTTCCATCCCTAGCAAAACTCTCCTCTTTCTAACAGAGGATAAAGATTTTGTTCCCCAGGAAGCTGGGAGTTTGATCAGAATTCAAGATTTTCTTTGAACTGTAATATATTTTTGCAGTATTTCTCTTTGGAAAGTTACTTCCCTAGTGATATCGATATTTAGAGGTTGGTGGTTCCGATTCTCGGTTCCCCATTGAGTTTCAAATTGCCTTCTCTCTGCAGAAGATCAGATGTGCAAGAATAATCATTCGGAAGTTCATTGTCTTCTTAGCAGCCGATTATTGAGGTGTTTCCCCCAGTGCATTGCTAAACATGCATCATTATAATGCATCTACCAAAATGCGTAGCATTTCCATTGTATGGAGCATTACGCTATAAAAAATTCAAACATGCATGAGTATAAGCCAATTATGTTCACATGTGGTGACCAAATTGTTATGCGCCCAGATTTGAATTATCTCCACAACAAGTCTAGGTTTATCCTATTATGTTTCCCCAATGGAGTTTATTTTGGTTTGTCACCAGTCGGGTCTTTGTATTTCTCATTTCCCCAATAAGTCGTGGTTTTCTCTTGCCCTTGCAAGCCCTTGATTATTTTACCCATGTTTGCTTTGCCGTTAGAGTGCGAGTAAGAGTCAGTGTATAGCATTTCTTGCTTCTCAAGTATTTGAGTATCCATACTTGGTGTGTGGTAATTCAAATGATTGCCACTCTTGAAGAATTACACCTCGCCTTTGGCCTGAGGGATTTTGTAGTTCTTGCGTATTTGCAACCTATCGAAAGCCCAACGTGTTTTGGCAATCCTTGTTAGAGTCTGTTTTGACCGGTCTCTTTCTCTTGTAGATTTCACCTTTGATCGGTGCTCTCTGAGGGTCCTTCTTAGTCGGCTCCTTGTTCTCTGGTTTATCCATTTTGATCGGGTTTACATTCTGTTAGCTTAGTTAACATTTCTGGTTAGGTTATGTTTTGATCATTTCCTTCCCTTGTTTAGGTTCTGTTTTGATCAGTTTCTTCTCTCTTTTTTATCCGTTTTGATCGGGTTTACCTTTTGTTAGCTTAGCTAACATTTCCGGTTAGGATATGTTTTGATCATTTATTTCCCTTGTTAAGGTTCTATTTTGATTAGTTCCTTTTCTTTGGTTTATCTGTTTTGATCGGGTTTACCTTCTGTTACCTTAACTAACATTTCCGATTAGGTTATGTTTTTATCATTTCCTTCCCTTATTTAGGTTCTATTTTGATCAGTTCCTTCTCTCTGGTTTATCCATTTTAATCGGGTTTACCTTCGGTTAGCTTATCTAACATTTCTGGTTAGGTTATGTTTTGATCATTTCCTTCCCTTGTTTAAGTTATGTTTTGATCAGTTCCTTCTCTCTAGTTTATCTGTTTTGATCGGGTTTACCTTCGGTTAGCTTAGCTAACATTTCTGGTTAGTTTATGTTTTGATCATTTCCTTCCCTTGTTTAGGTTCTGTTTTGATCAGCTCCTTCTCTCTAGTTTATCCGTTTTGATCGGGTTTACCTTCTGTTAGCTTAGCTAACATTTCGGGTTAGGTTATGTTTTTATCGTTTCCTTCCCTTGTTTATGTTTTGTTTTGATCAGTTCCTTCTCTCTAGTTTATCTGTTTTGATCGGGTTTATCTTCGGTTAGATTAACTAACATTTCTGGTTAGGTTATATTTTGATCATTTCCTTGCCTTTGTTTTGATCAATTCCTTCTCTTTGGGTTATCCGTTTGATCGGGTTTACCTTCAGTTAGCTTAGCTAACATTTCTGGTTTGGTTATATTTTGATCATTTCCTTCCCTTGTTTAGATTCTGTTTTAATCAGTTCCTTCTCTCTAGTTTATTCATTTTGATCGGGTTTACCTTCGATTAGCTTAGATAACATTTCTGGTTAGATTATGTTTTGATCATTTCCTTCCCTTGTTTAGGTTCTCTTTTGATCAGTTCCTTCTCTTTAGTTTATTCGTTTTGATCGGGTTTACCTTCGGTTAGCTTGGCTAACATTTCTAGTTAGGTTATGTTTCGATCATTTCCTTCCCTTGTTTAGGTTCTGTTTTGATCATCTCCTTCTCTCTAGTTTATTTGTTTTAATCGGGTTTATCTTCGGTTATCTTAGATAACATTTCTTGTTAGGTTATGTTTTGATCATTTTCTTTCGTTGTTTAGGTTCTGTTTTGATCAGCTCCTTCTCTCTAGTTTATCCGTTTTGATCGGGTTTACCTTCTATTAGCTTAGCTAACATTTTCGGTTAGGTTGTGTTTTAATCATTTTCTTCCCTTGTTTAGGTTCTGTTTTGATCAGCTCCTTCTCTCTAGTTTATCCGTTTTGATCGGGTTTACCTTCTATTAGCTTAGCTAACATTTTCGGTTAGGTTGTGTTTTAATCATTTCCTTTCCTTATTTAGGTTTTGTTTTGATCAGTTCCTTCTCTCTGGTTTATCCGTCTTGATCGGGTTTACCTTTTGTTAGCTTAGCTAACATTTCCGGTCAGGTTATGTTTTAATCATCCTCTTGCCCAGTTAGAGTTTGTTTTGACTAGTCTCTTTCTTATATGTGTTTAGCTTTGACTAGACACGTTATTGTATTCCCAGTTCGCCTTTAATCGGTGTTCTTTTTCCAAGAGTCTATTTGCGGTTAGGATTTTGATATCTTTGGTTGAAGTCGCTATATTAGATTTCTCCCTCCCTTGATATCTGGTCGAGATCACTTTGTTAGATCCCTTACACGTCTAATACTTATTCAAATTAAATACAAAGATATCTCTTTCAAAATGCAGAAAACTATTTTCCTTTTTCTTTACACTTGTGTTTTATTTGCAAAAACGTCCAATGATTCATTAATGAACATATGCATTTGAACATAATTACTGTTTACAAATATACATGATGAAAAAGAGTAATTACTGATAGGTAGAAATATTAGGAAAACGTCTTTAGGCTATTCCATGAGCAATCCCTACGGCACGTCATTAAGGTCCCCGGCGGAGCCAAAAATTTGAACTATAGGTCCCCAGCGGAGCTGAGACTACCAACTACCAATCCCCAGTGGAGCCGAAACTTCAAACTATCAACCCACAGCAGAATCATCCAGTTTCTCCAGGTTCCCCCATCAAGTTGTCTTGAAGACTGAAAATCAACCAGATAACGGTTAACTTTTGTTTCTCCCCAACCTAGGGTAACTCCCCAGTAGATTGGCATACAACCCAAACTCCTGAACTCCCCAGCAGAATTAAGCTTTTCCCCACAGAGTTTTCGCTACAGGATAAACTTTTTCCCCACATATTTTTTATTGCTTCTCGACAGAACAAAGACTCCCGTCAATAATCCCCAGTAGAAGTCATTAAAATTCTCTGGATTCCCCAAGCAGATTCCTCAAGAAGTATATGGCATTACTCTCGCAACGGAATCCTCAGCAGTCAAGGATTTTTTTCCCCGACAGCAGTAAAGGATTTATTTTCCTCAGCAATACAGCAAATCAGCTTGCATGCACATACATTACATTCATATATCATAAACATGGATAAAACACATTTATCGCATCATACATTTCATGCAATATAACTTTGTGTTTCAGCTAACATTTTACCCTTTTCAGGATAATATTAATAGCTATCTTTAACAAGTATTCAAAGATTTCAGATACAGTACAGATACACTCCAGACACGGAAGTCATTCTGTTACTCATTCGGATTTCAACTTCAGATACAGTACAGATACACTGCAGACACGGAAGTCATTCTGTCACTCATTCATATCTCAACTTCAGATACAGTTCAGATACGCTCCAGACAAGGGTGCCATCCTGATACTTATTCAAACTCCAAGTACCGATACAGTACAGATACGCTCCAGACACGGAAGCCATTCTGTTACTTATTCAGACTTAATTTCAAGATACAGACCAGATACGCTCCAGACACGGAAGCCATTCTGTTACTCATTCAGACTTAATTTCAAGATACAGTCCAGATACGCTCCAGACACGGAAGCCATTATGTCACTCATTCAGACTTAATTTCAAGATACAGTCCAGATACGCTCCAGACACAGAAGCCATTTTGTCACTCATTCAGACTTAATTTCAAGATACAGTCCAGATACGCTCCAGACACGGAATCCATTTTGTCACTCATTCAGACTTAATTTCAAGATACAGTCCAGATACGCTCCAGACACAGAAGCCATTCTATCGCTTATTCAAATTTCAATTTCAAGATACAGTTCAGATACGTTCCAAATACGGACACCATTCTGATGCTTATTCTTTTGGTTTACAACAAACATTCTTGGATGGCATCTTGAAGCCCATCTCCAACAAGATTCTAACATCTCTCTAAATGGCATCTTTAAGCCCATTCCCTCAGTTACACTTTTTTCGAGTGCAAATTTATGGGCACTCTAGTGTCCAATCATCTTTTACCTCCGAGTCACGAACGGCAAAACTCGCCAATCTAACTCTTCAGGTTCAATAAGATTGAACAGGGGCAGCTGTTGTACCCCAAAATTTGCCCTCCCATTTTTCATAGAAGACACAACCCTAGGGTTTCTCAGATATCCAAGTTTGCTAAGGAATCAATCAGACAGATTTTCTCCTTTGACAGTAAACCAACAATTAGGTTTTTTTCTTGCAATTATCAAAAGAAATAAATTCTCAGAGATCCAATTGGCTTTCACATGTTTTCATGCTTTTTCAAGTTTACTGAAAGGTTAATGTTTGTTCTCAAGGCATGTTTGTTTGGGACAAGAGATGGAATCTAAGACTGTCATTTGGGGACATTCATGTTTTGTTTGATCCAGGTTAACCAGATAATTTGTGTCTTTTAAAACATTTGCTTGTTTAGGAAATGGAATAGACAGTGCGTGTTTTGATTGGAATGCAGTTGCAAGATTACAGAATTATTCGATTACTTGGAGTTTAAGTTATCAGATTGGAGCATTTTGTTTCAATTATCTTGATTGGGAATCTTTAAGAATTAGTTGGGATGCGAAGAGAAAATTACAAGTTCTTGACAATAAAGGATTTCAATTAACACCAGAGTATTTCATAAGACTTTCTCCAATTTTTCAAACGTTGTTACCAAATAATTTATTATTTAAATACTTTAGGTTTTACAACTTATCGTATTTGAAAATAAATTAGTACAACTATTGGTTACAATACAAGAATGCTTCTCTCTAAATTACAAAGAAAAGAAAATGAATATATGCCTAAGGTTGACTGAAGTTCCTTTGCTTCCACGCTTGCCACAGAGTCTCTTGCTTCCCCTGCTTTGCCACCATCCAATTGTGCTCACATGAAAATAAAAGAAAGAAAAAGTTAGTACAAATTAATTGGACATGAGCAAGAATTTTCAAAAAGAAAAAGTGTTCATCATTAAAGTTTGCAATTTGGAATCAGAAGGCTATTTTTAATTCGTCACATTTTTATTTTCTCTATTTGCAAATCACAAGAGAGTTATTCTTCTTGGTTCACAAAAAGAAGAAATAAGAAATGCAAGCAAGCTGTCCAAACAAAACAAATGCAGCAAACTTATCCAAACAAACAGAATAATACAAACTGAATGCAAGTAAGCTGCACAAGCTAGGCAACAAACAACAAAGTTGTCCAAACAAGTAAAATATTGCAAACAGCAGCGCATCACCAAACAAACAACAGCGCAACAAACAGCAAGAACGAGGCAGAAAGCTAGCAAACAACAAATAGCATCAACAAAAGGAAGTATAGAAATATGATAAACTAAGTCAAACAAGCAAGAGGCTTGTTCAATAAGCCATTTCATCATTTTCCATTTATTTGCAAACTTTTCAGAAAAAGGAAAAAGAGCAATTGAGTCTTAGGGTCATTGAGAGAGAAGAGAGGAAATAAGTCACCTAGGGATGCACAACCCTGTTGCCTTGACTGTCACAATTGCATAGAAGCTGCTAGAAAACAAAACTGCCATCAAAAAGCCAAAGGAACAACATAGCAAAATATTCAATTTCTTTGTGTTCCCCCCCTTTTTGAATAAGCTGTCAAACCAAAGCAACATGAATATAACAGTGAAACTCTCAAGCAGAGGGGGAGATAGAGAAAACATTTTATCAAAATCCAAAAATTGTCAAAGCCTCCAAGCATCAAAAACTGTCAAACAGTTCAAAACCAAATGGCCTCAAACCATCAAACAAAACCTGCTGAAACATCAAACAAAACCTGCTAAAACATCAACAAATCCTCAAACCATCAAACTAAACCTGTAAAACATTTCAAAACTCAAAAAAACCAAAAAAACCTTCAAACTGTCAAACCAATATTCAAACCTGTCAAACAGTTCAAACCAAAAAATCTCAAACTGTCAAACCCAAAGTCTGAACCATAATCAAAATATTCAAACCTCCAAACTGTCAAAAACCTCCAAACTGTCAAAACCTGATAAACACCCAAGAAAAACCTAAAACCTGCCAGCCAAGAACCTGTGAACATAAACCAGTAAACCCACAAAACCAAATTCTAGAATCACCAACCTTCAAACTGTCAAAATCTGAAAACCTCAAAAAACAACATAAGCAAAAAATGCCCAGACCTGTCAAACTTTCAATAACAAAAACCTGTTGAAACACCAACAAGTCCAAAACCAGAAAAACATACTCAACCAAAACCTGTAACAGTAAACTCTCAAAAGGCCAAACTCATCAAACCTGTTGAAACACCAACAACAAAAACCATCATCAAAAACCAGTCTCAAATCAACCAAGTCACAACCACCATCAAAAACCTGTCAAAGTCTCAAACCAACCAAAACAGTAGCAAATCACAAAGCCTCAAACAACCCAGAAGACAACCAACAATTCTCATCACAACAAAAGAAAACACAGTAAACAATCAAAAATCACAAAACCCAGAAGCACAACATCATCATCATTCGAAGCTCAGAGGACAGAAAAAAGGTTACCAGAAATACCAAGGCCTTCATCTTCATTTCTTCCCCCCCCCCCCCCCCCCCCCCCCCCGTTTCCGGCCACCAAGGAGCGCTACTCTTAGTCTCACCATTCCTTTCCATTTCACAGAAAAATTCCAAACAGGTATGGTCTCTTTACCTTCCTCATAACATTTCCTGCATCTCAATGGATAATACAGTAGGTTAACATAAAAAACGTAACAAGACAAAACAAATAACAAAATTGTTCAAGCTTCAAGTTTACAGAACATCACCTATTCACGAAAAAACCATTAGAGCTTTGTTAGGAGGTGAGAGAGAGCGCTCCGGCAACATAACTTTGGGGGGGAAGATCAGATAAGCTAGAATCGGACATTTTAAGCATAAATCTGATCTTAGGGTTTTCAGAGAAACGCGAATCGCGGTGAGATGAGGAGAGATTAGGTTGTTAATATGGAGTTTCGGCCATGAGCCTAGGAGGAGAGCAGTTCAGAGATGAAAAGATGAAGAGATGAACGAAAGAGGTAATGAGAGCGCCGCTGTAAACCAAAGGGTTCAAGAACCCTAATTCGTTTTCCATCCCTAATCAAACAGCTAACACAGTTTAAGAGCATTGGGCTTGTTTTGTTACATTTGCCCTAAGGCCCATACGCTTTGCTAGTTCACCCCCCGCCCATCTGGCCTTGTTCTGTTTCAGCAATAACACCATTCCTCTTTGGGCCTCATCCTTAAAAACACCCTTAAGCCCATTTGTTACTTGTTTTTTTTTAATTTGTTTCTTTCTTATGTTTTATTACTAATTAAAACATAGAATACATTTTATTTAAGTCTTAAAAATTAATTTTTACCATTTTCTTTTTTTTATATATAACTTATTTTTATTAATTTTTTTTTACATTTAACAAAACATCAAAAAAGAATTAACCTAGTTTGTTTTCTTTCTTTTAAACTTATTTATAATCAATAAGAATACACAAAAAATAATAATAAAGATTTTTAATTTAAATCATTTTCTTTTTAGAATAGGTTTTATTTTTCTCTTTTCAAGTAAATACATTTCATTTCATACTTTGTTGATTTTATTTTCATAAATTGCCATAGCTTTATATTAAATTGCACAAAAATTCGATTTGGTTGTATTGATTGATATTTGGACATTACTATTTCATTTGATTCATCCCCATTTGTAATAATTGTACCCCCATTCTCGAACATTCAGTAATAGCTTAGAATTTCAATTCCCGCAATTTATTGCTTTCTATATACTGTATAGTAATTAGGCGTGTATGGCAAGATTCAAAAAAATCAATCGCTAGATGACCTAATCCAAGAATAAATAACTTGAAACCAACACACTTTCTCACACGCGCACCTCTAGGGTAACCTCGCCCATTGCCTCGGAAATACAATCATGTCCCTCGAATATGAGACACTCTAGCAATGACCCTTCGATAAAAAAGATCGTAGTCCCTCGATGACCCTCGATGTTGCCTTCGATTAAAACGATCTCGTCCCTTACAAAAAATTGCTAAATCATTTCACAAGTTGCCTTCAATGATTGTAAAATTGACCCGCGCCTGTCCTTTTACATCCAATGATGGGGCTTCTTACCAAATCAATGGTAAGATAGCACCATTAAAAGGAAGAAGAAAATAACAATTTAAGACCTTTCTAGTAGATAGATTCGCTCTTAGTTACTCGCTTGCTCACGACAAAAACTTTTACACCTACACTCCCCATTTCAAAACATTTTCAAAAAGATAAAATGTTTTGTATACGTTCTTATAGAGACGAGAACCATTGCAAAACCTCTTTTCAAAACACTTTTCGAAACACGATTCACAAACACATCTTTGAACCACTTTTTGAAACAAAACTTTGTATACGTTCTTATAGAGACGAGAACCATTACAAAGAGATTTTTCAAAATACTTTCAAAGCCCACACCACAAGCACACAATCAAATGAAAGCAAGTGATCTAAACGAGTAACTAAGAGCCCATGGAAAACCATGGGTGAAAAGGGTGCTAATACCTTCCCTTTTCATAATCTACCCCCCGAACCCGAGAAATAATCTCGAAAGGTCTTTCCTGTGCTTTTTTACCTTTCCTTTTGGATAAAAGAAAAGTCGGTGGCGGCTCTTGCTAAACGCACAAGTGCAAACGAAACGCAAAACTTCAAGTCAGTTCTCCCACCGTATCACAGAACTGGCAACCCTGCTGGGGAAAATAAAATAAAAGTGGGGTTACCTTAGGGTTAGATCACCTTTATTCGCTTTCATTATTTGATTGGTATGCTTTATATTCGGTTCTTTGTATTGGGCTTGCTTTGATCCTCCACCCGCATTTGGGGCACCTTTTTAGGTAAATAGCAATAGATTGTGGAGACTGTACGGCGTAGACCGATATGGTTGAAACAATGGCTATGTTAGTGTGACGCATTTGTGGGTACCGGTATCCCTCGTGGTGAATCGAGGAGAATACGAGGCCGCTGAGTGGCATCGCGAAGCACTAATTAACCTTAGAACCCTAATTGAACAAACTTGGCCATTAGGACGTAGTGAGGTAACCGGTTTCGGTGTAAAGCTGAAAATTTTTTGACACTCGATACTACACTCATTGAGGCTAGACTTTTGGGATATCTCGGCCGTAAGAAAAGATTGATTGAGCTGAGACAATGCCTAAAAGAAAGGTCGGTGATATTGAGATCCTTTAAAACCCGATCATTATTCCTAGGACAGGTTGAGCCAACTAAAACTTCAAGAGGGTATTTACCTACAAACTCATGCAAGCCTGAAACATAGGTATCTGTTTGTTGTATGTGTATATGTTTACTTGTACATAAACATCATAAACATCATCAACATCATGTGCATGCTCACTAACCATTTCAAGGATTTAAAAAATTATCTTTGTTCTTATTTTGTAGGAAATGAATTCTCTCCGAAGAAACACCATCCGAATCAGCTTTGTAAAAGCACATCCTCAACTTCAAGAGCTAGCCTCAAGAGTGCCCGAGGATTCTCCTTTTACCAAGAAGTATGGTCGACTCCTCAGTTTGGCTACATCCAACTTCCAAGAAGAGATATTGTGTGTATTGTTCCAATTCTTTGATCCCGTACATCATTGTTTCACTTTTCCAGACTATCAGTTGGTACCAACATTAGAAGAGTTCTATCTACTCTTAGGGGTTCCCGTGCTTAATCGGATACCGTTCACCGGTCTAGAAGGGATTCCAAAACTTGAAGTCATCGCCGAAGCTTTACATATGAAGAGGGCCGACGTCACAGCCAATTGGGAGACAAGAAGTGGGGTTAAAGGATTTTTAGCTAAGTTTCTGTTGGAAAAAGCTCGTTCATTCTGGGATGACATGGATTTCCAAGCTTTCGAAGAAGTGCTAGCTCTCCTCATTTATGGTTTGGTTTTGTTTCCTAACTCGGACCAATTCATAGACGTTAATGCCATCAAAGTCTTTCTCTCTCGCAATCCTATACCCACCTTGCTAGGATACATCTTGCATTGCCTTCATACCCGTACCATAAAGAAAAGAGGTACCCTTTTGTGTTGTATACCCCTACTAGCTAAGTGGTTCACTTCACACCTACCTCAGTCAGCATTGAAGAACGAGCAAAGATTGACTTGGTCTTAAAGAATGATGTCTCTCACACACTCTGATATCCGTTGGTGCTCAAGATCTTTGGGAGATATCTCTATCATCGACCGCTGTGGTGAGTTCCCTAACGTACCTCTGCTAGGTATTTGAGGAGGTATCACCTACAACTCGTGTTTAGCTCTTCGGCAATTTGGGTATGCCCGAAGGGACAGCCCTCATAAGATGCTCGTCCGAGGTCTAGTTTTTGACTACGACAAAGAAGACCAAGGTTACCGCCAGAGGTTTACATGTGCTTGGGGAATGATGAACAAAGTGGACGGTAGAACTTTGGGACATAAAAACTCGATCCCTCTCGAGCCTTACCTTAAGTGGGTACGGGCTCGTGCCCAGAGCCTCTTAATGCCTTACCCTTCCATCCTTCCTGTCATCATTGAGCCTGTTATTGAAGGAGACGTCCCATACACCGTTCTTCATCCAGACATGCCTACCTCTCTCGAAGACCTGCAGAAAGCCTGGATTCAGTTGAAGGAGGAGCGAGACACCTTTGAAACCCAGTACTACGCCAGTGATAAGAAAGTTCTAAAGCTCACCAAACTGCTTCATGAAGAGAAGAATCTAAACACCTGCATTGCTCCAAAAAGGATGTGTTCGGTCTTTTTGTCTTAGGAGTTTTTGTTGTATTTTGTTTCTTTCTTTGTAAGCCCAAGGAGGTCTGATGTATTCAAACTTGGTTTTATTTAATATGACGTGTGTTCATTTTTTGTTTAAAACAAATTTGAATTTCTGAATCCTTGAAAGCATTGCATGAATACATATCATTCATCATATTTAAAAATTCACTTTTAACATCCATTTGATATAATGAAATGTTATTTTGAACAACAAAAGAAATTAATAATCTAATAGATTCTAACCTGGCGAATGGGGCAAAGGTTTCATTATAATAAATTCCTTCTTGTTGACTATAACCCTGTGCAACCAGTCGTGCTTTATTTCTGACCACCTCTCCTTGCTCATTTAGTTTTTTTCTGAAAACCCATTTAGTTCCTATAATGTTGAATCGTTTGGGTCTCGGAACTAGATCCCATACATCGTTTCTGGAAAATTGATTGAGTTCATCTTGCATTGCTAGGATCCAATCATTGTCTTCCAGAGCTTCATTAATAGAGGTTGGCTCAATCAGAGATACCAATCCAAACAATGATTATTCATTGATTCTGAGAGAGGATCTTGTTCTGATGGGATCTTCTTTTCTTCCAATAATCACGTCTTCTTTATGAGATGAAGCGATTCTGGGAAACCTTTTATGAGTGGGTTGTTCAGATATTCTGAGATTATCCAGAGAATTATCAAGAGGAGGATCTTCTGAGTCTTCCTTTGCTTCTGAGTCTTCCTTTGCTTCTGAGTCTTCCTTTGCTTCTGACTTTTCAGAGTTTGAGAGATGATCTTCTATACCTACAGAATTATCAATTTGCTTTGGCTGTTGCTGGCCAAGCTTGTCATCAAACCTGACTTTGATTGATTCTTCAACAATCAGAGTTTCTGTGTTGTATACTCTATAGCCTTTTAAGCGTTCAGAATATCCAAGCAGAAAACACTTTTGTGCTTTAGAATCAAACTTGTTCAGATTTTCTTTAGTGTTCAGAATAAAACAAGTACATCAAAAAAGGATGGAAATATGAAATAGTTCTAATGTCCCAGAGGAAGAAACAACATTTTATGATTTAAAAGAAGGTTTTGAAAACTTTCCTTTTTGACAAGCTTCGCACAGAGCTTCTGATGTTGTATTTCCATTCCTGTTTCCAATAGTTTCAGAGCCAAAAATCGTATGTTTCTGATTGCCTCTGAAACCTGCGAATCTTTTAGATTCCAGGCTTTGGAACATATGCTTTCTTTCCTCCATGAGTAGAGAGCATCCAGAGTCCAGGTGTTAATACTGGAGTTTCAACCTTGCTATTAAAAATATCTGCAACATAGATGATTTTGTCTATTGGTACCCATATCTTTTTGGGTTCTCTTGGGTTAGAGTATTTAAAGTTCTGTTTGAACTTTGGTTTAGCATAAAACGCCTTACCAGCATATTTTATATCATGTGTTTGCTCAGTGGTGAAGTGAGAATAGAGAGGAGTGTGTTTGATAACCAGATTCTTAACTTTCTTAGGCTGGGATACTTTGCCTTTGTATCCTATACCTATTATTTCTTTCTTGCTAACTCCATAGATCATTGAAGCCATTTTGCTTCTATCTATGTTTTTATCCAAAAACTTCTGAAAGCTTTGATCATATTTATTTATGATCTTATCAGCATTACTGGGATCCTCTGAGATTATTTCCTTCTGAGAGTTTTGTAAATCATTTTCTAGTTTTGAAATATTTTCTTTTAACTTATAGTTTTCTGATCTCAGAATCTCAGTTACTTCAGAGCTAGAAGCACGATCCTTTTTCAGGTTCCTGAATTTGACTCGAAGCTGCTGATATCTTTCCAGAATTTCACTCAGACTTTCTCCTAGTTTAGCTTTAGTGAAATTAACAGTGAAATCAGGGAATACCTCTTCAGTGTCTGATTCTAATTCTGACCCTAATTCTGATTCAGAAGATTCGGAGATATTTAATAAGTTATCTGTTTGAGCTATATTGGCTTGTTCATCTTCTGATTTTATTCCGTCTTCAGAAGATTCAGAGTCATCCTATATTGCCATAAGACTTTTCTTCTTTTCCTTAACGAACTTCCCTTTATGTTTCTCCTTCTAAAGCCTTGGACACTCACTTTTGTAGTGACCTTGTTTATTGCATTCATAGCAGGTAATGATTCTGTTACTTGATATTATGTGTCCAAAGGATTGTTCAGAGTCATTTCCTGTTCTTCTGGAGTTTCTGAAATTCTTCTGCTTGTGCTTCCACAGCTGATTGATCCTTCTGGAGAGCAAGGATAGTTCATCTTCTTCTGAAGCAGATTCTTCAGAGTTTCCTTCTTCACCTTGAAGCTCGTGCTCATCAAGTTCTATCTCATGACTTCTGAGAGCGTTGATGAGTTCTTCAAGAGACACGTTGTTCAGATCTTTTGATACTTTGAAAGCAGTGACCATAGGTGCCCATCTTCTGGGTAAACTTCTGATGATCTTCTTAACATGGTCTGCCTTAGAATATCCCTTGTTCAGAACTCTCAGGCCAGCAATCAGAGTTTGGAACCTTGAGAACATAGCTTCTATAGATTCACTTTCTTGCATCTTGAAGGCTTCATACTTTTGGATGAGAGCCAAAGCTTTAGTCTCCTTCACTTGAGCGTTTCCTTCATGAGTCATTTTGAGAGACTCAAACATATCATGTGTTGTATCTCTATTTGTGATATTTTCATATTCTATTTTAGAGATAGCCTTTAGAAAAATATTTCTAGCTCTGTGGTGATTTTTGAAATCAGCTTTTTGTTGTTTATCCATATTTTTTCTATCAATCTTGTTTCCTTTTGAGTCTGTAGGATGTGTGTAACCATCCAAGACTATATCCCATAAATCACTATCATGACCTAGAAAGAAACTTTCTAGTCTATCTTCCCAATAATCAAAATCTTCTTCATCAAACACTGGAGTTCTGGTGTAGTTATTGTTGTTTTGTTCATTTTCCATTGTGTTTTCTTTCTGGATCTTTTCCTGACACGGTTAAGTGTTGCGCTCAGAGTCAAGCTCTGATACCAATTGAAGGGTGAGAAAACACTTAGAAGGGGGGGGGGGGGGGGGGTAGTTGAATACATTTCTCTTTTTCTTTTTCTTAAAGGCTCAATTATAATGGAATAGACACAGTTATTTTTATCCTGGTTCGTTTGAACTCAAACTACTCCAGTCCACCCACCAAGGTGATTTCTCCTTTCTCAACAAGGACTTAATTCACTATAATCAACTGATTACAATCACACAACAACTGTTGTGACTAACAATGCACAAGTAAACTTACAAGTGACTAACACCACTAAGACTCAAACTAGTCCTAGCCTTCTTGATAAATCTGACCAAACTTGGTCTCTCAAGGAACAATTACAAGAATGAAATATTTACAGATAGTGAAACAAAATGCTTCTTAAAAAGCTATATCACAAACTGTGATTTTTCACTAAGATTAGTTTTGTACAAGGTGTTTGTAAAATGATTTGTGATCTTCAGAATATTTTCACGTTGTTGGGCTGAGCTTCAGATTTTGCTTGCAATAAATGATCTTATATTTATAGCATCAAGAAAATGACTGTTGTTGCCTTCAAAAGTGGAGAGCATTTAATGTTTGCGTGTTTGCTTGCAGTATTGCATTTTCCAATGAACTAGCGTAGACACTTGAGTGCATGTAGCCGTCTTTGCATTAAATGAGCAAACAACACTTTGTCAGAGCATGTTTCCTGAAACTTGACAAGACTTGTTAGCTTCTTTATTCTTTCAGAACTAGCTTCACGTCTTGCTTCAGAACATGGCTTCACGTCTTGCTTGCATAATCCTTCTGAACATAACTTGCTTTCAAAGTACTTCTGATCAGCGCTTGCTTTCAAATTACTTCTGAATAACACTTGCTTTCAAAGTACTTCTGAACATGGAAACCTGCTAAGCGTTAGAAGATGCATTAAATAGTTTCTTATCAGAGTCAGCATCAGAACTTGCGCTAAAACAAATAGTTCTTTCATCAAATAACTTCTTCATTTATTTTCATCTCAGCACATCAAAATGCTTCTGTCAGAACATTATCTGAAACAAATATATATGTTCATCAGAGTATCAATTATATAAAATATATTTATTATTATCATCAAAACTCTGAGATATGATCAGAACCAATCTTGTTCTAACAAATATCTGCAAGTGAGGTTTTAGACGAAGAACCTAGGGACCAAAGGAAGTTATGAGGAGTCGAAATAAGATTGAATGGCTCAAGGCCATGGATGATGAGATGAAATATCTTCATGATAACAACACTTGGTAACAGATCAAGAAACCTGCTGGAGCCAGGTTAGTCAGTTATAAGTAAGGGTGTTTAAAACCAAACCAACCCAATAGAAAACCGCAAACCAAACCAAACCGAAACTGCAAAAAAACTACAATTTAATTGGATGTGTTTGGGCCATCTTTTAACAAAACTGCACGGTTCGGTTCGATTTGTGGTTTGTATTTTGCACAATGAACCAAACCGAATCAAACTGCATTATGTTACAACTTAAATTTTGTTTAACTCACATCCAACCCAAACCTAAACCTATTATAACTTAGTCTTATGATTACGAATAATTTTCTCATCCTTAAACTTATGGTTTTAGTTTCAATCTTCTCAAATATTTCTTATCATTATTGCGTCTTGTTCGCCACAGTCAACTTGCCTTTTCTTATCTAATATATACTCTCTTATATTATTTATTTTCTTACCTTCTCATTTTTATGCAAATATTCCCTCTTTCAATTTCATTTTTATCGCACATCTTCTTCTCTAATATTCTCTCTCTTATGTTCTTTCTTTATCTTCACTAATCTCTCATATATTCTATTTTTTGTTTCATTATAATATTTTAGATATTGTTTTATACTATATTTTATATTTATTATTCTACTTTTGTCTAATCTAATTTTTACATATTAAATCGAAAGTTATTATCCAAATATGATGATTTTTGTTGTTATTTGGTAGTATATGAATGACTAAATACAAAGTTATGTTGTCATCTATATGTGTATGTGTGACTCGATAAAATATTTGTAAAAAACCAAATAAACCGAACCGAACCAAATCGCACTTGTTTGGTTTGGTTTGGTTCGGTTTTTTCTAAAATCTGACCGAACCAAACCAAACCACATGTTTTTTCTCTTGCGGTTCATATGACTTTTAGCGTCAAAACCGCCCAAACCACACTGCGAACACCCCTAGTTGTAAGTTGATTTTCAAAGTTAAGGAAGGAATTGAATGAGTGGAGTCAAAAAGATACAAGGCAAGGTTGGTCACAAAGGTTTTCACTCAAAAAGAAGGTGTTGACTTCAATGATGTGTTCTCTCATGTTGAGAAGCACAAGTCCACTCGAATGTTGCTTGCCATGGTGGCACAGTTCGACCTTGAACTGGAACAAATGGATGTGAAGATTGTGTTCTTGTATGGTGATCTAGATGAAACAATCTTGATGAGGCAACCTGAAGGGTGTGTGGAAATTGGGAAGGAAGATTATATGTGCAAGCTGAAGAGATCTTTATATGGACAGAAATAATCTCCTCGATAGTGGAATAGAAGATTCGACAAGTTCATGGCACACATAAGTTTCACTAGAAGTCAGTTTGACCATTGTCTTTACTTTAGATTTCTACCTAATAATTCATTTGTTATTTTGTTGCTTTATGTGGATAATATTCTCATAGCAAGCAACAATGTCGAAGATGTAACGAGGGTGAAGGCTGAACTCAATAAGGAGTTAGACATGAAGGATCTGGGAGATGCGTTCAGGATTCTTGGGATTGACATCCAAAGAGATAGAAAGTAGTCGAAAGTATGCTTATCTCAAGAGGCATACCTGCAGAAGATTCGCGACAAGTTCGGTACATCGAGTTCAAATTCTATTGTGACTCCAACAAACCCTCAATTCAAGCTGAGTATAGATCAGTGTCCCAGTACAAATGTCGAAAGAGATTATATGAATAGCATCCCATATGCTAATATAGTAGGTTCCTTTATGTATGTTATGGTATATACAAGACCCAACATAGCATATGCAGTAAGTCTTGTAAGCATGTACATAGTGAATCCTGGAAAGGCTCACTAGAAAGCATTGAAGTGGATTCTAAGATACATAAATGAGTCTCTGAATAGAGGCCTAATTTATGGTGGAGCCTTGGATAAAGATAGTAAAGAAGTAATTGAAGGATACATTGAATCTGATTATGCAGATTGTATGGATTCCATAAAATCTATTTTTGATATGTTTTCACTATGTTTGGCACACCAATTAGTTGAAAAGCGAAACTTCAAAAGCTTGTAGCATTATCAACCATTGAAGCAGAATATATCACCCTCATTGAAGTTGTGAAATAAGCATTATGGCTTGAAGGTTTTTCTAAGGAGCTGAAACTTCAAGTTCGAGTTATTTGTGTTAAATGTGATAGTCAAAGTGCAATACATCTATCAAAAAACTCAGCCTATCACGAGTGAACCAAGCACATCAATGTGAGGTTGCATTTCGTCAGAGGGGTAATCGAGCATGGACTAATCCAAGTTCTGAAGGTTTGGACATATCACATTGTTGCTGATATGATCACCAAGACATTGTCAAGTTGCAAGTTTTTCCACTATATGCAGTTGATAAAGCTGCATGAAGAAAGCTAGTATGTTTTCTTGATGAAGTAGAGTTTGTTCCAAGGTGGAGATTTATGGAAGAAATTTGATCAAACTCTATTGGGTAGGAGGGTAGCTTCGTGGTTCGACAAGTTCAGAAGAGGTTAGCATGCAGTCGAAGGTCGCTCACATATTGGTGTCAAAGAAGTGTATGTTGTCATTGAAGTATGGTCAAGCATGCAGTTGTCGAAAATGTTATGGTTGTTAGCATGTCGAATTGGGCATGTTTGTTATGTACAATTGTTTAATTTAGCTTGTACCCTAAGTTAGCTTGTAATGGATATTTATGAAAAAGCACATTATTATAGTATGCTAGGTTTATTATAAATAGCATACTAGTCTTTCATCATTGCATACTGCAAATCCAAATTAGGGTGAGAGAGGTTATTTGTTATTCTTGTAACACTTGTAATCTTATTTAAAGAGAAAGTAAAGAATAACAGTTAATAACCAATTCATTGCTGTTCTTCATGTTCTATCATCTTTTCTACCCTTGTGTGTTTCTTGATCATAAAGAAACAGCTTATACTTTGTTTCCAAGGCATCGTGTTCACAACACATGTTTTACTATCGTTGTCTTTTTGGCATCATGCTTTGCATATGACAACATATCTCAAACATTTTACTAAAAAATGTCTCAATTTTCAATCACCTCTTCAAATACTATTTCAGAAAGACCCACTGTTATGACCTACGAGTATTTCATTGTTTATGTTATCCTTTATTCCCTTTAACTACAATACATAAACTTCAACCTCACTCCACACCATCATCGTGGTTATAAATATTATAATTTATCTTCCAATAAAACTTTTATTTGTTGTCAAATAATCTTTGATAAAACTCAATTTTTATTCTCCAAAATACATTCTCTAAAACTCATAACATTCAATTCTTTTAGATAGTAATTTCTCTCCTTACCTCATTAATCATTTATTAGATGATTTCGGATTACAAAATCACCTATTGGCATAATCTCATCTCCTCTCTCTCTCTCTCTCTCTCTCTCTCTCTCTCTCTCTCTCTCTCTCTCTCTCTCTCTCTCTCTCTCTCTCTCTCTCTCTCTCTCTCTCTCTCTCTCTCTCTCTCACACACACACACACACACACACACACACACACATACACACACACACACTCATCCTCTTTCCCTTACTCACTCGCCTTCACTCTCTTTCCATACAACTGAGTCTTTCTCCATCTAAATCACCACCATCATTTCCTACCAATCTCAACCAACATATAGATCAAACATAACATCTTCCTCTCATTCACCAATTCACTTTGAGTTCAGAAACTAAACTTATCACGAAGAGCTAACATGATACTCTCTTTTCCCCATATTATAAGAGAAATTCACTTTTAGATTCATTGAATAATTAATGTATCTGATCTATATATAGACCAGATATATTAATCATTCAATGAATCTAAAAAGTTGTTTTCTCTTATAATATGGGACAGATGGAGTATTTTCAAACTAAATCACAAATGATTTATGTGGATTTTTAGACATAAAAAACTGGGAAATTCTTTTGTGAGGCATAAAGCCTAATTTGCAGGTGATGGTGCGGGTCAACAATTTACATGGATTGTAGAGAGGCCTTTAGTCTGGTTGTTAAACTGAAAACCCTTTGAGTCGTGCTCAGTCTTGCTTTCTTTAAATCATGGTAACTCATCAGTCAGATGTTAAAAATGTTTTCCTACATGGTGAACTTAATGAAACAAACTACATGTATCAATTGTTGGAGTCCAATGGTCTGACTCGTCCATATCATATTTGTCTTTTGCACAAATCACAGTATGACCTCAAGCAAGCCCCTAGAGCTTGGTAGAAACAATTTACAGATTATGTGTCATCTATTGGCTTCTTCCGAAGCAAGTCTGACAATTTTCTCTTCATCTACCGAAAAGACATTCATATGGCATATCTTCTTCTACATGTCGATGACAACATTCTCACCACTTCTCCTGATGATCTTTGTATATCTACCACTTCTCAACTATGAATTTTCTACGAAAGAATTAGAATCACTTAGTTATTTTATAAGCATTGTTGTCACTCGACATATCGGTTGTGTATTCTTATCTCAAAAAAAGTATGCAAAAGAAGTTATTGAATGTGATGGTATGTCCTCGTCTAAGCCATGCCATACTTCAATTGATACAAAATTGAATCTTAGCATCAAAAACAACACTCCATATGAGAATTTATCTCTTTATCACATTCTTAAAGACGCTCTACAATATTTCACATTCACAGGGCTAGACATCTCATATGCAGTACAAAACATTTATTTAATTGTGTATATGCAGATTGAGGAGATTGTCCAGATACCATGAGATCCACTTTTGATTATTGTGTATTTTTTAGTGACAATTTACTCTCTTGGTCCTCCAAACGCCAACTCACACTATCTCGCTCCAATGTTGAGGTCGAATATCACGGTGTGACAAAAGTGGTGTTAAAATCTTGTTGGTTACGTGAATTGTTTCTATAGTTGCATTTTCTGATTTACTAAGCTACCATAATCTAATATAATAACATTGGTGCAATATATCTAAACAATAATCCAGTTCAACATTAACAAATGAAACGCATCCAAATAAACATTCACTTCGTCCGTGAAAAAGAAACTCATGGTCCGGTTTGTGTCATTCATGTCTATCCCGTCATATTTTTCCCAAAGATTTTCCATTAGTTCTCTTTTAAAATTTTAGTGATAATCTCAGTGTAGGACACCCTCATATTTCCATTCATTAGCTTATCAATTCATAATTCATATATAAGACACTTAGTCCATCAAAGGATATATTTCTTATACAATACCATATAACATATTTATGCCGGGCATATATATTGTGTCAAAGATAACAAACTTTTTTGTTAATGATTACTTGTTAAAAAAATTAATCACACTTAAAATTGATAATATAGTGACTTATTTGTTCATTATATCTCATCACAGTTTTTACAATAAAGAAGAAGAAAAACTAAGAAACATTTCACCATTGTATAAATGTCTCTCGGATATTCTTTTTAGAAAAGTTCCACCAATAAAATAAAAAACTTAAAGAAATATTTTATTATTGGCAATTTCTAAAAAAATAAAATCTTACGCATTTCTTAAAATGTCTCTGAAGACCGAATATATATTTCTGATGCGCATAATTTTTTATTAAATATTGACTAAAAATCGAAAATATATTTTCGAAGTAAACCTGAAATGCATATCCGATTTATGTGTAGAAAGTACCAGAAAGACTTATGATGACAGTGGATCTTCTTGCACATTGTTTCGCATTGAATACAAAGACGTATACAACAAAAGAGACTACAAAGACTGTGGGATTTTGGATCAAACTTTAGTATGATCGAAGTACATGCTGTAGTCGAAGAAGGGTCTAGCATGTATTTGTCGAAAATGCTTGTTAAATTAGGTTTTAGTGTTTAAACCCTAATTTGTTAAGTTAGCTTGTTTATTAAGTTAGCTTATATAATGGGCCTTATGGAAAAAGCCCATTAGTTAGTATGTTAGGTTTTATTATAAATAGCATACTAGTCTCTCATCATTGCAAAACACAGCAAATCCTAATTTAGGGTGAGAGGGTTATTTGTTATTCTTGTAAACTTGTAATCTTGTTTTCTAAGAGAAAGTAAAGAATAGCAGTTATAACCAATTCTTGTGTTCTTCTTCTTTCTTGTTCGTTATTCCTCCCATATTCTATACTTTGTTATTGGCATTGAATTCACAACAAATTGGTGCGGTGAGCGTGGAGAAGATGCCTTCAACAAAGTATGAGATTGAAAAGTTCACCGGAGTGAATGATTTCGGTCTATGGTGCTTAAAGATGAAAGCCCTACTGGTTCAGCAGGGTTGTTTGGAAGCGTTGAAGGGAGCGACGGCGATGGACGCTGCGTTAACAGAAAGAGAGAAGACGGCCATGATCGAGAAAGCACACAGTGCAATTTTGTTGAGCCTTGGTGATAAGGTTCTTCGACAGGTATCAAAGGAGACGACGGCATCAGGGTTATGGGTGAAACTTGAAAGTTTGTATATGACCAAATCTCTGGTAAATCGACTCTACCTGAAGCAAGCTTTGTATTCATTCAAGATGATTGAAGACAAAGTGTTGGCTGAGCAGTTGGATATGTTCAACAAACTGATTCTTGATCTTGAAAATATTGATGTAAAGATTGATGATGAAGATCAAGCGCTGTTATTGTTGTGCGCTTTGCCCAGATCACATGCTCACTTCAAAGAAACCCTCTTGTATGGAAGAGAGTCCCTGACCTTTGAAGAAGTTCAATCAGCTTTGTACTCTAAGGACTTGAACGAACGTAAGGAGCATAAACCTTCGACGGTTGGTGAAGGTTTGGCTGTTAAAGGAAAATTCGACAAGAGGAAAGGTAAAAATCAGTCGAAGTCTTATAGTGGTGACGCATCTGGTATTAGATGCTATCACTGTAAGAAAGTAGGTCACACAAGAAAGGTGTGCCCTGAACGCCTGAAAGATCATGGAGGTAAGGATAATGGCAATGCAGCTATTGTCCAAGATGATTTCGAATCATCTGATGTTCTTGTGGTTTCAAGCAACAACTCGTCGAAGGAGTGGATTATGGATTCTAGATGCACTTGGCACATGACTCCAAACAAAGACTTGTTCGAGGAATTATGTGATCAAGATGGTGGATCTGTATTGCTGGGAAACAACAAAGCTTGCAAGATTGCAGGCGTTGGATCTGTGAGATTCAAGCTCCATGATGAGTCAATAAGATTGTTGACTGAAGTCAGGTATGTACCTGATTTGAAGAGAAATTTGATTTCTCTTGGTGAATTCGACAAGAAAGGATATGTGTTTCAAGGAGAGAAAAGTATCCTGAGAGTCATGAAAGGGTCGAAGGAAGTCTTGAGAGGCATGAAGAAACAAGGCTTGTATACCCTTGAGGCTGAAGTTGTAAGTGGTTCGACAAATGTTGCATCCACGAAACCTTTGTCGAAGACAGAAATTTGGCACATGAGATTGGGCCATGTCAGTGAAAGGGGTCTGGTTGAATTAGGGAAACAAAATCTGCTTGGTGGAGATAAAGTCGAAAAGCTGAAGTTTTGTGAACCCTGTGTACTTGGAAAGTCCTGTAGAATGAAGTTCAACAAAGGCAAACAAAGAACACATGGATCCCTTGATTACATCCATGCTGATCTTTGGGGGCCTGCAAGGTGTCCATCACATTCAGGAGCAAAGTATTTTCTATCCATAGTAGATGACTATTCCAGAAAGTTATGGGTATTCATCCAGAAGACTAAGGATGAAACTTTTGAGAATTTCAAAAGTTGGAAGACTCTTGTCGAAAATCAAACTGGCAGAAAGGTAAAGAGGTTGAGAACCGACAATGGCCTTGAGTTTTGCAATGAGGCGTTCGACAGTTTTTGTGTTGCCTCTGGTATTGCAAGGCACAGAACTACCGCAGGTACTCCACAACAAAATGGTTTGGCTGAAAGGTTTAATCGAACTATTTTGGAAAGAGTTAGATGCATGTTGACTAGTGCGGGATTAAAGAAGGTGTTTTGGGCTGAGGCCGTTTCGACAGCAGCATATCTGATAAACAGATGTCCTTCGACAGCGTTAGATATGAAGACACCTGAAGAAGTTTGGTCGGGACATCCACCAGATCTCGACAAACTAAGAGTATTTGGCTGTGTAGCCTATGCTCACATTAGGCAAGACAAGGTCGAACCTAGAGCTCTGAAATGCATGTTTATGGGATACCCTGAAGGAGTGAAAGCTTATAGGCTATGGTGCCTAGAGCCAGGTCACAGGAGGTGTATCATCAGTCGAGATGTAGTTTTCAATGAAACTGAAATGGCTTTCAAGAAAACTGATGATGTTGACGAAGAGCTGGAACAGGTAGAGATTCCTGTTGAGGTGGAGCATGTTGATGCTGAAATGAGTATCCCAGATGAAGTCGAAGAAGAAACTGAAGATTCTGATGATGTTGAGGAAACTGTTGATGACTACCTATTGTCGAGAGATAGGCAAAGAAGAGTCATAAAACCACCTCAGAGACTTGGATATGCAGATCTTGTAGCTTATGCCTTAATCTCTGCAAGTGAAGTTCTAGACGAAGAACCTAGAGATTATAAGGAAGTTATAAGGAGTCGAATGAAGACTGAATGGCTAAAGGCCATGCATGATGAGATGAAATCTCTTCATGATAATCACACTTGGGAACTAATCAAGAAACCTGTTGGGGCAAGGTTAGTCAGCTGTAAGTGGATTTTCAAAGTTAAGGAAGGAATTGAAGGAGTAATGTCGAAGAGGTACAAGGCAAGATTAGTCGCAAGGGGTTTCACTCAGAAAGAAGGTGTCGACTTCAATGATGTATTTTCCCCTGTTGTGAAGCACAGATCCATCCGAATGTTGCTTTCCATGGTGGCTCATTTCGACCTTGAACTGGAACAAATGGATGTGAAGACTGCGTTCTTGTATGGTGACTTAGATGAAACAATCCTGATGAGGAAACCTGAAGGGTATGTCGAAAAGGGGAAAGAAGATTATGTGTGCAAACTGAAGAGATCTTTATATGGACTTAAACAATCTCCTCGACAGTGGAATAAGAGATTCGACAAGTTCATGGAACACATAGGTTTCATTAGAAGTCAGTTCGACCATTGTGTTTACTCCAGATTTCGACCTGAAAATTCATTTGTTATTTTGTTGCTTTATGTTGATGATATTCTGATAGCAAGCAACAATGTCGAAGATGTAATGAGGGTGAAGGCTGAACTCAATAAGGAGTTTGACATGAAGGATCTGGGAGCTGCATCTAGGATTCTTGGAATTGACATTCGAAGAGATAGAAAGCAGTCGAAATTATGCTTATCTCAAGAGGCATACCTACGAAAGATTCTTGACAAGTTTGGTATGTCGAATTCAAAGCCTGTTGTGACTCCAACAAACCCTCAATTCAAGCTGAGCATTGATCAATGTCCCAGTACTGATGTTGAAAGAACCTATATGAACAGCATCCCATATGCTAATATAGTTGGTTCTTTGATGTATGCTATGGTCTGTACTAGACCCGACATAGCATATGCAGTAAGTCTTGTAAGCAGGTACATGGCGAATCCTGGAAAGGCTCACTGGCAAGCGTTAAAGTGGATTCTAAGGTACATAAATGGGTCTCTGAACAGAGTCTTAATTTATGGTGGAGCCTTGGGTGAAGATAGTAAAGCAGCTGTCGAAGGCTATGTTGACTCTGATTATGCAGGCTGTATGGATTCCAGAAAATCTATTTCTGGATATGTTTTCACTATGTTTGGTACAGCAATTAGTTGGAAAGCAACTCTTCAGAAGGTTGTTGCCTTATCAACTACTGAAGCAGAATATATTGCCCTAACTGAAGCTGTGAAAGAAGCATTGTGGCTTGAAGGTTTTGCAAAGGAGCTGAAACTTCAAGGTCAAGGTATCACTGTTAAATGTGATAGTCAAAGTGCAATACACCTGTCGAAGAACTCAGCCTATCATGAGCGAACCAAGCACATAGATGTGAGGCTGCATTTCGTCAGAGGGGTAATCGAGCGTGGAGAAGTCCAAGTGCTGAAGGTCTCGACAGATCACAATGCCGCTGATATGATCACCAAAACATTGCCAAGTTGCAAGTTTTTCCACTGTATGCAGTTGATAAAGCTGCATGAAGAAAGCTAGTTAGTGTCTCTTGATGCTGTAGAGTTAGGTCCAAGGTGGAGATTTGTGGGATTTTGGATCAAACTTTAGTATGATCGAAGTACATGCTGTAGTCGAAGAAGGGTCTAGCATGTATTTGTCGAAAATGCTTGTTAAATTAGGTTTTAGTGTTTAAACCCTAATTTGTTAAGTTAGCTTGTTTATTAAGTTAGCTTATATAATGGGCCTTGTGGAAAAAGCCCATTAGTTAGTATGTTAGGTTTTATTATAAATAGCATACTAGTCTCTCATCATTGCAAAACACAGCAAATCCTAATTTAGGGTGAGAGGGTTATTTGTTATTCTTGTAAACTTGTAATCTTGTTTTCTAAGAGAAAGTAAAGAATAGCAGTTATAACCAATTCTTGTGTTCTTCTTCTTTCTTGTTCGTTATTCCTCCCTTATTCTATACTTTGTTATTGGCATTGAATTCACAACAAAGACATATAGAACAAAAACATATATAAATAGATATCGGTAAATAGTACAAAAAGTGTTTGTAGTCAATATAGGGGGTAACCCAAAATATTATCCAAATACAATTAAAAAACAATAACCAAAATACATATACAAAAGAAAAGACTACTGGATATGGCAGACTTTGACTCGGCCCCTCTCTCTCTCGGCGTTCCTCCGCTTTCTCTTGTACTGCAGAGCCCCCTGAGCCTCCGCCATGATGGAATCTAAAACACCTCTAACATCAAAGCCATAGGAAACAAACCACCATCAATACCCGTTTGCGCAATCTCCATGGTACGATGACACCTAGGCAACACACCAGTGGCATGATTGGCATGTGCATGCTCCTCCTCTAGTATCTCCTGATGAGCTGGTCTCAGAGAGTTTCATGGAGCATCTTGTACCAAGTATGGATGGGACACCTTGAAGAACCATATGATATAATCGTCCACGTAGCTTCAATCGACTGGAGCAATGGTACTCCGAGCCTCATCCAAAACAAGTTGATTCTCATAATCATCAAACAAAACATCCATATATATGTGTTTCTCCAGGGGAGGAGCAGATACAACAGGATCCCGGGGAATGGTCTTGGTGTAGCCGAACTTACGCATGACGCGCTCAGGAATATAAGTCGTCGTCTTGTGCGACCCGCAAGCCAACCATCCCGTAAACAACGCAACATCATCAAATGGTATTATGACACAGTGGTTATGATATGAATGGAAGTGTGTGTCCTCAAATACCAGTCGGTCAATATACACCTGGAACGACTCTGTCACCTGGTTTCCTCGGAGGGGGTCGCATGCAGTGGCACGCTGCTTAGCTTCAGTATAATCAGTAGCTAGTGACCAACCAAGATGCGGGGGAAGTGCGTTAGGATCCAGCCCTGAAATAACAATAATTATTAATTAGTAACAAAATCACAATAATTAACAAAACGCCACATAGACCAAGAAATTTTACTGTCAGAAGTGTGATGCTGCCGGTCATTTGCTTCATCTTCCACTTACTTCCGTCAGACACCTTCGTATACAAGTACACCTAACAAACAACCCCTCAGTTGGCCAGTTCCACTGGTGGATCTACTCAAAATCATCAAAATACCCCAGGTACATCACATCTGTATAAGTTGCACTAGTGTCTATAAAAATTTGTGTGCCAATCAGAAATAAAAGGTATACTCTCATAGCCCATCTCCGGTGTAAGGTAACCTGCTCGGGATCACCATCAGCCAGTCGCGCACGCCTTATCTCATTCGTGAATACCATCTTCAAATAACTATATCTGACATGGGCACCACGGGTAAAGTCCAACTCAGCCAACGCACTCTCAGGGGTCACTCCCAATTTCTCTACCAACATATCCAATGCCTCCTCTTTGTCAATCCTTTCATGGTCTAAGAATGTCCCTCTAATCGGGAGATGCAACGGAGATGCGATATTGTCCAGTGTGATCGTCATCTCACCATTTGGTAGTTGGAATGATGACGTATCATGATGCCACCTCTCAACAAAAGCGTTAATTATACCATGATTAACGATGCTATAACCACACTCGGTCAAATCTTTCAACCATGTAAGCATCAACAACTCACCAAACTATGTCTCAACGGGGGGTATTAGTTTACTGATCTCCCGCCCATAATTAATGACCTTCAGCGGATCATGTTCCTGCATTCATGATTGACAAAATTCATTCAACAAAAATCCATGATAAAAATGTAATAGAAGAGACAAAAATCCATAATACAAGTCAAAATTCATACCTCTTCGTCCCATGTATATATCTAGCAACATGGTCCGGGTACAGAGACAGCTGAGATAAATCAGACGGTCCTCCTCCAAAACTCCGAGGTGCCGCCTGAGATGCCTGAGATGTCTGGGATACCTGCTCAGGTGCCGTCTTAGGTGCCTGGGATTTTTGGGGTGCTTGCTCAGGTGTTGTCTCAGGTGCCTGAGATGCTTGAGACGCCTCAGGTGCCTGAGATGCCTGTGACGCCTCAAGTTCCTGAAATGAAGGTTGTGGATGGGTCTGAGGTGTCGGTTGTGTGACCTCTGGTGTCGGTAGGGAACCAGATGCCTCTTCCACCTCAAATATCATCGGTGAGGAAATGCATCTACGATAGGACGGAGGCGGGGAGGGATGAACTAGAGAATTCAGTCTGTTGTGGGAGGACGATGAAGCCAGAGTAGAAACAGGAACACCGGAGGCAGAGGGTGTAGTACGTGCATCCGGCACAGCCTGTCCAGAGGCAGGAGGAGCCTGGGATGCCTGACTCATTTCTCTCTGTATAGAAGCGTATTGTACAAGTCTGTTGTGTCTCAATCTAGATGGTCTATCAGCCATTACTCATGTAGAAACACGGAAAATACGTTAACATAAGAACCACTGTTCAAAATGATGGGAAAAAAGACAGGCTAAAACCAGAAATGTATTTCCGATTTTGTTCAAAATGAAAACCGGAAATATATTTCTGGTTCGACCTGCAATTTCAAGCTTCGTCAATGGCGAAACAGAAGGACATACAACCTCAAACAAAATGTCATTGATCATCAAATAGAGTCTTCCGACAGTTAACTAATGATGTCTAATATTGAAAACAAACAACAAATTCTGAATTTCTAATGTAAAACAGTCATTTGAGTAGAAAATACATAAACCTTAAAAAACTATAAAATAAAAAATAAAATAAACAACTTACAATTGTTGATTTTTCTTGATTGAATGTGGTTGGACACTTGAGTTAAGTAATATTTGACAATTTATGACAAGTTTTTTTCGAATTTGGTTTGATATTGAAACAATGATGTTTGAGAGAAATGGGGTATTTGAGTGTGTTTTGTTTTTGTTGTTTTGAAAAACAATTATGTAATGAGGGAGGGGAAGAGTTCTAGCGCGTTTAAGTCGCAACCAAAATCGGAAATATATTTTCGATTTATACCGTAGATACATTTCCGGTTTATATTTTGTCTTGAAGCTTGGTTTCGTAGGCCATAATTGTGGTTGGGGTGCAACCGAAAATATATTTCCGATTTGCACCAAATTTTTATGACTAATTTAGTGTATATCAAAAATATATTTTCGATTTTTAGAGACATTTAAGAAATTTCGCAAAATACATTAGAAAACCATAAGATAGAAAAAGAAATTCTCTTATTATTCTGTGAATAAATTTACATGATGTCATCGCAGATACTCTTAGCGCATTATTACTTTGCTATCTGACTTTTGTTTTTTCTTTATGTATTTTACTATCCTCGCCTACTCGGGCACCTATAATTTAACAATGTAACTATCAGTTCTGTCAGCAACCAAAAAAAAAAACAGTATTAAGTAATAGGCAAGTGTTGCATTTAAAATAGTGCTACAAGTCTTTACAGCCCCCTTAGACTCATTTGATGTTTTTATTTTATTTCTTGACAATTTATTTAAGGTGTTTTATCTCTCCTTTTTTGTTTGCACCAACAAGGTTTAAATTCTTTTGGATATGCAACAAATATATTCAACTGTAACTGCAAAAACTAATTCTTCAAACAATGTAAGATAATGATAAACTAATCGTTTTAGTTTATGCACGCATCAAGACTGTAATTTACATTCTAACATTCACCAAATGCAGTACTGTGATGAACTGATTATAGAAACCGATATCACATGCACAATACTAAAATGCTACTCGAGCATAAACCTCATCGATAGAAATCTTTTCATTCAACAACAGACAATCTAAAATAAATTTCAGAGATACAACTGACATTTAAAAATGAGGGCCAGTCGCATCCTTTAAATAGTTCCTCTTCATTTACCATAAAAAGGTTGGATTACCACTACTACAAGTAACACTTAACAAATCTAATGTGACAACATTTTGATTTGTTAGTAAACAGCATTTTTAACAAGCATTCGGCAACCGCGGATGCTATGTGATATTATGTGCAAAATCGTTTGTCGCTGCTGTTCTCAACATCTTCCTGGACGTGATAAGAAGAAAGGAAAAATGCTCTCTGATTTTTTCGCAAGAACCTGCACCGTAATAGCTAACATTAGCCCTTCCCAAACTACATAACATTGTAAATTCATTAAATTTCAGCCGCTAGTAAAACTACTTTTCCCAATTAAATTCATAGCCTATGACTTTAAATATAAAATTTGAAGGGAAATATTGATACCTGAGAAAGTCAAGTACTTGTGCCTGGAGTTCTACCAATGTATCGCCTTCAATGTTAGCATGGAACAATAACTCTGGCAATTTAACTTTCAAATACATAAAAAGTGCATCATCAGTAAATAGAGTCACGAGTATAAGAAGTCCTAATAATAAAGCTTAACGGAATGCAAAGTTTAAAATGCAGAGTTGCAGACTTAACAAAACTATGAACTCATAGCAATAAACCCATATGTGAAGCTGATCCCAAATGGCCGGCGTTTTGCAGAACAACTCTACCACTATTCGTATTTCCATAACAACAGAGTGCAAGGGCAACAATTAAGTCGAAAGTCGTGACATGCCAAAATACAGAGATCTTAAAACCCTTATGTTTACTTTCACTAGCAAAACAATAAATGAATAACCCTAAATGATATAATCATCTTGTTTGAGAAGGGCTAATGAGCATACCGAAGAGACGTAACAAATGCTCAGCACCGTATATAGCAGAAGGAACAATATCATTTGCACAAGCTTCTCGGTACTGCTGACGCTCATTATTGTACAAGAGCATCACTGGCAGTGCTTTGTCAAAGTAACAACTCAGTCCTTTCATAATTTCTTCAACCGAATCAGCTATCCTATATCAAATATAGAATTAAACTGTAAAAATAAGCATCACAAGTGGAAATATAAAAGATGTATCAAAAAAATATCGGCAGAGGTAGTGATTTCAAGATACTAACTCAGTGTAATGTAAGTGAAAAAACCAGTAAAGGACAGAAAGACAAAAACAGATTTCAGGCACAGGCTAATCATATAGGAGCTTTCTTGGTTATGGTATCAACTGGAGAGAAAACGCCTAATTTATAGACCAAATAAAAATACTGTTCTTTAACAAAAAGAATATATAATTTGTGAGAAGATTGAGGCAGAGATTTATTCTTAATGATAATAAACACGTGAACACAATTAATTTTAAAACAGTTTGCTGTCTTAACCCACTTTGCTGTTTAAACTAATACATATCAGCATTTATGCGGAGTTTCCCTATTAATCCAAAATGATATATAAAATAGTTCATTATACACTTATTTCTCACAAGACAGAGGTGTTTCAGCACAAAGCTTAAATATGGAGGAGGGTGCCTCAGCATGAACTTACGGTCCACTTTTCTTCGATCTGTAATCAAAATAAGTCTTGAATATATCGTTCACATTAGGAGTACGTGGAAGTTTAACAAGCTGCAGAGAAAAAACATAAATCAACAATTTTGAAATGACAACAAGCTCCTCTTTCTTTGAAGTAAAAGGTGATCCGTACTAAGCTATATAAAATTGGCCGTAAATAAAATGAGGCACGGACTGATTTCTATAGATAATGTTAATACTAATATATCAACCACAATATTTCTACCTTGCCGAGATGCGTAATAAACTCAAAATCATCAACTAATTGCTTCCTTAGTGTTGGTGGAATCTGAAAGTTGACAAGTTTATCAGGAAGAACCGCAGTTTTTTCCTGACATTAAGCAAACAATAAAACCAATTATATTATACCATGGAGTAAAAAAAATTGTAAGCAACCATTCCCTCGCCGCATACCATACCAGAGATAAAACATGACTAATAAAAAGTTTGAAATATTTCATTAGAACTTTCCAAATAATTTAACATAGTTTATACTGATACAAATAAATTACATAAACTTCAATGATGCATTAGTGCATATCATGTTTGATTATTTCCCTGTACAAAATAAAATTTAAAAAAGAGAAAATACCTTAACCAGAGAATCATTCTTTCGTTTCCTGCCTCTCGCTCCTGCAATACATTTTTCCCAGAATGTCTTAGAGTTGGTTTAAACATATTTTAATGAAGTAATAGACCATAAAGTCCTCTTATTTATTTTACAACATAAGCTACAAGAAAAACTAAATTAAAATGCCTAAGTGGGTTTGGATCAGAAACATAGTATGTCTCAGGATTATGTTGGTGTCCCCTCTGACTCTAGATATGGACTATCATCCATCTAGTCAAACCTAGGTGCTTCTCCAAGCCTTCTCATTGCATGCTCGAAGCACCTAAGACAAGAGTCTGTCATTTTTTCTACCATGAAGATTACCCAAACTTTCTCTATAATGATTACATTCCTAATGCTGTCTTGACTTGTGTAACCACCCATCGTAACATCCTTATCAATGCACGAATGAGTTTACTTTCTTGTTAGACTTTTACCGACCAACACTCACTCTCATTCAACATTACAACTATTTCAACCGTGAAGAAGAATTTTCTTTTGAAGTTTAAATGGCCCCTTTCTACTAAAATCAGTGTTGTCGATGGTGGAGAGCCGAAATCCTGCCATATTGGCCGCTTTATAGAGCCGTTATAGCGGAAAACGCCATGTATATCCGTCATAGCGCCGCTATTTGATAACACTGATTAAAATCCAAATTATTCTTCAATTCCGTCCACTATACTTGGATTCTACGGTAGACATCTGCCTCCATATCCTAATCATTTTGAATGATAGACCCAAAGGAAATGAAATTAAAATAATTGTTTTTGCTCAAGTCTTTTGGAAGAATGCCATAAAAAGTTTAATAGGAGGTCAAGCACATAAGAACGTTTTTGTTTGAGAAAAAGAACAAGTTATTATCCTAAAATCAGAGAAGATGTAATAAGTCCCTTCCCCTTAAAATAACAACAACTAAAACTATCAAGAACCAATTAATCCTCCTGATGATAAATTTATTTTTTGAATCATGCCTTCTTGCTGGAATTGAACCAAGTAAGGTCATGTCAAAAACACATGATTAATGGCAACCAACCAACCTATTCGGGAAACCGGCCCTCGTGATGTTAAATTACAAGGGCTTCCATCCGTCAACAGCGAAAACTGTTTCTTACTGTGCATGTGAATTGTATTTTCAATTAGCATGCTCTACTACTTGAATATGTGATCAACAATTCAATATGGCCAGATCCCTCTACTCTTAACAGATAGAAAGCACGTCGAGTCTTCTGCATCTCATACTGCACGCGAAGAAAACTATAACGAACTTTCTCGTTAGACTCCTACAAAGCTAATCAAACAAGATCAACTTCCATAGACTGTGGTCAAGACTCAAGAACGATATGTACTCAATGAATTCCAAGGCTCGCTACTAACCTGATTTCTGAATAGTCAGTCACCTATCTATACTAGGCTACAAAAAAAACAACAAAATCGAGAAGATGCTGTGTCTCAATTCTCAACCATAGCATCCGAGGGGAGTGAAAATTGTTTATAATTTCTCCCGGTAATCAAAAAGGTAATTGAAAATGCAGAAAATAAATATCTGACCATTAGAACCCTTGGATGACGCACGAGGCTTTCTCGCATTCTTTTCATTGCCATATTCCGCATCAATTGTAAGTTTTTTCCGCATATTTTCCTCAGTATGTTTCAACAAACGGTCAATACCAACCCATTCATCCCAACTGCAGGGAAAAAAAAAAACACAAAACTAACAAAATCAAACCCACACTTCTTAACACAATCATCATCATCATCATCATCATCATCATCACAAGCAAGCTTACCTTTTCTTCCAACCCTGAAAGAATAAAAACCAAACCCTTAAATAAATATCATTGCAAAATCACATGAAATAACAAAGAGGATAGAAATGGTTACAAGATAATGAAGAAAGAATCTCCATTGTTTACGCTTGTACTCAATTTGCTTAACCTACATAATCAAAAGCATTGAATTAGGTTTAAATGAAAACGGAAAAGGAAAGAGAGACAGGAATGGAAGAAAACCTTGGCTTCATAAAGACATGCAGTGTGGAAAGCAAGGACTTTCTCTCCTTCAGCGTATGGAGAAGCGGAAATGTGATTCTCGATTTCGGTTTGAGAGCTACTGCTATCGGAAACATCACTGCTTGTTTTCGAACTTCCCATTTTTATTTCTAGTTATTTTTCTTCTTCCAAACAACACTCTATTACTCTAATACTGATTTCTCAGACCCAACCCCAATCACTAAACAACACTCTATTGCTTACTTGCTGAACAACACTTACAAGGGACTGATTTTTGTTTTTCACCACTAAGATAACATTCCTTCTTTAACAATATTAATCACTTACTTACTCATTAATTAATACAGACTAGGAAAACAATGTAAACGGGGAAAAAGTTATAAATTTTAGTGAAAATTAATTAAATTCATTTCTTTTACAAAAGTAATAAGTTGTTTTGGAAAAGAGAGACAGAAATACTAAATTGGATGGATTATAGTAATTTTTTTATTTTCTTCTAAAAACTTAATTTTATATATTTTATGATAATTTAAAATTATATCCCTTTAAAATTATATGAGTTTAATGGCACTACACCCTGTGTAAGGATTAAAAGTAGTTTTAAATGAATAGAATTGATTCGGGAGGATTTTGAGATATTTGGTTAGGTAAAATGTAATTGATTTTGTTTTTAGAATTGATTTTACTTGAAATTAGAATGTGTAGTTTCTGCCTACAGAATTGATTCTGAGTTATTTTTACACTGTAATTTATTGTTCAACTCACTTTTATAAAAATATATCCAAACATAAATCAATTCTAATAAACTCAATTCTGATAAAATTAATTCTACCAAACACAATTATGTTAGAATCAATTGTGCCAACTGCTAATCCGAACACACCCTAAAAATAAATATTATACATTTATTCAATCAGAATATTGTAAAGTGATAAATCATACAAATAATTTAAAATTTATCGTCTAACTTGGCGGGATACATGATTATCATTAATTGACAGTCTAAAAATAATTTACATTGTAAATGCATCATCTATTTTCTCAAATTATATATATATATATATATATATATATATATATATATATATATATATATATATATATATATATATATATATATATATATATATATATATATATATATATATATATATATGTGTGTGTGTTTTTTTTTATTAATCATATTATAATCATATAATCGAGCATCTAACTAGCTTGTAAGTGTTGGAACAAAATCAATTTGAATTTAATCAATTTTTATTCAATTGATTGCCACAACTTCCACACCACTCTTCACAAGTGATACACACAAAGTTTGATGATTCAATTTGTTCCTCACAATTTAGAATTGAAAAGGAAAAGATAAAGATCGGAAGAAAGGGAGAGATGGAGAAGAAGAGAGTTTATTATGGGATATATATTCAATTACAATGAAAGGTGTGTTTACATACATATTAGACACTCAAATCAAATTTTAAAAACAAATTGTCTAAAACAATCTGATATACACACCCGCGGTATATCCTTACAAGCAAGCAATTTTATAACAAACTTTCAAAATAGAATTTTGTTGCATAACCGGATTTTAACCATTAACCAAGTTATTACATGTTTTCTAAGTAACATTAAGTTGACACTATGAATTACACTTTCAACACATCATCTAATTCATCATGTTTCTCAACCTTTTGAATAAATTAACTTGCACAGCTTCGGTCTTGATGTTAGCTATTTTATTTTCACTTCTACAATATTCCAAATATAGCTTTCCATTTGTTACTTGTTCTCTAAGATAGTGGAATCTCATTTCAATGTTTGTTCTCTTTCCATGTGCTATCGGGTTCTTGACCAAATTAATAGTAGACATGTTGTCAGTTATAATAGTCATTTCTCCATGATTCTTGCCTTCAATCTCATCAATAAGATTCGTCATCCATGATGCTTGACATGCATAGCGAGAAGCACTTATATATTCTACTTCACATGATGATTATGCTACAACTGATTTTTTTTTCTTGAGATCCAAGCAACTGATGCACCACCTAACATGAACACATAATCAGCTATGGATTTTTTATCCTCAATATAACTACACCAACTTGAGTCAATGTATCCCTCAAGTTTGCATTTCTTTCCTTCATCTATTGCAAGAAACAAAATCCCATAATCTAGTGTTCCTTTAAGATATCTTAGTATCCCCGTGATGGCTACAAGATGTGACAGCTTTGGCTTCTGCATAAAGCTACTCACCATGCCTACAATGTAAGCTAGATCAGGTCATATGTGACTGAGATGCCTCGATGATCTAATAAGTCTTCTATAATGTGTTGGATCAACATCACCTACATTTAAATCGTGTGTCAATTGTAGCCTTGGTCCAGCTGGTATTGATGCAAAATTGCAATCTTCCATCTCAAATCTCTTGAGTATCTCCCTAGCATGTTTTATTTGGTGCATCATCAGACCTCTACCACACTTGTAAAATTCAATTAAAATGAAGCATGAGACGTTTCCAAGATCATACATCTCAAAATCCTTGCTCAAGTCAATTTTGAAATCTTCATTCTCCTTCTTGCAACTACCTTTTATTAGCATATCATTTACATTGAGACAAAGTATTAACAACTCATCTTTGTTTCTTCTAACATACACACCATACTCAGTTGTACATTTTACAAATTCCTTTTCTTTTAGAAAACCATATATCCTCTTATTTCAAGTTCTTGGAGCTTGTTTCAACCCGTATAATATTTTATGCCATTTGTACACCTTGCTTTCTTGGTCTTCCTTCTCAAAACCAACTGGTTGAAACACATAAACGTCTTCATCTCAAAGGCCATTCAGAAATTCACATTTCACGTCCATTTAATACATTGACCAATTGTTCATGTTTTCCCAACCAACAACCAACTTTGTTGTTTCAATCTGGTAACTGGTGCAAACACTTCATCAAAGTCGATTCCTTCTCTTTAAAGAAATTCTTTGACCATAATTCTTGCTTCGTGCCTGGTCACTTCCCTTGGGATTTAATTTTAGCTTGTATACTCATTCACATCAATTAATTTCTTTCCTTGTGGCAATTCAACTAGTGACCAAGTTTTGTTGACTTTTATGGACTTCAACTCCTACATCATATCATTCATCCAATTTGAATCCTTCAGTGCTTCAACTACATTGATAGGCTCAGTGTTTGCATAGAAAGCATAATGTACCAGCTCACCTTCATCATTAACCGTGTAACATACCCTAAACCCCGCACAATAAAATAGTATAATCAGAGTAAAGTTATCATGCATATTAAAAGAGAGCGTCACATATACTTCAAAATCAATAAAAATACACTGGTCATGCTCATAACACGCATTTAAAATCATGTTCCATATACTAACACATATGCATATCACAGCGGAATAATTCTCTTTTCAAAAACGATACTAATATTTGAATCTCATAATAGAAATAATGTATTAAAATATTGGACACTAAAGGCCACTTATCACATAATCTCAATTACAATATAAAATAAAAGAGAATATATCAAACATCTCTTAAAACAACATGAGTTCAAACATTTCCCCATATTACATAACCAGGGCATGACTCACTACATAAATATAGATAAACAAATAACTAGCTCCTCCAACTAATCCTTGCAAGAAGCACCACTACCTTTAGTACCTGAGTGGTATCGTATAAAACATCATTCCAACAGAAGGGTGAGAATTCACATCATTATAGAAATATATAATAATAAGTAATGCATAACATACATACATTAATTGAATTCATCACACTCCACATATTCAGGTATTCAACATTATCCAATCCAATTCACATGTTTACATATATAACATTGCTCAATAATCCATAATTCAAATGATACTCAATCACAAATACCACGTGTGATACGGTGGGAGAACTGACTTGGGTGTTTTGCGTTTTATAGTAAATGTTGCGGTTAGCAAGAGTCGCCACCGACTTTTCTTTTATCCAAAAGGAAAGGCTAAAAAGAACAGGAAAGACCTTTGAGATTATTTCTTGAGTTCGGGGGGTAGATTATGAAAAGGGAAGGTGTTAGCACCATTTTCATCCATAGTTATCTATGGGCTCTTAGTTGCTTGCTAGATCACTTATTTTTGTTTAGAAATGTGCTTTGTGTGGTTTTAAAAGCATTTTGAAAAGGCGTCGTCGTTTAGTAAAACTTTGTAATAGTTCTCGTTCGTAAAAACGTATACAAAGTGTTGATCTTTTGAAAATGTTTCAAATTTGGAAAATGTTTGGAAAATGTTTGGAAAGTGTTTTTTGAAAGTGTTGGTGTTTGTTTTGAAAATAAGCAAGAGTATTTGATTTGAAATTGAGAAAGCAACTAGGAACAATCTACCTACTCAAAATTCTTAGTTCATTTCTTCCTTTCCTTTGATATTGCTATCCTACCATTGATTTGGCAAGAAGCCTTATCTTTGGATGTAAAGGGATGGGCGTGGGTCATCGTACAGTCACGATAGCAATATTGTGAGATATCTTAGCAATTCTCTTTAAATGACTAAGATCATTTTTGAAAGGAAACTTTGATAGCGTCATCGAGGGACTATAATCTTGTATTTTTTATTGCTTTTTGCTAAGATACCTCATATGCATAACATGGCCATTTTTGTAAGGCAACAAAGTGGAATTACCCTAAGGGTGCAAGTGTGCAAATGTGTTGATTCACATGCATTGTTTTGTCTTGAATTAGGGTTTGCTAATTGTTGATTTTATCTTTCCATACAAACCCTAATTTACTAGCATTTATATAAAATGATAAATTGCGGAAAGTAAAAATACTAAGCTATTACATCATTAGGGGATGGGGGTATACAAGTTTTAAAATGAGGATTTTGCAAGAAAATTAAACCTAATTAACTATTACAACCATATTCAATATTGTACAAAAATTTGAAAATAAAATGCAAGAATATGAATGGAAAAAGAAATGATTTTTGTTTGGTTTTTATGAAAGGGTTATAACCTAATTAAGAGAAATGACTAGTTAAAAATAAACAAGATTAAATTTAAATTAATTAAGAAAAGAATTAAGTAAAAATGATTTTTAAGTTTTTTTATGAAAAAGATTTTAAATTAATAAAAATAAAATGAAAGTTAATCAATTAAAATAAACCTAAGTTCTAAATTAATTTTGATTTACAAGAGGATAATATAATAGTTAAACCTAATTATCTAAATATTAATTATATAAGAAAAGAAACTAATTTGTTTTAAGAAAAATGTTTTTTATTCTTTTTGTTTTATAAGAAAATAAAATAAGTAAGTATAAATAATAAATAAAATATTTTTTTGTATTTAATTAATAAATAATAATAATGATAATAATAAAAATAATAAAAGTAATATGAAAATGGAAATAAAATAAAGAAAAAGAAAGTGAAATAATAAAATAAAGAGTCAGGGGTATAAACATAGCCGGGAGGGGTATAAGAATCAAAAAATGAAAAGCCCAACAAAAAGGGCCCAAGCGATGGCTGCAAACAAAAAACAGAAGTGAAAAATGTGAAAATGCACAAAAGAGTATCACTGGGACTCGAACTCAGGTCCCATAGGCAACAGGCGCGTGCTTTAACCACTGGGGTGGTGATACATACGTTAATTTAAACAAAACAATAAATATGTAACATAAGTTTTGCCCTGAATGAACTTCATCTTCAACCTCCATCCAAAGGACCTGTAACTTATTCATTTCTCATCCATTCACAAAACTTTCAATATCAAACTTGTTAGAAATTTCCTCATGATTCTGAATATGTAAATAACTTAAGCTAATTATCAAAGATGAGCATAAATTTCTAACAGTACCAAATTTTGACTTGAGTTTTTCCAGAGGTTCAAACTCAAAATTCTCCCTACTCAAGCAACATAAATGAAATCTATGGACATGTATAGTTTCAGGGTAATGATATCCATATTTTATCTTCACAAATGTAAGCCTAACAATACTTAAATGAGAAGATATAAGTTCAAGAAAAATACCTCAAAACTGGAAATCGTGAAATGAGTTTGAGCTTGATTCAAGGTGCTGCAATGATCAAGTTAGCTTCCTTGAGTCTCTAGGAAGCTAATGCAATGCTTAGCTTGAGTTGAGAGTGGCTGAAATGGCCTGGAGAAATCCAACTGCAATGCTCTGTTTTTGGTTATGGAGGATGGTATAAATGGTGTTATAGTTTGCAAAAAGGTATTGGTATTGTTTGTGTATGATGCTAAGAAGCTTTTGGAAGTATTAACCAAGAAACGCACGAGTGGTTTTGAAGATTGAAGTTCAAAGTCAGAAATGACAAAAAAAAGGAGGTTTTGTGCAATTTCTGGCTTGAGGGAATTTGGGAGTGCTTAAGGGCTTCTAATCTCGTCCCCTAGGTTGCATAATAGTGTTTTGATATATAGGAAAAGGTTTGGATACTTGAGATGGTCAGAAGTACAAGATCACATTTTTTGGCTTCTTGGCTTATTTTTGGAGTAAGGTTGACAAACATAGTTTCAATGCATAGTACAAGCATGGTTTGAGTTGTTAGAGGCTCTAGACAAGTTTCTTATGGATTTTAGATTGTGTGTGATCAGAAAGAACAAGTGCAAAGCTCAAGACAAGTTGACTTTGTGATTAAAGCCTCTTTACTAGAATGGCAATGTTACTTTGTGCCATTAATGGAAATGCAACTTGGGTAATGGCTCAAATGCTTGGATCAAAGCTATAACAGCTGTGTAAACATTTAATTATGGAGTTACAAACAAGTTTGAGGCCTGAAAAGCAAAGATTATGTAGCCTAGCATGGATTTGGTTCATGTATTCTTCACAAAATGGCTTGTAATTCAAGTTTGAAAACCCTAACTTCTTGCCTTCGATTCTTCTTGCTCAAACATAATCTCAATGAGTTCTTGGACATTTTTGAAAGCTTGTAACATCCTCTACAACCCCTATGTTTGACATTTTTGAAAATTCCTCTTGGAACTATGTGAAAATTTTCCATGAAGTTAGGTCAAAATCCTGCCTAAACTAGGGCAAAATTTCACTAAGTTTCAAAGTTTCATGAACATGTATTCACAAAATCATAACTTGAAATCCATATATTTCTAGGAGAAGTTGTGTTCTACAATGTTTGAGATCTCATTAATATATACAACTTTCATGTTGGAAGTTTCCTTTGAATCATCTTGCATCATGGTGGAAAATTGGCTCAAAGTTGTGGAAAAAATATGAAGTTTTCAACACTTAGAAAAAATTTCCAAGTTTAGAAAATTTTGACTTTTCAAAATGAAATCTTGACTTTTTGATTTCTTGATGAACAAGTTTCATATTTTGACATGTTTTGATGAATCGTGATCTTTGACACTTGATTTTGGCTAAAAAGTCAAAGTTTAACTTTTCAGTGTACATTTGACTTTTGATCAGTTGACTAAAATTTATCTGTCAATCAATTGATCTTGAGGAATGTTTTGAGCCATGTCATTAGGTCAAAATGAAGCATTTGAATCCTTGAGATCATGTCTCAAACCAATCAATCATTTGCAAGGTCAAAAATCAGAAATTGCCTTTCTCAGTTAAAACCCTAATTTTGACCATTTTGCCCTTTTGATGATCTGATCAAATTTCTTGAGGAATTAGGATCCAAACTTGATCAAATGACATATGTGAGTTCATGTTGTTTATATGAACCAACAATTATGAAGTTTGACTATAAATTGACCACAATTAACTTTTTCCCCAATATAGTTGATTTTAGGTCAACTAATCAATTGACTGAGCAAAAATGTGATCCAAGACTTAAAACTTGACATGAGAAAACCTGTGGGTCCAAAATGATCCATGAAAGTCATATGAGGCACTAAAAGTTCAATTGTCCTTTTGCAATCTCAAACCCTAATTTTCAGTCATCAGTGCTTAAGGAGGTGTCTTGAGCTGATCAACCCTTGTACAGTCTTGAACCAAAGGAGATCTTGTGAGAGATTATTTGAGAAATAAGAGGGCAAATTTTGGGGTACAACAACTGCCCCTGTTCAATCTTCTTAAACCTGAAGAGTTAGATTGGCGGATCCGTCATTCGTAACTTGAAGGTGGAAGATGATTGAACACTAGAGTGCCCAGAAATTTGCATTCGAAGATGTATTGTGGATGGGCTTATAGATGCCATTTGGAGGAATGATGGTGAACACTGGAAGAAGTATCAACATAAATCTTTGGTCGATTTATACTAAAACTTGATGTTTTACCTGCGAGAAAAAAGAGTTAGTAAAATGCAGATGTATGCATGATGTTCACCAGATGTAGTATTATGCTAAATGCATTTTGTATGTACATGCTATGATGTATGAATGTGAAATGTATGTTTTTGTCCGAGAATATAAATCCTTGACTGCTACTGAGGAGATTCTAGGGAGTTGAATCCCTGATTGCCGTTGGGGATGAAGAGTATGCATATCTTCGAATTTTGTTGAAAGGATGCTTCCGCTGGGAATATCACTTGAATGTCAGCTGTTATCTGGTTAGATCCAGGCTTCACAATTTGTTGAGGATGAGGAAGTCAACTTCTCTCTGGTCAGATCCAGGCTTCGTGGGAACTTATTGGGGAAGAATAAATTATCTGTTATTTAGTCAGGTTCCAGGCTTTGTAGAAAACTTCTTAAAATTGAATTGTTATCTGGTCGAATTCAGGCTTCACTACAATTTGCTAGGGATAAGGAAGTTAACTGTTATCTGGTCAGATTTCAAGCTTTATAGTAACTTGAAGTGGTAACTACTATCTGGTCGGGTCAAGGTTTCATGGTTTTCTTTTGGAAAGTTGTACTATTATTTGGTCGAGTCTAGGCTTCATAGTGTCTCTCTGGGGATCGTAGTTAGTTGTTATCTGGACGAGATCCAGGCTTCATAATAACTTGCTTAAATATACAAAATTGAATTGATATCTGGCCGGGTCCAGGCTTTACAGTATCTTAATGACATTGAACCGCTATCTGGTCGGATTCCAGGCTTCGCAGATTTCTGAGATGGATGAGGTTAATTGTTATCTGGTCGGGTCCAGGTTTCACAATAAACTTCTTGGGGATTTAGTTGTCATCTGGTTGGATTCCAGGTTTCACAACGAATTGTTATCTGGTCGTATCCAGGCTTCACAATAACTTGTTTGGGTAGAGGCAAACTCTACTGGGGAAAAGAAATAAAACCTTGGTCTGGTTGAGTCCAGGTTCTTCTATATTTTTGAAGGGTTAAATTATTATCTGGTCGGGTCCAGGTTTCATAGTATCTTGTGAAGTTAACTATTATCTGGTTGGATCCAGTCTTCATAGTAGTTTGGAATTTGTACTAGTATCTGGTCGGGTTCAGGCTTCATATTAGCTTTTTGGAGATAGTAAAGGTTTTGTTAACGATTTTACTGGGGATTAGGGGCTGTGGCCCTATGATTTGCAATAGTCTGAAAGGAAAACTCAAGCTGGAGAGTGTGGACTCAATCGAGGAAGACAATTTATCTTGGGGAGATATACTCAGCTTGGGGAGGATATACTCGATTGGGGATACCAGGCTTAGCTGGGGAAGATAAACTATGCCTGAGGAATACAGACTCGGCTGGGGAGGATAGACTAAGTTGGGGAATTTCGTGGTTCCTTGATTGTTGTATGTTGGGGAAATAAACCCTATTGATGAATACTCGATGAACTAATGACAAAATGAGTTCTTTGAGGAAGAGATCCACAAGGCTTCTACTTGTAGGATTCAACTTAGCTGGGGAGAGAGCTTCCAAGAGATTGGGACTCTGGATGGAGATTATCCTATGCAAATATAATTTGTGGTAACTTTGTTGAGGATTGGTTTATTGTAGTCATCTTGTGGAGATAATGCTAATGAAATAACTCTGTGGGGATATTCCATATACATTAAAGAGATGCTTTTGATATTGTTTAGTATGACACATGTGCCAAATAATTTTAATTATGTTCATATGCATATGTTCGTTCAATTTTAGTCATTGGATAATTTTGTATTCAAAACTAAAACAGAAAGTTTGCACTTCAAAGTATATTTGTATTGATATTTTGCCCATGAATAGGCATTTTGTACAAAGAGACGGAGATCCTAGTAAGAGGAAATCGTCGAAAGGAAAACAAAGATTGAAAACAAAATAAATAGCCATGTGAAATAATCTCATTGCATTCCAACTCTACTATTTCCCCAATGTCTTCGAATGCCCCTCGCCGTTGACAAAGGTTGATTGGATTGATCTTGGACCGTTTGAACTCGGACCTTGGTGATAAAGTTGACCGTGGTGATTCCACGGGACATAGTCATACGCTTTCAATCCTTAACTTTTGCCTGGACCGCACTTTCGGGTTTTCAGCCCACCAGGATACCCTTTTTTGCCCAAGTCTCCCTTTTGGGTTTTCAACTTGCCGGGTGTACAATCTTTTGCATATATCCCTAATTTTTTCCTAAACCTTTTGGTTTGCCAAGATGCCCTTATCTTTGTCTAGGTGTGTCAACCTAGCAGGTCTCTTATGCGTAGTATTTTTTAACTATGTCCGTATTTATAGGATGTGGGAATTCTTCACCATCCATGGTAGTCATCATCATGGAACCTCCAGAGAACACTCTCTTGACAACAAATGAGCCTTCATAGGTGGGAGTCCATTTGCCTCTGGGGTCGCCTTGTGGCAAAATGATGCGCTTTATCACCAAGTCACCAGCTTGATATACTCGAGGCTTGATCTTTTTGTTGAAAGCCTTGATCATATGCTTTTGGTACATCTGACCATGATAAACAACAGTCAGTCGCTTCTCGTCAATCAAATTCAATTGATCCAATCTCTTCTGAATCCACTCGTCTTCGCCCAGGCCTGCTTCATTTATAATCCTTAGTGAGGGAATCTGAACTTCCACTGGAAAAAAAGCTTCCATGCCATAGACTAAGGAAAAGGGAGTTGCCCCAGTTGATGTTCTAGCTGAAGTACGGTAGCCATGTAGAGCAAACGGTAACATCTCATGCCAGTCTTTATAGGTTACTGCCATCTTCTGCACAATCTTCTTGATATTTTTGTTGGCCGCTTCGACTGTGCCATTCATTTTCGGTCTATATGGAGAAGAATTGTGATGCTTGATCTTAAACTGAGTGCAAAGCTCAATAATCATAACATTGTTGAGGTTATTCCATTGTCGGTGATGATCCTTTCGGGGATACCATAGCGGCAAATGAGGTTATGTCTGATTAATCTAGCTACCACATTCTTTGTGACCGAGGCAAAATAAGTGGCTTTGACCCATTTGGTGAAATAATCAATGGCAACCAGGATGAAGCGATGTCCATTAGAAGCGGTGGGCTTGATTTCTCCAATCATGTCAATGCCCCACATTGCAAATGGCCACAGAGCGGTCATGACATTCAGAGGGATAGGAGGTACATGGACCTTGTCAGCATAGATTTGGCATTTGTGACAAGTTCTTGAATGTTGATGGTAACCAGTCTCCATTATTGACCAATAGTAGCCAGCTCTTAGGATTTTCTTGGCCATCCTATATCCACTTGAGTGAGTACCAAAGAGACCATCGTACATGTCTTCCATAATTTCCTCTACCTCCTTCTTGTCCACACATCAAAGTAGAGTAGAGTCATGGTTGCACTTGTATAATAGTCTGTTACTTAGGAAGAATTTGGCTGCAAATCTTCGTAAGAATTTTCTGTCATTGATGGATGCTCCCTCGGGATACTCTTGCGATTCGAGATATCTCATCACCTTATTGTACCATGGCTTTTCCGCTTCAGTGTCGAGCTCACAGAAGTGTGCAGGTTCGTCGAATCTTTCAATTGTAATCATAGGGGCTTCATTATCCCATCTGACTTTGAACATTGAAGACATGGTTGCTAAGGCGTCAGCTAGCTGATTTTCCTCCCTAGGGAAGTGTTCAAAGGTGATCTCTTCGAAGTAGGGAATTAGGGATAGCACAAGTTCCTTATAAGGGATGAGATTAGGGTGCTTAGTGTACCAATCTCCTTTTACTTGGATAATCACTAGAGCGGAATCCCCAAACACATTCAAATGCTTTATCCTCAAGTCAATGGCAGCTTTTAGACCCAAAATGCACGCTTCATATTCAGCCATATTGTTCGTGCAATCGAAGCATAATCTGACAGTGAAAGGAGTGTGGCAACCTTCAGGAGAGATGATCACAGCACCAATTCCGTTACCCAAGGCGTTGGAAGCCCCATCGAAGACCATATTCCATCGGGATCCTTGTTCAGGTCCGTCATACGGTCCAAGTTTCGCACAATCGGTTACTAGCATGATGTTCTCATCAGGGAAGTCGAAGTTCATAAACTGATAATCATCCACAGCTTGATGGGCCAAATAATCTGCTAGCACGCTTCCTTTGATGGACTTTTGAGTCGTGTTGAATGTTGTACTCAGTCAAGATCATTTTCCATCTGGCTATCCATCCGGAGAGGGCAGGTTTCTCGAAGATGTACTTGATTGGGTCCATCTTAGAAATCAACAGAGTCGTATGAGTTAAAATATAATGTCTTAGCCAGCGAGAAGCCCATGCCAGAGCACAACAAGTATACTCGAGCAGTGAATATCTGGTTTCACAATCGGTAAACTTTTTGCTCAGGTAATAAATAACATGCTATTTTCGGCCAGACTCGTCATGTTGGCCCAAAACACACCCCATAGAGTTCTCTAGTACTGTCAAGTACATGATCAAGGGTCTTCCTTCAACTAGAGGCATGAGAATAGGAGGCTCTTGTAGATATTCTTTGATTTTTTTTGAAGGCAGCTTAGAATTCATCATTCCATCTGACTACTTGATCTTTCTTCAAGAGTTTGAAGATGGGCTCACAAGCGGTAGTCAAGTGAGATATGAAGCAGGCGATGTAATTGAGACGACCCAAGAATCCTCTAACTTCTTTTTCAGAATTAGGGACTGGCATCTCTTGGATGGCCTTTACCTTGACAGGATCAACTTTAATGCCTTTATTGCTGACAACAAAACCTATAAGTTTCCAGATCGTACTCCAAATGTGCATTTGTTAGGGTTTAACCTTAACTTGTACTTTTTCAACCTCTTGAATAGTTTGTACAGGTGATCGAGATGTTCTTCTTTAGTTTGTGATTTGGAAATCATATCATCCACATATACCTCTATTTCATGATGAATCATGTCATGAAACAAAGCTACCATAGTTCTTTGATACGTTGCCCCTGCATTCTTTAATCCGAACGACATGACCTTGTAGTAGAAGGTGCCCTATTGCGTAACAAAAGTTGTCTTCTCCATGTCTTCGGGAGCCATCCTTATCTGATTATAGCCGGAGAAACCATCCATGAAAGAGAAGACTTTATGCTGAACAGTATTATTGACCAAAATGTCAATGTGTGGTAGAGGGAAGTCATCCTTGGGGCTTGCCCTATTCAGATCCCTATAGTCTATGCACATGCGAACTTTTCCGTCTTTCTTTAGCATTGGCACCACATTGGTAACCCATTGGGGATAGGATGTCACAACTAGGAACCCTGCATCAAACTATTTCATTACTTCAGCTTTGATCTTCTCAAACATATCAGGTCTCATGCGACAAACCTTTTGTTTCATAGGAGGACAATCTTCTTTTGTCGGTAGACGATGAACTACGATGTCAGTATCCAACCCTGGAATATCTTCATATGACCAAGCAAATATTTCCACATAATCATGCAACATCTAAACCAACCTTCTCTTGACACTGTCTTCTAAGTTAGAACCAATCTTCACTTCCTTCTTATTTGCCTCAGTACCTAGATTGATGACTTCAACTGACTCCTCGTGCGTCTGAATAGCTTTTTCCTCTTGTAATAGAAGTCTATATAGTTACCATGGTATTTCACAATCTTCATCGCCTTCATCTTCGACTTGGTTAATTGGACATTCGAAGTCATAGTCGGCAATAGTAGAGCCATTAGCAACAAGATCCAGAGTGGATGAGGACCTGCAAGAGTGTGTGTGTGTGTTGTAAGGTACATGGCTATTTTGAAAAATGTAAGAAAAGAAATACAATGAACACAAAGATTTGAATGCACAAGGGTCCAATAATTTGTATTGAATGATCATATGATTAGATGAACATAAATAAAACCCTTGATAAATGGACCAAAGTTCCCCGGGCCAAGCACATGGCTTAAAAGTCATTGTTAAATATTACAGACAAAATGTTCTTGAATTGAAAGAAAAGAAATAACAAGTAGATTACTCCTCAATGAAGGAGATAGTCACATAGTACTTTGCATGCCAATTCTTCAGCTCCGTTGTAGTGGGATACACCCAATCTTCAAATACAGCTTCTTCATCTGAATCACTCACATCATTAACTTCATGGCTTCCAATGCAAAGAGGTGGCTTTCTTGCACGCTCACGCCTCACTTCCTTCTGAGATTTGACGGTGAAGCCCAAACCAAACTTGTCCACTTTTAATGGGATATCAAGGGGTTGCCCCCAATTATCACAGCTTCCTTCCTCAATTGCAGCACGAGCATCTTTGACTGAAACCATCTTTGGTGTGGCCTTAACAACTTTGGATTCATCAGAGGGACATTTGGTAGCAGCAACCATTGGTGGCACGACTTCAAAGGCTTGACACGGGGTCTCAATGAATTCTCCATCTATCTCTACGTACTTGAACAAGTTGAGGTGACTTACCATAAACTCTTCTTCTCCACAGATGGTGACAATTCTTCCCTTGACTGGATATTTGAGTTTCTGATGGAGAGTTGAGGTTATTGTCCCAGCTTTATGGATCCACGGGCGACCCAATAGACAAGAATAGGCAGGACGAATATCCATAATGTAGAAGGTGGAGTTGAAGATTTGGGATCCCACCTTAATTGGAAGATATACCTCCCCACGAACTGTTCTTTTTTATCCATCGAAGGCCCTTACAATGATATCACTTGGCTTTAAGACTAAACCCTTACAGTCCAAACGGTCTAACGCCCCTTTGGGTAGAATGTTCAGAGAAGAACCAGTGTCGACTAGAACATGTGATAGGGTGGTCCCCTTACACTCGACACAAACATGTAGAGATTTATTGTAGTTCTTCCCTAACGGTGTTAGGTTAACATATGAAAATCCCAAGCCATTATCCGCCATTAAGCTAGCCACGCAATTCTTAAATTGGTCCGTTGTTGTCTCATGGGGGACATGAGATTTTTTCAAGAATTTGATTAATGTCCGAGCATGGGAATAGGAACAGAGTAGTAATGACAACATAGAAATCTTAGAAGGGGTTTTCCCCAACTGTTCCATAATATTGAAGTCTCTCCTTTTTATTATCTTCAAGATCTCGTCCATCTCACGAGTGGAGGGTTCTCCATCAGCAACGTCCTTTGCGGGTATTTCTGTCACGACCGGCTCAACAACCTTCTCCTTCCCCCTTGTATCAGTACTTGGCTTGGCAGCAGTAATGCGGATGGGCGTATTTGTAACAACCGGTGGTGAGATATTGGGTGAAAATATTCTTCCAGTTCTGGTTACTTTGCTTGATCCATTTATGTTACTAACATCATCAGCTTTTTTTTCTTCGATCCAAGCGTCTTGTTTAATCCCATGATAAAACACCTTAACACCACAGTTCCATGGTGCTGCCTTGTTTGAATAATAGGGAATTAGTCTGGGATTGGTAATTATTAAGGGAGCAACAGTGGGTTCATTTGAAATCCTAATAGGACCTTTAGAGGTGATCCTAAAAGGCTTGTTTGAGATGGTAATAATGGAGAGATCTTCACATTTATTAGTCAAACTTTTGGAAAGTGGAGTCTTCTCACATAGAATTTTGTGGCTATCCATCAGGCGTTGAATGCCTTTCTTCAGCATTTCACATCCATTGAGTTGTTGGGTACAACAAACATAGTCTTTTACACAGCCATGGAAAATCTCAACTTTCAACAGGTTCTTTTTGATGATATTCAGTGGAGTAGTCAATTCTTCAACAGAGGAAACAAAAATCGTATCTTCAACAACATTAACACCCTTGTCATGCTTCGACATAGACGCGGTAATTAGATTCAGAGTTAGAGGAGGATCAAACTCAATAGTCTTGTTATCAATCAAATCCTGAATTTTATTCTTCAAGGCCTAACATTGGTCAGACTCGTGCCCGAGGCTGCTTGAGTGGTAAGCACATTTAGCGTTCGGATTATACTTTGGTGAAGAGGTATCTGGGTTGGCAGGAGGATCACGCAATGTCACTAAATTAGCATTTAGCAAATGTTTAAGGGCTTGAGATAATGACATGCCTAATCTCGTGAATTGTCTTCTCGGAGTTTTAAAACGTTGATGATTTGCGGATGGTCTTGGAGTAGGATTTCAATTGGAGATTCAGACAGCGTTAGTAGACGGATGATCATTCTTCTTGGTACGGGCCCTTGCCCCGTACACTGCATTGATTTCCTTCTATGCAGCAAAAGGTTTCTTGACAGGATTGGAAGTGGAGGAAGATGCCACAGAGATCTTCCCACTTTTGATGCCGCTTTCAACTCTTTCACCGGTTAAGATTAATCCGGTGAAACCAGAAGAAGAGAAGCCAACCAACAGATTAAAGAAAGGACCAGATAAAGTTCCCATGAACATGTCAATATGCTCCTTATCAGTCAAGGGTGGTTGAACCCTACTAGAAAGGTCTCTCCACTTTTGTGCATATTCTTTAAATCCTTCATTCTTCCCCATGGTCATATCTTGTAACTGGACTCTTGTTGGCGCCAAGTTGGAGTTATACTGGTACTGATGGTAGAATGCAACAACTAAATCTTCCCAGGTATTGATACGAGAACCACCTAACTGATAAAACCATTCAAGTTGCATTCTGGCCAAGCTCTCTTGGAAAAACTGAACCCAGAGTTTCTTATCAGCAGTGTACGACTGTATCTTGCGCACATAGGATTTTAGGTGAAGTTTGGGACAAGAAACTCCATCCTACTTTTCAAAGACTGGTATTTTGAATTTGTGGGGGATAACAACCCCAGAGATCAAACCCAAATCATCAAAATCTAAACCGGGGACAACTTGGATTTCAACAGCTTTCAATCTGTCTTCTAACTGCTTGTACTTAATATCGGTGGGTAGATATTGTTCATCAAAATAATCATCATTATCAGATGCTTGATCATTAACACAGTCAGCCTGGGTACTTTTAACCTCACCAATCTGATTCTCATCTTCTTTATATGAGTCTTCCACTATCGGGATCTGACGAACCGACTCTTTGAACCTTCTACCCATGTTGAGCAGAGCTTTCTTCTCGGGTTTCTTCTTAACTGCCAGTAATGCCATCATGTCTTACTGCCCCGTGGCTAGGGCCAGTAGAGTCTCTTGGAATTGAGAGTTTTGTGCCTGGAGATCCTTCATAGTTTTCTCTAGATCCATATTTCTGAAATAAACTGCAGAAAGATAAGGAAACCTGTTATGCGAAAATCTGTCATGTTATGATGCATGGAATATGTACATGCAAATGATTTCAAGGATTTATTGAAATTTAAATTTGTATAGACAAAAGAGTGAACAGACTTCAATTTTCATTAATTTAGTTCAATAGATTACAACATGCCTGTTGGGCTTACAAAATAACTTTCTAAGATAAAAAGACTGAACGCATCCTCTTCGGTGCAAGGTATGCGTTCACACTTTGCTCTTCTTGTAGTTGTTTTGTAAGTTCCAAGACCCTCTTATCACTAGCATAAAATTGATCCTCGAAAGTATCTCGTTCTTCCTTTAGCTAAATCCATCCTTTTTGCAAGTCTTCGAGTGATGTAGGCATGTCGGGATGGAGGACAGTGTAGGGAACATCTCCTTCGACCACAGGTTCCATGATAACTAGTAAGATGGAGGGATAAGGTATCACAAGTTTCTGAGTACGAGCTCATACCAACTTAAGGTAAGGCTCGAGGGGAATGGAATTCTTGTGTCCTAGCGTCTTGCTATCCACTTTGCTTACCATCCTCCAAGCTCAGATAAACCTATGACGGTATCTTTGATCATCGCTCTCGTAGTCGAATACCAATCCTTGAATGAGCATCTCATGTGGGCCATCCCTTCGGGCATAACCAAACTGTCATAAGGCTAAACAAGGGTTGTAAGTGATACCTCCTTTAATGCCAAGTAAAGGGACATTAGAGAATTAACCATAACGGTCGATGATAGCAATATTCTCCAAGGATCGGGAACACCAATGAACATCTGAATGTCTGAGCATCATCAACCTATGGGACCATCTTGAACCTTGCTCGTTCTTCAACACAGATTGGGGAAGATGTGAAATAAACCATCTTTCCAAGAGAGGAGTGCAACACATGAGAATTCCTCTCTTCCTCATAGTGAGAGAGTGAAAAGAATGTAGGATATCTCCCAACAAGGTAGACACTGGGTTACGAGACATGAAGATTTTGACAGTGTTTACATCTATGAGTTGGTCAGAGTTTGGAAACAAAACCATAGATGAGAAGGGCCAAGATTTATTCAAAAGTTTGTAAGTCCAAAGAGTTCCAACAATCTTGAGCTTTCTCAAACAAGAACTTGGCTAAGAAATCTTTGATACCACTCCTTGTTTCCCAATTAGTTGTGATATCAGATTGTGGCAAGTGTAGTGCTTGGGCAATCTCCTCAGGTTTTGGATCTCTTTCCGTACCGTTGAAGGGTAGTTGATTGAGAATGGGAATCCTCAAGAGTTGTGAAAATTCTTCCAAAGTTGGCACAAGTTGATAATCGGGAAAAGTGAAGCAATGGTGTAGAGGGCCAAAGAATTGGAAGAGCACCTTCATCATATCTTCATCAGTGTTAGAGGTAACCAAGTTTAGGAGACGACCATGTCTTTTGGTGAATGGGGAATTCTCAAGAACCCTTGATGCTAACTCTTTGAGTTGAGGAGGAATCCTTACGAGATTGACTTGGATAATATTCCTGCGGATAGAAGCCATGTCCTACAAAACAGAACAAAGATAAATCCCAGTAATCCTTGAAATGGTTAGTGAGAATGAGTATGACGTTATGATGTTTATGATGTCTCTACAAGTAAGTATATACAAACAAGGTAAACAAGTCCTTAGGTTTAGGCTTGCATGTAGTCTCATAGGTAAGTACCCTCTTGAAGTTTAGTTGGATCAAACATGTCATATAAATAGTAACCGGGTTCTAAGGGATCTCAATATCACTGATTTGTCTTCTCGGCCATTGTTTCAGTTCAAGCCTCTTTCACAGTGACCGAAATATCCCAAAAATAAAACATCAATGAATGTAGTATCGAGTATCTACCAACTTTGGATTGCACCAAAGTCGGTCATTTCACTACGTCCTAATGGCCAAGTTAGTCAAGTAAAGGTTCTAAAAGTCAGTTAGTGCTTCATGACATCACTCAGCGGCCCCGTATTCTCCTTGACTACTCAAGGGCTACCAGTACTCACAAATATGTCACACTAACATAGCTATTTCTTAGACCATGTCGGTATACCCCATACAGTTTCCACAACGTGTTGCTACTTACTTATAAGGTATCCCAAATCCGGATAGAGGATTAGAACAAGCCCAAACAAGGAACCAAAATATAAAGAAAACAAGTCAAACAATGAAAGAAAATAAAGGTGATCTAACCCTTAGGTAACCCCACTTTTAAGTATGTTGCCCAACAGAGTTGCCAGTTCTGTGATACAGTGGAAGAACTGACTTGGGTGTTTTGTGTTTTATCGCAAATGTTGCGGTTAGCAAGAGTTGCCACCGACTTTTCTTTTATCCAAAAGGAAAGGCTGAAAAGAACAGGAAAGACCTATGATATTATTTCTTGAGTTCGTGGGGTAGATTATGAAAAGGGAAGGTGTTAGCACCCTTTTCACCCATAGTTATCTATGGGCTCTTAGTTTCTTGCTAGATCACTTGCTTTTGTTTGAAAATGTGCTTTGTGTGGTTTTGAAAGTATTTTGAAAAGGCGTCATCGTTTAGGAAAACTTTGTAATAGTTCTCGTTCGTAAGAACGTATACAAAGTGTTGATCTTTTGAAAATGTTTCAAGTTTGGAAAATGTTTGGAAAGTGTTTTTTGAAAGTGTTGGTGTTTGTTTTAAAAATAAGCAAGAGTGTTTGATTTGAAATTGAGCAAGCAACTAGGAACAATCTACCCACTCAAAAGTCTCAGTTTATTTCTTCCTTTCCTTTGATATTTTTATCCTACCATTGATTTGGTAAGAAGCCTTATCTTTGGATGTAAAGGGACGGGCGTGAGTCATTGTATAGTCATGATAGCAATGTTGTGAGATATCTTTGCAATTCTCTTTGAGGGACTAAGATTATTTTTGAAAGGCAACTTTGATAGCGTCATCGAGGGACTATGATCTTGTATTTTTTATTGCTTTTTTCTAAGATACCCCATATGCATAACATGGCCATTTTTGTAAGGCAACAAAGTGGAATTACCCTAAGGATGTAAGTGTATTAATGTGTTGATTCACATGCATTGTTTGTCTTGAATTAAGGTTTGCTAATTGTTGATTTTATCTTTCCATACAAACCCTAATTTACTAGCATTCGATAAATTGCAGAAAGTAAAAATACTAAGCTATTACATCATTAGGAGATGGGGGTATACAAATTTATAAATGGAGATTTTGCAAGAAAATTAAACCTAACTAACTATTCCAACCATATTGAATATTGTACAAAAATTTGAAAATAAAATGCAAGAATATGAATGGAAAAAGAAATGATTTTTGTTTGGTTTTCATGAAAGGGTTTTAACCTAATTAAGAGAAATGATTAGTTAAAAATAAACAAGATTAAATTTAAATTAATTAAGAAAATAATTAAGTAAAAATGATTTTTAGGGTTTTTTATGAAAAATATTTTAATCTAATAAAAATAAAATGAATGTTAATCAATTAAAATAAACCTAAGTTCTAAATTAATTTTGATTTACAAGAGGATAATATAATAATTAAACCTAATTATCTATATATTAATTATTTAAGAAAAGAAATTAATTTATTTTAAGAAAAATGTTTTTTAGTCTTTTTGTTTTATAATAAAATAAAATAAGTAAGTATAAATAATAAATAAAATATTTTTTTGGATTTTTATTAATAAATAATAATAATGATAATAATAAAGATAATAAAAGTAATATGAAAATGAAAATAAAATAAAGAAAAAGAAAGTGAAATAATAAAATAAAGAGCCAGGGGTATAAACATAGTCAGGGGGAGTATAAGAATCAAAAAATGTAAAGCCCAACAAAAAGGGCCCAAGCGCTGGCTGCAAACAAAAAACAGAAGTGAAAAATGTGAAAATGCACAAAAGGGTAACACTGGGGCTTGAACCCAGGTCCCATAGGTAACAGACACGCGCTTTAACCACTGGAGTGGTGATACATCCGTTAATTAAATAAAACAATACCTACTCAAGCAACATAAATGAAATCTATGGACATGTATAGTTTCAGGATATTGATGTCTACACTTTATCTTCACAAATGCAAGCCTAACAATGCCTAAGTGAGAAGATAGAAGTTCAAGAAAAATACCTCAAAACTGGAAATCATGAAATGAGTTTGAGCTTGATTCAAGGTGCTACTATGATCAGGTTAGCTTCCTTGAGTCTCTAGTAAGCTAATGCAATGCTTAGCTTGAGTTGAGAGTGGCTGAAATGGCCTGGAGAAATCCAACTGCAATGCCCTGTTTTTGGTTATGGAGGATGGTATAAATGGTGTTACAGTTTGCAAACAGGTATTAGTATGGTTTTTGTATAATGTTAAGAATCTTTTGGAAGTATTAAGCCAAGAAACGCACGAGTGGTTTTGAAGATTGAAGTTCAATGTCAGAAATGACACACAAATGGAGGTTTTGTGCAATTTCTGGATTGAGGGAATTTGGGAGTGCTTAAGGGCTTTTAATCTCGTCCCCTAGGTTGCATAATAGTGTTTTGATATATAGGAAAAGGTTCGGAGACTTGAGATGGTCAGAAGTACAAGATCACATGTTTTGGCTTCTTGGCTTGTTTTTGAAGTAAGGTTGACAAACATGGTTTCAATGCATAGTACAAGCATGGTATGAGTTGTTAGAGGCTCTAGACAAGTTTCTTATGGCTTTTAGATTGTGTGTGATCAGAAGGAACAAGTGAAAATCTCAAGACAAGTTGACTTTGTGATTAAAACCTCTTTACTAGAATGACAATGTTACTTTGTGCCATTGATGGAAATGCAACTTGGATAATGGCTCAAATGCTTGGATCAAAGCTCTAACAACATTGTAAACATTTAATTATGGAGTGGAAAACAAGTTTGAGGTCTGCAAAGCAAAGATTATGCAGCCTAGCATGGATTTGGTTCATGTATTCTTCACAAAATGGCTTGTAATTCAAGTTTGAAAATCCTAACTTCTTGCCTTTGATTCTCCTTGCTCAAACATGATCTCAATGAGTTCTTGGATATTTTGGAAATCTTGTAATATAGTTTACAACCTATATGTTGGACATTTTTTAAAATTAATCTTGGAACTATGTGAAAAATTGTCATGAAGTTAGGTCAAAATCCTGCCTAAACTAGGGCAAAATTTCACTAAGTTTCCAAGTTTCATGAAGATGTATTCACAAAATCATAACTTGAAATCCATGCATTTATAGGAGAAGTTGCATTTTACAATGTTTTAGATCTCATTGAGATCTAAAACTTTCATGTTGGAAGTTTCCTTTGAATCATCTTGCATCATGGTGGAAAATTGGCTCAAAGTTGTGAAGAAAATATGAAGTTTTCAACACTTAGAAAAATTTCTAAGTTTAGAAATTTTGACTTTTCAAAATGAAATCTGACTTTTTGATTTCTTGATGAAATTTTTTCATATTTTTACATGTTTTGATGAATTGTGATCTTTGACACTTGATTTTGACTAAAAAGTGAAAGTTTGACTTTTCAGTGTACAGTTGACTTTTGATCAGTTGACTGAAAACTTATCTGTCAATCAATTGATCTTGAGGAATGTTTTGAGCCATGTCATTAGGTAAAAATTAAGCATTTGAATCCTTGATATCATGTCTCAAACCAATCAATCATTTTCTAGGTCAAAAATCAGAAATTGCCCTTTCTCAATCAAAACCCTAATTTTGACCATTTTGCCCTTTTAATGATCTGATCAAATTTCTTGAGGAATTGGAATACAAACTTGATAAAATGACATATGTGAGTTCAAGTTGTTGATATGGACCAAAAATTCTGGAGTTTGACTGTAAATTGACCACAAATGACTTTTTCCCCAATACAGCTGATTTTAGGTCAACCGATCAATTGATTGAGCAAATGAGAGGGAAAATTTTGGGGTACAACACCACGAAATGTAAAATTCACATCAACATCTCATATTGCACACCAATTCAACATTTCACATCGATACATGTGACTTGAAAGCAACTCAATGAAATATGCATATGGTACCAATTTTTATCTTTACACGGTTTTTATGTTTAAACCAGGTCCATCTCAAAGACAGATAACCCCCAAAAAGTCCATCTTTTAAGCTTCAAACTAATCCTCTAGGTTTAGAACAAGTCACTAGGTTCCACGAAACTTGCAAATATTTCCTCTTGATAACAAATGATGCATGTGTAATTTCAAAAATTGTATGCAATTAAGATCATCTCGAAATCTTAATCATACAAGCATATATCTCATAATTCATCTCATTTTGAATTATCACACAATTGCACATACATACACCAACAATCATATGCAATTAAGATCATTTCTCAATATTAATCATACAAGCATATATCATTATTCACCATATTTGAATTATCTCACCATTGCATGAACATACATATGTCACCAATTATTCACATAGAATTCACTTTCATAATATTCATCAATTCAATACCTCCCAATAGCATATAGCAGTAATACACAATGTATTACAATCCAACACCGATTCACAACAATCACAAAAGCAAATGATCATGCACTATGTTTGAAATTATTTTCATGTAATAGAAAATATTTTTAGCTTCTGGTAGGTTCAAATGGCGCGTCAAACGGACATCCGAGTCAAAAGTTGTGAATTTTTAAAGTTTAGAAAGAAATATGTCCAACATAGTAGAAACAGGTTACCCATATAGTGGTAACCAGTTACACTCTTCAAAACAACCAAATCCAGCCACTGTTTGAAGGTGTACCCGTGTACCCATATATTGGAAGTCGGTTAAAGGCTGAACAGAAGAAGTTTTTTGCTATTTCCTATGCACAAAACTCATTCCAACATAATTTCAAAGCCCTAAACCTCTTATACGAACGATCTATCATTACATGTCAATAATACAACATATATGCATCAAATTTCATACAATTTACCCATAATTGTGTCAAAATTTTCTTTATTTGATTTCATCAACTCCAAACAAAATGAAAAACCTAGAAATAAAAAAGTATACATTCCTAATCATGTTTGCTACCCATTACATATATTAAATACTCCCATAATCAAGTAAAAACTCACCCTTACCTTTGATGTAGACTCTCTAGGGTTCTTCTCTCTTCCTTTATGTTTTCTCCCTTTTCTCCTCTTTTCCTCTTCTCTTGATTTTCTTCACTTTCTCTTTCTAACTTCTATTTTCTCTTTGTTTTACAAAACATTACTAACTATTGTTTTACTCTAATGGGCTTATCTCACCCATTCACACTAATATGACACATAAAGCCCTATAATGTTATTCCCACACTTACTAACTCAATTACACATATAACACATATTCCTAATTTATAAAATAAAGCATATATCTCACATCACACCAATTAATCCAAATAAGTCATATATTCACAAAATCATACAACTTAATTAATTACTATATTATATAATAATTAATAAAATAAATAACTAATAAAATAACTAGTAAATAAAATTGGGGTGTTACAACTCTCTCCCACTTAAAATATTCTTGTTCTCGAAAATTACCTTAAACGAATAACTCAAGATATGACTCCTTCATCTAACTCTCGAATTCCCAAGTCACGTTTTCACCCTCCGGTCCTCCCAAAGCTACCTTCACCAAGGAAATCTCCTTACGACGAAGTTTTTTTAACTCCTGATCTTCTATCTGCATAGGTGATGTCTCCATAGGCAAGTTATCTTGTACATCATCTAATTGGACCACATGAGACAGATCTGCAATGTATCTCCTCAACTGAGACACATAAAACACATCATGGAGATTAGCAAGCAACAATGGAAATGCAATCTGATAAGCCACTTCTCCTACCTTCTCTGAAATCTAATAAGGACCAATAAAATGTAGAGTCAACTTACTCGACTTCAACGCTCGACCAACACCCGTTATCAAAGTAACTCAAAGAAACACATGATCTCCCTTTTCAAACTCAAGTGCTTTGCTTCTCTTATCATGATAACTCTTCTGACGACTCTGAGAAGCCTTCATCTTCTCCTGAATCATCTTAATCTTATCAGTAGTCTGTTGGACTATCTTAGGTCCAACCACAACACCCTCTCCTGATTCATACCAATACAAAGGCATCCTACATCTTCTACCATACAAAGCCTCAAACGCTGCCATTCCAATACTTGAATGGAAACTGTTGTTATAAGTAAACTTAATCAAATGCAAGTAGCTATCCCAAGAATCTATTTGTTCTAATACACAAGCTCTCAAAAGATCTTCAAACGATTAAATCGTCCTCTCAGTCTGACCATATGTCTGTGGATAATAGGAAGAACTCAAACTCAACTTCATACCCAAAGCGTTTTGCACAATCCCCCAAAATCTCAAAGTAAATCTCGTACCCCTATTTGACACAATGCTAGACGGAAATCCGTGCAAACTTCAAATCTTCTCAATGTATAGCTTTGCAAGCTTCTCCATTGGATAATCCATTCTCATCGGAATAAAGTGAGCATATTTTGTAAACATGTCCATAATAACCCAAATAGCCTCAAAATTACTCGATGTTCTAGGTAAACGAGAAACAAAATCCATAGTGATACTATCTCATTTCCATTCAGTAATAGATAGTGGTTGCATCAAACCAAACGGTTTCTGATGTTCAATCTATTTTATGATAATTTAAAATTATATCCCTTTAAAATTATATGAGTTTAATGGCAGTACACTAGGTGTAAGGATTAAAAGTAATTTTAGATTAATAGAATTGATTCTGGATGATTTTGAGATATTTGGTTAGGCAAAATGTAACTGATCTTGCTTTCAGAATTGCTTTTACTTGAAGCTAGAATGTGTAGTTTCTACCAACAGAATTGTTTCTGAGTGATTTTTACACTAAAATTTATTGTTCAACTTACTTTTACAAAAATGTATCCAAATATAAATCAATTCTACTAAACTCAATTCTGATAAAATTAATTCTACCAGACACAATTATGTTAGAATCAATTCTTCCACTTGCTAATCCGAACACACCCTAAAAATTATTATACATTCATTCAATCAGAATATTGTAAAGTGATAAATCATACAAATAATTTAAAATTTACCATCTAATTTGACGGGATACATGATTGTCATTAATTGACAGTGTAAAAATAATTTACATTGTAAATGCATCATCTATTTTCTCAAATTATATATATATATATATATATATATATATATATATATATATATATATATATATATATATATATATATATATATATATATATATATATATATATATATATATATATATATATATATATATGTTTCTTATTGATCATATTATAATCATATAATCAAGCATCTAGCTAGCTTGTACGTGTTGGAACAAAATCAATTTGAATTTAATCAATTTTTATTCAATTGATTGCCACAACTTTCACACCACTCTTCACTCAAGTGATACACACAAAGTTTGGATGATTCAAGTTTGTTCCTCACAATTTAGAATTGAAAAGAAGGAAAAGATAAATATTTGAAGAAAGAGAGAGACAGGAGAAGAAGAGAGTTTATTATGGGATATATATTCAATTACAATAAAGGGTGTGTTTATTTACATATTAGACACTCAAATCAAATTTTAAAAACAAATTTTCTAAAATAATATGATATACACACCCGCGGTATATCCTTACAAGCAAGCAATTTTATAACAAACTTTCAAAATAGAATTTTGTTGCATAAACGAATTTTAACCATTAACCAAGTTGTTACTTGTTTTCTAAGTAACATTAAGTTGACACTATGAATTACACTTTCAACACATCATCTAATTCATCGTGTTTCTCAACCTTTTGAATAAATTAACATGCAGAGCTTCGGTCTTGATGTCAGCTATTTTATTTTCACTTTTACAATATTCCAAATATAGCTTTCCATTTGTTACTTGTTCTCTAAGATAGTGGAATTTCATTTCAATGTGTGTTCTCCTTCCATATGTTATCGGGTTCTTGACCAAGTTGATAGCAGGCATGTTGTCAGTTATAATAGCCATTTCTCCATGATTCTTGTCTTCAATATCATCAATAAGATTCGTCATCCATGATGCTTGACATGCATAAGCAATAAGCACTTATATATTCTACTTCACATGATGATTATGCTACAACTGGTTCTTTTCTTGAGCTCCAAGCAACTGGTGCACCACCTAACATGAACATATAATCAGCTATAGATTTTTTATCCTCAACATCACTACACCAACTTGAGTCAGTGTATCCCTCAAGTCTGCATTTCTTTCCTTCATTTTCTTCAAGAAACAAAATCCCATAATCTAGTGTTCCTTTAAGATACCTTAGTATACTCTTGGTGGCTACAAGATGTGACAACTTTGGCTTCTTCATAAAGCTACTCACCATGCCTACATTGTAAGCTAGATCAGGTCATGTGTGACTGAGATACCTCGATGATCCAATAAGTCTTCTATAATGTGTTGGATCGATATCATCTACATTTGAATCTTGTGTCAATTGCAGCCTTGGTCCAATTGGTATTGATGCAAAATTTCAATCTTCCATCTCAAATATCTCGAGTATCTCCCTAGCATATTTTATTTGGTGCATCACCAGACCTCTACCACACTTATAAAATTCAATTAAAATGAAGCATGATACGTTTTCAAGATCATACATCTCAAAATCCTTTCTCAATTCAATTTTGAAATCTTCATTCTCCTTCTTGTAACTACCTTTTATTAGCATATCATTTACATTGAGACAAAGTATTAACAACTCATCTTTGTTTCTTCTGACATACACACCATACTCAGTTGTACAATTTACAAATTCCCTTTCTTTTAGAAAACCATATATCCTCTTATTTCAAGCTCTCGGAGCTTGTTTCAACCCATACAATACTTTATGCCATTTGTATACCTTGCTTTCTTGGTCTTCCTTCTCAAAACAAACTGGTTGAGGCACATAAACGTCTTCATCACAAAGGCCTTTCAGAAATTCGCATTTCACGTCTGTTGTACCCCAAAATTTGCCCTCCTCTTTTTCCACAAGAAATCACAGCTTCGGGCTTTTCCTGATTTTCCCAACTGGCTCAAAAATTGGTCAAACAGACTTTTTTTTGTCAGTCAGACAAAATTTAGGGTTTTCATTGATTTTAAAAGCAGTTCAAGCAGATTGCTAGGGTTTGGTTGAGTTTGGCTCAAAGTTTGATCAGACAGGCATTTCTTGGGTGTTAAGTCAAGAATTAGGGTCTTTGTGCACGCAGAAAGAATTAATTCTACAGTGCTTTTCAAGTTATTCTGAGATATGAGCTGAGGCAGTTGAATTAAGAACTTGCAGTTCTTGATTTAATCAGTAAAAGAAAAAGGACATGTGGACATTTGTTGATTAACTGTGCATTGCTTTGGATAATTGGAGCGCCGGGTTTATTATTGATTGATGCTAAGACCACAGTGTTTATCAATTGTTTATTTATTTTAAGTTAGAATAATTGGAATTTATTTCCATTTTATTATAATTTAAGAATTATAAACAATTAGATAAACATTTGAAGAAGAATTAAAAATGAATGTCAATAAAGGGACTTTTTATTTATCTTTAAATTATTTGTACAATTTTTATTTGAATACAGTAATTGTTTACAAAGTATTTACAATAATAATGTTACAATGATTAAAAGAAAAATAAAACTATGTCCTAAAATTCCTAAGTCTTCATCTTCTATCCAATACTCCCTCGTTGCTCAATTGTTTTTCATCTGCAAAACAAAAAAAGAAGAAGTCAAAAGCAGATAAAAGAAACAGACAGTTAATTTAAAAATTCATCATTAAAAGTAACTGGCCGGAATCAGTTTGCCCTCTCTGCAAATCACGAGATTGCTCTCGGTTCACAAAGAGGGATAGAATGTCTTGCAAAAATGTGAAATGTACAAATTCAAATTTTCAAACATACTGCATAAATCCAAAAATTGTCAACCAAGTTTCCAAACAGCATGTACAAGTATAAAGGCAAACTGAATTACAATTTCAAACTAAGCCAAAGCTGTCAAAATTGTCCAAGGATATCAAGATATCAACAAATCCAAAAAGCTGTCAATAAAGTACACAAAGTATGCAAGAAATATGGAATTATGCAGAGGAAAACAATATTGCAAACATATTTAAATCATCACTTTCCAAAGGCCAATTTACTTTTTCAGAAAGAAGACAAATTTAAGCAATAAAAATGCTTTTCTTTAATCTGGAGAGAGAAAGAGAGAGGAAAGCAGCTTACAGTACAGCAGGCTAGAGACTAAACAAAAGATGTAAACAGGATGTATCAGAGCACATAGAGGAAAGAGGCAGAACACATATAGCAGAGGATATCATAAAGTGTGAAAACCTCAAGCCTTACAAACCTGTCCAAGGATTGACCAAGAACGAATATACAAAAAATATAACAGCTCCTGCCTTTCAAAGACCACAAGGCAAAGACCCTGGAAGATATAAAACAAAAAGCCCTCAACCTGCATAAGAGGATCTCACAAGCCACACAAAGCCTAATAGCCTCCAAGTTCATCAAGCCTTTAAAAACACAGAGAAAAAAGCCTAAACTTCAAGCCCTGTAAAACCAGTTCCAAAACACAAACCAGAAGCCATCAAACACAAACAAGCTTACAGCCTGCTGAAGCCATCAGACACAAACAAGCTTACAGCCTGCTGAAGCCATCAAACACAAACAAGCTTACAGCCTGCTGAAGCCACAAACACATAGCCTAAAAGCCAAAAGTCCTAAAACTGATACAAACCTGAAGCAAACAACATATCAACAAGCCTAAACCTGCTTGAGCCTTAAGCAAAAACCTGTCAAGCCTTAAGCCTTAGACTGCATCAAAGCAATACCAAACACCCTGTCCTTTGTCCAAAACCTGTCAAGCCTAAAGCCTACTGTAACATAAACCTGCTTCAAAATCCAATCAAAGCCTAAGAAGCCAAGCATCCCAAAGGCCCTCAGAGCTAGGCTCATCACAGGGCAAGCACACAAAACAATATTCAATATCAAACATTCCTTCAAGACAACTCAGAAGCCAGCAAGTCAAGAAAAGAAAAAGAAGTGTTCAATCTCAAGCAGGCAAACACTCAAACGAAGTTCTCATAACCAAAGGGTCCATCATTGAAAATATATCAAGCAACGTACAGAGCAAAAGAGCAAGCAATCAAAGGCATCAAGCAAGCATACAGAAGCAGGAAAAAGGGAAGAGGAAAAGAAAGTTATAAGGTTTTCAGATGTTCATCATGAAACCCTAAAGAAGCAAAACAAAGGTACCAGGTGTTCCAGCAAAAGCTCAGCATTATACCCCTCGCCCTTGGCCGCCTGCAGCACCTCCGGTCCGTCCTCCTCCGTCTCCATCCCCCAAAGGTATAACTTCTTTCCTTTTCATACACCTCAAACAACAACAACAACACTTAATCAGAATCAACAAACGAGAAGCAAAACATGCAAGACATAAATTGTTAAAACCCTAAAATGCGCTAAGGTAGAAGTTATCACCTTGAACGAACCATCGCCTGCTTGACCATGGAGAGGAGGATGTAGAGGCGGCGCTTGGTGGCCCTGGGCGAGGAACGCTATTCAGAATCCATGGCGTGCGAAGACGAAGAACGAAAGCGAAGAAGACGGCGCCGTTCTAAGCTTGCTGTAACCCTTATGTCCCAAATGAAACAAACTTCAGAAAACCCTAGACAAATTTGTGTCAAGCATTGGGCCTGCCTCTGCCAAACACGCCTAAGCCCATTCGTTTTTCCAGGCGCACCCCCCCTTATCTCTTTTATTCTGATTCATTTGTTTGGGCCATAGCAAGTTCACACCAAGCCCATTTAACTCCTCCCCATTTTTATTTATTTCCTACTTTTTATACTAACACTATATTATTTTCTTTATAACATAAATTGTTTATTTGTAGATAAAATAATACCTTTTTTCATAAAATGTTCTTATTTGTTTCTTTTTATTTTTATTACATTTTTATGTAAACATATAAACCTTAATATTAATTTTCTCAAAGTGAAACAATTTTCTTTTCTTTTCTTTAGTTAAAATTTTGTGCATAAAGAATACTAACATAAAAGCAATAAAATACCTAAAAATAAATTAGAACTTAAAACATTTCCTTTTCTTTTCTTAAAATATTTTGTTTGTACATACTTAACAAAAATCCAAAAAGAATAAATATGTGCTTAATAAATGCATTTTTAACCCTTGTAAATATTCACATACACTTACGCAAATACATTTACAATACACATTTTATCTTTTTATACATTGATACATTTGCTTGTCCCTTTTTTACATTGCTATTACTTTACATTTGAGATTGCGATTGATTCGATTTGGTTGTAAATTATTTGGACACTACTCTCCTAATAAGTCTCATCCCCCATTTGTAAACATTGTACCCCCACTCCCGGATACTTATTTGTAATAGCGTAGACTTTAAATTCCCGCAATTTATCGCTTTCAAATATACCATGGTTAGACCTAGGGTTTGCATGTACATAAAATCAAATGCTAGATAACCTAATACAAAGACAAATACATGAAATCAATACAAAATCACACTTACACCCCTAGGGTAATCCCGCTTGTTGCCTTCTAAAATGGGCCATGCTTGCACGTTGAGTATCTTTGGTAAAACAAAACAAAACAAAATGATCATAGTCTCTCGATGACGTTTTCGAAAGTTGCCTAATCAAAAATGATCATAGTCCCTTCAAGCAAAATTGCCAAAGACACTTGGCACCATTGCATTCATGGTCCATACGATGACCTGCGCCTGTCCCGTTAAACATCCTAAACGCAAGATTGCCCACCAAATACAATGGTGGAACAAAATTGTTAAAAGGGTTAAAACATAAGAAAAGCCTTTGAGTACAATAGGGGTAGACAACTCTTAGTTACTTGATCAAACTTGCAAAAAACGCTTGCCTACTTTTCAAACCACACTTCACAAACACTTTCAAAACAAAACTTCCAAAAAACATTTGAAACATCTTTTCGAAAAGATACACACCTTTGTAAAACACTCAAACATGAGTCATTACAATGGTTGCCTAAGACAAGGCATCTTCTTCAAAAACATTTTCAAAACACACACACCACAATTTCAAGCAATTGAAAATCAAAGGCAAGTGATCTAAAACCAAGTAACTAAGAGCCCATGGATAACCATGGATGAAAAGGGTGCTAATACCTTCCCTTTTCATAATCTACCCCCCGAACCCACGAAACATCTCAAAAGGTTTTTCCTGTGCTTTTTAACCTTTCCTTTAGGATAAAATAAAAAGTCGGTGGCGACTCTTGCTAAACCGAACAAGTGCGAAAACAAACGCAAAACTAAAGTCAGTTCTCCCACCGTATCACAGAACTGGCGACTCTGCTGGGGAGAAATTTAAAAGTGGGGTTACCTTAGGGTTTTAGATCACCCTCTTGCATGATTAATTGTTTGCTTTGATTGCTTTACCTTTGTGGTTCTCTTGTTTGGGCTTGAAATCCTACACCCGGATTTGGGAAACATTCATAGATAGCAATACGTTGTGGAAACTGTGCGGGGTATACCAACACGGTTGAAGCAATAGCTATATTAGTGCGACATATTTGTGAGTACCGGTAACCCTTGAGTTCAATCAAGGAGAGTACGGGGCCGCTGAGTGATGTCACTAAGCACTAATGACCTAGAACCTTACTTGACCATCTTGGCCTTTTATTAGGGGTAGTGAGATGACCGACTTTGGTGCAGTCCGAAGTTGGTAGATATTCGATACTACACTCATTGAGGGTTATTTTCTTGGAATATTTTGGTCGGTTGTTAAGTGGTTAAACCAAAACAATGAACATGGAAAACAATCCAATGATATTGAGCTCCTTAGAACCCGGTTACTATTTATAAGACAGGTTTTTAAGCCAACTACACTCAAGAGGGTACTTACCTATGAAACCCCATGCAAGCCTGAAACTAGGGTTTTGTGTGAATTGCTTGTACATGTGTTTTTGCATACATCATAAACATCATAAGGCATCATATGCATCCGCTAACCATTTCAAGGGTTTGGATCTTCACCTTTGTTCTTGTTTTGTAGGTCATGGCAATTCCTCGCAGGAAAACTATCCAAGTCAACCTTGTGAGGATCCCTCCTCAACTCAAGGAGCTCACGTCCAGAATTCCCGAAAGCTCTCCCTTCAGTGAAAGACATGGTAGACTGCTCAGCCTAGTCAACACCAGCATTGAAGAGGACATGATGAAGGTTTTGTTCCAGTTCTTTGACCCCTTTCACCACTGTTTTACATTCCCCGACTACCAATTGGTGCCCACTTTGGAGGAATTTTCTCAACTCCTGAGAATTCCTATTCTTAATCAACTACCTTTCAACGGTACGGAAAAGGAACCAAAACCTGAAGATGTTGCTCAAGCACTACACTTGCAACCATCCGACATCAAGGGGCATTGGGAAACTAGAAGCGGTGTCAAAGGCTTCTTGGAAAAATTCTTGTTTGAGAAGGCACAAGAGTGTTGGAACTCCTTGGATCTACAAGCCTTTGAAGAAATGGTGGCACTCCTCATTTATGGGTTGGTCTTGTTCCCAAATCCTGACCAGCTTATAGATGTCAACACCGTTAAGATCTTCTTATCCAGGAATCCAATACCAATATTGCTTGGGGACATCCTCCACTCATTTTACACACGAACAATGAGAAAGAGAGGTGTTCTCATGTGCTGTACTCCTCTCCTTGCAAGGTGGTTTATTTCGCACCTTCCACAATCTATTTTGAAGAATGACCAAGGCCTAAGGTGGTCACAACGATTGATGACCCTCACACACTCTGATGTACATTGGTGTTCTCGGTCCAGAGAAAATGTCATCATCGTCGATCGTTGTGGAGAGTTCCCCAATGTTCCATTACTTGGCATTAGGGGAGGCATTACCTACAACCCTTGTCTGGCTTTGAGACAATTTGGATATGCACGGAGGGATGGCCCTCATGACATGCTGATTCCTGACATAGTTTTTGACTTCGACGATGATGCGCAAGGACTTCGCCAAAGATTCATCAGAGCTTGGAGGATGCCTAACAAGGTAGACAGCAAGACACTGGGGCACAAGAACTCCATTCCTCTTGAGCCTTATCTCAAGTGGGTAAGGACCCGAGCCCAGAGTCTCATGATGCCTTACCCTCACATTCTCCCTTTAATCAAAGAGCCCGTTAAGGAAGGTGAGGTTCCCTACACTATCTTATATCCTGACATGCCAACGTCATGGGAGGAGATGCAGAAGAGTTGGATCCAACTCAAGGAGGAACAAAATACTTTTGAAGCCAGCTTCTACGCCAGTGAGAAGAAGGTTTTGGAGCTTACCCGCCGACTCCATGAGGAAGAGACCCTCAACACCTACATCGCACCAAAAAGGATGCGCAACGTCTTTTTACCATGAGAAGCTTTTGTAATATTTGGCCCATGGGGCATTTATGTACTAACAAAATTTCTTCTTATTAATATGACGTGTGTTCTTTTTGTCTGCAACAATTGTGAATTTATAAATCCTTGAATGCATTGCATAAATAAACATATCATTCATCATGTGCATAAGCAGGTCTCCTCGCCAGGTTTCCTTATCTTTCTGCTGTTTATTTCAGTAAGATGGATCTCGAACAGACGGTCAAAGATTTGCAGTCTCAAAACTCACAATTTCAACATCTCCTGATGACCTTGGCAAAGGGTCAGGAGGATCTAAAAGCCCTGCTTGGGAACAAGGAGCAAGTGAAAAAGAAGAAGAAAAGAGTCGGGGTGGCTACCCTGGGAAGAAGGTTTGAGGGTGAAGCCAGAAGAGTTCTTGAATTTCCCCCTACATCTGAAGAGGGAACCAGTAAAGGAAAAGGGGTTGCGGTACCTTCTGAATCCGAAGCTGAGGAGGAAGAGGCTGAAGAAGATGAAGACTACTCAAAACAACAATACCCGCCGGCCGATGACAAATACAAGAGTTTAGAGGACAGGTTAGCAGCTATGGAGCTGCAGAGAGTTCCGGGCTTAGATTTCGAAGATTTGGGATTAATTGCTGGAATTGTGATCCCCCCGAAGTTTAAAGTGCCAGTTTTTGCAAGATATGATGGGTTGTCTTACCCGAAGATGCACCTAAGGTCATATGTCCGAAGAATCCAGCCTCACACATCTGACAGAAACCTTTGGGTACACTTCTTTCAGGATAGCCTGTCTGGCACACAGCTGGATTGGTTCTACAATCTTGAGAGATCGGAGGTACATAGTTGGGAGGATCTGGCAGCTGCTTTTTATCGCCAATATCAGTATAACTCTGACCTGGCACCAACCCGTACTCAGCTACAGAGTATGGGGATGGCCTCAGGTGAGGGATTCAAGGAATATGCCCAGAAGTGGCGCGATCTGGCCGGAAGAGTGCAGCCACCTCTTTCTGATAGAGAACTTGTTGATATGTTCCTGGGGACCCTGTCTGGTCCATTCTTTAACCATCTGATCGGTAGCTCTTCCGCAGGGTTTACCGAATTAATTCTGACTAGCGAGCGGGTAGAAGTCGGTATCAAGAATGGGAAGATTCATAAGGATGCCTCTGCATCTACAACTGTTAAGAAATCATTTCCGGCGAAGAAGGAAACTGCTGTTGTGTACTCTCAGAGAGGAGCAGGAAGAAATGAGCGTCGGCCGACTGTGGGGGCCGTGATGATCCAAAATCCATCAAATGATCAGCCTCGCAATAACCAGTCCAGACCTAAACAGCAATGGGGAGAACGGCCACCACGGCAGTTTACCCGCATCAATATGACACCCGCGCAGGTTCTTCCACATTTGTTGAAATTGAATCTCACCAAGATTAGGGAAGCACTGAAGACTGTGAATACTGCTTCACCGCACTATCATCCCAGCGCTAAATGTGCCTATCATTCTGACAGCGTCGGACATGACACAAACGATTGTTGGGCGCTAAAAAATAAAATTCAAGACTTGATAGATGCAAAAGAGGTGGAGTTCGATGCTCCATAGAAGCCAAACGTGATATCTGCTCCGATGCCGAAGCATGGTCGAAATGTCCATGCTATTGAAGAAGATTTGTATGTTTCTGATGTCAATGACCTGATAACTCCGCTGTTAACAATCAAGTTAAATCTGCTAAGAGCCGGGATTTTCCCGGGATGTAAAGAAGACTGCTACTATTGTTACTCTCTGCCATTTGACTGCCCATTACTGAAGAAAGGCATCCAAGGCCTGATGGACAGTCAACAAATTCTGTTTGAGAAGATTCCTGTTATTCCAACCCCTACTGAAGATGTTTCAATTATCACCATTTCCGCCAATCTTTCCAAGGCCGTCAGAAAGACTGTTAAGATTACATCAGCTACAAAGATTGTTCCCTTGAAAATAACTATGCCTGGGCCTGTCCCCTACAGTTCTGACAAGTCAATACCATGGAATTACGGTGGAGAAATCTACTACCATGGTGTTAAACAAGTTGAAGTAACCGAAGGAAGCTCTGATGAAGAGGATGCCAACATTGGGAACATTGCCGGTACAAGCAAGATCACCCAAAGTGGGAGAATATTTTCTCCAGAGATTGCCCCCCCAAAGGCAATCTTTGGACCCTCAGTTGCTGCCAAAGTTAATCCTGTACCCATAAAACTTTCCGCCGAAACTCCGTTGATTGAAGAAACTGTTATTCCCGTTGTTGTCCCTCCTACTTCTGCTGATAAAGGTAAAGGGATCCAAGATGAGCTCGTCAGGACGAGGGCTCAACCTTTGGCCATCCCGGAGACCTCTAAGAAAGAGATGGAGGAGATCATGAAGATAATTAGAAAGAGTGATTATGACGTGGTAGAGCAACTGGGGCAAACCCCCTCGAAGATCTCCATGTTAGCATTACTGCTTTGCTCTGAGGCACACGCTAAAGCATTGATAAAATTCCTGAAGACAGCCCATGTGCCCCAGGAAACCTCTGCAGACCAATTCCAAGATTGCATGGCCAACCTTACCGCAGACAACGGTTTAGGTTTCTCTGATGCTGACCTGACCTCAAAAGGAAGAAAACACAACGACGCATTACATGTGTCGGTAGAATGCCAAGGAACTACTCTGGCCCATGTTCTGGTCGACACGGGTTCTTCCCTGAACGTGCTGCCTAAGAAGGCTCTCGACCGATTAGACTGTGAAGGCTTGGAGTTAAGGCCAAGTAATATCATTGTAAGGGCATTTGACGGGTCAAAGAGAATGGTACACGGGGAGGTAGACATTCCCATTAAGGTTGGCACATAAGTGTTCCCCTCAACTTTCTATGTGATGGACATCCGTCCGTCATACTCTTGCTTACTGGGAAGGCCATGGATACATAACGCTGGGGCGGTTACCTCCTCCTTACATCAAATGTTGAAGTACCCTGTCAAAGGAAAGATCATAACCGTGCACGGTGAAGAGGAATATATGATCAGCCACTTGAACTCCTTTCGGTATGTAGAGGTGGAAGGAGAATTCATTGAAACACCATTCCAGCACTTCGAGGAAGTCTCTCCTGAGGTGGCAGTAGCAAAAGTGGTAGCTGAGGTACCAAAGCAGATGGCCAGGATGGCATCTCTAAAAGACACGAAAGCTGCAATGAAGGAAGGGAAGAGCTCAACATGGGGTCAGTTGCCTGATATTCCTCACAAAATAGACAAGTTTGGATTAGGTTTCACTGCTGCGGGGCAGAAAGCTATGCGCCGCTCAAAGATTGAAAGAACGCCCATCAAGATTTCTCCTTATGGAATCAACGCTTTGGAGGGTGAAGACAAAGAGGCTAACATTGAAGATTGGATCTACCCAACCATCGAAGGAGGACTACGCAACTGGGAGGCAAAAGACTTTGTCCCCATTACTTTTATTAATCAGTAATTATCTGTCAAACATTTCCTGTTGGTTTGTAATAATTACTTTTGAACAATCCGTACACTACTTTTTCACCTCATGCCTTGCCCGGGGCATGTAGGTCCATTTGTAAGGGTTTTGATTACCTTCATATCCATATGCCATGTTTAATGATTCATTGGACATTTTTCATTGATAAACTGTTGTGTTCATTTTCTTTCCTTTTTGCATTTTGTTTGTTTAAGGATGGCTATCCCTTACACACACCCACACTCACAAATGCAGGTACCCATCCACTCTGGATTCTATGGGTGACTATTCTGCTATGTCCCTCAATAACTCTGAAGATCTGGTCAATCAGGCTGAGTATGAAGATGACGAGGATTGTGAAGTACCGGGAGAGCTAGCTAGACTTATACAACAAGAACAAAGGGCCATCTTGCCTCACGAAGAGTTATTGGAAACTGTCAACTTAGGAACAGAGGAAGACCGGAAGGAAGTACAAGTGGGTGCCAATCTGGAGCCAAGTGTCAAGGAACGCTTGATATAGTTGTTAAATGAATATGTTGAAATCTTCGCCTGGTCTTATGAAGACATGTCGGGTTTAGACACAGATATAGTGGTTCACCGTCTCCCTACAAGAGAGGATTGTCCACCGATCAAACAAAAAGTCCGCCGAATGAGGCCCGACATGTCTGAGAAGATTAAAGCAGAAGTAATGAAGCAATTCAACGCGGGCTTTCTGGCTGTTACATCCTATCCACAATGGGTTGCTAACATTGTGCCAGTTCCTAAAAAAGATGGCAAGGTCAGAATGTGTGTGGACTACCGGGATTTGAATAGGGCTAGCCCTAAAGATGATTTTCCGCTACCCCATATCGACATTTTGATTGACAATATAGCTCAGCACAAAGTGTTTTCCTTCATGGATGGCTTCTCGGGCTACAACCAAATTAAAATGGCCCCCGAGGACATGGAGAAAACAACCTTTGTTACACAATGGGGTACCTTCTGCTACAAGGTGATGCCGTTCGGACTGAAGAACGCAGGAGCAACTTATCAACGCGCCATGGTAGCTTTATTTCATGATATGATACATCATGAGATCGAAGTTTACATAGACGACATGATAGCTCGGTCACAGACAGAGGAGGAACACCTTGAGCATTTGCAGAAGCTATTTTCCAGATTGAAAGAATACAAACTCAGGCTGAATCCAAGTAAATGCACTTTTGGAGTTAGGTCTGGTAAACTTCTAGGGTTCATTGTCAGCAACAAAGGCATTGAGGTCGATCCAGCAAAAGTAAAAGCAATACAAGAGATGCCTGCTCCCCGTACTGAAAAGGAGGTTAGAGGATTCTTGGGGCGCTTGAACTATATTGCCAGATTCATCTCTCATCTGACTTCTACCTGTGAGCCGATTTTCAAACTATTAAAGAAAGATCAGGTAGTCGAATGGAACGACAATTGCCAAGCTGCTTTTGATAAGATCAAGGAGTATTTGCTAGAACCTCCTATTCTGATGCCACCCGTCGAGGGAAGACCATTGATCATGTATCTGACCGTCTTGGATAACTCAATGGGGTGTGTTTTGGGCCAGCATGACGAGTCTGGTCGAAAAGAGAATGCTATTTATTACCTTAGCAAAAAGTTTACCGACTGTGAGACTCGCTACTCACTGCTCGAGAAAACTTGCTGCGCTTTGGTATGGGCTGCTCGCCGACTAAGACAGTATATGTTGACTCATACCACTCTGTTGATTTCCAAAATGGATCCTATCAAGTATATCTTCGAAAAGCCCGCTTTATCTGGAAGAATCGCTAGATGGCAAATGATCCTAACTGAGTATGACATCCAGTACACCACCCAAAAAGCTATAAAAGGGAGTGTACTAGCTGACCATCTAGCTCATCAAGCTATCGAAGATTATCAATCCATGATATTTGACTTCCCAGACGAGGACATCATGAATTTGGACAACATTGAAGGTAACGGACCGTATGACGGACCTGAAAAGGGATCCCGATGGATCCTGTACTTTGATGGTGCTTCAAATGCACTTGGAAACGGTATCGATGCGGTACTCATTTCCCCGGAAGGTTGCCACACACCTTTCACGTCCCGACTTTGCTTCAGTTGTACCAACAACATGGCTGAATATGAAGCTTGCATTTTTGGTCTCAATGCTGCCATAGACTTGGGGATCAAATCTTTGATCGTATTTGGGGACTCGGCTTTGGTTATCAGTCAAATCAAAGGAGAGTGGGATACCAAACATCCTAATCTTATCCCATACAAAGAACATGTCTTGACATTGTTGCCTCATTTCGAGCAAATCACCTTCGAGCATTTCCCGCGAGAAGAGAATCAGCTAGCAGATGCTCTGGATACAATGTCTTCCATGTTTAAACTTAATTGGGATAACGAGGCTCCCCGAATAACCATTGAGCGAATGGATGAACTTGTGCATTGTCACGAGATTAATACCGAAGAAGTAGTGGAACAACCCTGGTTTCATGAAATCAAAAGGTATCTCCAGACTAGAGAATATCCCGAAGGAGCTTCAGTAAATGACAAGAAGTTCCTAAGGAAGTTTGCTGCCAAGTTCTTCCTGAGCAACGACATCCTCTATAAACGCAGCCATGATTGTGTTTTACTCCGATGTGTGGACAAGGCTGAGGCAGAGTTGATCATGACTGAGATACACAGCGGTACATTCGGCACCCACTTGAGCGGGCACATGATGGCTAAGAAGATTCTAAGGGCAGGCTATTACTGGTCTACCATGGAAGCTGATTGCTATCAACATTCCCGTACCTGCCATAAATGCCAAATCTACGCCGATAAGGTGCACATTCCTCTGGTTCCTCTCAACGTGCTGACAGCTCCTTGGCCATTTGCAATGTGGGGCATTGACATGATTGGAGAGATCAAGCCCACGGCATCCAATGGACATTGTTTCATCCTGGTTGCCATTGACTATTTCACCAAATGGGTCGAAGCGGCTTCCTTCGCCTCTGTTACAAAAAATGTGGTCGCCGGCTTCATCAAGCAAAACCTCATATGCCGGTATGGTGTCCCCGACAGGATCATCACAGACAACGGAACCAATCTGAATAATACTATGATCACCGCTCTATGCGAACAGTTCAAGATTTATCATCACAATTCATCTCCCTATCGGCCGAAGATGAACGGTGCTATTGAAGCTGCGAACAAAAACATTAAGAAGATCATTCAGAAAATGACAGTCACTTACAAGGACTGGCATGAGATGTTACTGTTTGCTTTGCACGGATACCGTACCACAGCACGTACTTCAACCGGGGCAACCCCATTTTCTTTGGTATACGGCATGGAAGTTGTCCTACCCATGGAAGTTCAGATTCCTTCCTTAAGGATTATGAAAGACGCAGGTTTGAATGAAGATGATTGGATTCAGACCCGACTTGATCAACTCAATTTGATCGACGAGAAGCGACTCGCTGCTGTTTGCCATGGTCAGACGTACCAAAAACGGATGATCAAGGCTTTCAACAAGAAAGTCAGACGTCAAGTATATCAAGTTGGAGATCTCGTGATCAATCGGATTATCTTACCACAAAGTGACCCCAGGGGCAAATGGACTCCTACTTACGAAGGACCATTTGTGATCAAGAGCATATTTTCTGGTGGTGCAATGATTCTGACCACCATGGACGGTGATGATTTACCGCACCCCGCGAACGCAAACATAGTCAAAAGATACTACGCATAAAATAACCCGACAAGTCGAAAACCCGAAAGGGCGGCTTGGGCAAAAATGGGCATCCCGGTGAGTCGAAAACCCGAAAGGGCGGCTCAGGCAAAAGTTAGGGATAAAACAAAAAAAACCTGTACACCCGGCAAGTCGAAAACCCGAAAGGGCGGCTTGGGCAAAAAGGGGTTTCCCGGTGGATCGAAAACCCGAAAGGGAGATTCAGGCAAAAGTTAGGGAATTAAAGCGTATGACTATGTCTCGTCGGATCACTTTAAGGATAATCTCTTCATCAACCAGATCCAAGCTTCTGGTCAATTCTGTCACCGGCAGGCGAAGCATTGAATGGACAGATATTCAGAGTTGTGAAGGCTATAGCAGAATGGAATCCCATGGAGTTATTTCACATAGCCATCTTTCTTTTGTATAAAATTTTCAATTTTTACGGCGACATCCTCTTACAAGGATGCCTATCTCCTTTGTACAAAGATGCTCATAGAAAGTTAATACAAATACTTTTCCAAATACACAAATTTGCTTTGTCTTCCTTTTTTTTCTCTTTTGCACTTATGTTTACTTGAGAAATGTCCAATGTTTTGTTAAATAGGCATATGCATTTGAACAAAGTCATTTCCTCACAAATCAGGAAAAGATGATTACTGATAGGTTGAAAGTACGGATAGATATCTCGATGCCCTTTCAGAAGGATTCCCCAAACAGAGTTAAAATCCAGGATCCTCAGCAGAACAAAAGCTTTCTCAAAGCTGATTTCCCCAGCCGGAGAACCTTCCAGAACTTAGTCCCCCTCAGAGTTAAGTTTCAGCACCCCCAGTGGAGCCCTAAAATTTGAAAATCCTATCCCCAGCGGAGCTAAAACTTCCGACTATCAATCCCCAGTGGAACCAAACCAGTGAACATTCTCCCCACAGAGATACTTCCCACCAGACTGAAGATTCTCAGTCATACCGCTCCAGCATAAGTCTACCAGGTTCTGAACTCCCCAGCAGAGATCATCAGAATTCTCTCACCCCGCAAGTCACCAAGGAGTTCCAATCCCCAGCAGTGGTCCTAAGATTCCTCAACAAATGAAGATCTTGTTCCTCAAGCAGTTAGCAGACAACAAGGATTTTTCATCCTCAGTAACCCCAGAGTTCTTCTATCCCCAACTTTGGTTACGAGTTTATTTCCCCAACATTTGTCCAGGATTTATTCTTCAAAACAAATTGCGTTTCAGATTGATCGGTCGTTCAAAAGCTCCTTCATCATCTGTTGGAGGCTACAGTCGTCAAAAATCAAATTCTCACAAGATTCAAGTTACAAAGCCCGGATTTGACCGGATAGTATCTTAATCCCTACAACATATTATGAAGCCCGGAGTATGACCGGATAACAATGCCAGACAATCACCAAGCCTGGATTACGACCAGATAGTGATGTCCCCTCAGGGCAAGCTATGAAGTCCGGATTCGACCGGATATTAGTTTAATCCCTAACAAAGCTATTGTGAAGCCTGGATTACGACCAGATGACAATACAAATTTCTGTGAAGCCTGGATTACGACCAGACAATAGTCAAGAATACTACGAAGCTTGGAGTCGACCAGATAGTGGTATATCTTTAACACAAGCCGTGAAACCTGGATTTGACCGGATAGCAGCTTAGCAAGCTATTGTGAAGCCTGGATTGCGACCAGATAACAATACAAATTTCTGTGAAGCCTGGATTACGACCAAACAACAGTCAAGAATACTACGAAGCTTGGAGTCGACCAGATAGTGGTATATCTTTAACACAAGCCGTGAAGCCCGGATTTGACCGGATAGCATCTTAGCAAGCTATTGAGAAGCCTGGATTGTGACCAGATAACAATACAAATTTCTGTGAAGCCTGGATTACGACCAGACAACAGTCAAGAATACTACGAAGCCTGGAGTCGACCAGATAGTGGTATATCTTTAACACAAGCCGTGAAGCCCAGATTTGACCAGATAGCAGCTTAGTAAGCTATTGAGAAGCCTGGATTACGACCAGATGACAATAAAAGCTTCTGTGAAAGCCTGGAGATCGACCAGATAACAGTTAAGCATTAGCAGAATGGAGACTTTCATTCTCAGTTCCTCACAGAATATTCGAATATTCTCCAGTGAAGATCTCCTCAAGACAGGAATCCCCAATAGATTGGCATACAACCCAAACTCCTGATCCCCCAACAGTGGTCCCAGGACTTCTCATTTTCAACGATCAAAAGATTCTTGCCCTCCCCAGCAGCAGTCAAGGAATTGTTTTCCCCAACAGCAGTCAAGATTCTTTTATCCTCAGCCATCCAGGATTCATCTATCCTCAGCAGGACAGCTCATCAGCTTACATGCGCATTCATCACATTCACATCATAAACATTGATATAACATACATTGAATCATACATTTTATGCAACATGACTTTGTGTTTCAGCTAATATCTTACCCTTTTTCAGGATAAAGATTAGTAAGCTTCAGATTCAAGACTTCTGAAAACAGTTTACGGGCTCTCCAGTAACGGATGACAACCTATCACTTATTCAGATTCTTTCTAGACATTTGAAAACAGTTTACGGACGCCTCCCAACATGGATGCTGATCTATTGCTTATTCAACTTCAACTCCTGAAAATAGCTTACGGATTCTCCAAACATGGATGTCAATCTATCGCTTGTTCAGAACCCCAATTCAGAGATGTTCCAAAACATGGATACCTTTCTGATACTCGTCCATTCACCAATGACATACAATTCAACATTTCTAGATGGCATCTTTAAGCCCATCCCCCGACAAGATTTTGTCACATTCCAGATGGCATCTTTAAGCCCATCACCAAATGGCATCTTTAAGCCCATTCCCTCTACCATCACATCACCGAGTGCAAATTGTTTGGGCACTCTAGTGTCCAATCTCCTTTCACCCTCGAGTCACGAAAGGCAAACTTGCCAATCTAACTCTTCAGGTTCAAGAAGATTGAACAGGGGCAACTGTTGTACCCCAAAATTTGCCCTCCTCTTTTTCCATAAGAAATCACAGCTTCGGGCTTTTCCTGATTTTCCCAACTGGCTCAAGAATCGGTCAAACAGACTTTTTTTGTCAGTCAGACAAAATTTAGGGTTTTCATTGATTTTAAAAGCAGTTCAAGCAGATTGCTAGGGTTTGGTTGAGTTTGGCTCAAAGTTTGATCAGACAGGCATTTCTTGGGTGTTAAGTCAAGAATTAGGGTCTTTGTGCGTGCAGAAAGAATTAATTGTACAGTGCTTTTCAAGTTATTCTGAGATATGAGCTGAGGCAGTTGAATTAAGAACTTGCAGTGCTTGATTTAATCAGTAAAAGAAAAAGGACATGTGGACATTTGTTGATTAACTGTGCATTGCTTTAGATAATTGGAGCGCCGGGTTTATTATTGATTGATGCTAATACCACAGTGTTTATCAATTGTTTATTTATTTTAAGTTAAAATAATTGGAATTTATTTCCATTTTATTATAATTTAAGAATTATAAACAATTAGATAAACATTTGAAGAAGAATTAAAAATGAATGTCAATAAAGGGACTTTTTATTTATCTTTAAATTATTTGTACAATTGTTATTTGAATACAGTAATTGTTTACAAAGTATTTACAATAATAATGTTACAATGATTAAAAGAAAAATAAAACTATGTCCTAAAATTCCTAAGTCTTCATCTTCTATCCAATACTCCCTCGTTGCTCAATTGTTTTTCATCTGCAAAAAAAAAAAAAGAAGTCAAAAGCAGATAAAAGAAACAGACAGTTAATTTAAAAATTCATCATTAAAAGTAACTGGCCGGAATCAGTTTGCCCTCTCTACAAATCACGAGATTGCTCTCGGTTCACAAAGAGGGATAGAATGTCTTGCAAAAATGTGAAATGTACAAATTCAAATTTTCAAACATACTGCATAAATCCAAAAATTGTCAACCAAGTTTCCAAACAGCATGTACAAGTATAAAGGCAAACTGAATTACAATTTCAAACTAAGCCAAAGCTGTCAAAATTGTCCAAGGATATCAAGATATCAACAAATCCAAAAAGCTGTCAATAAAGTACACAAAGTATGCAAGAAATATGGAATTATGCAGAGGAAAACAATATTGCAAACATATTTAAATCATCACTTTCCAAAGGCCAGTTTACTTTTTCAGAAAGAAGACAAATTTAAGAATTAAAAATGCTTTTCTTTAATCTGGAGAGAGAAAGAGAGAGGAAAGCAGCTTACAGTACATCAGGCTGGAGACTAAACAAAAGATGTAAACAGGATGTATCAGAGCACATAGAGGAAAGAGGCAGAACACATACAGCAGAGGATATCATAAAGTGTGAAAACCTCAAGCCTTGCAAACCTGTCCAAGGATTGACCAAGAACGAATATACAAAAAATATAACAGCTCCTGCCTTTCAAAGACCACAAGGTAAAGACCCTGGAAGATATAAAACAAAAAGCCCTCAACCTGCATAAGAGGATCTCACAAGCCACACAAAGCCTAATAGCCTCCAAGTTCATCAAGCCTTTAAAAACACAGAGAAAAAAGCCTAAACTTCAAGCCCTGTAAAACCAGTTCCAAAACACAAACCAGAAGCCATCAAACACAAACAAGCTTACAGCCTGCTGAAGCCATCAAACACAAACAAGCTTACAGCCTGCTGAAGCCACAAACACATAGCCTAAAAGCCAAAAGGCCTCAAACTGATACAAACCTGAAGCAAACAACATATCAACAAGCCTAAACCTGCTTGAGCCTTAAGCAAAAACCTGTCAAGCCTTAAGCCTTAGACTGCATCAAAGCAATACCAAACAACCTGTCCTTTATCCTAAACCTGTCAAGCCTAAAGCCTACTGTAACATAAACCTGCTTCAAAATCCAATCAAAGCCTAAGAAGCCAAGCATCCCAAAGGCCCTCAGAGCTAGGCTCATCACAGGGCAAGCACACAAAACAATATTCAATATCAAACATTCCTTCAAGACAACTCAGAAGCCAGCAAGTCAAGAAAAGAAAAAGAAGTGTTCAATCTCAAGCAGGCAAACACTCAAACGAAGTTCTCAGAACCAAAGGGTCCATCATTGAAAATATATCAAGCAACGTACAGAGCAAAAGAGCAAGCAATCAAAGGCATCAAGCAAGCATACAGAAGCAGGAAAAAGGGAAGAGGAAAAGAAAGTTATAAGGTTTTCAGATGTTCATCATGAAACCCTAAAGAAGCAAAACAAAGGTACCAGGTGTTCCAGCAAAAGCTCAGCATTGTACCCCTCGCCCTTGGCCGCCTGCAGCACCTCCGGTCTGTCCTCCTCTGTCTCCATCCCCCAAAGGTATAACTTCTTTCCTTTTCATACACCTCAAACAACAACAACAACACTTAATCAGAATCAACAAACGAGAAGCAAAACGTGCAAGACATAAATTGTTAAAACCCTAAAATGCGCTAAGGTAGAAGTTATCACCTTGAATGAACCATCGCCTGCTTGACCATGGAGAGGAGGATGTAGAGGCGGCGCTTGGTGGCCCTGGGCGAGGAACGCTATTCAGAATCCATGGCGTGCGAAGACGAAGAACGAAAGCGAAGAAGACAGCGCCGTTCTAAGCTTGCTGTAACCCTTATGTCCCAAATGAAACAAACTTCAGAAAACCCTAGACAAATTTGTGTCAAGCATTGGGCCCGCCTCTGCCAAACACGCCTAAGCCCATTCGTTTTTCCAAGCGCACCCCCCCTTATCTCTTTTATTCTGATTCATTTGTTTGGGCCATAGCAAGTTCACACCAAGCCCATTTAACTCCTCCCCATTTTTATTTATTTCCTACTTTTTATACTAACACTATATTATTTTCTTTATAACATAAATTGTTTATTTGTAGATAAAATAATACCTTTTTTCATAAAATGTTCTTATTTGTTTCTTTTTATTTTTATTACATTTTTATGTGAACATATAAACCTTAATATTAATTTTCTCAAAGTGAAACAATTTTCTTTTCTTTTCTTTAGTTAAAATTTTGTGCATAAAGAATACTAACATAAAAGCAATAAAATACCTAAAAATAAATTAGAACTTAAAACATTTCCTTTTCTTTTCTTAAAATATTTTGTTTGTACATACTTAACAAAAATCCAAAAAGAATAAATACGTGCTTAATAAATGCATTTTTAACCCTTGTAAATATTCACATACACTTACGCAAATACATTTACAATACACATTTTATCTTTTTATACATTGATACATTTGCTTGTCCCTTTTTTACATTGCTATTACTTTACATTTGAGATTGCGATTGATTCGATTTGGTTGTAAATTATTTGGACACTACTCTCCTAATAAGTCTCATCCCCCATTTGTAAACATTGTACCCCCACTCCCGGATACTTATTTGTAATAGCGTAGACTTTAAATTCCCGCAATTTATCGCTTTCAAATATACCATGGTTAGACCTAGGGTTTGCATGTACATAAAATCAAACGCTAGATAACCTAATACAAAGACAAATACATGAAATCAATACACAATCACACTTACACCCCTAGGGTAATCCCGCTTGTTGCCTTCTAAAATGGGCCATGCTTTCACGTTGAGTATCTTTGGCAAAACAAAACAAAACAAAATGATCATAGTCCCTCGATGACGCTTTCGAAAGTTGCCTATTCAAAAATGATCATAGTCCCTTCAAGCAAAATTGCCAAAGACACTTGGCACCATTGCATTCATGGTCCATACGATGACCCGCGCCTGTCCCGTTAAACATCCTAAACGCAAGATTGCCCACCAAATACAATGGTGGAACAAAATTGTTAAAAGGGTTAAAACATGAGAAAAGCCTTTGAGTACAATAGGGGTAGACAACTCTTAGTTACTTGATCAAACTTGCAAAAAACGCTTGCCTACTTTTCAAACCACACTTCACAAACACTTTCAAAACAAAACTTCCAAAAAACATTTGAAACATCTTTTTGAAAAGATACACACCTTTGTAAAAAACTCAAACACGAGTCATTACAATGGTTGCCTAAGACAAGGCATCTTCTTCAAAAACATTTCCAAAACACACACACCACAATTTCAAGCAATTGAAAATCAAAGGCAAGTGATCTAAAACCAAGTAACTAAGAGCCCATGGATAACCTTGGATGAAAAGGGTGCTAATACCTTCCCTTTTCATAATCTACCCCCCGAACCCACGAAACATCTCAAAAGGTTTTTCCTGTGCTTTTTAACCTTTCCTTTAGGATAAAATAAAAAGTCGGTGGCGACTCTTGCTAAACCGAACAAGTGCGAAAACAAACGCAAAACTAAAGTCAGTTATCCCACCGTATCACAACGTCCATTTAATACATTAACCAATTATTCATGTTTTCCCAACCAACAACTAACCTTGTTGTTTCAATCTTGGTAACTGGTGCAAACACTTCATCAAAGTAGATTCCTTCTCTTTAAAGAAATTCTTTGACCACAAGTCTTGCTTCGTGCCTAGTCACTTCTCCTTTTGGATTTAATTTCAGCTTGTACACTCATTCACATCAATTGCTTTCTTTCCTTGTGGAAATTCAATTAGTGACCAAGTTTTGTTGATTTTTATGGACTTCAGCTCCTACAACATATCATTCATCCAATTTGAATCCTTCAGTGCTTCAACCACATTGATAGGCTCAATGTTTGCATAGAAAGCATAATGTACCAGCTCACCTTCATCATTAACCGTAAAACATACCCTAAACCCCGCACAATAAAATAATATAATCAGAGTAAAGTTATCATGTATGTCAGAAGAGGGTGTCACATATACTTCAAAACCAATAAAAAATACAATGGTGATGCTCATAACACGCATTTAAAATCATGTTCCATATACTAACACATATGCATATCTCAGCAAAATAATTCTATTTTCAAAAATGATACTAATATTTGAATCTCATAATAGAAATAATGTATTAAAATATTAGGCACTAAAGGCCACTCATCACATAATCTCAATTACAATATAAAATAAAAGAGAGTATATCAAACATCTCTTAAAATAACATGAGTTCAAACATTTCCCCGTGTTACATACCCAGAGCATGACTCACTATCTAAATATATATAAACAAAGAACTAGCTCCTCTGACTAATACTTGTAAGAAGCACCACTACCTTTGATACCTGAGCGATGTCGTAAAAAACATCATTTCAACAGAAGGGTGAGAATTCACATCATCATAGAAATATATAATAATAAGTAATGCATAACATACATACATCAATTGAATCCATCATACTTCACATATTTATGTATTCAATATTATCCAATCTAATTGACATGTTTACATATACAACATTGCTCAATAATCCATAATTCAAATGATACTCAATCACAAATACCACGAAATGTAACATTCACATCAATATCACATATTGCACACCAATTCAACATTTCATATCGATACATGTGACTTGAAAGCAACTCAATTAAATATGCATATGGTATCAATTGTTATCCTTACACGGTTTTTACGTTTAAACCAAGTCCATCTCCAAGACAGATAACCACCAAAAAGCCCGTCTTCTAAGCTTCAAACCAATCCTCTAAATATATTTAATATATATAATATTTTTGTATTTTTATTCTAAGTATTTAATAAAATAAAATAAAAGTATATATATATATATATACTTTTATTTTATTAAATACTTAGAATAAAAATACAAAAATATTACATTTTTATTTTTATTATTATTTATACTAAAAAAATACCCCTTTTTAAGTATATTTCATTTTTACACATATTAATATATTTATTGTATATAAATAATATAATATATTATTTTCTTAAAGAAATTAGGGTTTCATCCCTTAAACAAATAAAATTAATCTTTTTTTATTTATTTCTTTATACTTTTTTACATCAAAAATACTTTTACATACATAAACAAACAAAAACCATTTTTTTGCATAATTCATATTTATTTGATATTTATTTATTTTGTTTATTTAAATATTGTCCATTTAAATATTTATGCAATTAAATTCAATTTAGATGTAATAGTAAATTAGGGTTTATATTTCTTGTCAAATACCCCCCATTCAAAATTGTACCCCCATCCCCATAATCATGTTGTAATAGCTTAGAATTTAAATTCTCGCACTTTAACGCTTTCAATTATGCCATGATTATAGTATTAGGGTTTGTATGCAAAAATCAAAGTTAACAAATAGTTTGACCTAATCAAAGACAAATATGCATGAAAATCAAACACAATACACACTTGCACCCTTAGGGTTACAATCCACTTGTTGCCTTCAAAAATGGGCCATGGTTTGCATGTTGGGTACTTTGGCAAAACAAAAACAAAACAAAAGATCATAGTCCCTCGATGACGCTATCTTGGTTGCCTAAACAAAATGATCAAGTCCCTCAAGAAAATTGCCAAAAATACTTGACACAATTGCTATCATGGTCTGTACGATGACCCGCGCCTGTCCCGTTTAACATCCTAACACAAGGTTGTTCATCAAATACAATGGTGAAACAACACTGTTAAAAGGGTTAAAAACATAAGAAAGATCTTTGAGTAAAATAGGGTAGATAACTCTTAGTTACTTGATCAAAAAACTTGCAAAAACATCCTTGCTATTTTCAAACACACCACACAACACAATTTCAAAACATTTCTCAAAACAAACTTTCAAACTTTGAAATCTTTTCAAAAGACAAAAACATCTTTGTATACATTCAAACAAGAATCATTACAAAGGTTGCCACAAACATGTCCTCTTTTCAAAACATCTTTCAAAATCACACACAAAGCACCATTTCAAACAATTGGAAAAGCAAAGCAAGTGATCTAAACAAGTAACTAAGAGCCCATGGATAACCATGGATGAAAAGGGTGCTTGCACCTTCCCTTTTCATAATCTACTCCCCGAACCCAAGAAAACATCTCAAAGGTCTTTCCTGTGCTTTTTGACCTTTCCTTAGGATAAAATAAAAAGTCGGTGGCGACTCTTGCTAAACCGAAACATTTGCGAACACAAATGCAAAATCCGAAGTCAGTTCTCCCACCGTATCACAGAACTGGCGACTCTGCTGGGGAAAACTTTAAAAGTGGAGTAACCTTAGGGTTTAGATCACCTTTGCATGCTTATCTTGATTGCCTTGATTGCTTTATATTTGGTTCTCTTGTTTGGGTTTTGAATCCTCCACCCGGATTTTTGGGAAACATTCATAGGTAAATAGCAATACATTGTGGAAACTGTGCGGGGTATACCGACATGGTTGAAGCAATATCTATATTATTGCGACATATTTGTGAGTACCGATAGCCTTTGAGTCAATCAAAGAGAATACGGGGCCGCTGAGTGATGTCATGAAGCACTAATGAACTCTTAGAACCTTACTTGACCATCTTGGCCTTTTTTAGGGGTAGTGAGATGATCGGCTTTGGTACAGTCTGAAGTTGGTAGATACTCGATATTACACTCATTGAGGGTTGTTTTCTTGGAATATTTTGGTCGCCAGTTAAGTGGCTAAACCAAAACAATGAACACAGAAAATAACCCAGTGATATTGAGCTCCTTAGAACCCGGTTACTATTTATAGGACAGGTTTGAGCCAACTAAGTTCAAGAGGGTACTTACCTATGAAACCTCATGCAAGCCTGAAACTAGGATCTTGTGTGATTTGCTTGTACATGTGTTTGTGCATACATCATGAACATCATAAAGCATCATATGCATCTACTAACCATTTCAAGGGTTTGGATCTTCATCTTTGTTCTTGTTTTATAGGTCATGGAATCTCTTCGCAGGAAAACAATTCAAGTCTACCTTGTGAGAATCCCTCTTCAACTCAAGGAGCTTACTTCCAAAATTCCAGAGAATTCTCCTTTCAGTGAAAGACATGGTAGACTTATCAACTTGGTCAACTCCAACATTGAAGAAAATATGGTGAAAGTTCTCTTCCAGTTCTTTGACCCCCTACACCACTGTTTCACATTCCCTGATTACCAACTGGTACCTACTTTGGAGGAATTTTCTCAACTTCAGAGGATTCCTATTCTTCATCAACTACCCTACAATGGTACGGAAAAAGAACCAAAGCCTGAAGATGATGCTCAAGCATTACACTTGCAACCATCTGATATCAAAGGTCATTGGGAAACCAGAAGTGGTGTTAAGGGTTTTTTGGCAAAGTTTCTGTTTGAGAAGGCACAAGACTGTTGGAATTCTTTAGATCTACAAGATTTTGAGGATATTGTAGCACTTCTCATCTATGGGTTGGTCTTGTTCCCAAACCCTGATCAACTTATAGATGTGAATGATGTCAAGATTTTCATATCCCGGAATCCTGTGCCTATATTGCTTGGGGACATCCTACACTCATTTCACACACGAACAATGAGGAAAAGAGGTATTCTCATGTGCTGTACTCCTCTTCTAGCAAGGTGGTTTATTTCTCACCTTCCCCAATCAATTTTGAAGAATGAGCAGGGTTTAAGGTGGTCACAATGGTTAATGACCCTCACACATTCTGATGTTCATTGGTGTTCTCGGTCCAGAGAAAATGTCATCATCATTGATCGTTGTGGGGAATTCCATAATGTACCACTACTTGGCATTAGGGGAGGCATTACCTACAACCCCTGTTTAGCTCTAAGACAGTTCGGATATGCTCGAAGGGATGACCCTCATGATATGCTGATTCCTGACCTAGTTTTTGACTTCGACAATGATGCACAAGGACTTCGACAAAGGTTTATCAGAGCTTGGAGAATGCCCAACAAAGTGGATAGTAAGACACTGGGGTACAAGAATTCCATCCCCCTTGAGCCTTATCTCAAGTGGGTACGAACCCGCGCCCAAAATCTTATGATGCCTTACCCTCACATTCTCCCCGTGATCAAAGAGCCTGTTATGGAAGGAGAGGTTCCATACACCCTCCTACATCCATACATGCCAACATCATTGGAAGAATTGCAAAAGAGTTGGATACAACTCAAGGAAGAACGGAATACTTTTGAAGCCATCTTCTACGCCAGTGAGAAGAAGGTTCTGGAACTTACCCGCCGACTTCATGAAGAGGAAACTCTCAACACTTACATCACACCAAAGATAATGCGCAATGTCTTTTTACATTAAGATTTTTGTAATATTTTTCCCCTGGGGCATTTATGTACTGACAAATTTCTTCTTATTAATATGATGTGTGTTCGTTTTGTTTGCAACAAATTTGAATTTCTGAATCCTTGAATGCATTATATGAATAACATATCATTCATCATATGCATAAACTGGTCTTCACACCAGGTTTCCTTATCTTTCTGCTGTTTATTTCAGCAAGATGGATTTGGAGCAGACGGTTAGGGATCTACAAGCACAGAATTCGCAATTCCAGCAACTCCTCATGACCTTAGCAAAGGGTCAAGAGGATCTTAAAGCACTGTTGGAGAAAGAGAAAGATAAAGAGAAAAAGAAGAAAAGGACTGGTGTGGCCACTATGGGAAGAAGGTTTGAAATCCAGGCTAGAAAGGTTCTCGAGTTCCCTTCGACGTCTGATGAAGGGGTTGGTAAAGGAAAAGGAGCTACGATGCCTTCTGAATCTGAAGTTGAAGAAGAAGAAGAGGAAGAGGATGAAGATTACTCCGAAAAGCAATATCCCCCGGCGGATGATAAGTATAAAAATCTTGAGGATCGGTTGGCAGCCATGGAGTTGCAAAGGGTACCTGGTTTAGATTTTGAAGAACCAGGGCTAGTTGCTAGGATCATCATTCCTCCCAAGTTCAAAGTACCTACATTTGCTAAGTATGACGGTTTGTCTTGTCCGAAGATGCATCTGAGGTCCTACGTCAGAAAGATCCAGCCTCACTCCTCTGATAAGGATCTCTGGGTCCACTTTTTTCAAGATAGTTTATCAGGCACGCAATTGGACTGGTTCTATCAACTTGAGAGATCCGATGTTCATAACTGGGAAGATTTGGCTGTTGCATTCTACCGACAATACCAATACAACGCAGATTTAGCGCCTACTCGTACTCAACTACAGAGTATGGGTATGGCTTCTAATGAAGGATTTAAGGAATATGCCCAGAAGTGGCGTGATCTGGCTGGAAGGGTGCAGCCACCATTGTCGGATAGAGAGTTGGTTGACATGTTTCTGGGGACCCTGTCTGGCCCATTCTTCAATCATTTAATCGGGAGTTCATCTGCAGGATTCACCGAATTAATTCTGACTGGTGAAAGGGTCGAGGCTGGCATTAAAAGTGGTAAAATTCAGAAGGGTGCTTCTGCTTCCACTGCTGTTAAGAAGACCTTCCCAGCCAAGAAAGAAGCTTCTGCTGTTTATTCCCAAAAAAATCAAGGAAGAACGGAGCACCGACCAACGGTGGGGGCTGTGGTGATCCAAAACTCCTCAGCTGATCTACCTCGAAGCAGTCAACCTAGAGCTAACCAGCAAAGGGTAGAAAGTCCACAACGACAGTTCACCCGAATCAACATGACACCGGCTCAAGTCCTCCCTCATTTGTTAAAGCTGAATCTTACCAACTTGAAAGAAGCGCCGAAAAACCCCAATACCTCTTCTCCTTATTATCATTCAAATGCAAAATGTGCATACCATTCGGACAGTGTGGGGCATGATACCAATAACTGTTGGGCTCTTAAAAATAAGATCCAAGACCTGATAGACGCCAAGGAGGTAGAGTTTGATGCTCCTGAAAAACCCAACGTGATATCCGCTCCAATGCCCAAGCACGGTCATAATGTTCATGCCATTGTGGAAGACCTTCATGTTACCATTGTTGATGACCTTTTGACTCCGTTACCAATGATTAAAGTGAATTTGATGAAAGCCGGGATATTCCCGGGCTGTGGAAAAGACTGTTACTTTTGTTCAAACTTGCAAACTGACTGCCCACTGTTGAAATCAGGCATCCAACGCCTGATGGATACCCAAGAGATCCTCTTTCAAAAGACTCTTGTTGATACTATCACTCATGTTACTCCTGCTACCTTTGTTACTTCAACCAATGACATTGCTATAATAACCATCTTTGACGATCTTCCCAAGACCTGCAAAAGGCCTGTCAAGATTACGCCTGATCCTAAGTTTGTGCCGCTAAAAGTTACCATGCCGGGGCCTGTCCCGTATAAATCTAACAAGACGATACCATGGAATTACGGAGGAGAAATCTTCTACCATGGTATTAAGCAGATAGAATCAGTCCAAGAGAATTTCGATGATGAAACCCCTGATATAGGGAATATTGCGGGAACAAGCAAGATAACTCGCAGCGGAAGGATCTTCTCTCCGGAGATTGCTCCTCCACGGGCAGTCTTCGGACCCTTGAGAGTTTCTGTACCCGTTAAACCATCTTTGCAAAGCCCGATAATTGAAGAATTGGATGCTCCCGAGGCTAGACCCGCTGTGGATACTACCGATAAGGGTAAGGGGATACTAGAAGCGCCTGTTAGGATGAAGGCTCAGACTGTGGTTATCCCCGAGACCACCCAGAAAGAGATGGAAGAAATCTTAAAGATAATCAAGAAGAGCGGCTACGATGTCGTAGAGAAGCTAGGGCAAACCCCTTCCAAAATCTCCATGTTGGCTCTCTTACTCTGCTTTGAGACTCATGCTAAGGCCTTGATCAAATTTCTAAAGACGGCACACGTGCCTCAAGAAACTTCTGCAGACCAGTTTCAAGAGTGCGTGGCTAGCCTTACGGCTGATAATGGTCTTGGTTTTTCTGATGCTGATTTGACCCCTAAAGGAAGGAAGCACAATGATGCGCTGCACGTCTCGGTAGAGTGCAGAGGAACTACACTGGCCCATGTCCTGGTTGATACCAGTTCATCTCTGAATGTTCTACCAAAAAAGGCGTTGGATAGGTTAGACTGCCAAGGTTTGACTTTAAAACCCAGTAACATCATTGTTAGAGCCTTCGACGGTTCTAAGCAGATGGTTCACGGAGAGGTGGACATCCCAATCAAAGTGGGTACAGAGACCTTCAACTCTACTTTTTATGTGATGGACATCCGTCCTTCATATTCATGCTTGTTGGGAAGGCCATGGATCCACTATGCTGGGGCAGTTACCTCTTCTTTACACCAAATGCTAAAGTATCCAATTCAGGGTAAGACCATAACGGTCCATGGGGAGGAAGAGTACATGATAAGCCACCTTAACTCCTTCCGCTATGTGGAGTTGGATGGCGAGTTCATAGCAACGCCTTTCCAACACTTTGAAGAGGTGTCTCCTGAAGTCGCAGTTGCAAAGACAATGACTGATGTGCCTATCATTTCCAAGCATGTGTCTCAGATGGCTTCCCTCAAGGATGAGGAGGATGTAATCAAAGAAGGAAGGGGTACAATTTGGGGGCAACTTCCTGATTTTCCTCACAAGACGGACAAGTTCGGACTAGGTTTCACTGCTGTTGGCCAGAAAGTTGTGCGTCGCTCCCGGGCTGGAGGACCACCTTTAAAAACCACTCACCATGGAATTAATGCCTTAGAAGATGATGATGAAGAAGATAACTTTGAAGATTGGATCTTTCCAACCGTTGAAGGAGGATTAAGAAACTGGGAAGCGAAAGACTTTATTCCCATCACTTTCATCAATCAGTAATTTATCTTTGAATAATCTCCTATTTTGGTATGTAATAATTAAACAATTCGTACACTCTCTTTTGCCTTGTGCCTTTCCCGGGGCATATAGGTTCATTTGTAAGGGCTTGATTTCTTCATTATCATATGCCATTTTTAATGAATCATTGGACGTTTTCATCTATAAACTGTTGTGTTCATTTTCTTTCCTTTTGCATTTTGTTTTGTTTAAGGATGGCTATCCATTACACACACCCACACTTACAAATGCAGGTACCCATCCACTCCGGATTCCATGGGTGACTATTCTGCTTTGGCCTTCAGTGACTCTGAAGATCTGGTCAATCATGCCGAGTACAAAGGTGATGAAGACTGTGAAGTGCCTGGAGAGTTAGCCAGACTTTTGCAACAAGAAGAAAGAGCCATTCTGCCCCATGAAGAGTTGCTAGAAACCATCAATTTGGGAACAGAGGAAGACAAGAAAGAGGTAAAAGTGGGTGCCAACCTGGAACCAAGTGTCAAAGAGTGCTTAGTGCAGTTGTTGAATGAATATGTTGAAATCTTCGCATGGTCCTGTGAAGACATGTCGGGACTAGATACAGACATTGTGGTTCACTGTCTCCCTACAAGAGAAGACTGTCCACCAATCAAACAAAAAGTCCGCCGAATGAGGCCCGACATGTCTGAAAAGATCAAAGCTGAGGTGATGAAGCAATTCAATGCTGGCTTTCTGGCTGTTACTTCCTATCCATAATGGGTTGCTAACATTGTGCCCGTGCCTAAGAAGGCAACAAAGTCAGAATGTGTGTGGACTACATAGACCTAAACAGGGCTAGCCCTAAAGATGATTTTCCACTACCACACATTGACATCTTGGTTGACAATACAGCTCAACACAAGGTATTTTCCTTCATGGGTGAATTCTCGGGATACAACCAGATCAAAATGGCCCCCGAAGACATGGAGAAGACTACTTTTGTTACGCAGTGGGGTACCTTCTGCTATAAAGTGATGCCATTCGGAATGAAGAATGCCGGGGCAACCTATCAACGTGCCATGGTAGCTTTGTTTCATGACATGATACATCATGAGATTGAAGTATACATAGACGCCATGATAGCCCGTTCATAGACAGAATAAGAACACCTCGATCATCTGCAAAAGCAGTTTGTCAGATTGAAGGAATATAAGCTCAGACTGAATCCTAGCAAGTGCACTTTCGGAGTCAGGTCTGGTAAACTTTTGGGATTTATTGTCAGTAACAAAGGCATTGAAGTTGATCCTGCTAAAGTCAAAGCTATACAAGAAATGCCTGCCCCCCGCACTGAAAAGGAGGTTAGAGGTTTCTTGGGACGCTTAAACTACATTGCAAGGTTCATCTCTCACCTAACATCTACCTGTGAGCCAATCTTTAAGTTGTTAAAGAAAGATCAGGTAATTGAATGGAATAATGATTGTCAAGTTGCTTTTGATAAGATCAAGGAGTATTTGCTGGAACCTCCTATCTTGATGCCACCCGTCGAAGGAAGACCGTTAATCATGTATCTGACTGTTTTGGATAATTCAATGGGGTGCGTACTGGGCCAACATGACGAGTCTAGCCAAAAAGAGCATGCCATTTATTACCTTAGCAAAAAGTTTACCGACTGTGAGACTCGCTACTCACTGCTCGAGAAAACTTGCCGCGCTTTGGTATGGGCTGCTCGCCGGCTAAGACAGTATATGTTGACACATACCACTTTGCTGATTTCCAAAATGGATCCGATCAAGTATATCTTCGAGAAACCTGCTTTATCCGGAAGAATCGCTAGATGGCAGATGATCCTGACTGAATATGATATTCAGTACACAACCCAAAAAGCTATAAAGGGGAGTGTACTAGCTGACCATCTAGCTCATCAAGCGGTCGAAGATTACCAATCTATGAGATTCGACTTCCCTAACGAGGACATCATGACATTAGACAACATTGACGATAACGGACCGTATGACGGACCTGAACAAGGATCTCGATGGACCCTGTACTTTGATGGTGCTTCAAATGCACTTGGCAACGGTATTGGTGCAGTACTTATTTCTCCGGAAGGTTGCCATAAACCTTTCACTGCTAGACTCTGCTTCAGCTATACCAACAACATGGCCGAATATGAAGCCTGTATCTTTGGTCTCAAGGCTGCAATTGACTTGGGAATCAAATCTTTGGTCGTATTTGGGGACTCAGCTTTGGTTATCAGTCAAATCAAAGGAGAGTGGGATACTAAACATCCTAATCTTATCCCATACAAAGAACATGTTCTGACATTGTTACCTCACTTCGAGCAGATTACCTTCGAGCACTTTGCGCGAGAAGAAAATCAGCTAGCTGATGCTCTAGCCACAATGTCTTCCATGTTTAAACTTAACTGGGATAATGAGGCTCCACAAATCACCATCGAGCGAATGGACGAACCTGCGCACTGTCATGAGATTAATACCGAAGAAGTAGTGGAACAACCCTGGTTTCATGAAATCAAAAGGTATCTCCAGACTCGAGAATACCCTGAAGGAGCTTCCGTCAATGACAAAAAGTTCTTAAGGAGATTTGCTGCCAAGTTCTTCCTAAGTAATGGTATCTGTGATCGGTGGATCTGGAACTGACTGTTTAACGCTGGTTCGCGAAATGTCGCGGAAGCAAGAGTCGCCACCGTCTTTTATTTTCTCCAAATGGAAAGTAAAAAAGCACAGAAAAATTCCTTAAAGAGATTGCTCTCGGTTCGGGAGGTAGATTATAGAAAGGGAAGGTGTTAGCACCCTTTCTATCCATGGTTATCCATGGGCTCTTAGATACTTGCTCATTTGTGTTTTCAAAAATGTTTGTTTGCTTTTCAAATGTGGGTTTTAAAAAAAGTTTCTTTGAAAATTCCAGTTCGACTCTTGTATCGGTCCTCAAGAGTGTTTGAAAAATTGCTTTCAAAAGCTTTTTGAAAATGTGTTGGTGTGAAAAGTATTTTGAATTTGTTTTGAAATTAGAGAAAGTATCTAGAGTCGTCTACCTACCCTAAGGAATTCGTCTGTGTAAATGTCCTTTAAAGTAGTGCCATCCCACCATTGAGAGGTAGGTAGCACCACCGTTGGAGGTGTTCGGGTCAATTCGAAGTTCGGGACATGGTGATCACCAGAGCAATGGGAAGACACCTTAGAAGCTACCCTCATGCCAGGTTCCCGGATCATGAGGACTTACTAAGACATCCTCTACTCGACGATCACCTTACGAGGCAAGGCAACAGTGAGGCGTACGCTAGGGGTGGTGTGTGATTTGTGTGTCAGATTCAATTATCTTTGTCTTGTCATGTTATTGGTGAGCTACGCGTTTGTTTTTATTTTTGTCCATACATTCTTTCATGCCTTTGATTAACAGTTAAAAAGTTGCGAGAAAAGTAAATTCTAAGCTATTACAAATGGCGCGGGTCCACATCGCCAAAATTAAACCAGGACCCGATTTGACAGAAAAATAAAGAAAGAAAAGAAAAGAAAATAAGGAATTAAAAATGCGAGAAGTTAAAAGGGTTACATGGCCTTGGGAGAGATACATAAATATTTAAACGAAATAAAATAAATACGCGAATAAGAATTAAATCGAAACGAGGGCGTTGGACCCTTTTTGCAAAATTAAATTACATGGAATTAATTAAAATTAAAAAGAAAAGGAAGAACTTGTTTTTTGGTATTTTTTTTGTATTTTAGGATTTAGTATGAAAAAAGAATTAATTGAAATTAATACTAACCCTAATTCTAATGGCTTTTAATTTATTAAGAAAACATTGAAGTTTAACCTAAATTAACTAAATATTTAATGTACAAATTTAATTACAAAAATAAATATTTAATTATTTAATTATTTATGAAAGAAAAATAGAAAGATGAAAATTAATCAAACCTTAATTCTACATTTTTTAGATTTTTTTATTAAAAGTATTAAAATTAAACCTAATTTACACTAAATTTAATTATATGCAAATTTATTTATGAAAATACTAAAAATATAATATTTATTGTTTTTTTCTCTTTTTCTGATTTTATGTGTTTTATGTTTTTTATATTTTGTGAAAATAATGAATTAATTAAACAAATAATAATTAAAAGCAAATAGAAAATAAAATAAAAAAATATTATAGCAAACCTAGGGGGGTTGTAGTCCCCAACATGGAGGTTAAGTCCAAGAATTCTGGCCCATTTAGCATGGCCTTGTTGACTTTTGCTGGACGCGTGTGATGCATGGACTAGGGTGCATTGTGTTCCTTAGATCTGAGCCTTTGATTTGATCTCCCTGGCTTTGTGAATGGTTTGATTTTGAGAGCGCATGATGTGCCTTGATGTTGATCCTGCACGTGAATTTTTACTGAAAAATAATATGGGAATATGGAAGACCTGGGGCTCGAACCCAGGTCATATACTTTACCAATAACTACGCTTGCCACTGGATCAACTCACACGCGTGTTAACATATAATAACGAACAAATAATATAAAAGAAAACAAATGTATTAGTGGACTTTGCGCGCGAGTTTCAAACCAGCCAATCGTTGGCAGCCACGATATCATCTTCTTCATTATTCCTGAAACACAAACACATTAGGCAACGTTTTTCATGGTGTTCTCTTAGGCATGTTTTGGAAAAATAGCGATTAGCCCTAGGACACTCATAAATTGAGCGCGAGGGTCTCAAACTTTTCGTCCAAGCCTGCTGAATACGTTCATGGTACTGTGGTTCGCTAATTTTACGCTATTTGAAAACGCCCAATTCACAACTCTGAAAACCCTAGAATTTGGCAATGGTGAAATCGTCTACAGCTTGCAAAAACTCAATCAAGATAGATGGTTAGCTTCAGAATCACACAAGGAACATGAATCAAACATTAAAAAAGGCTAAATGCACATGAATTGGAATGCACGATTATAAAAAAAAAGTGGGAAAGGTTAGCTTTTGTACAACGATTCAAGAGGTTATGTTTGATGCTTTTGATCCAGAAAGATTGCTTGAGGTCTTAGGAGTGCAATGGGATGAAAATTTCGCCTTGAATCGTCCTGCAAAGATGTTTTCAGTTATGAGTTTTTTGCAAAAAAATTCCAAGTTTGATGAATGGTTTCTAGCGCAGCTTTATGGTCCAAAGCATTAGGGTTGTGTTCTATGCTTATGTAGGAATGAATTAGGTTTGCAATTCTGATCAAAATCTCTTGCAATGATGGTTTTTAAAATTTGATTTTTAAGGATCTTTTTCAATCTTTTTCCATGTGTTTTTGCTCTCAATCATATCAATTCTCTCCAAATCTTTCCCTATTTGATTTCACACGAATTATTGAGTAGATTTTGTGCACAAAAAGATTGTAAGACCTATGTTAAATATTTTCCATGTATTTAATTTGATTTAAATGAATTATTATAAATAAAAATTCAAATAAATAAATAAAAAATGAAGAAATACTTCCCTTTGGGCCAAGTGGTCGTGCACATGCCATGGATGATGAATTATGGAAGAAAAATGGGCCCATTAGCAATTTTAGGTCATTTGAATCAATGTTGACTTTTGAAAATATCCAAAAATTTCCCAACTTCCACAAGGCATAACTTGCTCAATTTTTAAGCTTTTCTCATGTTCTTGGACATTTTGGAAAGGTCTTTGAGTCCTCTAACCAATGCCTTTTGTCCCATGTCATCTTGATTTACCAATCTCAAGTTATGGCCTTTGACTTAAAGTCCCTTTTTGTTGACTTTTGAAAATGACCTATAATGTTGAAATTGATAACTTTTTGTGAGAGCATTTCTTGGACTTGAAGTATGAAGATGAGTTGTAGGAAATGTCTTTCTCTTCAAAATGAGCTTTGGATGGAATTTTTCTGATAATCCATGTGAAAGTTATGCTCTGGTCAATTTACAGTTGACTTTTTCAACTGTCCAAATAAGGAAACTTTTGTATCTTGATGATTTTTGAGACAAGCTTTGAGAATAATGATCAAGCATTGATCAAATGATGTTTGTGGCTTCAAAATGATATATTGACCAAAAATTTGAACTTTTGACTGTCAGATGACCATTTTGCCCCTACAGTTGACTGTAGTGTAATTAGGGTTTTTGACTGTGCAATTTTGTGCTGAAAGTCTTGAAACTTGACATGAGGATAATTGACCATATTTGTAGGCATGTGAGACTTGATTGGACCTTTGGAAACTTCCTTTTCTTGATCAGAACACAAACCCTAATTTTGACTGTTTAGGAGAACCTTGCACTGTGCAACCCTTGGGGAATTTTGAAGCTTGACTTGGCAAATCTTTGAAGAATATGGGAGGGCAAATTTTGGGGTACAACAGTTGCCCCTGTTCAATCTTCTTGGACCTGAGGATGCAGATTGGCTGACGTGCCTTTCGTAATCCGATGGTAGAAGATGATTGAACACTAGAGTGCCCAGAAATTTGCGCTCACATAGTAGCAGTGTGATGGAAATGGGCTTATAGATGCCATTTGGAGATTGATGGGGGATGATGGGCTTATAGATGCCATCTGGACATTGATCGCATAAGAGATTCCTTAGCGAGAACTTGCGTACCTGCAAAACAGAAAAATGAGTACCTGACATGTTGCAGGAGTTGGTTTTCAGATGCTTGGTATAGATATGTCCTGACTGGTTACAGGAGCTGAGTCTGGAGCTTCACAAGATGATGAATGAACCAGGGATGGTTACTACCTTAGCATGAATGGTAAGAGAACCTTGGGTGACTTTAACTTCAACAATGCTCGTTGAGAAAATCTTGGTGGGAATTACCATCTTCGCAGTATCGGGAAGAGAACCAAAGGAAATTATAATCTGAAAGGGAATTACATCTCACGCACCGTCGGGGAGAGAACCAAAGGAAATTATAATCTGAAAGGGAATTACATCTCACGCACCGTCGGGGAGAGGACCATAGGAAATTATAACCTAAAAGGGAATTACATCTCACGCACCGTCGGGGAGAGGACCATAGGAAATTATAACCTAAAAGGGAATTACATCTCACGCACCGTCGGGGAGAGGACCATAGGAAATTATAACCTAAAAGGGAATTACATCTCACGCACCGTCGGGGAGAGGACCATAGGAAATTATAACCTAAAAGGGAATTACATCTCACGCACCGTCGGGGAGAGGACCATAGGAAATTATAACCTAAAAGGGAATTACATCTCACGCACCGTCGGGGAGAGGACCATAGGAAATTATAATCTGAAATCGAATTATCACCTCACGCACCGTCGGGGAGAGGACCATAGGAAATTATAATCTAAAAGGGAATTACATCTCACGCACCATCGGGGAGAGGACCATAGGAAATTATAACCTAAAAGGGAATTACATCTCACGCACCGTCGGGGAGAGGACCATAGGAAATTATAACCTAAAAGGGAATTACATCTCACGCACCGTCGGGGAGAGGACCATAGGAAATTATAACCTAAAAGGGAATTACATCTCACGCACCGTCGGGGAGAGGACCATAGGAAATTATAACCCAAAAGGGAATTACATCTCACGCACCGTCGGGGAGAGGACCATATGAAATTATAACCTAAAAGGGAATTACATCTCACGCACCGTCGGGGAGAGGACCATAGGAAATTATAACCTAAAAGGGAATTACATCTCACGCACCGTCGGGGAGAGGACCATAGGAAATTATAACCTAAAAGGGAATTACATCTCACGCACCGTCGGGGAGAGGACCATAGGAAATTATAATCTGAAATGGAATTATCACCTCACGCACCGTCGGGGAGGGAACCATAGGAAATTATAACCTAAAAGGGAATTACATCTCACGCACCGTCGGGGAGAGGACCATAGGAAATTATAACCTAAAAGGGAATTACATCTCACGCACCGTCGGGGAGAGGACCATAGGAAATTATAACCTAAAAGGGAATTACATCTCACGCACCGTCGGGGAGAGGACCATAGGAAATTATAATCTCAAATAAAGACCTAATAACTTCTACTGAGTCTTCATCAGAAAAATCTGTTGGGAGTCGATTTAGCTGGACCAGAGAAGGCCTTGGACTGGATAAGAAATCTTTGGAGTCGATTAACTGAACCGGTCTAGGTCTTGAAATATGATGGAGAACTTAACTGAATCTTTCCTGAAAGGTAAAGGTCAGTCATATGCAATGCATGATATGGATCAAGCAATGATGTTCTTAACATAAATGAGATTTGTATGATATGATGCGTCTATGCATGCTATAATGATGTATGTGATGTTTTATGAATGTGTTTTCGTCTAGGAAAGTAAATCCTTGATGGGTGCCGGGAAGTCATTCCTGGGCTGATATTGAAGAATAAGCTTTTACTCCTGCTGGGGATGATAACTGCAAGAATACCGGTAGGAGAAGATGACTCCGTTGAGGAATAAACTTGGCAAATGGAAGATTCTGCGGGGAGAAAAATACTCTAGCGACCATGCTGGGGAGCAATACTCTGTGGGGAGAGAGATACTTTGCTGGAAGGTTGATGATAATTTGCTGGGGATAAGAAAGAACTGTGTTGACGATGACCTTTCCGTGGCTTTTGGCTGAGGATAACCCAGTTATATCCCGTTAAGGAAATAACTCTTTAAATAAAGTCGGTCGACGCGTTCGCGCTTTGCGAGGGATAAGCTTCCAGAATCTACCGGGGATAAGCTTACTGCTTGGGGGAGATGGATTCCAACTTTCCTTGGGAAACTGGATTGGACTTTCTGGGGAAGTTTTGATATGTTGGGGAAGTAATTCCTTTGAATGTCTGGTATACCGCCGGGGAACAACCTTTTAGATCAAGACTGCCCGGGATGCTTGTTAAGAATATGTACACATGCCGCTGGGGAACATTGAGATCTATTGGAGGATACTCAACTTCTTTGAGATTGGATAACTCTGCTTGGAGAAGAATGCACTGACTGCTGACTTACTCTCTGGGGAATTAAAATGTACTGGTCATCTTCTTTAGTTGAACCTATCTTGGTACCTTGGAGGACAGAACAATTAGATTGCTCAGACAACTCTTTATTGCCCCTGTTTCCAATGTTACCTGTGGAGGTGCTTGGTGATTGCCGATTGACAAATCTTCTTTTGGTAGGCGAGTGACAAGATGCTGGGACATAGTCGTACGCTTTTGATCCCTAACTTTTGCCTGGACCGCCCTTTCGGGTTTTCAGTCCATCGGGATACCCATTTTTGCCCAAGCCGCCTTTTCAGGTTTTCGACTTGCCGGGTGTACAGATTTTTTTCATTTCATCCCTTCATTTTGCCCGAACCCTTTTGGTTCGCCGGGAAGCCCTTATTTTTTCCTAGGTGTGTCAACCTAGTGGGTCTTTGATTATGCGTAGTATTTTTCCGACTATGTCTGTTCTCAGAAAGTAGGGAGTTGCCCCTGTTTAGAAGTGTTTTGTCATGCCACCAGAAGGTATTTGAGCAGGCAAGATTTGTTATTGGAATGCCCCAAGTGACTCAGGCGAAGATTTGCCCCAGGCTATTTGACTTTTGAGAGATTCTCTGAATCTTGATTGGATTGCCCCAGATGATGGACCATGGCCATGCCATGCCCCTTGATTGGAGATACTCTTGCTCATTAGACTTTCATTGTGCGAATTTCCCTGTTGTTCAAACAAAAAGTCATACGCAAGTAAAGTTATGTTAAACAAATGCGAAGCCTATGTCTGTCTTGAAGGTTTTTAAAAATGCATTCTTTTTTCATAAAACAATTAGATGTTTGTAAAACGTGATGTCAACTCCGTATTTACCATAGGCCTTAAGGAGTCAGGATACCTTTCGTAACAGTATGCTTTCGAACTAACCCATGCTTCAGCTAGGACTTTTAAGGGTTATAACGTGGCCTGGTTCACGGTTTAAGAAACAAAGGATAAAGGCTCAAATTATTTGTACCCACCCGTTCTTCGTGATGTTCTTCAATCCTAAACTCAATTGATCATACGTTAGACCTTGTTTGAGTCTTTGCTCTGATTTTCCGGTGATGATTCGGATGTTGATAACTTATTTTGAATAGGCAGTCACTCCTTTCTTGTTGAGGATTTGTAAGACCTCTTTCTTTTTTGATTTTTGTTATCCCTTTCTTTTTTTTTGCCTGAACTGTTTCCCTTTTTTGGAATTACAGTCAGCGGGATGTCCCAGTTTTGTAAGTCTCCTTCATGGGTTTTGACTTAATGGGCTTCTTTATTTTTTATAATGACTGCCTATCCTTATTGATTATTCGGAACCATCACTGTCTTTTTTCGTAAGGATCTCTTTGGTGCCATTTGTTGCGCACTTGGATCAACCGAGAGAACTACCCTGCCCCGGGTTATGATTAAGGGTTTAAATTTTCGAAAAGAAAAAACTCCTACTTCTTTGGCTCAAAGGGGTTGACGAGGGATTATCTTCCTTATAACTCCAGTGTTTAGGATTTGAAACAATGCCTGTACCTCATCAGCGGGGTCTGTTTAAAAGCATATTGTAGATTATGGTATCGTTTTCGTCATCCTCCCTCAAGAGGCTTAGAATTATTAATTAAGAGTTGATCATCAGAAAAAATATGAAAATAATTTGCGTATAGTGAATACGAATATATTGCTTCAAAACAGACATATGCGATGCATTAATGAAATAACAATGTTTAACAATGAGTAAATGTTTGAACAAAAGAAAATTGCAACTTGAACATTTTGAATGAACAAAAATTCTTCTCATCTTCGGGCTTGTTACTTCAAATGGTGCCTCCTGTAGGGATGGTAGAAGCACTCAGCCCGGCCATCTTGGGTGAATTCCATAGCTCCTTCCTCAATCAGGTCCTGGATCTTATTTTTCAGAGTCCAACAATCCTCTGTAGCATGCCCCGGGCTGTCAGAATGATAAGCGCAGTGAGCGTTGGGGTTATACCTTGAAGGTGTCCTGTTGGGATTCTTAGGAGGATCCTTTAGAGTTACCAAGTTCAACCTCAGCAGTTGTTGTAAGGCTCGAGGCAGCGACACGTTGAGCTTGGTGAATTGCCTTTTGGGCTTGTCTGGTTGAAGCTGGTGAGGTTGATACTGAATTGGTGGTACTGAAGCCACATGAGGAGCTTTCTCCTTGCCTCTTTGTCTCAAAGATGGTCGAACGATGATTGGCTTTTTACCCTTAGACGTTTGCCCCAGTTGGTTACCCTAAAGCAGTTGGTTGATGAGAACCCCGAGCTCTTCTTGTCTTTGAGCTAACCCTTGAATGGCAGTCACCTGCCCCAGCATCTGGACCCTCAATGCATCCACCTCAGCTTGTAGGTGTTTCAGCCTTTCATCCTCAGCACTGTTCCTGACAAAGGTCTCCATGAGAAGTGTCCTCAACTCCTCCTGCCCCTTGGATAGATTCCGGAGGATTTCCCCGAACCGAGTCTCTTGAGCAAGAAAGTCCTGGTTATCTTGTTTGGAAGCCATTGCTGAAATAAACAGCGGAGATGGTAAGTGACCTGTCCAAAGAGTACCTGTTATGCAATGATATGTATGATATGCATGCAATGTTTTCAAGGACCTCGCGGGGTAAACAAGAAAATTTGTTAGAATTTGGGTCCGGTAGTTTGACTGAAGGAACTTCGTGTTGTTGAGAGTCCTTCTTCAAGGGTCAAAGGCTCACCATATCCAGTGGGTCATAGCCCCTGACTTTAGTCATCCTGTCTGGCTTTGATTTCCAAACAACCTTGGTTGGGGGGAACCTTCTTCAAGTGTCAAAGCTCACCATATCTAGTGGGTCATAGCCCCTGACAACCTTGGCTAGAGGAAAATAAATCCTCTTTGCCCCTTGCTAGATGTTTGATTCGTCATGACCTGCATCACAAGCCTTTGAGATCCTTGAAATGGGTTAAGATGTATGCAATGGTATGATGTTATGCTATGCATGGGGTAATGTGAGTAAACCCTGTTATGAGTCCCAATTAAGGACATAAACAAAACCTGCAAAAAACTAGTCTGCAAGAAACTCAGTACATTCTGTTATAAGCCCTAATTAAGGACTATAAACAAAACCTGCAAGAAACTCAATACACTCCGTTATGAGTCCTAATTAAGGACTATAAACAAAACCTGCAAGAAACTTAGGATACCCTGTTATGAGTCCCAATTAAGGACTATAAACAAAACCTGCAAGAAACTCAAGTGTCAAACAACAAGCATGCAAATAGCCAAGTACGAAGGCACACAAGTCACGCAAGAGAAGCCCTTAGAGTTTAGGCCAGCCTGGGGTCTGGGTAGTACCCTCTTGAAGTTGGTGGGTTCAACCTGTCCTATTAGAAGTAACCGGGTTCTAAGGGTCCCAATATCACGGGATTGCTTTCATTGTTCATCGTTTCGATTTAGCCACTGAACTGGCGACCGAAATATTCCAGGAAAGCAACCCTCAATTGAGTGTAGTATCGAGTATCAACCAACCTCGGACTACACCAAAGTCAGTTATCTCACTACCCTAAAGAGGCCAAGATAGTTCAATTAAGGTTCCTAAGGTCTGTTGATGCTTCACGACACCACACGGAGGCCCCGTACTCTCCTTGACTGAACTCAAGGGTTACCGGTACACACCAAAGTGCCACATCAACGTAGCAGACTGTTTCAACCATGTCGGTATACCCCGCACAGTTCCCTCACATCCTTGTTGCTACTTTCTAAGAAGGTATCCCCCAGATCCGGGTTAGGATCTATAGAACTCCCAAGCAACCCACAATAATAAAGCAAGCAAGGAAAGCAATTGAAAACACAGTTATGAACTAACCCTAAGGTACACCTCACTTTAAGTTAAGTCCCCAGCAGAGTCGCCAGTTCTGTGATCGGTGGATCTGGAACTGACTGTTTAACGCTGGTTCGCGAAATGTCGCGGAAGCAAGAGTCGCCACCGTCTTTTATTTTCTCCAAATGGAAAGGACAAAAGCACAGAAAAATTCCTTAAAGAGATTGCTCTTGGTTCGGGAGGTAGATTATAGAAAGGGAAGGTGTTAGCACCCTTTCTATCCATGGTTATCCATGGGCTCTTAGATACTTGCTCATTTGTGTTTTCAAAAATGTTTGTTTGCTTTTCAAATGTGGGTTTTAAAAAAAGTTTCTTTGAAAATTCCAGTTCGACTCTTGTATCGGTCCTCAAGAGTGTTTGAAAAATTGCTTTCGAAAGCTTTTTGAAAATGTGTTGGTGTGAAAAGTATTTTGAATTTGTTTTGAAATTAGAGCAAGTATCTAGAGTCGTCTACCTACCCTAAGGAATTCGTCTGTGTAAATGTCCTTTAAAGTAGTGCCATCCCACCATTGAGAGGTAGGTAGCACCACCGTTGGAGGTGTTCGGGTCAATTCGAAGTTCGGGACATGGTGATCACCAGAGCAATGGGAAGACACCTTAGAAGCTACCCTCATGCCAGGTTCCCGGATCATGAGGACTTACTAAGACATCCTCTACTCGACGATCACCTTACGAGGCAAGGCAACAGTGAGGCGTACCCTAGGGGTGGTGTGTGATTTGTGTGTCAGATTCAATTATCTTTGTCTTGTCATGTTATTGGTGAGCTACGCGTTTGTTTTTATTTTTGTCCATACATTCTTTCATGCCTTTGATTAACAGTTAAAAAGTTGCGAGAAAAGTAAATTCTAAGCTATTACAAATGGCGCGGGTCCACATCGCCAAAATTAAACCAGGACCCGATTTGACAGAAAAATAAAGAAAGAAAAGAAAAGAAAATAAGGAATTAAAAATGCGAGAAGTTAAAAGGGTTACATGGCCTTGGGAGAGATACATAAATATTTAAACGAAATAAAATAAATACGCGAATAAGAATTAAATCGAAACGAGGGCGTTGGACCCTTTTTGCAAAATTAAATTACATGGAATTAATTAAAATTAAAAAGAAAAGGAAGAACTTGTTTTTTGGTATTTTTTTGTATTTTAGGATTTAGTATGAAAAAAGAATTAATTGAAATTAATACTAACCCTAATTCTAATGGCTTTTAATTTATTAAGAAAACATTGAAGTTTAACCTAAATTAACTAAATATTTAATGTACAAATTTAATTACAAAAATAAATATTTAATTATTTAATTATTTATGAAAGAAAAATAGAAAGATGAAAATTAATCAAACCTTAATTCTACATTTTTTAGATTTTTTTATTAAAAGTATTAAAATTAAACCTAATTTACACTAAATTTAATTATATGCAAATTTATTTATGAAAATACTAAAAATATAATATTTATTGTTTTTTTCTCTTTTTCTGATTTTATGTGTTTTATGTTTTTTATATTTTGTGAAAATAATGAATTAATTAAACAAATAATAATTAAAAGCAAATAGAAAATAAAATAAAAAAATATTATAGCAAACCTAGGGGGGTTGTAGTCCCCAACATGGAGGTTAAGTCCAAGAATTCTGGCCCATTTAGCATGGCCTTGTTGACTTTTGCTGGACGCGTGTGATGCATGGACTAGGGTGCATTGTGTTCCTTAGATCTGAGCCTTTGATTTGATCTCCCTGGCTTTGTGAATGGTTTGATTTTGAGAGCGCATGATGTGCCTTGATGTTGATCCTGCACGTGAATTTTTACTGAAAAATAATATGGGAATATGGAAGACCTGGGGCTCGAACCCAGGTCATATACTTTACCAATAACTACGCTTGCCACTGGATCAACTCACACGCGTGTTAACATATAATAACGAACAAATAATATAAAAGAAAACAAATGTATTAGTGGACTTTACGCGCGAGTTTCAAACCAGCCAATCGTTGGCAGCCACGATATCATCTTCTTCATTATTCCTGAAACACAAACACATTAGGCAACATTTTTCATGGTGTTCTCTTAGGCATGTTTTGGAAAAATAGCGATTATCCCTAGGACACTCATAAATTGAGCGCGAGGGTCTCAAACTTTTCGTCCAAGCCTGCTGAATACGTTCATGGTACTGTGGTTCGCTAATTTTACGCTATTTGAAAACGCCCAATTCACAACTCTGAAAACCCTAGAATTTGGCAATGGTGAAATCGTCTACAGCTTGCAAAAACTCAATCAAGACAGATGGTTAGCTTCAGAATCACACAAGGAACATGAATCAAACATTAAAAAAGGCTAAATGCACATGAATTGGAATGCACGATTATAAAAAAAAAAGGTGAGAAAGGTTAGCTTCTGTACAACGATTCAAGAGGTTATGTTTGATGCTTTTGATCCAGAAAGATTGCTTGAGGTCTTAGGAGTGCAATGGGATGAAAATTTCGCCTTGAATCGTCCTGCAAAGATGTTTCCAGTTATGAGTTTTTTGCAAAAAAATTCCAAGTTTGATGAATGGTTTCTAGCGCAGCTTTATGGTCCAAAGCATTAGGGTTGTGTTCTATGCTTATGTAGGAATGAATTAGGTTTGCAATTCTGATCAAAATCTCTTGCAATGATGGTTTTTAAAATTTGATTTTTAAGGATCTTTTTCAATCTTTTTCCATGTGTTTTTGCTCTCAATCATATCAATTCTCTCCAAATCTTTCCCTATTTGATTTCACACGAATTATTGAGTAGATTTTGTGCACAAAAAGATTGTAAGACCTAGGTTAAATATTTTCCATGTATTTAATTTGATTTAAATGAATTATAATAAATAAAAATTCAAATAAATAAATAAAAAATGAAGAAATACTTCCCTTTGGGCCAAGTGGTCGTGCACATGCCATGGATGATGAATTATGGAAGAAAAATGGGCCCATTAGCAATTTTAGGTCATTTGAATCAATGTTGACTTTTGAAAATATCCAAAACTTTCCCAACTTCCACAAGGCATAACTTGCTCAATTTTTAAGATTTTCTCATGTTCTTGGACATTTTGGAAAGGTCTTTGAGTCCTCTAACCAATGCCTTTGGTCCCATGTCATCGTGATTTACCAATCTCAAGTTATGGCCTTTGACTTAAAGTCCCTTTTTGTTGACTTTTGAAAATGACCTATAATGTTGAAATTGATAACTTTTTGTGAGAGCATTTCTTGGACTTGAAGTATGAAGATGAGTTGTAGGAAATGTCTTTCTCTTCAAAATGAGCTTTGGATGGAATTTTTATGATAATCCATGTGAAAGTTATGCTCTGGTCAATTTACAGTTGACTTTTTCAACTGTCCAAATAAGGAAACTTTTGTATCTTGATGATTTTTGAGCCAAGCTTTGAGAATCATGATCAAGCATTGATAAAATGATGTTTGTGGCTTCAAAATGATATATTGACCAAAAATTTGAACTTTTGACTGTCAAATGACCATTTTGCCCCTACAGTTGACTGTAGTGTAATTAGGGTTTTTGACTGTGCAATTTTGTGCTGAAAGTCTTGAAACTTGACATGAGGATACTTGACCATATTTGTAGGCATGTGAGACTTGATTGGACCTTTGGAAACTTCCTTTTCTTGATCAGAACACAAACCCTAATTTTGACTGTTTAGGAGACCCTTGCACTGTGCAACCCTTGGGGAATTTTGAAGCTTGACTTGGCAAATCTTTGAAGAATATGGGAGGGCAAATTTTGGGGTACAACAGTTGCCCCTGTTCAATCTTCTTAGACCTGAGGATGCAGATTGGCTGACGTGCCTTTCGTAATCCGAGGGTAGAAGATGATTGAACACTAGAGTGCCCAGAAATTTGCGCTCACATAGTAGCAGTGTGATGGAAATGGGCTTATAGATGCCATTTGGAGATTGATGGGGGATGATGGGCTTATAGATTCCATCTGGACGTTGATCGCATAAGAGATTCCTTAGCGAGAACTTGCGTACCTGCAAAACAGAAAAATGAGTACCTGACATGTTGCAGGAGTTGGTTTTCAGATGCTTGGTATAGATATGTCCTGACTGGTTACAGGAGCTGAGTCTGGAGCTTCACAAGATGATGAATGAACCAGGGATGGTTACTACCTTAGCATGAATGGTAAGAGAACCTTGGGTGACTTTAACTTCAACAACGCTCATTGAGAAAATCTTGGTGGGAATTACCATCTTCGCAGTATCGGGAAGAGAACCAAAGGAAATTATAATCTGAAAGGGAATTACATCTCACGCACCGTCGGGGAGAGAACCAAAGGAAATTATAATCTGAAAGGGAATTATATCTCACGCACCGTCGGGGAGAGGACCATAGGAAATTATAACCTAAAAGGGAATTACATCTCACGCACCGTCGGGGAGAGGACCATAGGAAATTATAACCTAAAAGGGAATTACATCTCACGCACCGTCGGGGAGAGGACCATAGGAAATTATAACCTAAAAGGGAATTACATCTCACGTACCGTCGGGGAGAGGACCATAGGAAATTATAACCTAAAAGGGAATTACATCTCACGCACCGTCGGGGAGAGGACCATAGGAAATTATAACCTAAAAGGGAATTACATCTCACGCACCGTCGGGGAGAGGACCATAGGAAATTATAATTTGAAATCGAATTATCACCTCACGCACCGTCGGGGAGAGGACCATAGGAAATTATAACCTAAAAGGGAATTACATCTCACGCACCGTCGGGGAGAGGACCATAGGAAATTATAACCTAAAAGGGAATTACATCTCACGCACCGTCGGGGAGAGGACCATAGGAAATTATAACCTAAAAGGGAATTACATCTCACGCACCGTCGGGGAGAGGACCATAGGAAATTATAACCTAAAAGGGAATTACATCTCACACACCGTCGGGGAGAGGACCATAGGAAATTATAATCTCAAATAAAGACCTAATAACTTCTACTGAGTCTTCATCAGAAAAATCTGTTGGGAGTCGATTTAGCTGGACCAGAGAAGGCCTTGGACTGGATAAGAAATCTTTGGAGTCGATTAACTGAACCGGTCTAGGTCTTGAAATATGATGGAGAACTTAACTGAATATTTCCTGAAAGGTAAAGGTCAGTCATATGCAATGCATGATATGGATCAAGCAATGATGTTCTTAACATAAATGAGATTTGTATGATATGATGCGTCTATGCATGCTATAATGATGTATGTGATGTTTTATGAATGTGTTTTCGTCTAGGAAATCTTTGAAGAATATGGGAGGGCAAATTTTGGGGTACAACAGTATCCTATATAAGTGCAACCATGATTGTGTTCTACTTCGTTGTGTGGACAAAGTTGAAGCTGAGTTGATCATGACTGAAATATATAGTGGCACTTTCAGCACTCACTTGAGCGGACATACGATGGCTAAGAAGATTCTAAGGGCAGGCTACTACTGGTCTACCATGGAAGCTGACTGTCATTAATACGCTCGTACTCGTCACAAATGCCAATTCTATGCTGACAAGGTACATATTCCTCCAGTTCCTCTCAACGTTCTAACAGCTCATTGGCCATCCGCGATGTGGGGAATCGACATGATTGGAGAGATCAAGCCTACAACATCCAATGGACATCGCTTCATCCTGGTGGCTATTGATTACTTCACTAAGTGGGTCGAAGCAACTTCTTTCGCCTCAGTTACAAAGAATGTGGTTGCCCGCTTCATCAAGCAGAACCTCATATGTCGGTATGGTATCCCCGACAGGACCATCACGGACAACGGTACAAATTTGAACAACACTGTGATCACCGCTCTGTGTGAGCAGTTCAAAATTCAACATCACAATTCATCTCCCTATCGGCCAAAGATGAACGGTGTTGTTGAAGCCGCGAACAAAAATATCAAGAAGATCATTCAAAAGATGACAGTCACCTACAAATATTGGCATGAGATGTTACCGTTTTCTCTGCACGGATATCGTACCACGGTACATACTTCAACTGGGGCAACCCCCTTTTCTTTGGTATATGGCATGGAGGCTGTTTTACCTATGGAAGTTCAGATTCCTTCCTTGAGGATCATGAAGGATACTGGTTTGAGCGAAGACGATTGGATTCAGACCCGGCTTGATCAAATTAATTTGATCAACGAGAAGTGACTTACCGCTGTTTGTCATGGTCAGACGTATCAAAAACGGATGATCAAGGCTTTCAACAAGAAGGTCAGGCGTCAGGTATATCAAGTCGGATATCTTGTAATCAAGCGAATCATCTTGCCGCAAAGTGATCCCAGGGGAAAGTGGACTCCTACTTACGAAGGACCATTTGTGATCAAGAACATATTTTCTGGTGGGGCAATGATTCTGACCATCATGGACGGCGACGACCTGCCGCACCCTGCGAACGCAGACATAGTCAAAAGATACTACGCATAAAATGACCCGACAAGTTGAAAACCTGAAAGGGCGACTTGGGCAAAAATGGGCATCCCGGTGAATCGAAAACCCAAAAGGGCGGTTCAGGCAAAAATTAGGGATAAATAAAAAAATCTGTACACCCTGCAAGTTGAAAACCCGGAAGGGCGACTTGGGCAAAAAAGGGGTTCCCGGTGGATGAAAACCCGAAAGGGCAGTCCAGGAAAAATTTAGGGAATTAAAGCGTATGACTATGTCTCGTCGGATCACTTTAAGGACAATCTCTTCACAGATAAGCTCCAAGTTTCTGATCAATCCAATCATCCGCGGACGAGGCAACGAATTGACAAGATACTCAGAGTAGTGAAGGCTATAGCAGAATGGGAACCCCATGGAATTGTTACACATAGCCATCTTTCTTTTTGTATAAATTTTTTCAATTTTTACGACAACATTCTCTTACTAGGATGTCTGTCTCCTTTGTAGAAAGATACTTACAAAAGTTAATACATAAATACTTCAATGTGCAGAAATTTGCTTGCCTTTCCTTTCTTTTTTACACTTATGTTTTATTTGAAAACGTCCAATGGTTTGTTAAATAGGCATATGCATTTGAATATAATCATTGCTTACAAATAAAACGAAATAAGAGAGGACAATTACTGATAGGTCGAAAATGTAGGAAAACGTCTTTAGGCTATTCCATAGGAAATCCCCTGCAGTACATCATCCCGCTCCTCAACAGAGCTAAAACCTTGGAGTATATATATCCCCGGCGGAGTTAAGTTTCAAGATTCCCATCAGAATTAAGTCTCTAAACTCCTGATCCCCAGTGGATCCCTAAACAATTTGAACTACAGACCCTCAGCGAAGATGAAACCTTCTTCCCCAGTGAAGTCAAATTTCCAACTATCAATCCCCAGCGGGAACCATTCAGTTTTCCCCAACTTCCCCAGCAGGTTATCTTAAAAAGTCTGAGAGTCAACCAGATAACAGTTAACTTTTTGTTTTATCCCCAACTAGGAATCCCCAGTAGATTGGCATACAACCCAAGCTCCTGATTTCCCCGGCAGAATGAACACTCTCCCCACAGAGTTATTTCCCGACAGAACGAAGATTTTAGTTCCTATTTCTCCATTTGAAGTCTCCCAGGTTTTAATTCCCCAGTAGAGGTCGTCGGATTTCTCCTTACTTCCCCAGGAAAGTCATGAAGGATTCTCATTCCCCGCAGAAGTTGTCAAAACTCTTGTTAATCCCCACAAGTCACCAGGGATCTTCAATCCCCAGCAGTGGTCCCAGGATTTCTCATTCTCAGCAATCAAAGATTTTTGGAATCCCCGGCATTGGTCAAGGATTTACTTTCCCCGGTAGCAGTCAAATATTTCATTGTCTCCAACTATCAAGGATTTATTTTCCTCAGCAAGACAGCTAATCAGTTTACATGCACATCCATTACATTCATGGAACACATTTTATTGCATCATACATATCATGCAACATGACTTTGTGCTTTAGCTAACATTCTACCCTTTTCAAGATAAGATTAAAAAGCTATCATTAACAACTATTCAGAGATTTCATATACAATATGGATACACCCCCCAGACACGGCGATTGTTCTATTACTCATTCAGAATTTCAAGTCAAGATACAGACTAGATACGCTCCAGACACGGCAGCCATTCTATTTCTCATTCAGACTTCAGCAATCAGAAACAGACTAGATACGCTCCAGACACGACAGCCATTCTATTTCTTATTCAGACTTTCAGCAATCAGAAACAGACTAGATACGCTCCAGACACGACAACCATTCTATTTCTCATTCAGATTCAACTATCAAATTCAAGTTCAGATACACTCCAGACACGGAAGTCATTCTGTCACTTGTCCAGATCCCAGTTACAGTACGGATATACTCCAGACACGGAAGTCATTCTGCTACTCATACATACCTCAACTTTAGATACAATCCAGATACGCTCCTGACACGGTTGCCATTCTGTCACTCATTCGGAATTTATCCCCAGCACATAGATGCTCCATACAGATGTTTTTCTGTCACCCATTTACAATACAGTTACAGCTTGGATACGCTTCAGACACGGACGCCATTCCTTTGCTCATACAAATCCAATCTCCAGATACGTTCCAAACACGGATACCATTCTGATGTTCATTCTACTGATTTTCAACCAACAATCTTGGATGGCATCTTTAAGCCCATCTCCAGCAAGATTCTACCATCTCCAAATGGCATCTTTAAGCCCATTCCCTCAGCTACATTTTGACGAGTGCAAATTTACGGGCACTCTAGTGTCCAATCCTCTTTTACCTTCGAGTCACGAAAGGCAAACTTGCCAATCTAACTCTTCAGGTTCAAGAAGATTGAACAGGGGAAACTATTGTACCCCAAAATTTTCCCTCTCATTTTATCAACATTTCTCATCACAAGACTCTTTGAACTCAAGATCAAGCTAGGGTTTGCTCTGCTCAAGACATCTCCTTGCACTGATGACCTAAATTAGGGTTTGAGTTTGCACATGGATTTTTGGACCTTCAGTGCCCAAAGTGACTTTCATACTTCATGTTGGACTCATAAGTTTGCCCATACCAAGTTTCAAGCCTTGAATCAAATTTTTGCCCAGTCAATTAGACAGTTGACCTAGAAATCGGCTATATTGGGGAAAAAGTCAATTGTGGCCAATTTACAGTCAAACCTCATGAATTTTGACCCACATCAACATTATGAACTCATATGAACCATTTGATCAAGTTTGGACCACAACTCCACAAGAAATTTGACCAGATCACCAAAAGGGCAAAATGGTCATTTTTAGGGTTTTGACTGTACAAAGGCAATTGCTGAATTTTTGACCTAGCCAATGGAAAATTAGGCTCAACCATGGACTCAAGGACTCAATGGCATCATCTTGACTTATTCAACAAGTTCAAAAGATCTCAAATACATGGGATTGACAGATGAATTTTTCAGTTAACTGATCAAAATTTGACTATACACTGAAAAGTCAAACTTTGACTTTTTGGTCAAAATCAAGTGCGAAGGGTCATTTTTCATCAATATGTGTCAAAATATGAAACTTGTTCATTAATAAACCAAAAATTGCAAATTAGGGTTTGAAATTGAAAATTTTCATAACTTAGAATTTTTCCAAGTTATGAAATTTTCTTAATTTTTCCTAACTTTGCCCCACATTTTCACCATGATGCAAATGGATTCAAAAAAAACTTACAACATGAAAGTTGTAGTCCTCCACAAAGTATACAACTTTGATTCACAAAGGTTTCTCAAAAGAAGCTTGGATCTCAAGTTATGATTTTTGAAACAAGGGTCCCTAAAACTTTTAACTTAGGGAAATTTTGCCCTAGTTTAGGCAGGATTTTGCCCTATCTTCTTGGACATTTTCCACATAGTTACACTTGGAATATCAAGTTGAATTTCAAAGATGTATTATAGAGCATACTGCAAGCTTTCCAAATTGTCCAAGAACTCCTCAAACAAATTTGTGGTTAGGGAGAATCGAATGCTTGAAGTTGGCAAAAACTCACTTTATATCCATGGCAAATTCATGTTCACTCAAGTGGCATTTTCAAACCAGCATGCTTTGTACTAGTTTGAAGGCCTCTAAAAAATTTCACACTCCTTAATTAAATGAAAATCCATCAGTCTAAGCATTTGTTTTGGCCATTTGGACATTGTACACAAAACTAATCCCTAAATGGTAAAAGGCACATTTCCATTTTTGCAAAAGTGTGCTTTATGTCAAACCACTCTACCTTGAGCATTGGTCCATATCTCAGAAGCCAAATCAAATCCATAAATGGAGGGAGCCAAGATCAAAGTATGCAGCATATTTGATGGCTTGTACAGGCCTGTGATCACAACTTACACATTCTTGCTTCACAAAGAAGAAACTTGTCCAAATCCTCACAACTCAAAAACCAGCCAACACCAACTTACACAAAGACTTTGAACAACTTTCACACAACCCTTTGAGCAAGATACACGAGTGTTTGAGCCCCTAAGCACCCCATAGCCAGAAATTACACTTCTTTGGCAAAACAGGGCAGGTGCTGCAACTTGAGTTCTCCAGCTCATTTGGCTCGTGCATTTTGCCCCTTTTTGCTTCAAACACCTTCCATTCAACTCACTCAAGCTATCCCAAACCTCCATTGCCAACTGTAACTCCATTTACAGTGTTCACCATTTTCATTTCAAGCTTTTGCAGGTTGAATTCTAGAGGATGATTCAGGGACATTCAAGGCAAGCTAGCTATTGGAAAAGATCAAGTGAAGTTCAGGTAAGCTACCAAACACCTCAAAACTTGTTGAGAAGCACTGCATTGCCCTACACGAATCCAACTGAAACAGGTTTTTCTTCACTTTCTATCTCTCTATTTAGGAACATTTAGCCTTAGGTTTGTGAATGAAAAATGTAGTATTCAATGCCATGAAGCTGTACATATGCTCAGTTTTCATTTATATTAAGTGTGCTAGGAGAATTTCATCCATGAACATGCTGAAAAAACTAGGTCAGATTTTGGGGCCAGAGAAATTCTCTCTGGTCTTTGAGAGTTTGGATTAATGCTTTATATGGTTAGAATCGTGTTAAAAATTCTCTACAAGTTTGATGTTGTGAGTTTTGGCAAAAGATCACGTATACAGGATCTAGCATTTGAACCAGGGCACGCGCGCGTTTCAGTCTGGAGGAAGAAGATGAAGTTGGCTTGGGCTGGGCTGGGCCTGGCTTGCTTCTAACACCTCCCATTTTTATTTTTGCACCCCCTGGCCCAATTTATTATATTTTCACATTTTTGCAGTTTTGATTTCTTTTCTGATTTTGTTTATTTATTTCCAAGTATAAAAAATGCCTAAAAAATATTTTCATAATTTTTTACATTTATTTAGCATTTTATTTTAATTTTTCTAACATAGAAAACATTTTAAATACTTTTGTATTATTTATTTAAACTTGAAAATAATATGGAAATCATACTTTTATTTTTATTTCTTATTTTTATTCACACTGAAAGTATTTTGTTTAGAATAAAAATACAAAAATATTACATTTTTATTTTTATTATTATTTATACTAAAAAATACCCCTTTTAAAGTATATTTCATTTTTACACATATTAATATATTTATTGTATATAAATAATATAATATATTATTTTCTTAAAGAAATTAGGGTTTCATCCCTTAAACAAATAAAATTAATCTTTTTTTATTTATTTCTTTATACTTTTTTACATCAAAAATACTTTTACATACATAAACAAACAAAAACCATTTTTTTGCATAATTCATATTTATTTGATATTTATTTATTTTGTTTATTTAAATATTGTCCATTTAAATATTTATGCAATTAAATTCAATTTGGATGTAATAGTAAATTAGGGTTTATATTTCTTGTCAAATACCCCCATTTAAAATTGTACCCACATCCCCATAATCATGTTGTAATAGCTTAGAATTTAAATTCTCGCACTTTAACGCTTTCAATTATGCCATGATTAGAGAATTAGGGTTTGTATGCAAAAATCCAAGTTAACAAATAGTTTGACCTAATCAAAGACAAATATGCATGAAAATCAAACACAATACACACTTGCACCCCTAGGGTTACAATCCACTTGTTGCCTTCAAAAATGGGCCATGGTTTGCATGTTGGGTACTTTGGCAAAACAAAAACAAAACAAAAGATCATAGTCCCTCGATGACGCTATCTTGGTTGCCTAAACAAAATGATCAAGTCCCTCAAGAAAATTTCCAAAAATACTTGACACAATTGCTATCATGGTCTGTACGATGACCCGTGCCTGTCCCGTTTAACATCATAACACAAGGTTGTTCATCAAATACAATGGTGAAACAACACTGTTAAAAGGGTTAAAAACATAAGAAAGATCTTTGAGTAAAATAGGGTAGATAGCTCTTAGTTACTTGGTCAAAAAGCTTGCAAAAACATCCTTGCTATTTTCAAACACACCATACAACACAATTTCAAAACATTTTTCAAAACAAACTTTGAAATCTTTTCAAAAGACAAAAACATCTTTGTATACATTCAAACAAGAATCATTACAAAGGTTGCCACAAACATGGCCTCTTTTCAAAATATCTTTCAAAATCACACACAAAGCACCATTTCAAATAATTAGAAAAGCAAAGCAAGTGATCTAAACAAGTAACTAAGAGCCCATGGATAACCATGGATGAAAAGGGTGCTTGCACCTTCCCTTTTCATAATCTACTCCCCGAACCCAAGAAAACATCTCAAAGGTCTTTCTTGTGCTTTTTGACCTTTCCTTAGGATAAAATTAAAAGTCGGTGGCGACTCTTGCTAAACCGAAACATTTGCGAACACAAACGCAAAATCCCAAGTCAGTTCTCCCACCGTATCACAGTATGCAATTAAGATCATCTCTCAATCTTAATTATACAAGCATATATCTCATAATTCATCTCATTTTGAATTATCACACAATTGCACATACATACACCAACAATCATATGCAATTAAAATCATCTCTCAATATTAATCATACAAGCATATATAATTATTCACCATATTTGAATTATCTCACCATTGCATAAACATACATATCTCACAATTATACACATAGAATTCACTCTCATAATATTCATCAATTTAATACCTCTCAATAGCATATAGCAAGTAATATCATAATGTATTACAATCCAACACCGATTCACAACAATCACAAAATCAAATAATTAAGCACTATGTTTGAAATTATTTTCGTGCAATATAAAATATTTTTAGCTTCTCGCAGGTTCAAATGGCGCGTCAAACGAACATCCGAGTCAAAAGTTGTGAATTTTTAAAGTTTAGAAAGAAATTTGTCCAACACAGTAGGAACGAGTTACCCATATAGTGGTAACCGGTTACACTCTTCAAAACAAGCAAATTTAGCCACTGTTTGAAGGTGTACTCGGGTACCCATATATTGGGAATCCGTTAAAGGCTGAACATAAGCAATTTTCTGCTATTTCCTATGTACAAAACTCATTCCAACTCAATTTAAAAGTTACAAACCTCTTATATCAACGATCTATCATTACATGTCAATAATACAACATATATGCATCAAATTTCACATGATTTACCCACAATTGTGTCAAAATTTTCTTCATTTGATTTCATCAACTCCAAACGAAATGCAAACCTAGAAATAAAAAGTATAAATTCCTAATCATGTGTGCTACCTATTACATATATCACATACTCCCATAATCAAGTAAAAACTCACCCTTACCTTGGATGTAGACTCTCTAGGGTTCTTCTCTCTTCCTTTCTGTTTTGTCCATTTTCTCCTCTTTTCCTCTTCTCTTGATTTTCTTCACTTTCTCTCTATAACTTCTATTTTCTCTTTGTTTTACAAAACATTGCTAACTATTGTTTTACTCTAATGAGCTTATCTCACCCACTCACACTAATGTGACATATAAAGTCTAATAATGTTATTCTCACACTTACTAACTCAATTACACATATAACACATATTCCTAATTTATAAAATAAAGCATATATCTCACATCACACCAATTAATCCAAATAACTCATATATTCACAAAATCACACAACTTAATTAATTACTATATTATATAATAATTAATAAAATAATTAACTAATAAAGTAACTAGTAAATAAAATTGGGGTGTTACAACTCTCTCCCACTTAAAATATTTTTGTCCTCGAAAATCACCTTAAACAAATAACTCAGGATATGACTCCTTCATCTGACTCTCGAGTTCCCAAGTCACGTTTTCACCCTTCGGTCCTCCCAAAGATAGCTTCACCAAGGCAACTCTTTACCACAAAGTTGTTTCAACTCCCGATCTTCTATCTGCATAGGTGATGTCTCCACAGCCATGTTATCTCTTACTTGTACATCATCTAATTGGACCACATGAGACATATCTGCAATGTATCTCCTCAACTAAGACACATGAAACACGTCATTGAGATTAGAAAGCGACGATGGCAAGGAAATCTGATAAGCCACTTCTCCTATCTTCTGTGAAATCTAATAAGGACTGTGATACGGTGGGAGAACTGACTTGAGGTTTTGCGTTTGTATTCGCACTTGTTCGGTTTAGCAAGAGTCGCCACCGACTTTTTATTTTATCCTAAGGAAAGGTTAAAAAGCACAGGAAAAACCTTTGAGATGTTTTCGTGGGTTCGGGGGGTAGTTTATGAAAAGGGAAGGTGCTAACACCCTTTTCATCCATGGTTATCCATGGGCTCTTAATTACTTGTTTTAGATCACTTGCCTTGATTTTCAATTGTGTGAAATGGTGCTTTGTGTGTGTGGTTTTGAAAATGTTTTGAAAAAGATGCCTTGTCTAGGCAACCATTGTAACAATTCTTTACTCGAATGTTTTACAAAGGTGTTTGTCTTTTTGAAAAGATGTTTCAATGTTTTTGAAAGTTGTTTTGGAAGTTGTGTTTGTGAAGTGTGTTTTGAAAGTAGGCAAGTGTGTTTTGCAAGTTTGATCAAGTAACTAAGAGTTGTCTACCCCTAAATTTACTCAAAGATCTTTCCTTATGTTTTTAACCCTTTTAACAGTGTTGTTTCACCATTGTATTTGGTGAACAACCTTGTGTTAGGATGTTAACGGGACGGGCGCGGGTCATCGTTTTAGACCATGAATGCAATAGTTTCAAGTGTCTTTGGCATTGTTTTCTTGAGGGACTATGATCGTTTTGTTTAGGAAACTTCGAAAGCGTCATCGACGGACTATGATCATTTGATTTGTTTTTGTTTTGCCAAAGTACTTGACATGCAAACATGGCCCATTTTTGAAGGCAACAAGTGGAGGAACCCTAGGGGTGCAAGTGTGAATTGTGTATTGATTGTCATGCATTTGTCTTGTATTAGGTTATCTAGCGGTTGATTTTGAATCTTCGCATACAAACCCTAATTACTATACAGTATATAGAAAGCGATAAATTGCGGGAATTTAAAGTCTAAGCTATTACAAATAAGTATCCGGGGATGGGGGTACAAATGTTTACAAATGGGGATGAGTCTTATCAAGATAGTAGTGTCCAAATAATATTTACAACCAAATCGAATCGCATTCTCAATGTAAAATATAGCAATGTATAAGAATAAAAGAGAATCAAAAGGATTGTAAAATGCATGTGATTATTTACAAATGATGCAAATATTAACCTAATGTATTTATTAAGTATTTATATTATTTTTAGTATTTTTGTTAATTATATATGAACAAGAGTTTTAGTGAAAAGAAAATTTTAACTTAATAAAAAATCTATTGTTTATGTACTTGTCAATGTTTTTAGAAATTTATATAAAAAAAGTGATTTACTAAACAAAAAGTTTTAAAGCCCAAAATATATTATTATTTTTTAAAAGGAAATAGGAATTAGTTTAAAAAAGAAATAAAAAGAAGAGTATTAGTTTGTAAACAAAGAAAAGAAATAAAAATGGGCTCTAAGGGGATGTATGGCCCACAAATAAAATTAAGAAGGAGACAAAAGGGGGGTGAAGCGCCAGAAATGAAATTGGGCTGAGGGTTTGTGCATGGGGCAGGCCCAACCGGGTTTGACACTTTTTTTAGGGTTGGAATTAGTTGTTACTCAAAACAAGGGTTTGTGTCTTAGAACGGCGCCGCTTCTCCATCTTCTTCTTCGTCTTTCTCGTTCTTAAATCGATATGGCCTCTGATGTCCCTCTCCTCGCCTCAGGCCACCAGGCGCCATCTCCGCTTCCTCCTCCTCATGGTTGAGCAAGGCAGTGATGAGAAAAGGTAACAATTTCTGTTTTAGGGTTTTGGATTTCCATCTTGCATGTTATTAACCTTATATGTTCTGACCTTTATGTGTTATTTGGGCTTGTGTGAGGTGTGGAAAAGGAAAGGGAAGAGGAAATTATACCTTGGTTCTGCTTTTGAAAGGAGGCGGAGGAGTGGACGGGAGGCGTCTTAGGCGGTCGGGCGAGGGGGTGATGATGTGCTTGCTGGTTTGCCTGGTATCCTCGTATCTTTCTTCTTTTTGATGTTTTATGATGACATTATAGTCTGAAAACAATGCTTCTGTAACGTTTTTGCTTCCAAGTTGCTTTTCCTCTCTTGATGCTGTGTTTGCTTCTTTTTCAATGATGATGTTAAATCCGAGATCTGTTTGCTATTATTTCACTTCTGACTTCTGATGAACTTTGTTGTTCTTTTACAATGATGATGATTTCGAATCTGAGAGTTGTTTGCTTTAGTGTGTTTTGCTTCTGAGTAGCTTTTCCTCTCTTGATGCTGTGTTGGCTTTCAATGATGGTTATTTCTGAGAGTTGTTATTTGCTACTGATTTTTGATGTTTGGACTTGCTTCAGTTTGTAAGTTTGAAGGCAGGTTGGATGTTTGTATGGTTTTTGACAGGCTTTTTGATTTGAAGGCTTGCTTTAGTTTGTAAGCTTGTTTGTTTTTTAGAGGCTTTTTAGGCTTGAGGTTTTAGCAGGTATGAAAGTCTGAAGTAGGCTTGAGGTTACAAGCTTGTGGTGCAGGATGCTTGGAAGCAGGCTTGTGTTTTGACAGGCTTGGCCCTTAGGCTATGTAGACTGGTTTTTAGTAGGTTTGTTGAAGCTTATGCAGGTTTGGAGCAAGCTTGAGGCAGGCTGTTGTTTTGGCTTTTGCAATGTTACAATTTGTGGTATATTTTTTCTATGTGGTGTTCTTTGTATCCTCCTTTTCTTAACAGTGTTGATCTGTTATATTTATTCGTCTTAAGCCTGCCCACTGTAAGCCTCTACTTCTCTCTCTCTTTTCTCTTTCCACAGATAAAAGCATTTTTTTATTGCTTAAACTGTACTTTTTTCTGAAAAAGTGTTGGTTGGGAAATGATGAAGAGATTTGAAACATTGCTTGCATTTTGTCTTTCCTCTGCGTACTTCCAGATTTTCTACATTGCTTTTGCTAGCTTGTAGGCAGCTCTGTTGACAGCTCTTGGACAGTTTGACAGCTTCTTTGTGATTTAGTTTGCTTAGTTTGAAACTTGTGACTTGGTTTGGCATTTTGAACTGTGCAGCTTACTTGGCTTTTTGACAATGCAATTTATGCAGCTTTATGCATTTTATTTAATATGCTGCCTTGTTCCTTTTTTTTAAATTGATTTAGCTTGCAAGATAATTTTCTTTCCCTCTTTGTGAACCAAGAAGAGACATCTTCTTGCGATTAGCAGAGAGGACGAACAAACTGATTTCGGCCAACACCTTTAATGATGAGTTTTTGATTAACTGTCTGAGAATGCCTTTTTAAATTTTAACTGTATTGACTTCTTTCTTCTCTTTTTGCAGGTAAATATCAGTTGAGCAAAGGGTGCAACAGTCGAAGATGAAGATTTCAAGCAATTTAGAATGTAGATTTAATTTATTTTTAATCATTGTAATAAATGTCATTGTAACACTGTAAATAAATTTACTGTATCAAATAAACATTTGTAACAACAATTGAAAATGAATAAAAAATCCTTTGTCAGTTAATTCTTTAATTCTTCTGCATTTATTTATTTAATTACTTAAATTTCTTGAATTATAATAATTGGAAATTATCCAATAATTTTAACTTAGAAATTATAAATAATCAATAAACGTCTGACGTTTCGAATAACCAAAAGCATTGCACAGTTAAACAAACAAACGTCCATATGTCCTTTATCTCACTGATCAAACTTAAACTTCAAACTTTCAATCAGAAGCCTCAACCCATGTCCCAGAGTCAATTGAAAAGAACTGCAGAATCAATTCCTTCTGAGAATGCGCGCGCAAACCCTAATTCTTGATTTATTGTCAAAGAAACGTCCGCCTGATCAAACCCTGAGCCAAACTCAACCAAACCCTAACAATCTGCTTGAACTGATTCAAAATCAATGGAAACCCTAATTTTGTCTGACTGATGAGAAAAGTCTGTTTGACTGATTCTTAAGCCAATCTGAAAAATCAGGAAAAGCCCGAAGCTGTGATTTCTTGTGGAAAAGAGAGGGCAAATTTTGGGGTACAACAGTTGCCCCTGTTCAATCTTCTTGAACCTGAAGAGTTAGATTGGCAGGTTTTCCGTTCGCGACTCGAAGGTAAAAGGAGATTGGACACTAGAGTGCCCAAAAAATTTTCACTCGTCAAAGCGTAGTTTGAGGGAATGGGCTTAAAGATGCCATCGAGAAATGATTATTGAATTGTTATTTGTAAGTTGAAAGAAGGAACCTGTGTAGGGTTTCCTGATGATGAATCCGTGTAAAACTGCATCTGAATTCGAGAAGGAACCAGTGTAGGGTTGCCTGATGATGAGTCTGTGTAAAACTGCATCTGAAATTTGAGAAGGAACCGGTGTAGGGTTGCTTCATGATGAGTCCGTGTAAAACTGCAATTTGGAAAGAGAAGGAACCAGTGTAGGGTTGCTTCATGATGAGTCTGTGTAAAACTGCATCTGAAATTTGAGAAGGAACCGGTGTGGGGTTGCCTGACGATGAGTCCGTGTAAAACTACATCTGAAATTTGAGAAGGAACCGGTGTAGGGTTGCTTTATAATGAGTCCGTGTAAAACTGCATCTTGGAAAGAGAAGGAACCAGTGTAGGGTTGCTTCATGATGAGTCTGTGTAAAACTGCATCTTGGAAAGAGAAGGAACCAGTGTAAGGTTGCTTCATGATGAGTCCGTGTAAAACTGCATCTTGGAAAGATAAGGAACTGGTGTGGGGTTGCCTGACGATGAGTCCGTGTAAAACTACATCTGAAATTTGAGAAGGAACCGGTGTAGGGTTGCTTCATGATGAGTCCGTGTAAAACTGCATCTTGGAAAGAGAAGGAACCGGTGTAGGGTGGCTTCATGATGAGTTCGTGTAAAACTGCATCTTGGAAAGAGAAGGAACCGGTGTAGGGTTGCTTCATGATGAGTCCGTGTAAAACTGCATCTTGGAAAGAGAAGGAACCGGTGTAGGGTTGCTTCATGATGAGTTCGTGTAGAACTGCATCTTGGATAATTGTTAATGATAGCCTTTTATTCTTATCCTGAAAAGACAAAATGTTAGCTAAACACAAAGTTATGTTGCATGATATGTATGATGCAATGAATTGTACTTCATCAATGTTTATGATATGAATGTGATGGATGCGTATGTAAGCTGAGTAGCAGTCTGGCTGAGGAAGACGAATCCTGGATAATGAAATCTTTGACTGCTGCCGGGGAAAGTAAATCCTTAACTGCTGCAGGGGATTGAAAATCCTTTGATCATTGAAAATGAGAAGTCCTGGGACCGCTGTTGGGCAATCAGGATCTTGGGTTGTATGCCAATCTACTGGGGATTCCTGTCTTGAGGAGATCTTCACTGGGGAATATCTGAATATCCCGTGAGGAATTGAGAATGAGAGTCTTCATTCTGCTTGGGGATTGATAGTTGGAAGTTTTAGCTCCGCTGGGGATTGCAAGAATCTTTTGAAAATGTTGGTCGGTGAGATAGTTGTCCTGGCTGGTTTCAGGTATTAATCTCTGACCTGAGAAAGAAAAGCTTCCTGGCTTGTTTCAGGTATTACTCTTCAATCTCTTCAGGTAGATGGTTTTCCTGGCTGGTTTCAGGTATTAATCTACAATCAGTCGTCCACAGATAGTTTTCCTGGCTTGCTACATGTATTAATCTGGAACTTGAGAGAGGTTGGTCAAGGATATACTGTCCTGGCTGGTTTCAGGTATTGATCTCTGACCTGAGAAAGAAAGATAGTTTTCCTGGCTTGCTACAGGTATTAATCTTCAATCTCTTCATGTAGATGGTTTTCCTGGCTGGTTTCAGGTATTAATCCACAATCAGTCGTCCACAGATATTTTTCCTGGCTTGCTACAGGTATTAATCTGGAACTTGAGAAAGGTTGGTCAAGGAGATACTGTCCTGGCTGGTTTCAGGTATTGATCTCTAACCTGAGAAAGAAAGATAGTTTTCCTGGCTTGCTACATGTATTAATCTTCAATCTCTTCATGTAGATGGTTTTCCTGGCTGGTTTCAGGTATTAATCCACAATCAGTCGTCCATAGATATTTTCCTGGCTTGCTACAAGTATTAATCTGGAACTTGAGAAAGGTTGGTCAAGGAGATACTGTCCTGGCTGGTTTCAGGTATTGATCTCTGACCTAAGAAAGAAAGATAGTTTTCCTGGCTTGCTACAGGTATTAATCTTCAATCTCTTCATGTAGATGGTTTTCCTGGCTGGTTTCAGGTATTAATCTACAATCAATCGTCCACAGATAGTTTTCCTGGCTTGCTACAGGTATTAATCTGGAACTTGAGAAAGGTTGGTCAAGGAGATACTGTCTTGGCTGGTTTCAGGTATTGATCTCTGACTTGAGAAAGAAAGATAGTTTTCCTGGCTTGCTACAGGTATTAATCTTCAATCTCTTCATGTAGATGGTTTTCCTGGCTGGTTTCAGGTATTAATCCACAATCAGTCGTCCACAGATATTTTCCTGGCTTGCTACAGGTATTAATCTGCAACTTGAGAAAGGTTGGTCAAGGAGATACTGTCCTGGATGGTTTCAGGTATTGATCTCTGACCTGAGAAAGAAAGATAGTTTTCCTGGATTGCTACAGGTATTAATCTTCTATCTCTTCATGTAGATGGTTTTCCTGGCTGGTTTCAGGTATTAATCCATAATCAGTCGTCCACAGATATTTTCCTGGCTTGCTACACGTATTAATCTGGAACTTGAGAAAGGTTGGTCAAAGAGATACTGTCCTGGCTGGTTTCAGGTATTGATCTCTGACCTGAGAAAGAAATATAGTTTTCCTGGCTTGCTACAAGTATTAATCTTCAATCTCTTCATGTAGATGGTTTTCCTGGCTGGTTTCAGGTGTTAATCCACAATCAGTCGTCCACAGATATTTTCCTGGCTTGCTACAGGTATTAATCTGGAACTTGAGAAAGGTTGGTCAAGGAGATATTGTCCTGGCTGGTTTCAGGTATTGATCTTTGACCTGAGAAAGAAAGATAGTTTTCCTGGCTTGCTACAGGTATTAATCTTCAATCTCTTCATGTAGACTGTTTTCCTGGCTGGTTTCAGGTATTAATCTACAATCAGTCGTCCACAGATAGTTTTCCTGGCTTGCTACAGGTATTAATCTGGAACTTGAGAAAGGTTGGTCAAGGAGATACTGTCCTGGCTGGTTTCAGGTATTGATCTCTGACCTGAGAAAGAAAGATAGTTTTCCTGGCTTTCTACAGGTATTAATCTTAAATCTCTTCATGTAGATGGTTTTCCTGGCTGGTTTCAGGTATTAATCCACAATCAGTCGTCCACAGATATTTTCCTGGCTTGCTACAGGTATTAATCTGGAACTTGAGAAAGGTTGGTCAAGGAGATATTGTCCTGGCTGGTTTTAGGTATTGATCTCTGACCTGAGAAAGAAAGATAGTTTTCCTGGCTTGGTACAGGTATTAATCTTCAATCTCTTCATGTAGATGGTTTTCCTGGCTGGTTTCAGGTATTAATCCATAATCAGTCGTCCACAGATAGTTTTCCTGGCTTGCTACAGGTATTAATCTGGAACTTGAGAAAGGTTGGTCAAGGAGATACTGTCCTGGCTGGTTTCAGGTATTGATCTCTGACCTGAGAAAGAAAGATAGTTTTCCTGGCTTGCTACAGGTATTAATCTTCAATCTCTTCATGTAGATGGTTTTCCTAGCTGGTTTCAGGTATTAATCCACAATCAGTCGTCCACGGATATTTTCCTGGCTTGCTACATGTATTAATCTGGAACTTGAGAAAGGTTGGTCAAGGAGATACTGTCCTGGCTGGTTTCAGGTATTGATCTCTGACCTGAGAAAGAAAGATAGTTTTCCTGGCTTGCTACAGGTATTAATCTTCAATCTCTTCATGTAGATGGTTTTCCTGGCTGGTTTCAGGTATTAATCCATAATCAGTCGTCCACAGATATTTTCCTGGCTTGCTACAGGTATTAATCTGGAACTTGAGAAAGGTTGGTCAAGGAGATATTGTCCTGGCTGGTTTCAGATATTGATCTCTGACCTGAGAAAGAAAGATAGTTTTCCTGGCTTGCTACAGGTGTTAATCTTCAATCTCTTCATGTAGATGGTTTTCCTGGCTGGTTTCAGGTATTATCCATAATCAGTCATCCACAGATATTTTCTTGGCTTGCTACAGGTATTAATCTGGAACTTGAGAAAGGTTGGTCAAGGAGATACTGTCCTGGCTGGTTTAAGGTATTGATCTCTAACCTGAGAAAGAAAGATAGTTTTCCTGGCTTGCTACAGGTATTAATCTTCAATCTCTTCATGTAGATGGTTTTCCTGGCTGGTTTCAGGTATTAATCTACAATCAGTCATCCACAGATAGTTTTCCTGGCTTGCTACAGGTATTAATCTGGAACTTGAGAAAGGTTGGTCAAGGAGATATTGTCCTGGCTGGTTTCAGGTATTGATCTCTGACCTGAGAAAGAAAGATAGTTTTCCTGGCTTGCTACAGGTATTAATCTTCAATCTCTTCATGTAGATGGTTTTCCTGGCTGGTTTCAGGTATTAATCCATAATCATTCGTCCACAGATATTTTCCTGGCTTTCTACAGGTATTAATCTGGAACTTGAGAAAGGTTGGTCAAGGAGATACTGTCCTGGCTGGTTTCAGGTATTGATCTCTGACCTGAGAAAGAAAGATAGTTTTCCTGGCTTGCTACAGGTATTAATCTTCAATCTCTTCATGTAGATGGTTTTCCTGGATGGTTTCAGGTATTAATCCACAATCAGCCGTCCACATATATTTTCATGGCTTGCTACAGGTATTAATCTGGAACTTGGGTTATACGCCACTTTGAGAATGAGAATCTTCATTCTGTTGGGGGTCAGAAATTGGGAGTATACCAATCTTCTGAGGTTTTAAGGATGAGAGTCTTCATTCTGTTAAGGGTCAGAAATTGGGAGTATACCAATCTTCTGAGGTTTTAAGGATGAGAGTCCTCATTCTTGAGAGAAACAGATTTTTAGGAGCTTCAATTGTCCGTTATTCTGTCGGTGGTTGTAACTTCCAGCAGGTGATGAAGGAATTTTGATGATGACTGCAATTTCCAGCAGGTGATGAAGGAAATTTTGAACGACCTTGAGATTGACATTCGAATGCCCCAAGTGATGGTGCCGGAGACTTGCCCCAGGTTAATCTGTAATTGAGAGATTTGTTGAAATCTTGACTGGACTGCCCCGGGTTAATTGAACTTGGAAAGATTTATTGAAACCTTGACTGGACTGCCCCAGGTTAATTGAACTTTGAAAGATTTGTTGAAATCTTGACTGGACTGCCCCATGTTAACTGGATAGTGACATGTCATGCCCCCTTGTTGATAGGAGATTTGTCAATGGAAGTGTCATCCTTTTTTGAAGTGATTTTGCTCACTGAGAGAGCATTCGTTCATCGGATATTCATTCTGTGAACTTTTCCGCTGTCAAACAAATAGCCAAATGCAAACAGTGATATTCAAGTAATGCAAAGTTTATGTCTGTCTCGAAGTTTTGAAAAATGCGTTTTTTAGCAGAAAACTTTTTATAAGACAAATTCAACACAAGATTTAGAGCAAAGCCTTACAGGAGTCAGGATACCTTTTATAACGGTATGCTTTTGAACTAACCCATGCTTCAATTAGGTCTTTTGAAGGGTTGTAACGTGGCTTGGTTCACGGTTTAAGAAACAAAGGATAAAGGCTCAAAGTATATTTGTACCCACCCGCTCTTCGTGATGTTCTTCGATCCTAAACTCAGTTAATTGCGCGTCGAACTCTGTTCAAGTTTGGAACGACTGTTGGCAATGGTTCACCAGTTGAATTTGGAAGGCAGTCATTATCTCCTTTTTCTTTTGCAACATTTTTCATGTTGTTGAGGATTTGTAATGACCTCGTTTTTTGATTTGTTATCCCTAACTTTTGCCTGACTGTTCCTGTTTTCGAGATTACAGTCAGCGGGATGCCCCAGCTTTCTTAAGCCTCCTTTATAGGTTTTGGCTTGGTGGGCTTTTCTCTTTTGAGAGATTGACTGCCTATGTGATAGGGAACCATCACCGTCTTTTGATTCCAGAGGAATGCTTTTCTTTTTTTTTTGATGTCGTTCGTTGTATTACGAACTGAGAGTTTGCGACTTCAATGCACTTTTTTTTTGAATTATCTGAGAGACTACCCTGCCCCAGGTTTAAATCAAAGGTTTCAAATTGTTCAGAACAGAAAACTCCTACTTCTTTGGCTCGAAGGGGTTTGTGATACGGTGGGAGAACTGACTTGGGTTTTGCGTTTGTTTTCGCAAATGTTTCGGTTTAGCAAGAGTCGCCACCGACTTTTTATTTTATCCTAAGGAAAGGTTAAAAAGCACAGCAAAAACATTTGAGATGTTTTCTTGGGTTCGGGGAGTAGATTATAGAAAGGGAAGGTATTAGCACCCTTTCTATCCATGGTTATCCATGGGTTCTTAGTTACTTGCTTAGATCACTTGCCTTGCATTTTCAATTGTTTGAAATGGTGCTTTGTGTGTGGGTTTGAAAAATGTTTTGAAAAGAGGCCATTATTGTGGCAACCTTTGTAATAATTCATGTTTGAATGTTTACAAAGATGTTTTTGTCTTTTGAAAAGTTTTCAATGTTTTTGAAAGTTGTTTTGAAAGTGTGTTGTGATGTGTGTTTTGAAAAAAAGGCAAGGATTGTTTTGCAAGTTGGTCAAGTAACCAAGAGCTATCTACCCTAAATTTCTCAAAGATCTTTCCTATGTTTTAACCCTTTTAACAATTTTGTTCCACCATTGTATTTGGTGGACAATCTTGTGTTAGGATGTTAACGGGACGGGCGCGGATCATCGTTTAGACCAAGATTGCAATAGTGCCAAGTGTCTTTGGCAACTTTTCCTTCAAGGGACTTGATCATTTTTAGGCAACTTTCGAAAGTGTCATCGAGGGACTATGATCATTTGATTTGTTTTGTTTTGCCAAAAACATCCAACATGCAACATGGCCCATTATTGAAGGCAACAAGTGGAGTAACCCTAAGGGGTGCAAGTGTGATTGGTGTTGTCCATTTTCATGCTTTTTGTCTTTTGTTTAGTCAAGCTATTTGTTTGGTTGATTTTTTGCATACAAACCCTAAGTCTATCATGGCATAATTGGAAAGCTTTAAAATGCGAAAAATAAAATCCTAAATTATTACAACATAATTATGGGATGGGGGGTACAAATGTTCAAATGAGGATATTTAGCAAGAAATTTAAATCTAAGCTATTACAATCCAAATTGAATATACAAGTTATTTAATTGTACAATAATTAAATAAAATACAATAAATATGCAAGATGCAAAAAATGATTTTTATATGTATGTAAAAGCATTTTTCATGTGACATACAAACAAAAATAAAAAGGATTAATTTTGGATATTTTCCATGGTTTAGGGCAAAAGCCTAATTTGCTAAATAAAAAGAATTTATTATTTATTATATACAATATTTATTAATTATATAGAAAAATAAATAAAAGAGAAGTATATTATGAAAAAGTAATTTTTGAGGTCAAATATTAATAAAAATAAAAATATATTATTTTTGTATTTTTATCCTAAATATTCTAATAAATATATAAGTATTTATATTATGTATTAAATATATTAAATATATACAAAAATAAAAATATTTATTATTTACAAAAAAAATTATATTTTTTAGAAAATGTTTTCAAAATGTAAATAAAAAATAATAACAAAAACATATATTTTGTATTATTTTTTTAATGTTTTAAACAAAAAGTATTATATTTATTTATATATGGAACTAAATGAAACAAATAAATACCAAATAAAATGCAAAAAATGTGAGAAAAATATTTTTAGTGTTTTTTCATGTTTGAATAAAAATATAAAATCAGAATCAAAAAGAAAAAATCAAAAATGACAAATATATCACATAATGGGCCAGGGGGGTGCAAATTGAAAAAAGGGGTGCAAAAAGTAGGACTGACTCAGGCCCAGCCCAAGCCAGTCATCTTCAACCTCCAGCTTTGTTTGAACAAACAAAAATGCGCGTTTCCTAACTCCTGATTCCTGGACTTTCAAGCAAAACTCATAACACCAAAAATGTAGAGCATCAAGAGACGAATCCAGACATATAAAAAACTTGACTTAACTCTAAGAAACGAGGGAGAATTTCTTCACCCCCAATTTCTAACCTAAGTTTTTTCCAATGTTCATGTTCAAAATTCTCTCAGTACACACAACATAAATGCAAAGTAATTATATGGGTAGCTTCAGGGCCATGAGTAGAGCATGTTTCATTCATAAACCTAAGCCTAACTCTTCCTAGATTGAGAGATAGAAGTCCATGTTTTTACCTGTTTCAGCTTGAGACGTGTACAACAATGGAGGTACTTTCAATGGAATTTGAAGACTTGTACAGCTTGCTTGAAGTTCAGGGATGCTTCTCCAACCTCTAGCTTGCTTTGAAACTAACTAAATCGAGCTATAGAAGTCAACCTGCAAAACAGAAAAGTGAAAATGGCAAACTTGGTTAGGGGTGTTACAGTCTGTATCTAAGGCTTGGGATAGCTTCAATGGATGGTAGGGAGTGTGTTTGAACAAGCTTTTGCCAAAACGCACGAGCAAACTGAGTTGTGCAACTCAATCTGCAGGGATGCCCTGTTTTGTGCAGCAAAATGGTGTTTTGATGAATGATGAGGTTTGGAATATGGTAGGCTCGTGTTTCAGGTCAGTTGGATCAAGTGAAAAGTGTTTACAAAGTTTGCTTGAGTTGGTTCTTGCAGGAATGTTAGTTGTTGTTCAAAATGCAAGTTTCTTCAAATGTAAGCAAGGAAGAGTGTCAAGTTGGATTCTAGGCTCTTACAAGCCCCTCAAACATGCTGCCCTTTCTCTCCTAGATCAGTGGAATTTGTTCATGAACTTGTGCCAAAAAGATTTGGCTTGTACCTCTTTGATTTGTGTTTTGACATAAAGTGTATCTTTACAAGAATGGCAAAATTGCTTTTTCCATTTAAAGACTAATCCTTTGTGTAATGACTTAATGAACAAGATAATGCTAGGACACAATGGATTGGCATTAAATTATTGAGTAATAATGGGATTAGAGGCCTGTAATCTAGCTTGTATAAGCTGATTTCAAAAATGCCCATGTTATGAACATGCATTTGGTCATGAACAAAAGTGACTTTTGCCCAACTTTGCCAATTCGATTCTCCCTAACCACAAGGGTGTTTGAGAAGTTCTTGGACAATTTGGAAAGCTTGGAATGTGTACTACAATCTATATTTGTAATGCAAGTTGATATTACAAGTGGAAGCATGTGAAAAGTGGCCATGAAGTTGGGCAAAAATCCTGCCTAAAATAGGTCAAAAAATTTCTAAGTTAAGAATGTTTTGCACCCTTATTCCAAAAATCATAACTTGAGCTACAAGCTTCTTTTGAGGAAACTTTGTGAATCAAAGTTGCATATTTTGCAATGTAATATAACTTTCATGTTTTGAGTTTTGTTTGAATCCAAATGTATCTTGATGAAAAGATGGGACAAAGTTAGGAAAAAATTAGGAAATTTCGTAACTTAGAAAATTTCTAAGTTATGAAATTTCTTCATTTCAAACCCTAATTTGTAATTTTTGAATTCTTGATGAACAAGTTTCATAATTTGACATGTCTTGATGAAAAATAAATCTTGGCACTTGATTTTGACCAAAAAGTCAAAGTTTGACTTTTCAGTATACAGTCAAATTTTGATCAGTTGACTGGAAAATTCATCTGTCAATCTTGTGCATTTGGAATCTTTTGAACTTGTTGAATGTGTCAAGACCATGTAATTGAGTCCTTGAGTCCATATGTGAGCTTGAATTGCCATTGGTTAGGTCAAACAGTCAAAAATTGCCTTTGTGCAGTCAAAACCCTAAAAATGACCATTTTGCCCTTTTGGTGATCTGATCAAATTTCTTGTGGAATTATGATCCAAACTTGATCAAATGGTCCATATGAGTTCATAATGTTGATGTGGGTCAAAAATCATGAGGTTTGACTGTCAATTGACCCCAATTGACTTTTTCCCCAATACAGCTGATTTCTAGGTCAACTGTCCAATTGACTGGGCAAAGATTGGAATCAAGGCTTGAAACTTGGTATGGATAAACTTGTGAGTCCAACATGAAGCATGAAAGTCATTTTGGGCATTTTAGGTCAAAGCATCTTTGTGCAAACTCAAACCCTAATTTGGGTCAACAGTGCAAAGAGGAGTCTTGAGCAGAGCAATCACTGACTTGATCTTGAGCTTAAAAGGTCTTGTGATGAGAAAATGTTGATGAAATGAGAGGGAAAATTTTGGGGTACAACAGGGTTGACTAGGGATTATCTTCCTTATAACTCCAGTGTTTGGGATTTGAAAGAAACGCTTGTACATCATCAGCGAGGTTTGTTCAAAAGCATACTGTATGAGATTATGGCATTGTTTCGTCATCCTCCCTCTAAAGGCTTGTAGCTTTTTATCAAGAGTTAAATATCATAAAGAAAGCATAAGAATAGTGAAAACAAATGGATGAATTCAAGACAAACATATGCAATGCATTAATGAAACAAAGTTTGACATTAATAGATAATTGTTTGAATAACAAAAGAAATTACAACTTGAAAAATTCAAATGAAACAAAGACATTCTCAATGATTTGGCATAGGAGCAGTGATTATGCTAGAGTCTCCGGAGGGTCAAACTCAATCTCCTTGGCATCAATCATGTCTTGGACCTTATTCTTCAGAGCCCAGCAGCTGTTTGTGTCATGCCCTGGACTACCACAATGATAAGCACATCTTGCATCTGGGTTGTAGTTTGGAGAAGAAGTCTTAGGGTTCGGATGAGGAGCCTTCAATGTAATCAGCTCTTTCTTCAACATGTGTTGTAGTGCATGAGCTAGTGACATGTTGATCCTAGTATATTATCTTTTAGGCGCGACCTCCTTACGCTGATGCCCCTGTCTTTGTTGAGCAGGCGTAGGATTAGAGATCAAGATTGCTCCTACGTGTTGGTCATGGTGACTCTTTTGACTGTTCGCAGCATTAGACTCTTTCTTTCCGTTGTAGGGAATTTTCTGAGCATCAGAGGGTGTAGCTCCTTGGATCTTTCCACTTTTGATGCCATCTTTGACCCTTTCGCCGGTCAGTATTAGCTCGGTGAACCCGGCTGAGGAGCTTCCAATTAAGTGATTAAAGAGAGGCCCTGTCAAAGTTCCCATGAAGATGTCAATCAGCTCTCTGTCAATTAAAGGGGGTTGCACCCTACCAGCCAGATCTCTCCACTTTTGAGCGTATCCTTTGAAATTCTCGCCAGAACCCATGGTCATGTTCTACAATTGCACACGAGTAGGTGCAAGATCAACATTGTACTGATACTGTTCATAAAAAGCAACAGCTAATTCCTTCCAGGTGTGGATGCGAGAACTCTCCAATTGATAGAACCACTCAAGTTGAGCCCCTACCAGGCTTTCTTGGAAGAAATGGATCCAAAGCTTTGGATCAGTTGTGTATGGTTGAATCTTGCAGACATAAGACTTCAGGTGCATCTTAGGGCAAGAAATTCCATCGTACAGGGCAAAGGTGGGGGCTTTGAACTTCGACGGGATGACCACTCCAGAAACCAAACCCATGTCTCCTAAATCCAAGCCAGGTATTTGTTGAATCTCCATAGCACTGAGGCGATCCTCCAACTGTTTGTACTTGTCATCAGCAAGAGGATATTGTTCCTCGGAGTAGTCAGCTTCAACTCCATCAATCTCCAAATTGTGGTCTTCTTCAAGACTAACCTCCATGTTGGATGGAGTTGAAAGATCTTGGGCTTTAGGTCTTCTTCTCAAGTTCAGAATGTCTGCTGCCCTCTTGGACTTCTTCTTCTTGTCTTTGAGAAGGAGAGCTTTCAGATCCTTTTTCCCTTTACCCATAGCCAGAAGCATTTGTTGGAATTGAGCGTTTTGAGCTTGGAGATCTTTCACCGTTTGTTCCATCTTACTGAAATAAACAGTAGGAGGATAAGGAGACCTGTATGGGAGAAACCTGTCATGATGCGATGCATGATATGTGGATGCAATGTTTTCAAGGATCTCTCAAGGTAAACACAAGAAAATGTTAGAGGTTGAACTTTGATCAACATCTTTGATTGGAGAACTTTGTATCAGTGGATGTCTTTCCACGAGAATCAAGCTCACCATGTCAAGTGGGTCATAGCCCCTGATTTAAGTTGTTGCACTTGATCTTTGATGGCATTTGTTTAGAGGAGAACCCTTTTGCCCTTTGGTAGACGTCTGGTTCAACGTGACCCTGCATCAAAAGACCCTCGAGATCCTTGAAATGGTTATTGAAAAAATGCTATGGTATGATGTCATGATGTTATGTACATGTATGCAAAAGCAAGTAAGTGTATATACAGGTAATCATATTCACACAAAGCAAACAATTCCTTAGGTTTAGGCTTGCATGGGGTTCGTAGGTAAGTACCCTCTTGAAGTTAGTTGGCTCATCCTGTCCTAAAATAGAAACCGGGTTCTAAGGAGCTCAATATCATTGGATTATTTTCTATGTTCATTGTTTTGGTTTAGCCACTTAACTGGCGACCAAAATATTCCAAGAAAACAACCCTCAATGAGTGTAGTATCGAGTATCTACCAACTTCGGACTGCACCAAAGTCGGTCATCTCACTACCCCTAAAAAGGCCAATATGGTCAAGTAAGGTTCTAAGAGTTTGTTAGTGCTTCATGACATCGCTCAGCGGCCCTGTATTCTCCTTGACTACTCAAGGGCTACCGGTACTCACAAATATGTCACACTAACATAGCTTACTGCTTCAACCATGTCGGTATACCCCGCACAGTTCCCTCACAGTTTTATTGCTATTTACCTAAAAAGGTGCCCCCAAATCCGGGTGTAGGATTTACAACAAACTTAAACAAGGACCCAAAAAGTAAAGCAATCAAAGCAATTATGTATAGGTGATCTAAAACCCTAAGGTAACCCCACTTTTAATTCAACCCCCAGCAGAGTCGCCAGTTCTGTGATACGGTGGGAGAACTGATTTGAGGTTTTGCGTTTGTATTCACACTTGTTCGGTTTAGCAAGAGTCGCCACTGACTTTTTATTTTATCCTAAGGAAAGGTTAAAAAACACAGGAAAAACCTTTGAGATGTTTTCGTGGGTTCAGGGTGTAGTTTATGAAAAGGGAAGGTGCTAGCACCCTTTTCATCCATGGTTATCCATGGGCTCTTAGTTACTTGTTTTAGATCACTTGCCTTGATTTTCAATTGTGTGAAATGGTGCTTTGTGTGTGTGGTTTTGAAAATGTTTTGAAAAATATGCCTTGTCTAGGCAACCATTGTAACAATTCTTTACTCTAATGTTTTACAAAGGTGTTTGTCTTTTTGAAAAGATGTTTCAATGTTTTTGAAAGTTGTTTTGGAAGTTGTGTTTGTGAAGTGTGTTTTGAAAGTAGGCAAGTGTGTTTTGCAAGTTTGATCAAGTAACTAAGAGTTGTCTACCCCTAAATTTACTCAAAGATCTTTCCTTATGTTTTTAACTCTTTTAACAGTGTTGTTTCACCATTGTATTTGGTGAACAACCTTGTGTTAGGATGTTAACGGGACGGGCGCGGGTCATCGTTTTAGACCATGAATGCAATAGTGTCAAGTGTCTTTGGCATTTTTTCTTGAGGGACTATGATCATTTTGTTTAGGCAACTTCGAAAGCGTCATCAAGGGACTATGATCATTTGATTTGTTTTTGTTTTGCCAAAGTACTTGACATGCAAACATGACCCATTTTTGAAGGCAACAAGTGGAGGAACCCTAGGGGTGCAAGTGTGAATTGTGTATTGATTGTCATGCATTTGTCTTGTATTAGGTTATCTAGCGGTTGATTTTGAATCTTCGCATACAAACCCTAATTACTATACAGTATATAGAAAGCGATAAATTGCGGGAATTTAAAGTCTAAGCTATTACAAATAAGTATCCGGGGATGGGGGTACAAATGTTTACAAATGGGGATGAGTCTTATCAGGATAGTAGTGTCCAAATAATATTTACAACCAAATCGAATCGCATTCTCAATGTAAAATATAGCAATGTATAAGAATAAAAGAGAATCAAAAGGATTGTAAAATGTATGTGATTATTTACAAATGATGCAAATATTAACCTAATGTATTTATTAAGTATTTATATTATTTTTTGTATTTTTGTTAATTATATATGAACAAGAGTTTTAGTGAAAAGAAAATTTTAACTTAATAAAAAATCTATTGTTTATGTACTTGTCAATGTTTTTAGAAATTTATATAAAAAAAGTGATTTACTAAACAAAAAGTTTTAAAGCCCAAAATATATTATTATTTTTTAAAAGGAAATAGGAATTAGTTTAAAAAAGAAATAAAAAGAAGAGTATTAGTTTGTAAACAAAGAAAAGAAATAAAAATGGGCTCTAAGGGGTTGTATGGCCCAAAAATAAAATTAAGAAGGAGACAAAAGGGGGGTGAAGCGCCATAAATGAAATTGGGCTGAGGGTTTGTGCATGGGGCAGGCCCAACCGAGTTTGACACTTTTTTTTAGGGTTGGAATTAGTTGTTACTCAAAACAAGGGTTTGTGTCTTAGAACGGCGCCGCTTCTCCATCTTCTTCTTCGTCTTTCTCGTTCCCAAACCGATATGGCCTTTGATGTCCCTCTCCTCGCCTCAGGCCACCAGGCGCCATCTCCGCTTCCTCCTCCTCATGGTTGAGCAAGGCAGTGATGAGAAAAGGTAACGATTTCTGTTTTAGGGTTTTGGATTTCCATCTTGCATGTTATTAATCTTATATGTTCTGACCTTTATGTGTTATTTGGGCTTGTGTGAGGTGTGGAAAAGGAAAGGGAAGAGGAAATTATACCTTGGTTCTGCTTTTGAGAGGAGGCGGAGGAGTGGACGGGAGGCGTCTTAGGCGGCCGGGCGAGGGGGTGATGATGTGCTTGCTGGTTTGCCTGGTATCCTCGTATCTTTCTTCTTTTTGATGTTTTATGACGACACTATAGTCTGAAAATAATGCTTCTGTAACTTTTTTGTTTCCAAGTTGCTTTTCCTCTCTTGATGTTGTGTTGGCTTCTTTTTCAATGATGATGTTAAATCTGAGATCTGTTTGCTATTATTTCACTTCTGACTTCTGATGAACTTTGTTGTTCTTTTACAATGATGATGATTTCGAATCTGAGAGTTGTTTGCTTTAGTGTGTTTTGCTTCTGAGTAGCTTTTCCTCTCTTGATGCTGTGTTGGCTTTCAATGATGGTTATTTCTGAGAGTTGTTATTTGCTGCTGATTTTTGATGTTTGGACTTGCTTCAGTTTGTAAGTTTGAAGGCAGGTTGGATGTTTGTATGGTTTTTGACAGGCTTTTTGATTTGAAGGCTTGCTTCAGTTTGTAAGCTTGTTTGTTTTTGAGAGGCTTTTTAGGCTTGAGGTTTTAGCAGGTATGAAAGTCTGAAGCAGGCTTGAGGTTACAAGCTTGTGGTGCAGGATGCTTGGAAGCAGGCTTGTGTTTTGACAGGCTTGGCCCTTAGGCTATGCAGACTGGTTTTAGCAGGTTTGTTGAAGCTTATGCAGGTTTGGAGCAAGCTTGAGGCAGGCTGTTGTTTTAGCTTTTGCAATGTTACAGTTTGTGGTATATTTTTTCTATGTGGTGTTATTTGTATCCTCCTTTTCTTAACAGTGTTGATCTGTTATATTTATTCGTCTTAAGCCTGCCCACTGTAAGCCTCTACTTCTCTCTCTCTTTTCTCTTTCCACAGATAAAAGCATTTTTTTTATTGCTTAAACTGTACTTTTTTCTGAAAAAGTGTTGGTTGGGAAATGATGAAGAGATTTGAAACATTGCTTGCATTTTGTCTTTCCTCTGCATACTTCCAGATTTTCTGCATTGCTTTTGCTAGCTTGTAGGCAGCTCTGTTGACAGCTCTTGGACAGTTTGACAACTTCTTTGTGATTTAGTTTGCTTAGTTTGAAACTTGTGACTTGGTTTGGCATTTTGAACTGTGCAGCTTGCTTGGCTTTTTGACAATGCAATTTATGCAGCTTTATGCATTTTGTTTAATATGCTGCCTTGTTCCTTTTTTTTAATTGATTTAGCTTGCAAGATAATTTTCTTTCCCTCTTTGTGAACCAAGAAGAGACATCTTCTTGCGATTTGCAGAGAGGACGAATAAACTGATTTCGGCCACCACCTTTAATGATGAGTTTTTGATTAACTGTCTGAGAATGCCTTTTTAAATTTTAACTGTATTGACTTCTTTCTTCTCTTTTTGCAGGTAAATATCAGTTGAGCAAAGGGTGCAACAGTATAAGATGAAGATTTCAAGCAATTTAGAATGTAGATTTAATTTATTTTTAATCATTGTAATAAATGTCATTGTAACACTGTAAATAAATTTACTGTATCAAATAAACATTTGTAACAATAATTGAAAATGAATAAAAAATCCTTTGTCAGTTAATTCTTTAATTCTTCTGCATTTATTTATTTAATTACTTAAATTTCTTGAATTATAATAATTGGAAATTATCCAATAATTTTAACTTAGAAATTATAAATAATCAATAAACGTCTGGCGTTTCGAATAACCAAAAGCATTGCACAGTTAAACAAACAAACGTCCATATGTCCTTTATCTCACTTCTCAAACTTAAACTTCAAACTTTCAATCAGAAGCCTCAACCCATGTCCCAGAGTCAATTGAAAAGAACTGCAGAATCAATTCCTTCTGAGAATGCGCGTGCAAACCCTAATTCTTGATTTATTGTCAAAGAAACGTCCGCCTGATCAAACCCTGAGCCAAACTCAACCAAACCCTAACAATCTGCTTGAACTGATTCAAAATCAATGGAAACCCTAATTTTGTCTGACTGATGAGAAAAGTCTGTTTGACTGATTCTTAAGCCAATCTGAAAAATCAGGAAAAGCCCGAAGCTGTAATTTCTTGTGGAAAAGAGAGGGCAAATTTTGGGGTACAACAAGGACCAATAAAACACGACATCAACTTACGAGACTTTAACACTCGACCAAAACCCGTTACCGGAGTAACTCGAAGAAACACATGATCTCCCTTTTCAAACTCAAGTGTTTTTCTCCTCTTATCATGATAAATCTTCTGAAGACTCTGAGAAGCCTTCATCTTCTCCTAAATTATCTTAATCTTATCGGTAGTCTGTTAGACTATCTCAGGTCCAACTACAACACCTTCTCCCGATTCATACAAATATAAAGGCGTCCAACACCTTCTACCATACAAAGCCTCAAACGGTGCCATTCCAATACTCGAATGGAAACTATTTTTATAAGTAAACTTAATCAAAGGCAAGTAGCTATCCCAAGAACCTCCTTGTTCCAATACACAAGCTCTCAAAAGATCTTCAAGTGATTGAATCATATTCTCAATCTGGCCAACCTGTTTGTAGATAATAGGAAAAACTCAAATGCAACTTTGTACCCAAAGAATTTTGCAAACTCCCCCAAAATCTCAAATTAAATCTTGTATCCCTATCTGACACAATGTTAGACGGAATACCATGCAAATTGACAATCTTCTCAATGTATAGCTTTGCAAGCTTCTCCATTGGATAATCTATTATCATCGGAATAAAGTGAGCAGATTTTGTCAACCTGTCCATAATAACCTAAATAGCCTTAAAATTACTCGATGTTATGGGTAAACTAGAAACAAAATCCATATAGATACTATCCCATTTCCATTCAGGAATAGATAGCGGTTGCATCAAACCAGACGGTTTCTGATGTTCAATCTTTGACTTCTGACAAATCAAACAAGAATACACAAATTCCACAATCTCTTTCTTCATACATATCCACCAAAATAATTTCCTCAAATCTTGGTACATCTTAGTATCTTCAGGATGAATACTCAATCCACTATGGTTCCCTTCCTCAAGAATCCTCTTCTTCAAATCATTTATACTCGGAACATAAACTCTATCACGACATCTAATGATACCATTCTCATCAATCCAGAAATTGCCACCTTGACCTTGATTAATCAACATCAACTTATCGACCAAAATCAAATCAGATTTATGACCTTCTCAAATCTCATCAAGAATGCCACTAGTAAGCTTCAAATACCAAGCTTAACTCTAGAAGAAATCTCCTCATGAACCAAACTCATATCTCAAAATTGCTCAAGTAATTCCAACTCTAGCACCATCAACATCAACATATGCAACGACTTCCTACTTAATGTGTCAGCCACAACATTCGCTTTACCCGAATGGTAATTCAAACCAAAATCATAATCATTATATAATTACAACCATCTTCTCTACCTTATATTCAACTCTTTTTGATCAAACGAATATTTCAAACTCTTGTGATCACTAAACACATCAAATCTTGATCCAAACAAATAATGCCTCCAAATTTTCAATACAAACACAACAACAACTAACTCTAAATCATTAGTCGGATAATTTCTTTCGTGCACTTTAAGTTACCTTGAAGTGTAAGCCCACTTGTTGATTCTATATCAACACACCTTCTAAACCCATCAACGAAGCATCACAATACACCACAAACAGTTCTGTCGGATTAGGCAAAATCAAAATAGGAGCGGTTGTCAACCTTATCTTAAGCTCTTGAAAATCAGCTTCACACTGTGAAGTCTAAATAAAAGCTTGACCCTTCCTAGTCAATTGCGACAATGTCAAAGCTAACTAGGAAAATCCTTCAATAAACTTCCGATAATAACCTGCTAAACTAAGAAAACTTCTAATCTCAAAAACAAACTTCAAAATTTCCCATTGAGACACAACCTCAATCTTCGATGGATCTACAACAATACCACCACTCGATATCACATGACCAAGGAAACTCACTTCCCTAAACCAAAACTCACACTTATAAAGTTTAGCATACAACTGCTTCTCTTTCAACACATATAGCATAATCTTCAGATTCTTATCATGATCCTCTTGAATCTTTAAATAGATCAAAATATCATCAATGAAAACAACAACAAACTTATCCAAATACTAATGGAAAATCCTGTTCATGTATTCCATAAATACACCAGGAGCATTATTCATACTGAAGGGCATCACTGAATACTTATAATGACCATACCTTGTTCTAAAAGCAGTCTTCTGAATATCTTCAGCTTTCACAGGAATCTGATGATACCCAGACCTCAAATTTATCTTTTGAACACACTTGCACCAACTAATTAATCCATCAAATCATCAATCCTCAGAAGTGGATACGTATTCTTGATAGTCACCTTATTCAGCTGTTTATAATCCACACATAGCCTTATAGTACCTTCTTTCTTCTTAACCAACAAAATTGATGCACCCCACGGTGACACACTAGGATGAATGAATCTCTTCTCAAGAAAATTCTCAAGTTGACTCTTCAACTCTTTCAATTCAGATGCTGACATTCAATATGGAGCCATCAATATTGGAGTAGTTCCAGGAAATAAGTCGATCATAAACTCCACCTAACGCTCTGGCGGTAAATCACTTACATCTTTAGGAAATACCTCCGGAAAATCACGAACGATTGGTAACTCACCCATTGCTCTCTTCTCATAAATATCCAATGCTGCCATCAATGCTAACAGCACAACACCATCCTGCACTGACTCGTTCACTTTACATACTATCAAGTTGGAAAGACAATTCTATCCCATCCAATATGATCCCGTCTATTATCAATAAGAGATTAAGGGTGATCAGTTCCTCAATTTTTCAATAGGTAGCCGACAACCATGATGGTGGCATAAACCATCTTTACCCAACTGCAATAGCGTCTTTTATATTATTCTCAAAGTTACCTAAGCATAATGTCTCATGTAGCAACAACTTCTCCCCGACTTGTTTTAATCTCTATCTTGCAAACAAATTGTCAGAGAGAAAAAAAGTACCAACAATGTTTCGCACACATGTTGCGTACTAAGGGAATAAACACATTAACAACTTTTCCAACTGGCCGACCAGGATCTGATACCACTAATGTAACACCCCCTAAACCCTGCGCAATAAAATAGTATAATCAAAGTAAAATTATCATGCATATCGAAAGAAGGCGTCACATGTACTTCAAAACCAACAAAAATACACCGGTCATGCATATAACACCCATTTAAAATTATGTTCTATATAGTAACACATATGCATATTACAATGGAATAATTCTCTTTTCAAAAACGATACTAATATTTGAATCTCATAATAGAAATAATGTATCAAAACATTAGACACTAAAGGCCACTGGTCACATAATCTCAATTACAATATAAAATAAAAGAGAGTATATCAAACATCTCTTAAAACAACATGAGTTTAAACGTTTCCCCGTGCTACATAACCAGAGCATGACTCACCACCTAAATATAGATAAACAAAGAACTAGCTCCTCCGACTAATCCTTGCAAGAAGCACCACTACCTTCGGTACCTGAGCGATGTTGTATAAAACATCATTTCAACAGAAGAGTGAGAATTCACATCATTATAGAAATATATAATAATAAGTAATGCATAATATACATACATCAATGAATTCATCACACTTCACATATTCATGTATTCAACATTATTCAATCCAATTCACATGTTTACATATACAATATTGCTCAACAATCCATAATTCAAATGATACTCAATCACAAATACCCCGAAATATAACATTCACGTTAATATCACATATTGCACACCGATTCAACATTTCACATCAACACATGTGACTCAAATGCAACTCAATGCAATATACATGTGGTACCAATTGTTATCATTACACGGTTTTTACGTTTAACCGGGTCTATTTCCAAGTCAAATAACCACCAAAAAGCTCGTCCTCTAAGCTTCAAACCAATCCTCTAGGTTTGGGACAAGTCACTAGCTTCCACGAAACTAGAAAACATTGCCTCTTGACAAAAAATAATGCATATGCAATTTTAACAATTATATGCAATTAAGACCATCTCTCAATCTTAATCATACAAGCATATATCTCATAATTCATCTCATTTTGAATTATCACAAAATTGCACATACATACACCATCAATCATATGCAATTAAGACCATATCTCAATCTTAATCATACTAGCATATCTCATAATTCACCATATTTGAATTATCTCACCATTGCACAAACTTACATATCTCACCAATTATTCACATAGAATTCACTTTCATAATATTCATCAATTCAATACCTCCCAATAGCATATAACAAGTAATATCACAATGTATTACAATCCAACACCGATTCACAATAATCACAAAAGAAAATAATCATGCACTATGTTTAAAATTATTTTCATACAACATAAAATATTTTTAGCTTCTCGTAGGTTCAAACGACGCGTCAAACGGACATCCAAGTCAAAAGTTATGAATTTTGAAGTTATTCTTGTGCTGCTTGTCCTGAACACATTCCTCACATACTTCATTTGGAACATGAATTTCTATTAGACATGAAACCATGTTTCTCTTCTTTAGGTAGTTGATATCTCTGAAGTTGAGGTGACCAAACCAATGATTCCATGGCCATTCATGCCTGAAGGCTGCAGTTGCTAGGAATTTATGTTCCACCACATCAAGTCTAATATTGAAGGTTATATTTTGAGACATAGGTGCCTTCAAGATCAACCTACCATTTAAGTCATGTACTCTCATCATCTTGTCTTCTATCATTACTTTGTAGTTCTTCTCAATTAATTGGCCTATGCTGAGTAAATTGATTTTCATGCCTGGAATGTATATCATATTTGATATCAATGATTATTTGCCATATATTCTCATGATCATAACATCACCAATGCCTTCAACTTCTAAAGTGTTGTAATTTGCAAACTTCACTTTGTTCTTTATGGAAGGACTTATCACAACTACAAATAACACATCTAACGTCATTTGTGAAATGCATTTTACCTCGGCATCTGAATTGAGGTAAATAAGGTCGTCATGAAAAATATGGACTTAACATCTTGGTGTTCATAAAACTGAGGTAATATTTTTTAGCGCATGGGTTCGATCCACGGTTTTTTGCACTTTTAGAATTGAAAAAAACTAGGGCCTATTTTATATCGGTTTATCAAGAAAACAGAGGGGTTATTCCTTTTTTTAAAAAATAATAAAACTCGTTACATTGTTTGCCCATAATATTACATTTTTTGTACAGAAAAATAAAATTAATTGTCCATGAAGATCATATGTTGGATCTTTAATTCTTTGATATTCTGGAAAGATCAAATACTGGGAAACTCCATTCTCCCAACAAAAGAAAAAAGGGTTAGGTAAATTAATTTCCAGAAGATCTAGATTTTAGATCTTCAAACCATATAATTTTAGGGTAGATTAAATATTGTGTGTAAGGATGTTTTCAATCGGTTTTACATGCATTTGTTTATGATATGAACAAAAAAATGGTTAGTCAAAAAAAGGGTTAGACAAAAAAAAAGAGTTAGTAAAAAAAAAGGGTTAGATGAATAAATTATTTTTAGATAAAAAAATATTTAAGAACTCTTCATGGTAAACATTTAAAAACACAAACTTTAAACCCAAATAATTTTCCGCTCTTGCAATCCATCATAGAGAACTCTTCATGGAAAACACTCATGCAAACCTTAAACTCTTCATGCTTCAGAATGCTTTTATAATGAGAGGCACAATGGAGGTTTTTTATATTTCACGCAGATCCCTAATGGTAAGGTCTTGAGTGTTGATAGTCATAAAATGGACGACAAGATTTGATTGAGGATTTGATAAATATCCTCAATTTTGATGCTAAAGGTCCCCTCGGTTTTTTAGGAAAACCGATGGGTTAGAACATTTATTTTTAAAATAAAAAATACAATTAAAATAGAGGTTCCAAATTCATTTTAAAGCTAAATTTTCCCTCGGTCTTTAGGAAGACCAACATGTTAGAACACTTAAATACAATTAACAGAGAAGTTAGAACACAGACGTGGCGCACATGCATTAGAATTATATCACTAGAATAGCAATGATCAGCTATATTTAAGTTGTAACATCTCTTTTAGATTATCAATGAGGCTTTTGAGTTATTTAAATGTATAATTACCAACTCATTGATTCAACGTATTTTACTATTTTCAACGTCTCATTACCAACTCTTTGTTTCCTTGTTCTAATGTCTTTTTATGGATGCAAATCTGTTGTTTGTTATCAATAAAAAAATATATTAATTTCAATGAGTTCGAACATTTTTTACCTAAAGAAAGTTGTTAACAAACAAAAGTTGAGTGGTTACTTTGACATTCTACATGACCTCATATACACTAACCTCGTTAAAGAGTTATGGATAAATGTGTTTGTTGTATCAGCTGGTTATGAAGAAATCATTCAGTCTTATGTCAATGACACTCCTTTATACATTACTCCATCACTGATTGTATTGACAATCAACTGTGAAGTGTTTGATAGTTGTGTTGAACATTATAAATCCAACAGTGTCTACACAAACCATCTAAACTGACTTTATGCCAAAGATACTAATCTCTCTAGTCCTGCTTCTCTACACCCTATTACAAGATTTAGGTTTCAACTTCTAGTGTCAAATCATCCTCTTACCATTTTCAACTTCTTGAAGGAAATGATAAATGCTTCTCGGAAGGAGAAGACTTTCCTCATATCTTATGGAAGAGTTATTTCTGTATTTTTCAATAAGTTAGGGATAGTTAGGGGTGATGTTGAAGTTGAGTGGACTGAGAAGTTTGAATTTGTTGAGTAGTTTTCTTTGTTCTGTTGCTTTTTTTTTTATTATCAATGAAATATTTCTTTTTACTATTATTGTCTATTCTTGTGATAAATCGTTGAAAAAAAGTATTAAATGCGACAATGAGGATTCGAAACGAGGTTCCTTATAACTATATTCCATCGGTTCTAAAATAAAACCGAGATAATAGGTTTATTATTATTTTAAGGATTATAAAAGGCACTAACCTATAGTTGAGTTACCTCGGTTTTTTATAACACCGACGTAACATGTTATTTATCTTATTAATAAAGCGCTCTCAGGTCATATCCTCTCGGCTTTAGCTTGTTGGACATGAAAGCTTCGTCATGAAATGTATTATTTGTTGTAGTGGATATTGAAAAACCAGTCTTTCTTATCTATCATATGTGATGAACATCATGAATTCAAGTACCATTGATCTTTATGTGTGTCTTCCTCCTTCTTTGTCTCCTTCAGTAACACATCTTCATCATCTTGTTATACAAGCTTTGCATCATTTTCTTGGTTGTTCTTCTTGATTGCAGAAAACTCATTTACATAATGACCATACCTTTGGCAATTGTAACATTGAACATGAGTTTTATCGGGCTTCCTTCCACCTCTTCTTCGTCTGCTTGCATCACCATCTTTGTGATTGCTTTGGTTTGTAGGTTGCCTTTAATTTTAAGAGCTTCCTTATTGTTGATAATTTCTACCATTTGAATTGTTGTAACCTCATATACCTTTGCAACCATTTCGTTTTCCTCTTCTCTTTCTATCTTTTGCTGATTGTGTCTTCGATGCTACATCACTTTTAGTCTCGCTTTCAGATCTTACACTCATTCTTTGCTCAGGAGATTCAAGTGTCCCTTGCAACTCCTCCTTTTCCAAACTTGACAGGTTCTTTGATTCTTCTAACGCCACAACAACATGATCGAATTTTGGAAGCAAAAATCTCCAGATCTTTGCAACTATCGACCTCAATGTCATCACTTCTCCACACATCTTGATCTGATTCACTAGTCGAGTCACCCTAGTGAAAAAGTCAATTATACTTTCATTTTCTTCCATTTGAAGCAAATCATATGTTCTTTTGTGAATTTATAACCTCACTTCTTTCACCTTTTAAGCACCTCCAAACAACTTCTCCAAAACATTTCATGCTTCCTTTGATGAATCTGCATCATTAACCTTTTCAAAATTATTCAGATCAACATATTAATAGATTATAAAGAGAGATTTATTATCTTTCTTCTACAATTATTTATGAGTAGCCCTTTCCTCATTCATGGTATTATCACCAATTGGTGTCACTCCTAAACATGCATCATGTATTTAATTCTTTGCTATTCAAAATTTGCTCGTCCTCTCGTAGCCCTTCAAAACCTCTATACCAATAGTGAAGAGGGGAATTAGGTATGCCGTTGAGCTCAAAGAAGAAGCAGCTAAAAAAATCATATAAAGATCTCAAATATTTATTATATTCCTTTTGAAATCTCAAAGCATTGTCAACTTATTTCTCATTAATGTCTTTCAAACACCATGTAAACATTATATTTCTTAAAACTGGTGCCAATGGTTTTAGATCCACGCAGGGGTGGATGCATGTAGAAGGGTAAGGGGACTCAAGCCCCCACAAAGGAGAACTAATTACATAATTATATATAATACATTGTTTGAACAAATAATGATATCTAATAATAAGTTCTACCTTATCCCCACCCATAAAGGAAAATAATTTTCTACAATACATTATATGAATACATAATTATATCTAATACTAAGTTCTACCTTAACCCATTCTCATGATAATACTTGTTATCTATTTTAAACCATTCTTTTAAGAGAATAAGTTCAAAAAATTAGAAGAGATAAACTAATTTATAATTGCTATTTATCTTTTATAACATAAGCACTCATTTTATATATTTCACGTTTTTAAATAAAAGTGATAATGTAGTTTATTTGTCTATTTTACATATTAATATATCTAAAATACTTGTTTTATATGTATATAGTTCATTTTAATTTTTCATTATTTCAAAACACTTCATTATATTAACTTAGATTTATTTAAAAAATAAATGTATCTATTCACTCGAAAATATATTTATATTTTTTATTTTAATAAAAAAATTAATTTATAATTATTAACTATTTGTTTACAATTGTATATTTTAAAATAATATATAAAAATATTTAAAAGTTTAATTTTGGACCAACGTTTCACATATAATCCAACAAATAAATACGAGTTGACATATTATATCCATCCCTTAAAAACACTTTTTATTAAAAGTATGTTTATGTTTAGCGATAGAGAGAATTATTTCAAGCATTTTTTTATTTATAGTTTATTACATATTTAAGAATAAACATATATCTTAATATAAAACATATCATGTTTAAAAATAGATATTATTTTATATTCTCTTCATTCTTTTTTATAAGAAAATTTTAACTTTTTAGATTAATTTAATAATTGATGTATCTAACTTATATATAATTTAAATATATTATTTATTCAATAAATATAAAAGTCAAAATTTTCTTATAAAAGAGAATAAAGGAAAATATATTATATTATGGACTATTTTGTTTGCCCCCATAATGAAAAATTTTAGGATCCGCCATTGGATCCATGTCTGATAGAATTAACCTTCCTAAACCTAATGGTAAAAAACTTTTGTCGAAATCTTAATCATAAATGTAGAAAAAGAGTGAAACTAATGAATATAATTTTTCTTGCAATGCAATGTACATATTCTTTACTTTATTATTATTTTTATACCTAACTTAGCCATCAAAACGTCTTTTACATGTGCCTTCCCCCTAAAGATCATCTACGATTATACAAAAGTAATTACTACATTTTTAAATTTAAAACTTGTTAGTCAAATGAGCAACAAAGTGAATGATTGAGACTTGTCAAATAAAGTGTTAAAGAGATAAAATTTGTGAAGTTAATTTGTATAAACTTCTTCACAAAAAGTGAAAAGTAAAAACAAATACAATAATAAATATGTGTTTATTTTAAGGTTACAAAAAATATTTTTAAGAATAAGATTATAATAATGTAATATTTTTATGTTTGATTCAAATTTGAAAAAATTATTTCAAAAAATATTTTATTTTAAAAAATATTGTTTACACATATTTTTTTTTTTTATTTCAATGTATAAAAAATGAAAATATAACATTTCTTAGAAATAGATCTAACCAACTCTAACTTTCTATTATCATTCATATTTTTTATTATTTTTTACTTTTTTAAAATTTAAAATTAAATAAAATTTATAATCATATCTAAAAATATAAATTCCTACCAAATAGATAAGGTAGAACTATATTTCTAAAAATAATAATCTTAAAAATATTATTCTAAGAAATATATTTTAAACTATAAAACAAACACATTCTAAAGAACTTAATTTATTGATATTTGTATCTTATGATACATAGGCGTGAATATGATATCCAATACATATATGAACACCGATAGTAAATATAAAAAAATAAAGATGTGCATACATCAATATAAAATAAAATATGAATCAATAAATAACTAAATTGTTTAGTTTATAACAAAACATTACATTAAAATTAAAAAAAAAACATTGTTAAATTAAATAACAATAAAATAAAAATACATAAATATATTAAATAAATATATGAAAAAACCATAAATTTTACTCTAAAAGAATAATAAGAAAAATAAGTACACATTGTTAAATTAAATAACAATAAAATAAAAATACATAAATATATTAAATAAATATATGAAAAAACCATAAATTTTACTCTAAAAGAATAATAAGAAAAATAAGTACCATGAGTACATTACATATACTTAATACAAGAATGTCTCGATATAGATATTTCATCATTTTAGAAGTATTCATGTTTCAGAGTTTCTACCCTAACAGAAACATGTATCTAAATGTTCTTCATCTTTGTCATCAAATCACTACCAATGTCGGTATCGTCGGTCTCGTATTACTGGGTCTTAAGAACTTTAGTTGATACACGAGATAAATGGATAAATTATTTGATATGAAAAATCTTGATCGAAATCAGAGAAGCTTAGACTTTAAATGTTGTCTGCTAGATTATCAAGACATCGGTTTATCATGCTAGGGAGAAAAAAAGGAATAGGCTATGAAATAAGTTAGACAGAAGAAAGATATAGTGACTAATGAATGAAAACAAATAAAATTTATTTTTGAATCCAATTTTTTTTATGGTGTTCTAGGCCGTCCACAAAGTCCAAAATAAAAACTTCAAAGGTAAAGCGAAGATAACAAACGTGTTCGCGAATAATATGTGTTCTCTCATTCTTATTTAAAGTAGATAAATTTGTCCCTTGAGCTATCATTCACCGTCTAAATCAATTAGATGGTTACCTGCACTGCACAACACGCTCTTTGCACACGGCTTTAACCACCCCATTATATAAGAGAGAATGATAATAATGATTAATAATATGAAATGATTTTTTTTTTGTTTTCACCACCAGTATAGTCTAGTTCGGGGTCTGTTCTGACATCAAGTGGTTCTAATTCCTCCTAATCAATGTTACAGGGAGATTGAACCACAGTCCTCCCTATTAAGTTTAGCACAAATCACCACTAAACCAACTAATGATTGGTAATATAAAATCATGTTTATCCTAGACAACTTTGACACATAATAAAAATTGATGGATACTAATAAATCTCAAAAATTGGAAATAAAAAAAAAGTGGATAAAAAATCCTTTTCTTTTGTTTAGAAAAAATCCGTTTTAGAATATAGAGGGTTTCCAATTTAGGTTTGTTCAAAATAGAAGACTAAAATTACATTTTATTTTTATTTTTTATTGTTAATTCTCTATAATTATGATTGACATTAATTTTGGCATAACTAACTTGACAACAACATGTTGAATAAGATGTTCTAACTTGCAGAGAAACATGTTGAACAAGATGTCCTATTCAGAAGATTCGACATCGCGTTTGTTATGTTTTAACAGCTTGTAGTTTAGATTTAATTGGTTATTGAATATTCTGGGAATATTAAGTAATCTTATGTGGCATCCAAGATTGAGAAATAAGAGATTTTGTTCAAGTTTAACATTATTCTAGTTTTCTAAAATGTTGAGACATTTTAGGTAACTCTTCATTGAAGACATATTTTTATGCAGAAAATTGTGGAGACTTTCAGCAGCTGCCTTGCTGTGTTTTTAAAGCTCAAATCCAGTCCAGAAGTTGTTTTATAAATAGAAGATCACAAACCTAATAGTGTGTGGAACGTGTATTATTGTTTTAAGGTTTGTGTGTATTGTGAGCCTCTCAGATATCATTTTGATATAAAAGTAGGATTGTCTCTATTGAGTTGCAAGTTTTGTTAATCATTCATAAGATTTTAAGCATTAAGTGATTGTGTGTCTTTGAAGTGTGACTTATGAAATATTCTAAGTATTAGAGTTTTTATCACTGTTGTGATTGAAAGAGAATTGATAATGATCTCATACCTAGGCGAGTCTTAGGTAGAAGTTAAGCACATGTAGTGATTAGGTGAGTAGATTATAAACTGATGATAGTTTGTTGTGGGTCTACAAACTGATACTATTTAGTAGACTTCCTCCCTAGCATGGTAGCCCCCAGATGTAGGTATTGTTGTACACCAAACTGTGTAAACAATTCTATGTGTTTGTTTATTTTCAGTATTCTTCATTGTGTTTATCTTGTAATTATGTTTTGATCGGATATCAGTGTCTCAACATCTCTTAGGACATCTGATATCTGTATACCAGAATTTCAATTGGTATCAGATTAGGTATCCTGCTCTATATTTGGGTAAGATTCAGGGAAGATACTTTCTGATACAATGAACAAGGAAGGAGTATTTGTGAATATACCACCCATTCTTGATGAAACCAATTAAGACTATTGGAAAACTCGTATGGTGGCTTTTATTAAATCCATCGACAACAAGGCCTGTAAATATGTTGTCAAAGGATGAGACCCACCAATGGATAGAGATAAGGATGGGAATACTATTGATGTGATGAAGGCTGAGGAACACTGGATGGTGAAGATGATAAATTAGCTGAGAGAAACTCCAAATATTGAATGCCCTGTTCAATGGAGTGGACAATAACAACTTCAGATAGATAAGGAGTTATACTGTTGCTAAAGAAGCTTGGGAAATTTTGAAGACTGCTCATGAAAGAACCTCTAAGGTAAAGATGTCAAGACTTCAACTCCTTACCACCAAGTTTGAGAACTTGAGAATGAAAGAGGATGAGAGAATCCATGACTTTCACATGAATATTATTGAGATAGACAATGCCTCAAGTGTCCTGGGGGAGAAGATGTCAAAACTAAGTTGGTGAGAAAAATTCTCAGATCTCTTCCAAAGAGGTTTGGCATGAAGGTGTATGCCATTGAAGAAGCCCAAAATCTAAACAATATGAAGGTTGATGAACTTATGGGATCTCTACAGACCTTTGAATTTGGGATCAGTGAAAAGTCTGAAAAGAAGAAAAGCGTTGCATTTATCTCTAATACTGAAGACTTAAAAGATGAATGTAACCTGAATACAGATGAAGGGATATCTAATGCTATTGTGTTGCTTGGAAGATAATTCAACAACGTGATGAAGAAGATGGACTAGAAGTCAAGATCAAATATCAAGAACAAGTCACTCGATGTCAACAAAAGTCAGAATTTTGGGAGAAGGTCCAGAACTGAAGAAAATATTAACCAAGGAAAAGGAATTAAATGTCATGGATGTGAAGGGTTTGGACACATAAGAGCTGAGTGTCCCACTTATGTCAAGAAGCAGAAGAAGGTTCTATCTGCCTCATGGTCAGAGGATGATTCTGAAAGTGATCCTAAAGGACGAGCTGCCAAACAGGTTACTGCCTTGACTGGAATTTGTGATTCTGATGAAGACTTAGATTGTGAAGAACTCACCTTTGAGGAACTTCCTGCTTCATACAAGAAGTTGTGCCTCTAAAGTGAAGAAGTTTGTCAACTAGGAGAAGATCAAAAGAAAGTCATTGCTCAACTACAGGATGAAAAGGTATAACATCTGTCTATCATCTCTAATGTGAAGGATGAAGTTGTATTGCTCAATTCTAAACTTGACAATATGACTAAATCTGTAAGGATGCTCAATAGTAGTTCTGATGTGCTAGATGAGATTATTCAAACTAGAAAAAATGTTGGTAATGTTAAAGGTCTTGGTTTTGATAATCAAGCTACGAGGAACAAGGGAAAAGGGTCTGAAGTGAAGTTTATCTACCCCAAAAAAACAGGAACAAAAGATCTTAAATCAAATTTCCCAACATGAGAAAAGACATCAGAGTTTCTCGGGAAGAAAAACTCAAATATGGAGATGTCATTATTTTGAAAGGTTTCATCACATAAAACCCTACTATTACAAATTATATGGCTATCCCAAACCTTTTGCACAACCCATAAGAGAACAGACTTTTGTTAAAGCAAAGAAAAAATGGATTCCCAGAAATGGAACTTTTGGACTCATAACTCACACTTCTCTCAGAGCTTATGCCATAGAGTATTGATATTTTGATAGTGGTTATTCTATACACATGACTGGTGTCAAGAAATTCATGGTGGATATTAAACCATATTCCACTATCTATGTCACTTTTGGAGATGGATCAAAATGTGAAATAAAAGGTGTTGAAAAGTTGGACTATACAAGATAACCTAGTCTTGATGATGTACTATTTGTTAAGGGGCTAACTATTAATTTGATAAGTATTAGTCATATGTGACCAAGTCTTAAAAGTTAACTTTACTAAATCTGAATGCCGGTGACAAATAAGAAGAATGAGGTTATCATGAAGGGAAACAGATCAAAAGATAATTGCTATATATGGATTCCTCAAGAAACATATTGTCCTCCATGTTCTTGATGTTAAAAGAAGACGAGGTTAAGTTATAGCATCAAAATCTTGGCCACTTACACCTGAAAGGTATGAAGAAAGTATTGTATAAGGAAGATGTTAGAGGTATTCCCAAGTTGAAGATTGATGAAAGAAGAATCTACGGTGAATGTCAAATTGGGAAGCAAACGAAGATGTCACATAAGAAGCTCCAACATCTGACCACTTAAAAAGTTCTGGAGCTACTTCATATGGACATGATGGGACCTATGCAGGTTGAAAGTCTTGGAGGAAATAAGTATGCCTATGTTGTAGTTGATGACTTCTCAAGGTTTACCTGGGTGAATTTCATCAAAGAGAAGTTTGAAGTGTTTCAAGTTTTCAAATAATTGTGTCAAAGGATTTGATCTTATCGGTTGATCAAAACCTGAAAGTGGGTCGAAGGATGACATCTGCTGGAATGGAGGAGGATGAGGGTGTAGCTGCAAGTCACTTTGATGCTAAAGTTAGTAGGAGCACAAAGAGTTACAAGAAAGAGATTAGGGCTTTTAGAATGAATATCAGATACATGGCCCTCACAAGTGTGAGGGTTTATATAATGCCCCCGACGCATAGCCATTGGTTCCTATTTTTGGGCCTAGATATTAGGTTCCTAAAAAATAGGTAACTTCCAGGACTTAGTCACAATGAATGGTCGTGCCAGTAACTAGCTGTTGCTTCGAGAAAGGGTGAGACAACGGGAAGACGCGTTGTAAGTGCCTTCCTGGTTGTCTACTCGCCGAGTAGCAAGAAGACCTGAAATTGGATGTTGATGTGTGTAGACACATGGTCAAGGCATCGTTATCCTCAATATTCTCATGGTGTGGTCAATCAAGTGTTCTCAACCGAGGATCAAAGTTAGTGCGCCAAAGTAGTACAACCATGCTAAGGTAGAAGCGGATTGGGCCAATTCTAGTCATTGAGCCAGTCCAGAACAGGAGCCCCCCAATTTGTTACTTTTGGACAGAGGAGTGATTACTTAAGACGTGCCTGTGGTTAGGGGGACGTTCCGTGTTTTATCAGGGAAGACTTCGTAAGAGGACCTCGAGCGTTGCTCGGTGTGCTCGAACCACGGGTAGAAGAGTAGTTAATTGGATCTTGAAGGCTTAGCGTGATGCCCTAACATCGAGCCACACTGTGATACGGTGGGAGAACTGACTTGGGTGTTTTGCGTTTTATCGCAAAATGTTGCGGTTAGCAAGAGTCGCCACTGACTTTTCTTTTATCCAAAAGGAAAGGTGAAAAAGCACAGGAAATACCTTTGAGATTGTTTCTTGAGTTCAGGGGGTAGATTATGAAAAAGGAAGGTATTAGCACCCTTTTCATCCATGGTTTTCCATGGGATCTTAGTTACTTTCTAGATCACTTGCTTTTGTTTGAAAATGTGCTTTGTGTGGTTTTTTGAAAGTGTTTTGAAAAGGCGCCTTCGTTTAGGCAAACTTTGTAATGATTCTCGTTCGTAAGAATGTATACAAAGTGTTGATCTTTTGAAAATGTTTTCAAGTTTGAAAGATGTTTTTGAAAGTGTTGGTGTTTGTTTTGAAAATGGAAAGGATGTTTTGGTTTGAAAATGAGTAATCAACTAGGAACATTCTACCTACTTAAAAGTCTTTCTTGTTTATTTCCTCTTTCCTTTTGACATTGTTATCTTACCATTGATTTGGTAAGTAACCCTATCTATGGATGTAAAAGGGACGGGCGTGGGTCATCGTACAACCATGATTATAAATATTGCAAGGTATCTTAGCATTTTTCTTTAGGTACTAAGATCATTTTGAAAGGCAACATAGATAGCGTCATCGAGGGGCTATGATCTTGTATTTTGCTCATCTTTGCTAAGATACCTCACATGCGTAATATGGCTATTTTTGTAAGGCAACCGAGTGGATTTACCCTAGGGGTGTTTGTGTGCAAGTGTATTGATTTACATGCATTGTTTTTGTCTTTGATTAGGGTTTTCTATTAATTGGTTTTAGTCTTTCCATACAAAACCCTAATTACTAGCATTTGTATTTGAAAGCGTTAAATTGCGGAAAATAAAGTCCTACGTTGTTGCATCGTTTAGGGGATGGGGGTACAATTTACAAATGGGGATAAAAGAGGAACTTAAATATTACAACCATATCGAATAACAATGAAGGAAATGTAAAAACAGTGTAAAAAGAAGGAAAAATGCATTTTGAACTATTATGTGTCGACACAAGCTCACATGCATCGACACATAACTTTCCTTGCCCCTGTATTGTCAAATCAACTTAGTATGAGTGATACATAATGGTATGTGTCGACTCATACACTGCATGTGTCGACTCATACGTGCTTTATGTCGACTCATGCACTCTTTTTTCTTTTGTTTTGGGCCTGTAAAGTAGTATGTATCGACTCATAAGGCTATGTGTCGACTCATACTGTCACTTTTTTTACTTCAACATTGTTTTGCTTCATACATGGGTTAGTTCTCAACACATGATGAAAAGAATGGAAGATAAACAAAAGGTTAACTTCAAGGACAATGATTACTACACTTTGTCTTCAAAAAATGAATTACTAATGATGCTTGAAATGAAGAACTAAAGTCAAGAAACTTACCTTGGAGTTGGATCTTATACTCTGAGTTTGAGTTGTTATCTTGACTGTTCTTGAACTTGGAAAAGAAAATAGAGGTGTTGTAGAAGCTTGTTCTTGAGTATGAACAATTTCTAGGTGATGTATGTGAGGTGCTTAGATGCTTGGACAGAGCTTTCAAGGTGTGAGAATTCCAAATATTTGGACTTTAAAACTCAAGAGTGGAAGCTTTTTTGGATAGTTATGGATTTTTTTGGAGAGTATGGGATCTTGATGGCTAGTTTACAAAAAAACTTCTGGCTTTTCTTTCTATTTTTTCTCTAACTCTCTCTATTTTTTCTAACCTCCTTCTCTTGAAAATGCTTCTTCTATTTATAGGCAAGGGGTTTGTGCATATGAGCTGATTAGGTTTGCAAGACAACATGTTATGGTTTGGTTGGATTAAAAAGATCAAACTATGTCAAGTACTCCATAGTTTGATTGCAATTCTAGCTGTAGTTGGAGCCTGAAATGATCACAAGATATTTAGTTTTCAATGTTTTTGATTTTATGTGATTTTATTTGATTTAAAATGAATTAATTCAAACAAATATCAAATTAAATAATAAAAATATGATATGGACACATGGCCAAGGATAGATCACGTGGGAAATAATGCAAACTCAAAACAAGTGAAAAGGAATGGGCCAATTTGGCAAAATTTAAAGTTTTGGGGATAGTTGACTTTTGGCAATTTTGCAAAAAAGTCCAACTTCAACAATGCATAACTTCTTCAATTTTGAACTTTTGGAGGTGTTCTTGGACTTTTTAGAAATCTTGAGATGTCCTCTAATCAACCCTTTTGGTCCCATGTCATTTTTATATTCTATTATCAAGTTATAAGCTTTGACAAAAAAGGTGTTTTTGTTGACTTTTCAAAATGACCTATAATGTCCAAATTCATAACTTCTTGTGAGTGCATATTTTGATCTTGGGGTATGAATATGGATTGTAGGGAATTGCATCCTCTTAAAAATGAGCTTTGGATGGGTCATTTCTCATAAAGTATGAGAATGTTATGCTTGGTCAAATTTGGGTTGACTTTTCCTACAAAATCCTAATTTAGCAACTTTTGAATCTTGATGAATTTTGAGAAATCCTTGATGAATCATGATCAACCCTTTATAAAATGATGAAATACACTTCAAAATGAGAATGTTGGCAAAAAAAACTTGAAGTTTGATTGTATGTAGGTCACAGTTGACTTTTGCCCTAGCATAATCGATTTTTGGACCTTTGAGCAATTGACTGAGAAAACTTCCTCTGCAAGGCTTGAAATTTGACATGGATGATCTTGAGGACACATTAGGACATTGGGGAGCACTTGAGGTCATTTGGACTCAAGGATCTTGATGCAACACAAAACCCTAATTTAGGGTAGACTGCCTTAGGAGAGAGCTTGTCTGACCAACCCTTGGACTTCCTTTGAGAAACTTGGAGATCTTTCTTGTAATGTTTTGAGGAATATGGAAGGGAAAATTTTGGGGTACAACAACACGGATTTTCTGGTATCCAACTGCCTTCTTAATCTCCGGGCGCAACCCGTTCTCAAACTTAATACACTTTGAAAACTCAGCATTTTCCTCAGCGTAATGCGGATAAAACTTAGCCAACTCAGCAAACTTGGCAGCATACTCAACAACAGACATACTTCCTTGCTTCAACTCAAGGAACTCAATTTCCTTCTTACCACGGACATCTTCAGGGAAGTACTTTCTCAAAAATTCTCTATGGAACACCGCCCAAGTGACATTCTCACATGCAGCTTCTAACTTCTGACAAGTCTCTAGCCACCAGTCATCAGCCTCGACTGCTAGCATATGAGTCCCATAACGAACCTTCTGCACTGGAGTGCAGTCCATCACGCGAAAGATTCTCTCAATCTCTTTCAACCATTCTAATGCTCCATCAGGATCATATTTTCCCTTGAACGTAGGTGGATCGTATGAGTCGACACACAACACGAATAGGTCGACTCCCTCGAGCTGTGGTCCTCCTGAAGATGTTTTTCTTTAATTTTTTCTATCAATTTGGATTCACCTCCCAGGCAGCATGGATCGACTCCCCAACTCCTATGAGTCGACTTCTTACACGAATGGGTCGACTCCCTCTTTTTAAAATGTCTAAAATTAAAATTTTGCAAACCTAATTTTTTCTATTATTTCTTTTACACACATATCAAGGCATTCATGCATCATTTCTAAAAGATTTGAAACCAAAAGTATACACAAAATTTTCCATCATCTTCATTCTCTCTCATTGCATACATATAATAACTACACATAATCATTTTTGTTGTGTGATCTTGAGATAGTTTGGTAAGGTCCTATTAGATTGGTTGTAATCAATTGGGTTGGAAATTTTTTGGGGGTTTCAAGATAAATCTATTTGGGGTTTTCTTCCAAGATCAATGTTGATTTGGGAGTTTTTCACAAGATTTCGCAAATTGGATTCAGCCGAGTGAAAGCTTTGAAGAAAATATGTTCACAAAGATACTAGGTTTAGAAGCATACTTTTTAGAAATGAGGTTTTAAGGTTTTATAGGGAAAAGGGGTTTTAATTTTAATTAGGGGAACTCGCCACGATTTTTTATCGTATGCCTTCATATCCTCCTAGGAGGAATCAGAGTTCCATTTTGTAGTTCGTGGTTTGGTTGTATTTTTTACGGGCTACGCATATATTTTAATTTTCCCTGCACTTAGTTCGAATGTGTAGATAGTGGAGATTTTGACTAAATGCGCGATTAGTCAAAATCCATTTGAAACCGTTTTGCAAAAACAAATTGTTTAGATTAATTTGTTTGCGAAAAAAAAAAGTTTGATGTTGGTTGCGTGTGTTTTTTATGAATCGTATTAATTACAAAATATCTTATTAATGCATGATTAAAAAAAATTAATACAAATAATATAAGAAAATACATATGAATGAGTTTTTAATAAAAATATAATTTAAATAATAATATTTACATGTAATAAATAATAAAAATATGGTAAATAATACTAATAATAATAATTATAAAAGAAATAAATAACTATAATAATAATAAATAAAAAATAATATATAAATAATATGATATAAAAGAAATAAAAAAAGAGTTTGCTCAAATCTGGGGGAGGTGCATTTTCTAATTGCTAAGTAAACATGGGAGTGCTAAAAGTTATGCTGTGTTAGGCCCAAGTAAGTCGCTGGACAGGGGGTGTTGTTTGTTTGATAGTTTAGTAAAGCAAAGGAATGGTGGTGTAGAAAACACTGGGCTTAGGCCCATTACACAAATTGGGAGGACCTGGTGATTGAGTGTGGGGCGGGAGTATGGGTTAACGTGTGACTTGGCCTAATGGCTGTCAGATTGCAATCAAATGAATGCTAACGAGGGACCATGATTGTTACCGTAGGCGCGTGTGTATGTTAGCGGGACGGATCACATAACTGGCCTTTTTCGTTTTTTCATTCACTATTATTTTGTTTTTGTTACATCAACTCAACCTTTTTTCCTCTCTTCCACGCGTAGCCCACAACCCCTCTTCTTCTCCCCACAAAACTAACAAACCCTAGATCTTCAAACCCTTATCCTCACCATGGCGGCCCAACCGAACCTACCGTATTTCAAAACAACCACAACAACCCACAAACAAAATAAAAAAAAACAAGCTAAGTTGGTTTACCCCTTTTACGATTTCGTTACCGATTTCGAGTTCGTCTGATCGTTTAATTCCTTCTTCCATCTTTTCCTTCACAAGTCACTAAAGGTGGTGGAGGGGTGGAGCAACGATGGAGATGATGATATCAACGACAAAGATGGTGATTAGGATTTCGAATATCGAAACCCCAATCGCTTCAACCTTCTTGTCCGCGGTGATGTTCTTCCTCCCTATTTGTATCCTTCTTTTCTTTACGGTATCAAGCCTCTCGTCTCTGTATTGAAATTTTGTCCGCCTCTCTATTCGTCCAGTAATCGTCCCCTTTGCTTTATTGTATTTTTTTTGTATTATCTTTCTCTTCCCTTAATCTGTAATTTTCTGTAACTTCTTCCCCCCTTTCGTTACTGTTATCTTTTGATTTTATAACAATTAAGTTTTAGCAATTTAGTAAATTAAGTTAATTAGGTTTTCAGTTTAGGAATTTCTTCAAATGTAGTTGATTAGGTTTTCTTTTTAGGAATTAATTGAGATTTTTGTTTATAATTTTATTGAATTCTGATTTTGTGTTTTGAAATTGTTTCCAGATTTGTAAAAGAACTGTCTTCTACAATTACTGTGTTCTGATTTTCGTTTAAGAAATGTTTTATGCAATTACTGTTGTCTGAATTATTGAACATGCTTTTTCTCTTCACCACGCGCGGATGATCTATACAGTAGACGTTAGTGGGCTTTTGATTTGGGCTAAGCGCTGTTCATTATCTTTGAAATAGCCATATGTTAAAAAAAGTGGGTTTGGACTTTGTTTGTTTGAAAACAACAATAATGTCCAAAAGACGGACCTGTGTGCTTTTGGGCCTGTAAATGATACATTTTCCTTTTGGGTTGGGAGATAACAATGGAAAGGAAGTCTTTTCTTTTGAATAACCAAACACAAAATTTAAACTCTTAATTAAACTGCTAATATAATGTATACTTATAAATATCATTAATAAAAATAATCAGCAATAATAATAAAAAAGAAGATAGACCCAATCAATTGGACTTTTTCTTATCAAAAATAAAAATTTATTTATTTACAAATTTTTTTATAACTCAATTAATATAATATTTTAAAATTAAAACGAAGGTTATTATAAATAAAAACAACAAGTTAATAAAAGTTTGTCTGAACCAAAAAATTTAAAAGGGCATAATTGTTTGGGCCTTTCATTCAATCAAATGTTTTAAAATAATGAATATAATTTCAAAAACAATATTAGTAAAAATAAATGACTATATTAATCGATAAATAGTCAGAAATTGACTTCCAATTATTTTGGTTAAAAAGTTGGGTCATCAGAAAATTTTGCTGGGCCTAAATGATCAACAATGCACAACCCTCTTTATAAATTTAAATGGACTAATGGGCCTTTACAACTAAATCAATATGGTCTAGCAAAATGACATAATGTTATTTGTTTTATTTATTTAAACAATCTTTTTAAATTATACCTAGCTCCTTCTACAAAGTGCACCTCTCTTAAAAAGAATGGACCTTTAATGGGCCATCAGATATTGATGGACCATCTTAGATCAATACACCCCTTTTCTGTTTTAAACCCCGCCCATAAAAAACTATATAATATGATCTATTAAAAACCCTAAGTGTAATATAAGGGTAGGACAAATTTGGGATATGACAGATACGTATGCCCCAATTCTAATGGAATTGAGATAATGAAAATTAACCTTTACAAATGTTGTTTACAAGAGAAAAAGTAGCAATCCAACCATCCAAATCCTATGTTTGATGTTGACCACGTCTTCTTCTCTTCCCTTGATCTTTAGCTCGATCAAGTAATCTAATACTTTCAATTTGATCCTTCAGTTATCGTTACTCTTTTGGCAAAAACTTTGTTTTTCAAAGATTTCACTCGGTTGAATAGAAATTACGAACTATTGTGACCCAAGATTACTAAAATGATCCTCCGGTTACCGTTACTATTTTGATAAAAACTTCTTTCTTCAAAGCTTTCACTCGGCTGAATCCAATTTGCGAAATCTTGTGAAAAACTCCCAAATCAACATTGATCTTGAAAGAAAACCCCAAATAGATTTATCTTGAAACCCCCAAAAAATTTCCAACCCAATTGATTACAACCAATCTAATAGGACCTTACCAAACTATCTCAAGATCACACAACAAAAATGATTATGTGTAGTTATTATATGTATGCAATGAGAGAGAATGAAGATGATGAAAAATTTTGTGTATACTTTTGGTTTCAAATCTTTTAGAAATGATGCATGAATGCCTTGATATGTGTGTAAAAGAAATAATAGAAAAAAATTAGGTTTGCAAAATTTTAATTTTAGACATTTTAAAAAGAGGGAGTCAACCCATTCGTGTAAGAAGTCGACTCATAGGAGTTGGGGAGTCGATCCATGCTGCGTGGGAGGTGAATCCAAATTGATAGAAAAAATTAAAGAAAAACATCTTCAGGAGGACCACAGCTCGAGGGAGTCGACCTATTCGTGTTGTGTGTCGACTCATACGATCCTAAGTAGGAACTCGACTCATAGGAGTTGGGAAGTCGATCCATGCTGCCTGGGAGTCGACTCCAAATTGATATAAAAAATTGAAGAAAAACAGCTTCAGGAAGACCACAGCTCGAGGGAGTCAACCTATTCGTGTTGTGTCGACTCATACAGCCCTAAGTATCAATTCAACTTTGACAAAGATTTTGATTCAAAATTTATTTTCAATGGGAGTCGACCGACAACTCGATGGAGTCGACTTATTTGTGTTGTGTGTCGATTCCAGATGCAAGGCTATCGACCCATTCGCAATAGAGAATTTTGTTTTTATTTTTCTTCAGAGTGAGTCGATTCTTAACATGGATGTTTCAACTCCTAACATAGTTTTTTTTATGAAAAATCATATTTTTGACATGTCCAAAAGCTTTTGTCTTGTTCTATGAATGTCCTAAGATGAGTATGCAACCCTATACATAGATAGAGAGAAAAAATTCAATGTATAAATGCTAATACTACCTAATTTTGACATCATTAAAAACATTTAAGAAGAAAATAATACACTCACGTATAATCATTTAAATATTTCTTAAAAGCTTAGTGTGAGCACATGCCCCCATACCCACCAACATAATTCCATTATTTAAAATTTTAAAATAAAAAATTCAAAAAATAATTTTTCTTTAATAAATGATTATGTTTAAGAAAAAATTATCTTCTAACATTTGGATATAATTTGAAATTTATAAATAATATATCAAATCAATAATTTTGATTCATCTTGATTTAGAGTAATTTAAAGTAATTTAAAATGGTTCAATTTAAATTAACTTTAAATATGCTTTAGTTCAGCTTGATTTTCTAAAGAAAAAAAGCATACCATATACCGTCATAAATACCATAATACTTCAATTACTTGTCCATTTTTTCCAACTAGATTGTGTTTGATAGCAAAACTATTGAAGGAGTCACTCTTTAGTAAGAAAAGTTGGCTAAAGTTGCTCTTACTATTTTCTTAGTTGAGTTTATGTACAAAGTTAAATTTCTCAATAGCAGAGTTGTGTCATTTATACCTTTCCTCACCTTGTTGTAACTCAAAGAAATAGAAAATGCTAAAATTTAGAAAAAGACATAATATATTCGTCCAAAAGTCTCCAACCATTGATCTAATACCTAAACAATGTTACCATGATTCACGAATGAAATAGAAATCCCCCATACGACAAATACGTCCTTGAGAAATTTTTGGCTTTTGCCTAACCAATGAAACGCCAAATTCATGTGTGTCGTCGTTCACTTATTCTCCCAAAGTAAGTGCCAGAAAGGATAGCCACATTTATTACCACTATAACACCTCTTTGTCTGTCTCTTTGTCTTCATTCGGAAATAACACCAATTGCTCCTTCCTTACCTCCCCTTTCGGCAACTCAGCCCCCCACCACCATAACCTATCTTCTTATTCCACCCACACATAAAAATCTCATGTTCCCAAATTCAATATTATTAATTTAAAATTAAAATACAACCCTTCAACAGTCTTATACATACTAATTGCCAGAATTAAAAACCAGATCTGGTAACAAATAGCACAAATTACAAAAACATAGGAAAAAACAACAACAATCAACATAGGAATAAAGGATTGAATCCTTAAATTTCATAGGTTTCTGTTATTGAAATTCATCTTCTCATAATAACGAATAGAGAGAAGAGAAAGAGAAAGATGAACCTCGTCTTTCCCTAAACGAGGTAACGGTTTCGACCGAATCACCTGTGGTATTGGACCCCAAGACGAGGAACACGATGACGATGATGTCTGAGGCTTTGAAAGAGGCAAAAGATAAAGAGAATGAAGACGACGAAACCCACCAAGAGCAAGAACCACAGATCGCAACTGTTGTTCGCCGCAACCCGTGTTTGCCCACTGTTTCGTACAGATCAGCTCCCAGAGTCTCTCATCTTGCACCGTTTTGTGCCACTGTTTGTTCACACAACCAGCCATAGCTAACGTTTTCGCGTCCACGTGTTTCAGAACCTCAAACAACATGTTCTCATCGAAACTCACCAACCCACGATTCTTGTTACAAACCTCGTTATCAATTTCTGTCTCCTTCACCTTCTTCATCTTTCTCTCCTCGCTCGTTGCTGATGAAACTGAAACTGAAAGTGAACGTTTCATTTTAACGGTTGAAATTGAAATTGGTGTTTCGCTTTTCACGAGAAAGATGGAAGACTAGTGAATGGAGAAGAAGATGATGAAAGGGGTGTGAATAGAACAAAGGGAGGGTTGGTTTAAGTAATAACGGTGTGTGAGATGAAAATTGGGAGAGGGGAATGGGGCAGGTGAAGTAAAGGTGAAGGATAGGGGGTGCACCTGTTTTTGAAGTTTTTCGAACACGACAAAGACAGAAATGAATGCGTTTCGATTCTTTTTTTGGTTGATTGACGATTTTGTCCTTATCTCTCTGGCATTGTGTTTATGGTATTATTCCACTTCTTTTTTATTCTTGATTCTTGCTACCGGGGAATGGGAATTGTCGGTAATTTCCACCGGCACCGTTCAACAACTGCTCATTGTCTTTTACTCCACTCTCAAACAAAATTAATTAATTGCGATAAATAATTGTTTTAGAATCTACCTTGTCGAGTAATAAACTAAGTCAACTTAAATAATTGAAATTCCACTCACCGTTATTATTTTTTACAAAACTAGTAAAATGTCTTCTAACGGATAACTTAAAATCGATATTGTGATTAATCAACTTAATAATTAGGTGAACTCATTGTATAAATAAGATAAATTCAGAAATAAATTGTAAAAGAGTTATTTAAAAAGGAAATTGTATATTTGATTGACAAAATTTTCTCCTATGATCTCCTTAACAATTTAATTCAAATGATATTTCAGTCCACTATCATTCTTCACAGAATATATAAAAAAATTTATCAACTTCGTCAACACCATTCAAGAAAAGACTCTTAAACCACAGAAGAAAATCCCTGTAGTTTGTTTTCATGAAATGAATTCTTCAACAAATTTCAAAATTCCAGCCCTCTAATGGCAATCCTTCATGTGTACATATTATAGGCTGGAAATGGCATTGTTATAACAGTGCAACCAATATATTTATATGATCAAATTACAATACCCTTCAAATAGATCTTAGTTTTTTCATAAAGTTAGTTTCATCATATATGTTTATGAAGATACTATAATTTACCATGAAAACCAAAATTACATTATTCTATTATGAGCTCTCAATGTTAAACTGCCATTCTCGACAACACATTCGGCAATGTGCCTGTCAGGTTTGAGAATTCATCTATTTCAAAATACTGTGAAAATGATATGTGTGATTGAATGTATCCTAAAATACAAATAGTAAAAAAAAAAGAGTTAGACTGTTAATATGAATAATGGAATAATCATCTTATTTGATCTGTCGGGGATTTAATGACCGCAAATATGAAAATGTAGAAACATAAAGAAATACAAATTATCCATATATTGATGCAATATCAAGGTGATTTCATGGCTCATAATAGAATTGTCATCTTATTTCTCCCTTGAAAAACTCTCAAATATGCAACAATTGCTTCCAACTCTTTGAGCATAAAGCTATTTAATTAGCTAAGTGTTTTGGGCTGGGCATGCTCTTGGTCCAACTTCCAGTGAGGCCCAATCTAAGCGTGCCAACCTGCATCGCTGACCGGTATTATCCTCGAACACACCCCGATCATAAAGGCCTTGTCGACCAAGGCTATTTCCCTTTTGTGTTCGCGAGGATCATCCCTGACGAGCAGGCGCTCCTCCCGAACATCTTCCTCGTAGGACTGACTACCAACGTCTCCGGATATTGCGGAGTCTTCGTGGTTCCAGAAAGATCGCGTTCATATCCTCCTGACCTTGCGGAGGACATCATCTAGGTAGAGGGCCACGTGCGGGCCCCCACTACTCACGTAGAATCTGGCAGTCTCTATGTTGGGCCTATTTGATCAGTCCAATAAAGAGACCTTGGCCCAGCGCTGGGGGCTATAAATACTCTCTCTTCCGAGAGGGTCAGGTATTCAACACTTTCTAACTCTTACACTTGCTTGCTCATTCTGCAACTTACTTTGCCATCAGGGTGTCTTGCAGGTACCCCCCTCCCCCATCTCATTCAACTTCTGCCCGAGCTAGCTGTCACGATCCATTCTGATTCGGTAAGATCAGTGACGCCGTCTGTGGGAAACTTATTTCCCCGTCTTCTGTTTACTCGAGACTAAAGCTAAACAATCCCCGACTGTCATGGATGACCAGACTACGGAAAACATGAACGTCCATATCGTCGATGTCAACAACAACATTGCCGATAATAATGTCGGCCTCAACAACACTTGTACCGCCGACCACAACACAACCTCCGCCATTAATATGTCTGGACCTTCTGACTATAGAGACGGAGAAACTGTTTCATCATCATCAATGCCTCCACGACTCGAAGACGATCGGCCACCTCCCCAGAACTATCCACCCATTCAGTTCCATGAGGTCCCCGTTCCCGCCGGAGCAGACACCACGATCAGGATACTGTTTGCGGTGATAAATCAGACCAACTACCTGATCTTCGCTCAAGGAGAAAGATTGAGGGCGCTCGAAGATGCTCGGAGAGCCCCCAGAAGACACAGGAGACCTCATCCTCCTCCTCCTCGACAAGTAGAGGAACATCCCCAATCTCCCCTGCAGAGACGTAGTCGAGACATCTCTAGAAGCCCTTCTCCCCAACCAATCGAGCGACACCCCGCATTAGAAAGGGACCAGCCCGTTGACACGGGGAGACGCGGTCATGACCCCTCGCGTCAAGAACGAAGACCTCATGGAGACAGAAATGGGGGAAACAACGAGCGACCATACCGTCCGAGGAACGCTCCACGCGACCAGGGCCACTATAACCGCCACGACATCAGATCCCTGTTTCGCTCGCCCGACAGGAGTGAAGAGGACGACCCCCATGGTCCTTTGTCACAAGCCATTATGGAGGCACCCATTCCCCCAGACATGGATAAGCCTCCCCACCTGAAGGAATACGACGGCATCGCCGACCCAGTCGACCATATAGACGGATTCGAGGCCATGCTACACTATCACAATGTCGAGGGACCAATCAAATGTTGGTTGTTCTCCACGACTTTAAGGAAAGCTGCGATGGACTGGTACAAGAGTCTTGCCCCCGGGTCAATTACCTCCTGGTGAAATCTAAAGAACCAATTCATCAGTTCATTCACTGCTTCACGACGCCACCCAAAGACCGAAGCAGCCCTCGAGGCTATCGTCCAGAGACACGATGAGACCTTGAGGGAATTTATTGATCGGTTCAACCGGGAGGCCATCCAGGTCCCCTGTACCGATCACATGAAGAGATACCTGCTCGAGAGGGGACTCATCCCGGACACGAAATTCAGAAAGGCCGTTGGCATCGAACCGCCCAGACATTTGATGCCCTCCTCGAGAAATCCAAAGCCTACATGGACTACGAGGAGAGGGAGGCGGCCAACAGAGCCCGGGACCCCAGGGATCGCGGATCAACCAGCAATCCGCGACAAGACACCGGCCCTCCTTGAAGAACTGGTGAGAAGAGAAGGGACAATAAACCCCGAGATCCTCGCGAGCAGAGAGGACCCTCGGGGAGGTTCACTGAGTACACTCCGCTAACTGCTTCCCACAAGCACATTTTAGCGGAGTGTGCAAACACATATTTCAAAGACGGTGACGTCAAGCGTCCTCGCCCCGCTCCTGCTAAACTCGGGGCAGATCGGAGCAAATACTGCCAGTATCACCGGAGCCATGGATACTTGACTGAAGATTGTGTCCATCTCAAGGACGCTTTCGAGACCATCATAAAAGGGGGGAGACTCTGGCAGTATCAGCACGGCGACGCCCCCCGTCGAGATACCCAAGAAACAAGGGAGATAGTGGAGGTTGCCCGATCATATGACGAGACGGTCCCCATCAAAACTGCATTCTCCGTCACGAGACCGGAGGACTTCTATGTCCCCGAACAAATGCAAGAGCCTCTATCCATGCACAGTAGGTGAGAGAACTTCCCCTCTGCCATGGTCATAAATGGTGGAGGGTTTAATGATTTAACTATTAATTCAGAAAAAGAAAGTTGGACGAGCTGGTCGACACGGCCCCTCTGCAAACTGTAACTTTCTAGAGGATTAAAGGCAGATCAAAGTCGATCACCTTTTACCTCGAGCAATTTCCCGGGAGGTGGGGGGGCCAATTCAGCCATCCCTCTTCTAATCAGGGAAAGAATGGCCAACTTTGACGTACATCGCATCCTGGTCGACGAAGGAAGTTTCATCGACGTGATGTACAACCAGCTTTTCAGAACCCTGCAACTCAACGACTCCCACCTTTCACCATATGTGGGATCCGACTTGCAAGGCTTTAATGGATCGACCTCCAAGCCATGGGGGTACGTGGAGCTAATGGTCACCTTCGGCGAGGACACTGCTATCAAGCAAGTCAAGGTGAGTTTCCTGGTCATCGATTGCCCCTCCCTTTACAACTGCATCCTTGGGAGGCCGACATTGGCAGAGCTAACCGCGGTGCCTTCCACCATCCACTTGAAGATGAAGTTTTACACAAAGAGGGCACGAGTCACCACCATCCAAAGTGACCTAGCAGCTACCCGAAGATGCTTCAACGTGGAGGCCAAGTTACACAACATAGTTGACACCGGAGCACGTCCCGCCAAGAAAGCTACAACAACATGACCAGAGCCTCAGCAGTCAGAGCCACAGCCCACCAAGGCAGAAATGCAGATGGCTCCTCCAAAGGTCGACTCGATCTCGTTGGACACTCGCTTCGACCAAGACGAATCTTCTAATGGTGAGCAGGAGCTTCTTCGGCCAATTCCGAATGGGGACTTAGAGCTCGTGCCTCTCGGCGAAGACTCGAACAAAAGGGTGAAGATTGGTATCGGACTCCCCGACCTGGCGAGGAAGAAGATCAAGGCCTTCCTAAGGGAGAATGCAGATCTTTTCGCATGGAGCGTTGCGGAGATGCTCGATCTAGGCCCTGAGGTCGTCTGTCATCAACTCGCTATTGATCCAGCCGCTAGGGCAGTAGTACAACGTAGGCGTAGATAGTATCCCGAGAAAACGGAGGCTGCTGAAAAAGCTGTAAAAGACCTCCTAGAGGAAAATTTTATTTCTGAAGCCCAGTATTCAACCTGGCTGTCAAATGTTGTACTTGTTAAGAAAAATAATGGAAAATAACATATGTGTGTTGACTATACCGATCTTAATCGGGCATGCCCTAAAGATGCATTTCCTTTGCCTAATATTGACATGCTGGTCGACAACTCGGTTGGCTATAAAATTATATATTTTATGGATGCCTATTCGGGCTACAACCAAATTCTAATGGCACTGAGCGACAAACATTGCACTGCTTTCATGACTAGCTCGTGCAACTATTACTACAACGTAATGCCCTTCGATCTGAAAAACGCAGGAGCAACATATCAGCGGATGATGAACAAAGTCTTCCGCAACGAGATTAGAGATATGCTCGAGGTATACATGGACTACATGATCGTCAAATCCCGAGTAGACACCGATCATTCCACTCATCTCAGGAAAGTCTTTTCCCAAGCAAGGCGGTGTAGAATGAGGTTCAACCCCGAGAAATGCACGTTCAGGGTTAAGGCCGGCAAGTTCCTCGGCTTTTACCTAATGGAGCGAGGAATCAAAGCGAACCCCGACAAGTTCCGAGAATTCTATGACCTCCTTACACCCACTTCGAAAAAATCTATACAAGTCCCGAATGGTATGCTCACCTCACTCTCCCGTTTCGTCGCAAAATCCGCTCAACACACCCTGCCCCTTTTCAAACTCCAGTGCAAGGAGGGAGCTTTCCAGTGGACCGAGGAATGCGAACATGCCCTTTGTTAGAACATAGTTTGATTCTACAACCCTTAATTAGAGTTTTGATGATAACAAAATACAAAGAATAAATAAATTGTAATATTTATATATAAGACAAATATGCTTCTTAAAATTATGTTCTGTGTATACAGAAGTTCTGATGGAATCAGCATCAGCATCATCAAAAGCATCAGAAGATCAGTGATATGTCAGCATCAGAAGATCAATAACATGTGCTACATGCTGAAGCTACTAGATCATACGCTGAAGCTTGATGACCAGAATTTGCGCATAAACTATACACTCTGACTCTGATCAAAGATCTCTATCAAGTCATCAGCACTCTGAAGCGTTATCACAAGCTAAAGCAAAGAAAACTCTGAAGCATTACTATGTATTCAAGACAGATTAATTACCAACGACTTTATTCAGACAGAATCTTCTCAAATAGGAAAGTGCGTTATTATCATTGAAATGGCTTTATGGACATTATGGACAACGTATCTCTGCCTTGTCTATTTAAACAAGTCTGTGTGAGAAAAGACCACGCCTATCTACACGCCTATCTACACACTTATCATACACATGCACTCATAATTTTGATAAGCTTTCAACACCACGCTTACTCAAACGCCTTAGCAAATCTAGTTTTATTCCAAGCTTAAATTGTGTATTATCACAGTTGTGATATATAGTTTTATTAGAAAACGTTAAACACATTATTGTTCAATTATTTGTAAAGAGATTTCCTTGAGATAAATCGGTTTATGGTTATACTCAAGAAGGCTTTAACAGTTGTTAAAGTAGTTATGTAATCCTTTGAATATAGTGGATTAAGACCTCGTTGGAGAGAGGCGAAATCACCTTGACGGGTGGACTGGAGTAGTTTGAGATCAAACGAACCAGGATAAAAATGCAGTGTTGTCTAAGCATTTGATTTAAGTTTTACAATTGAACCCCCCCTTCTTGTGTTTTTCACATCTTCAATTGGCATCAGAGCGCCTGGTTCTGAGCTTATAACACTTAACCGTGTCAGTACAAGATCCAACATCAGAAAAACACAATGGTAGGACCAAATCAAAACATCAACAATGACAACAATGAAGAAAGAGACAAATTCAGTGGCAAACCTCCAGTCTTTGATGGAGAGAACTTTGACTACTGGAAAGACAGAATTGAGAGTTTCTTTCTGGCCCATGATGCTGATCTGTGGGACATGGTGACTGATGGATACACGCACCCAGTGGATGGAAGTGGCCAGAAGATTGACAGGAAAACAATGTTTGATCAGCAAAAGCGTGATTTCAGAAATCATCACAAGGCCAGAACAATTCTTCTCAGCGCCATCTCTTATTCAGAATATGAGAAGATATCAAATAGAGACACATCAAAGAATATGTTTGACTCTCTGAGAATGACGCATGAAGGCAACATTCAAGTCAAAGAAACCAAAGCCCTTGCACTCATTCAGAAGTATGAGGCATTCAAGATGGAAGAGAGTGAATCAATAGAGACTATGTTTTCAAGATTTCAAATTCTTGTTGATGGTCTAAAAGTTCTTGACAAAGGGTATTCCACTGTTGATCACGTTAAGAAGATCATCAGAAGCTTGCCAAAACAATGGAGGCTAATGGTCACAGCGCTTAAGCTAGCCAAGGATCTCAACAAAATCTCTCTGGAGGAACTTGTCAGCTCCCTCAGAAGTCACGAGATAGAGCTAGAAGCAGATGAACCTCAAAAGCAAGGTAAGCCATTAGCTTTAAAATCTAACATAAAATCTGACTCCAAAGTTTTGCAGGCTGTGGAAGAAACCTCTGATGGGTCCTCATTAGAAGAAGATGAACTATCTCTCCTCTCCAGAAGGGTGAACCAATTGTGGAAGCAGAGGCAAAGGAAGTTCAGGAATCCCAGAAGATCAGAAAATCAGAATGAATCTTTCTCCAGATACAGAAGGACAGAATCCTCCTCTGGACACAGAAGATCTGAAGGCTCTTCAGGAAACAGAAAGCCAAACAACAAAGACATCATCTGCTATGAATGTAACGAGCAAGGGCACTACAAAAGTGATTGCCCAAAGCTTCAGAAGGAAAAGCCCAAAAAGAAGTTTGGCAAGGAAAAGAAGAAAAGTCTCATGGCTACATGGGATGATTCTGACACATCTGAAGCTGACTCAGAATCAGATGATAAAAGAGCAAACATAGCTCTCATGGCAAACATAACAGAAGACAGTGAAGCTTCTGAGTCAGACTCTGAATCAGATACAGAAGAGGTATTCCCTGACTTTGCTATAAACTTTACTAAGGCTGAACTAGCTGAAAGCCTCAATGAAATTCTGGAAAGATATCAGCAGATCAGAGTCAAATTCAGAAACCTGAAAAGGAATCTTGCTTCTGACTCTGATAAGACTGAGAGTCTCAAATTGGAGAATTCTGAGTTAAAAGATAAAATCTCAAAATTAGAAAACCAATTGCAAAACTCTCAGAAGGAAACAATCCCTGAAACTCCCAGCAATGCTGATGAGATCATCAAGGAGTATGATCACAGATGTTGCACCCCAAAATTTGCCCTCCCATATTCTTCAAAGTTTTGACAAGCATCATCTCAATTTGCTCAAATCTACTCAAGGGTTGCACAGTCAAACATCCTCCTAAGCCAGTCAAAATTAGGGTTTTGTTTCTCTCAAGGAAGTTGAAGTTTTCAAGGGCCTAATCAAGTCCCATATGCCTATATACATTGTCAAGCATTTACATGCCAAGTTTCAAGGCTCACAGCATCAAGTTGCACAGTCAAAAGCCCTAATTGCTTCACAATCAACTGTAGGGGTAAAATGGTCATTTGGCAGTCAAAAGTCAGGAATTTTTGGTCAACATCTTATTTTGAAGCCACAATCATCATTTGATCAAGTCTTGATCATGATTCTGCAAGAATGGCTCAAAAATCATCAAGATGCAAAAGTTTCCATTTTTGGACAGCTGAAAAGTCAACTGTAACTTGACCAAGGCATAACTTTTTCATGGTTCATCAGAAAAATCCCATCCAATTCTCATTTTAAAGGGGATGACATTTCCTACAACTCATATTCACATTCCAAGTCCAAGAAATGCTCTCACAAAAAGTTATCAATTTCAACATTATAGGTCATTTTCAAAAGTCAACAAAATTGCACTTTAAGTCAAAGACCATAACTTGAGATTGGTAAATCAAAATGACATGGGACCAAAGGCATTGGTTAGAGGACTTCAAGACCTTTCCAAAATGTCAAAGAACATGTCCATATGATCAAAATTGAGCAAGATATGCATTGGAGAAGTTGGGAAATTTTTGTGAAATGGCAAAAGTCAACTATCCTTAAAACTTCAATTTTTGACAAAAGGGCCCACTTTCTTCCACTTGATTCAGCCTTGTCATGCCACCCACGTGTCCCATGATCAATTTCAAGACCAAATAATTATTTTTCTATTTTATTTAATTTTTATTGATTTAATTCATTTTAAATCCATAAAAATTCAAATAAAATCTAAAAATTAATTAAATGGCATGTTTGTGGTTTGAATGACTTTTATGTATCATATGCTAGCTGCCAAAATCGTGCCAAGCTCATTTATGCATAAAATTCAAAATTTGAACCAAGCTTGGAAAGTCCTTTAATGGTGATAAACAAGAATCTCAAACCATCAATGCAATGGATTTCAGGCTTAGCTGTTGACCTAATTCCCTTCATACATACATAAGCAAGCCTTCCAAACCTCATTCACGACCTAGGGTGTGCACAAACGGCCAGAGCAAAAATCCAAAAAGTGTCAAAAAGTGTGAGATCTAAAGCAGTATTACAGGCATTTTCAGACCAAAAGAGGAATGTGATTCCCTTCTTTGCCATCCCCTGAAGCTAAAGCGACCTTTACCAAGTCTTAAGACCTCCTACAACGCACTGTAAGTTGTCCTGAACTCACCTCTGAACATGAAACTTGAGCTCCTTATTCTTGCACTTTTTCTCAAAAGCATTGGCATATTTGTGTTCCTTACTTGATTTCTAACATCACTGTAATATCCAATTGCGTTTTTAGGCCCTGAATCGTGGTGCCCGATTCTAGGGTTCATCCTTTTGTGTTTTGGGCATTTTGTTTCCAGGTACAATTGGAGCAAATAATGAGCATGGATGGATTCAGGAGGTGGAGACGAGATCAACCATGATCTTGGAATGCATTTTCATAGCCCGAGGATCATTTTCGAAGCAACCTACGAAACCACCTGCGGATAAAATCCGCAGGTAAAAAACCTGCAATTTTTGATGAAGAAGATGACCAGCTGTTGCAGCGTGATTGGCCATTTCAAACCAACGCGCGTTTTTTTTTTAGCATATACATTGATTTACTAATATTATATTTAGTTGTTATTATTATTTCAATTAAGACACACAGCTCAGCTGGCTAAGGCGTACAGGCTTTGTCCCTTGGGACCTGGCTTCGAATCCCAGGTCCCCCAAATACTTTCTATTATTTTGTTTAAAGTGATTTCATGCAGCATGTCCAAAAGCAGTCTATCATGTGCCTCCAGCGCCCAGATGCCATGTGTCCCTCAAAGATCAATCCAAGGCTATGAGATGCTGGATACCATGCTCCCCAGTCAAGCCAGCGTGGACAATTCCAAAAGTCAACAGGGCTTGGAGTGCTTTTGGGCCTCAGAAATTCCAGATCCACCCCCATATTGGGTCCAGCACCCCTGGTTTATTATTCATTTTTCACTTTTTTTTTCTTCTTTTTATTTTCTTTAATAACTATTATTATTATTATTTAATTCACAGATAATTATTTTTCATAAACAAAAAAAAATCAAAAACTAATATTTTTATTATTCTTATTTATTAATTTCACTACTAATTATTTTTGTAAATAAATTCTAACAAATTAATTAGTTAATTAGGTTTAATTTTAATTTTCTTTTTATAATAAATAAAATCAACTTAGAACTTAGGTTTTCTCTAACTTTTGACTTCTAATTTCTTTTTATTTTATTTCATAAAAATACAAAAAAACATTTTTTTTCTTTTAATAAATTAATTAATTAGTTATTAGTTTTAACTTTATTTAATTGCAAAAAAGGACAAAATTCAATTCTTTCTCAAAAAAGGGTCAAAACCCTAGGACGTCCCAATTCAATTCTTTCGCGCGCGCATTTATTTTTAATTCGTTATTTTGATTATGTATTTGCCCAAGAATGTAATAGTTAATTAGGACCTCCTTTATCGTTTTCTTTACTTTTCTCGCAGTTTATTTTTCAAAACGGGTTTTTGTTTTTGGCGATGTATAGACCCGCGCCTTGTAATAGCTAGATTTACATTCCCGCAATTTATTTTCCGCACTCCTAACTGTTAATTATTCCTGCAAGACTGTATGCCAAATAAAACCAATCCGTAGCTCACAAATAGCATGTACAAGATAAACATTAACTGAATTCAACACACATGCACATGCCACCCCTAGGGTACGCCTCACTGGTTGCCTCGAACGTGGTCATCAAGTATAGGGTGTCTTAGAGGTCGCCCTTTTGTCTAAGATCCAGTTGCCTCGAAACGGTCGCCTCAGATAAAAAGGATCTAGGACGTTAGGGTTACTTCTAAGTGTCCTACCATTGCTTCGGTGACCACACATGTCCCTAATCATCGAATTGACCCGAATAACTCCAACGATGGTGCTACCTACCTCTCAATGGTGGGATAGCACTATCTAAAGGACTCTTACACATCCTAATTCCTTAGAGTAGGTAGATTTCTCTCAAGTACTTGCTATTTTCAAAACAAACAAAACATCTTTTCACACTGACACTTTCAAAAAAGTTTTCAAACAAATTTTTCATACACTCTTGAGGACCGATACAAGAGTTACTTAGAAATTTTTCAAACGAAACTTTTTCAAAACCCACACACACTTGAAAAGCAAACAATTTTTGAAAACATAAGAGCAAGTACCTAAGAGCCCGTGGATAATCACGGATAGAAAGGGTGCTAACACCTTCCCTTTCTATAAATCTACCTCCCGAACCGAGAAACATTCTCAAATAACGAATTTTGCTGTGCTTTTGTCCTTTCCATGTTGGAGAATATAAAAGACGGTGGCGACTCTTGCTTACCGCGACATTTCACGAACCAGCTTAAAAAACAGTCAGTTCTATTTCCACCGATCACAACAGCTTTCAGAAGTTTCTAGCTAAAAACATAGACAGAAGCAAAATGGCTTCAATGATCTATGGAGTTAGCAGAAATGGCAGAAAAGGGATAGGATATCAAGGTAAGGGACCTACACCTAAAAATGCCATGGATTTAGTTATAAAACGTACTCCACTTGATTCACATTTTATATATGGGCACACACATGACATTAAATATACAAGTAGTGATTACTCTGTCAAACCAAAATTCAACCAGAGTTTTGGTAAAACTAACAAATCAGGACCCAAGAAAATATGGGTACCTAAGGATAAAATAATACATGTGGCAGATATCTTTAGCAGCAAAGCAAAAACACCAGTCATGGTACCTGGACTCTGGCTGCTCACGACACATGACGGGAAGAAGGCATATGTTCCAAAGCCTGGAACTTAAGCCTGGAGGCCACGTAGGTTTTGGAGGCAATCAGAGAGGAAAGATCATTGGCTCTGGAACAGTAGGTAATGGAAATCTTCCCTCTATAAGTAATGTTTTACTAGTTGATGGATTAATGCATAATCTGTTATCCATAAGTCAATTAAGTGATAACGGTTATGATATAATATTCAATTAAAATTCATGCAAAGCTGTTAGTCAGAAAGATGGGACTATCCTATTTAATGGAAAGAGGAAAAACAACATTTATAAAATAAAACTTTCTGAACTAAAAAGTCAGAATGTAAAGTGTCTTCTGTCTGTTAACAACGAGCAATGGATCTGGCACAGAAAATTGGGACATGTTAGTATGAGAAGAATATCTCAGATTAACAAACTCAATCTGGTCAGAGGACTTCCTAACCTGAAGTTCAATTCAGATGCTCTGTGTGAAGCATGTCAGAAAGGCAAGTTTGCAAAACCAGCTTTCAAATCCAAAAACGTTGTTTCTACCTCCAAGCCATTAGAACTTCTACACATTGACTTATTTGGACCAGTTAAAACTGCTTCAGTCAGTGGCAAGAAGTATGGGTTAGTAATCGTAGATGACTATAGCAGATGGACATGGGTAAAATTCTTAAGACACAAGGACGAGTCACATTCTGTGTTTGTCACCTTCTGCAACCAAGTTCAGAATGAAAAGGATCTTAGAATCGTCAAAGTCAGAAGTGATCATGGTGGAGAATTTGAAAACAAAGATTTTGAGTTATTCTTTAATGACAAAGGCATTCTGCATGATTTCTCTTGTCCTAGAACTCCCCAGCAAAATGGAGTTGTAGAACGAAAGAACAGAACATTGCAAGAAATGGCCAGAACCATGATCAACGAGACTAACGTTGCTAAGATCTTCTGGGAAGAGGCAATAAACACAGCGTGTTACATTCAGAATAGAATCTCCATAAGACCTATTCTGGAAAAGACTCCATATGAATTGTGGAAGAACAGAAAGCCCAACATTTCCTATTTTCACCCATTTGGATGTACATGTTTTATTCTGAATACAAAAATTTTTTTGAACAAGTTTGACTCTAAAGCACAAAAGTGTATTATGTTAGGATATTCTGAACGCTCAAGAGGGTACAAAGTATACAATACAGAAACACGGATTGTGGAAGAGTCAATCAGTGTTCGTTTTAATGATAAGCTTGACTCTCAAAAGTCAAAGCAGAATGAATTACTTGCAGGTATGGAAGTTGAATTCACAGGTACTGAAGACAAGTCATTAGATGCTCTTAACATAGACACTCCCTCAACATCAGAAAGAGTAACGGCAAGCAATCCAACACCTTCTGTTGATCAACTTAAGAAAAGACTATCCAGAAGCAGCATGGATCACCCAGAAGAAACAATCTTAGGAAGAAAGGAAGATCCAATCAGAACAAGATCTAGCTTCAGAAACTCCGAAGAATCCCTCATGGGACTGGTTTCTCTAATTGAACCAACAACAATTGATGAAGCACTTCTGGACAATAACTGGATTCTAGCAATGCAAGAGGAGCTAAATCAATTCACAAGAAATGATGTATGGGATCTAGTTCCTAAACCAAAAGGATTCAACGTCATTAGAACAAAATGGGTGTTCAGAAACAAACTGAACGAACAAGGTGAAGTCATCAGAAACAAAGCACGACTGGTAGCACAAGGTTATAGTCAGCAAGAGGGGGATAGACTATACAGAAACCTTTGCTCCAGTCGCCAGGTTAGAATCTATCAGACTATTAATTTCATTTGCTGTTAATAAAGGCATCACTCTGTATCAGATGGATGTTAAGAGTGCATTCTTAAATGTCTATATAGAAGAAGAGGTATATGTGCACCAACCCCCTGGGTTTGAAAGTTCCAAAAATCCAGAATATGTTTTCAAACTAAAGAATTCACTCTATGGTCTGAAACAAGCTCCCAGAGCTTGGTATGAAAGACTGAGTAACTTCCTGTTAGAAAAGGAATTCACCCGAGGGAAAGTGGACACAACCTTGTTCTATAAGACAATTAAGAATGACATTTTAGTATGTCAGGTTTATGTTGATGACATCATATTTGGATATACTAAACCCTCTCTGGGAAGAAAGTTTGCTAAGTGTATGCAGGCAGAATTTGAGATGAGCCTAATGGGGGAACTAAAATTCTTTCTGGGCATTCAGATTAATCAAACCCCAGAAGGAACTTACATTCAACAGAGCAAATATGTCAGAGAACTTCTGAAGAAATTTGATCTCTCAGAATGTAAGCCATCAAAGATTCCAATGCATCCCACGTGCATTCTGGAAAGAGAAAAGGTAAGTAAAAAGGTAGAACAAAAGGTCTACAGAGGTATGATTGGTTCTCTTCTTTATCTGACGGCTTCAAGGACTGACATTTTATTCAGTGTTTGCATTTATGCTAGATTCCAATCAGATCCTAGAGAATCTCACTTAACAGCAGTTAAGGGAATTTTCAAGTATCTGAAAGGTACTACTAATCTGGGTTTGTTTTATAGAAAATCAAGTGATTACAGTTTGATAGGATACTGTGATGCTGATTTCGCTGGAGACAGTGTAGAGCGTAAAAGCACTTCTAGAAGCTGCCAGTTTCTGGGAGAAAATCTGATCTCATGGTCCAGCAAAAGACAATCCACAATTGCTCTATCAACAGCAGAAGCTGAATACATAGCAGCAGCTGGATGCAGTACACAAGTGCTATGGATGAAAAGTCAACTTGAGGACCTCCAGATATTCGAGAGTAACATTCCTATCCTCTGTGACAATACTTCTACTATTTATCTCAGCAAAAATCCAATTCTGCATTCTAGGGCTAAGCATATAGAAATAAAAAATCATTTTATTAGGGACTATATTCAGAAAGGGATTTTAAATTTTAAATTTATTAACACCGACCATCAATGGGCTGATATTTTTACAAAACCTCTTTCTGAAGATAGGTTCAACTTCATTCTGAAACATCTCAGCATGAAGCTCTGCCCAGAATAAAATTGTTTTGATTCCATATCTCTTAACCTTCAGAACTTTGTTTATTTGTCTGTGAACTACCGATCAATCTTCCTTCAGATCTTTAGAAGTACAGATTGTATCAGAATTTATCCATGAAGATCTGAGCGCTTCATTTCAAGGATAGAAATGTGCTGTTTACTCAAGCAAACAAGTGTCATCCAGTCATCAGCTATTTTCTAAGGCTGAACACGTGTTCACGTTTCTGAAAAGGCAAAAGCGCCGATTGGATGCATTGAGACACATGTCATGGGTAACCGTTCCAAATATCTTTCTGAATCCCCTAAAATCAGCTATCATTAAATGCTAATAATCATTATTAATTTCTCTCTCTTGCCGTTTATGTTTTCAAAATTGTTTAGAAATCTATTTAAACACACTTCACACCATTAACACACTTTTACCTTCACTTTCATTTTCTCTCAAACTTACTGATTTCAATTTTCATACTTTCTCAAAACCCTTTCAATTTCTTCAATACCTTCGTGTGAACATGTATTCTTCCAGCATTCCTACTTCAAGTTCCCAGAAAACAGGTTCCTCTGAACAATACGAAGAACCCTACAGAACGCTTCTCACACCAGTCAAAAATCTTGAAGTTCTATCAGAATTAATCATGGATTTCAACATTCTTCAAGAGAATGGGTTTAATATCTCTGAAGAAGTTAAAGCTCAAGGCTGGGAAAAATACTTTGACAGACTGGTGGGTCCAACATTCCCAATTCTGGTAAAGGAATTTTGGATTCACGCTTCATCTTCCAACCATCAAGTTACGTCTTACATCATGGGGAAGAAGATTGTTATTACTGAGGACCTGATTGCAAGATTAATAGGGTACAGTGGTGGTGGTGTTTGTTGCATTGACATGGCTGAAAGATGCGCCGATGTTGCCCTAATTGCAAGGGAAATCTTCACTCTGGGGCTTCCCTCCAGCAAGATAAGGGATTTAAAAGATCATCACAGAATTTGGGCCAAGATCATTCTGGGTTGCATAAACCACAGGAAGCCTACCAGCTCTCCTGACTACATTAATATTGATCAGCAATTTCTGATCTATTTCATTTCTCAGAAGGTCAAGGTGAATCTGGCTCATCTTCTGTTTAACCATCTGAAGACAAGTGTTAAGGAAACCAGAGAAAAGGAGCGCACAAAAAGGGATTGGATACCCCTAGGAAGACTTATATCAGATATTCTAACAGAGAATAAGCTGATTGATCATCTTACAAAGGCTCAAGAAATCCGCTCTTTGGAAGCTACTGTTGGCAAACAGCTGAATGCTAAGAATCTGAAGAAAATGAAGTTGATTGAGAACATCTAGAAGGAATCCAGCGTCACTCCTTTTGCAGCTATCTCCAGCAGAAGAGTCCCTCTGGATAACTTCCCTCTGTTCTCAGAAATTGATTCTAAACCAGATATAATACTCAGATATCTGGATGCTTGCAAGGCAGATGGTACAACACCAAATCTGAATATTCAAGATCTGCAGCAGAAGGCTCCAGAAGTTGTGCTGAAGAAAACCAAGAAAAGGAAAGCTGCAACAGAAGGATCCTCCCAGCAGACTCCTAAAAAGAGAGGTAATCTTTCTTCTGTAACTGTTTTAGATTCAATTGTTGTATCAACATCCATACCAATTCCAACTCCATCTGAAAACCCCACACCACAAACTTTTGATGACTTTGACCTTGACTTTGACCCCTCTGAATCATTGACACTTAGAAGATCTCGCTCCCAACCTCAAAATCCAAATATTGATGAAACCCAACAAGAACTTGCAAAAGTTCTTTCTGATATAGACCAACATACTTCTGATCCCACACCAGAAAATCCAAATCCTGAAACCACCACAGAACCACAACCAGAAATTCCTATCTCACCACAACCAGAACTTCCACTCTCTCCAGAACCAGAAATCCCACTACCCTCATCTCCTCAACCAGAAATTAATCCACCTTCTCCATAACCTGAGCCATTTCACCCAGAAGTTCAAACTTCTGAGGCTCAACCTTCAGAACCAGAACCAGAACCTCATAACAATCAAACTGTTGATTCCAATACCACTCCCATTCCTGGAATCACAGAACCTCTGGCCATTCATATGCCCTGTGGTACCATTGTGAATTTTCCCCAACTTCCCTCTTCACCAGAATTAACTCCACCAAATTCCCCATCAAGTCCAATCATAATTCCTGACTCTCCCACTCCCTCACCAAAGAACAATCCAGAAGATAACATCAAGACTGTCATTGACTTAACAGTTTTTGAACGTCTTGCTGCAATAAACCACAAAACAGCTATCCCAAAACCGAAACATCCAGATGTTGGTACCAGCTTATTGACATTTGAAACAGAAGTACAAAAGTGGATCACTTCTCTGAAACAAGCTAGTATTGAGCTGGTTGATCCTGCTGCATCAGACTACCTTTGGACAAAGTTCAGAAGATGGGTATGCTCTGAAACCTTTAAGTTGCAAGAACAGAGCTATGGACAAACTCAACAGAACTTCAACAATCTGCTGAAAGAAATTGAAGGTCCAGTTCTGAGCAAGCTGCTTAAGGAAGAAGTTCTCCCTCTGGACATTGCTCCCTGGTCTGAACATCGTCCAACATCCAAAGTTCAACCTGATACTCAAGATCTGATGATTCCTGCTGAAGCACTGGGTCAAGAAGAAGATATTGCAGAAAGCTCTGAGAAGCATCCTGTTTCTGAAGATCCTCAAGCTTCCTCCCTTGACAGGCAGACGCTAGAAGATCTGATATGCTGATGAAGGAAAGAATGGATAAGCAGGACAACAAAATTGATGCAATAGCAAGCATGTTAACCCAGCAACAGGAAACCAACACCCAGATCAAGAGCATGTTGGAGGCCCTGTTCACGCGTCTACCTCCTCCCTCTTAGAATTTCCTTGTTTTTATAACTTGTTTATCTGTAATATTTTTACACTATTTTGAACTTATCATTGCTTCTGGCTTTTTCAATCTAAATGCATTTTGGCTCTGATTATTTGTTCTTTTTGATAACTAACAAAAAGGGGGAGAAAGAATGATATTTTTCAATAACGGATTACTGAGATATAAGTCTCAAACATTCTGATCTATTTAAATTTTGTCTCTTCTGAAAAGCTTACAGGTATAAAATTCTGACGAAAGATACAGTAAAGTACAGTAAAGTTCTGATGCTCAAAGACTCATGAAATTAAAGGGAATTAATCAACTCAGGGGGAGTTTTTCTCTTCTTAGATCTGATACCTTTTATTCTTTATTTTTAATTGAAAAAAATCTGGTTTTTGTCATCATCAAAAAGGGGGAGATTGTTAGAACATAGTTTGATTCTACAACCCTTAATTAGAGTTTTGATGATAACAAAATACAAAGAATAAATAAATTGTAATATTTATATATAAGACAAATATGCTTCTTAAAATTATGTTCTGTGTATACAGAAGTTCTGATGGAATCAACATCAGCATCATCAGAAGCATCAGAAGATCAGTGATATGTCAGCATCAGAAGATCAATAACATGTGCTACACACTGAAGCTACCAGATCATACGCTGAAGCTTGATGACCAGAATCTGCGCATAAACTATACACTCTGACTCTGATCAAAGATCTCTACCAAGTCATCAGCACTCTGAAGCGTTATCACAAGCTAAAGCAAAGAAAACTCTGAAGTGTTACTATGTATTCAAGACAGATTAATTACCAACGGCTTTATTAAGACAAAATTTTCTCAAATAGGAAAGTGCGTTATTATCATTGAAATGGCTTTATGGACATTATGGACAACGTATCTCTGCCTTGTTTATTTAAACAAGTCTGTGTGAGAAAAGACCACGCCTATCTACACGTATATCTACACGCCTATCTACACACCTATCATACGCATGCACTCATAATTTTGCTAAGCTTTCAACACCACGCTTACTCAAACGCCTTAGCAAATCCAGTTTTATTCCAAGCTTAAATTCTGTATTATCACAGTTGTGATATATAGTTTTATTATAAAACGTTAAACACATTATTGTTCAATTATTTGTAAAGAGATTTCCTTGAGATAAACCGGTTTGTGGTTATACTCAAGAAGGCTTTAACAGTTGTTAAAGTAGTTGTGTAATCCTTTGAATATAGTGGATTAAGACCTCGTTGGAGAGAGGCGAAATCACCTTGACGGGTGGACTGGAGTAGTTTGAGATCAAATGAACCAGGATAAAAATACAGTGTTGTATATGCATTTGATTTAAGTTTTACAATTCAGCCCCCCTTGTGTTTTTCACATCTTCACCCTTCTCCATCTTAAACAGAGCCTCTCGCAGCTACCCGTGCTATCACGACTAGTCGACAGGGAGACATTTTTCCTATATCTGGTCGTCTCTATCGAAGCCTTCAGTGCGACCCTCATTCGCGAGACTCATGACGGCCAAAAACCCGTTTATTTCATGAGCAAAGAGCTTCAGGGACCCGATGTCAGATACCAACAGATCGAGAAGGTAGCTCTGGCTCTCGTCAATGCAGCAAGAAGGCTCAGACACTACTTCCTTGCACACACGATCATCGTACAAACAGACCAGCCCGTGAGACAGCTCTTAGGTCAACCAGATATGGCAGGTCGAATGCTGAAATGGTCCTTGGAGCTTTTAGAATTCGACGTTCAGTGCGAAAGCAGAAAGGCCCAAGCTCTGGCCGACTTCGTCGCGGAGATGACCGCTCATAACCCCCCTGTAGGGAAGGAGCACAAATGGACCATCTTTATCAATAGAGCCTCCAGCTCGACCGGGAGTGGAGCAGGAATCCTCCTCGAAAATGAGGAAGGCATAGTGATCGAACATTTTCTCATCCTCTCCTTTACAACCTTGAACAATCAGGCAGAATACGAGGCTTTACTCGCAAGTCTAAGACTGACCGAGGATTTAGGCACTCACGAGATACAAATTTTCACTGATTCCCAACTTGTCGCGTCTCAAGTTTAAGGGGGATACCAGGCTAAGAAAAACAGCCTCATCAAATATTTGAACTTGGTCAGAGAACATATGAAAAAGTTTGACCGAGCAGAAATTACACACGTACCACGCGAACAAAACACACGGGTCGACATACTTTCAAAACTCACAAGTACGAAGAAGAAAGGCGGAAACAAATCTGTCATACAAGAATCCCTATCTCACCCGAGCATTGAAAAATCCATGCCTTCACTCGAAGTAAATGCCATCGAGGACAACTCATGCTGGATGACCCCGATATTCAATTTCCTAACGAAAGGAGAACTTCCCCTGGACCAAAGGGAGGAAACCACGACCAAACGACGAGCATGCTCTTATGTGGTGCTCGAACACAAACTGTATCGTCGTGGATTTTTCATTCCACTCTTAAAGTGTGTCGAAGAATCTACGGTCCCTGAGATACTGCGGGAAATCCACGAAGCAATCATCGCCCAACACATGGGCGGAAAGTCCCTAGCGAGAAAGGCGCTACAGGCAGGATACTACTGGACGACCATACAACGAGATGCCAAAGAGCATTTCAAGAGGTGCGACAAGTGCCAGAGACATGTTAACATGCACCTCGCTCCCCCGCACGAGCTAAACACGCTATCGTTCCCGTGGCCATTTTCCTGGTGGGGAATGGACATCCTCGGACCGTTCGTACAAGGAACATTCCAAAATAAATTCCTCATCGTGGCCGTAGACTATTTCACCAAATGGATAAAGGCCGAAGCCCTAGCTAAAATAACCTTGCACAATATCCTTTGTTTTACAAACGAAACATGCTCGCTCGGTTCGGGATACCACGAGTGCTCGTCACGGACAATGACACACAATTCACTAACCAGGGTTTCCAAAGCTTCGTTGCCAAACTCGGCACCAAGCAGAATTTTACCTCAGTCGAGCACCCCCAGACCAACGGGAAAGTCAAATCCGTGAACAGGGTCATCTTGCGAGGACTCAAGTGCAGGTTAGGTGAAGCCAAAAGGGGATGGGTCAAAGAGCTACACAATGTCCTATGGGCTTATCGCACGACGCCCATTCGAAGACTGGCGAGACGCCATTCCGACTGGCCTATAGCACCGAGGTCGTCTTCCCAATAGAAATCATGGAGCCATCTAGGCAAACATAAATGCCCCTCGACGAGGAGATGAACGATGAGGCCCTCAAAGATGAGCTCGACCTTGTCGAAGAAATCCGTTCAGGAGCAGCCCTTCGCGAGGCCACGTTGAAACAACAGGTAGCCCTATGCCACGACAACAAAGTCATAAAACGCGAGTTTCAGGTTGATAACCTAGTCTTGCAAAGAAACCAGAAGGATTCCCGCGAAGGGAAGTTGGCCACAAACTGGGAGGGACCTTACCACATCCAGGGAGCTACGGACACCAGAGCATATTACCTCGAGCAATTGAATGGAGAACCACTACCTCGACCCTGGAATGTTGTCAAGCTAAAACAATATTATAGCTAAGTCCCTCACCTGTTGAGGACTTTTTCCGTTAAATATTCATCTTCAGTCGACGAAGGGAAAAGCTCGACCACGTAGGTGCGTCGAGGTACAGACGTGACCTACCAACCAATAAAAAGCAGGATAACGTTCATTTTGACGAGCAACATCCTTGCACGACAAGGACACCTCGCTCGAGCTCTGCTGTCGAAGTACCCCAACATGGCAGAACACCCAACTCGTGATGGGCAGTTCACGCCACGAGCGTAGGATCCCGACCGTGATCTTACGCTCGTCCCGAAGATTCCCACTCCGCGCCCTCGACACATTTCGATGTGTGTCGAACTGATATTAAGGTCGAGCGCATATCTCCACACGAAAAACACGAACTTTGTGGAAAATTCATAAACAACAATAACAATGGTAGGGCACATATATCCAAAGGTTATACCAAGTATTCATCAAATAACCAGTCAAAAACAATGAGAAACAGTAATAACGATAAGCATCAAATAAAGCAAAATAATTGCCAAAGGAGACCACTTGGGTCGAGGATGTCTGAATATTACAAATATTACGGGCACGCAGGCCCAAATACAAATTGAAAAACAAAAACATCAATCACTCCCTAGAGTGCTAACTTCGACATCAGGAGAGTCAGGAGAAGGGACCACCCGGCCATCAACAACCTGGGACAAAACCCCAGTTCCTTCAATATTCAACCCCGGATTCAGCATGGACAGTTGATTTACAGCAGACTCAAAGTAGTCAGCCAAGGAATCAACATAGTTTGACTCCAAGAGTTGAATCCGAGCGATAAAATCAGCACACGTGTGCAAGTCAGCCACCCTTTTAGGCTCGCCCTCTGCAGGCAGCATAATGGCCCTCAGATCTTCAACCTCCCTTAGCAGCCGTTGGTTGTCACTCTCCAACCGCTCCTTATCAAGCTAGAGGCATTATTTGTCTTCGAGGGCTCTGTCGGCTCTCTCCTTCTCCCCCGCCAGCACGTCGGACTGCTCCCGAAACATCTCCTCGCTTCGTTCAAGAGCAGTTTTCAGTTTGTGGGTTTTTGTCACGAGAGTCGCCTTCTCCGACTCCAGCTCCTTGACCCGATCTGAGGAGTCTGACCCTTCACCCGCAAGGAAAACCTCCATCTCAGCCATCTTCACCACCCCGATCATGCTGGCAGTGAGGTGCTTCCTTCGACCTTCTTTGTTGAGCCGTCAGATGATATCGGCCTTGTTGTTGAACATAGTCAAGGAAAACCCCTCAAAGAAGTCTTTTTCCACAAAACAGGGTGGAAGGCTGAAGGCCCGGGCACCCGCCCCTCCATCAGTCACATCAGCTTGTCCGCCTTCTGGTCGACTCTGTTTTTTGCTCAACAACGTAGGTTTGCGCTCGATGTCATGAGAACTCGAGGACCCATTGGATCCTTTCCTGGCTGACTCGGAGGCTGGACCCATACGCGTAGCTTGTTGCGTCTTCACCAGCCTTTTATTGATCTTCTTATCTTGGGTCAACTTCAGCAATCTCTCTCGTTGTTCCGCCATGTGACCTGTAAAGAAAATGTGCCCGGGTTAGCTACGTCGAATAAACAAAAAAAGGCTATCAATATAGTAAAGTAAGCAAGAAACCTAAGAGATCTATGGCCTACCCGTAAGACTAACACTCGATGAGTGCCTTGGTATTGATCGGACGTGCCTCGAACGTTAGTTTTCCGTCCTCATCAAGGATGTCGTGTCCTTCCCTCATAACCCACCGAACAGGGAAGAAATCATCGACAAATTTATTTAGGACGCCATATGCCTCCTCGTCCTCGACGCTCATACCGTCGGCGGGAGTGTGGTAATATCTTGGTCCATGGTCGTAATGGGCGGAGCACCAGTGGATGGGAAACTTTGAGATTCTCCCCATCTCAGGATTACCCTCAACGTCCAAACACGGCTCTCCATCCTCGTCCACCACGGTAGCCGGGTCGAACAGTGAATCCATCGTTGTTTGGAAAGATGGTTGCAAGATGTACCATTTGTCCTTGAAATCCCGAACAGAATCCATGTACATCCTAAACATCCTTTTCGAGTGCTTAAGGGACACCCAACTATGTTTCCCTCCTCGGAACTGCCGTTGCAAGTGAAAAACCCTGAAGAACATGGGAATCGTCGCCCCAATCCTCAGGAAACGACACGTAAGTTCGAATGCCCAGATAAAGGCAATCACATTGGGATGAAGCTGGGAGGGAGCCAAGTTCAAATGATTGAACACTCCCATCTGGAAGTCTTTGAAAGGAAGTCGGAGCCCGAGGTCTTTGAACACGATCTCATACATGGGGAAGGCATCCTGAGTAAACTCCGAGCAAATACGAGTGTCCTGTGTCAGCCTCATGATTTTGAAATTTCTTCGAGATCCCTCCTAGCCGCCGCCATACTCGACGACCGTATAGGCTTGCCTACCAGTGTAACTATAGATCGAGGCTATCCCTCAGGGTTCCGCACCGACCCAATCCAGAGTAGGATCGTCGACGGTGTCGACCAGATTAATGCTCTCCTCGACTATGTTGGTTCCCTCGGTGTCAATATGCTCAGAGGGCTCAGGAGTGTCAGCCATTTACCTGCAAAGTACATGAAACTGGTGAATTTGACAACAAATCCGTTTTTTCACGACACAAATGGGGAAATTAAGCAACACTCAGACCAAGTCGACGGCCATTCGCACGAAAAAGGGGGAATATGTGGACCTCAATCAAGCAACAAACCTAACGACGAATGACTATGTCTATCATAAATATACTGGGCACAAGAAGAATATGGCGAGCAAAGAATGAATTTCACGACCAAGTTCATAAATTTGTTAGCCAGATACAAGGAGGTCACAGGGAAAACTAGCCTAGATACTGACGAAAGAATGAATTTCACGACCAAGTTCATAAATTTGTTAGTTAAACGCATGAACGTCACGGGGATAATCATAAATCGTATGCCTAAAATCATGAATGTCACAAGCATAATCATAAATTATATGCCTAAACGTATGAATGCCACGGGCATGCTCATGAATCATACGCCTAAAACGCTTGAATTCCCCGGGCATAACCCCCAGACACGAAATCCTACTACTAAACACCATCAAAATCTATCTACAACACAAGATATCAAGGAAAAAGAACGCTTACTTGGAGAAAAGATGAAGAGCAACGGTTTTTAAGGTAGGTACGCGGTGGACTGTGCGGCGGTCTCAAAGATTTTGGGAAAACACACGGTGTTGACGACAGAGAAAGTGTAGAAGCGTGAAAATGTGAAAGTAAGTTATGAGCCCTGAAGCCCTATTTATAGAGCTGACGTGGAATGTGAAATGTCACATTGGGAAGTCACGGGCTGCCTTTCTCCTAGACACCTACTTGTACAGGCAATGATGGCCCCTACTCCCTAGGCCATCATTACTGTTTCAGAGAGCCACGCCATGTGTCTGGCAAGCACATCATGCTCTCCCCGCGAGTACTCCTCGAACACGCTTCGACCGCAACATAGAGCAAAATCATGAACCGACGACGTCCTTCATCCACGGTAGAAAAACTCCATGTCGGGCAGCGAGCCTCGTGAAGGGGTAAACTTGAATCAAGTCATAACTCCTTCACCAGGAGAAACGACTTGGGGGGCTCCTATTCTGGACTGGTCCTGCCCTTGGCCCAGCTCCCAGTGAGGCCCAATTCAAGCGTGCCAACCTATACCGCTGACCGATATTATCCTCGAACACACCCCGACCATAAAGGCCTTGTCGACCAAGGTTGTTTCCCTTTTGTGCTCGCGGGGACCATCCCTGACGAGCAGGTGCTCCTCCCGAGCATCTTCCTCGTAGGGCTGACTACCAACATCTCCGGATATTGCAGAGTCTTCATGGTCTCGGAAAGATCGCGTTCATATCCTCCTGACCTTGCGGAGGACGTCATCCAGGTAGGGGGCCATGTGCGGGTCTCCACTACTTACGTAAAACCTGGCAGTCTCTATGTTGGGCCTGTTTGATCAGCCCAGTAAAGAGACCTTGGCCTAGCGCTGGGGGCTATAAATACCCTCTCTTCCGAGAGGGTCGGGTATTTAACACTTTCTAACTCTTACACTTGCTTGCTCATTCCGCAACTTACTTTTCCATCAGAGTGTCTTGTTGGTATCCCTCCATCTCATTCAACTTCTTCCCGAGCTAGATGTGACGGTCCATTTTGATTTGGTAAGATCACTAAGAATATAAGATTAAGCAACAAAACCAAAAACTCTTGTTCATATGGTGTTGGGTTAATTGAGAATATATATTAATGAAGTCACATGAATTGGTCATAGTTCTTAACTACTCTCTTGTTGTCATATAAATTATCCTTTGATCCATTCATCTCAATATATCATGAAAATCCTTCAAGTTTCTTAGCTTTCTATGTTCTGAGATATTCACCATATCTTTGTTGCATTTATCACGGTAACAAACAGTGTAGCAACAACACCTTTAAGAAAAGACATGTCAATGTCAGTATCTCAACAACCTTGGTACTGTCGACGACATTGCTTCTTTCCTCACTGAAAAACAATTACTACTCGTTATCAGTTTTTTCAACATATCTGCCTCATTACCAACTTAAATAAGAAATAACATGAGACAAACAAGTACAATGTTTTATACCACTTGGTGAATTCAACACTTCCAGCTCAAAATTAATTTCGACCATCAATATACCATTACTGATAAAATAATTTGATTACTTCAATCAATCAGAAATCAACAGTATATTAAAAAGCAGGATATAAATGTTGATCAGAATTTCGAACAAAACCTTCAACCATCAATCAATAGTCAGCGATATAAAATTTTCATTTGTGCTACAACAAGAATATAGTTTATTATAACATCAAATTATTTTTGAACAAAATAAGCAAAACGATTAAAGCAAGAAAATCAACAACATCCATATATAAATTCAAAACATTAAGGTTAAAGAATTGTATTATAATGATGTTAAAGTTTAAAGGGGCGGCGATTAAAGAAGTAACCTATCTAGCATTAAGAGCACCTTCAACACTCAATTTCTTTTCCTTTAGTTTTGTCTCAATTTATGCACCAACCTACAACGTAAAAAACTTTTGCACTATTTAACTGATTACGAAACTTGCACAAACTTTATATGACTTGCAGAGATGTTAAAAGTCGACATATTATAAAATTAAAGTCGGGTGATTGGGATGAGAATAATACCTATATGACAACCACGCCACCAGACAATTTTGCAATCATTTTGCTAAGCCTCTCCTTTTCATAATCTTTCTCTGCAACCTGTATAAAATGTAACACAACTGTATCAGCTTCAGATATTGTAGATCCATAGACACCACTTGGGCTGGTTATGGAATGACCTTTCCATTTATCAAGAAATGGTGCAATCATATTCGTCGTGTCCTGACATGTATTTTTTAAGTCGTGTAGCTTGTCTTATAACAAACAAAAACTTCCCGGCATCACAGATTGGAAGTTCACAGTACTTATACCTCTGTGCCATTGAAAATCACACCTGGCATCTCACGTACAGTGAACATAAATCCATCTGAGTTCACCATTCTAGAAAATGGGAATGTCTATATGATCAGAGAAGAGGGTCTCAAATTTTTAAATAGTATTCCAAAAAAACAATGGACATAACTCCACGGCAAAACAAAAACACAATAAACTTAAGTCTTTGTTCTACAACCACACCATAATTAGGAAATTCGATTTTTTTAGTTAACCCAAAAATTCGACTCTTCCTAATCAAATCAAAATAACACTACATATTTCTCAATTACAAAAACAGATCCAGAAAAAGAAACAAAAATAGATTTCTCAATTCACTATAACTCAAGTACTTAATATAGAGAAAATGAAGAAATAATTAATCTGTAAGATTTTGTCCATTCTAACCTACAACTTGAAAACAACAACAAAAATAAGACAGTGAAATAATCTTACTTTCCTCTTCAGAACTTACCTTTCGTCACCACCTGAAAATTTTCAATACATGATTAGACAACTATACAATGGAATCAAGTAGAGATGGTATTTTGTTTACTAATTTTTTTAAAGTCAAATTGCAACTATTGAAGTGGATAGAAAAAATTTGGATACACCTAATTAGTGATCCTGGGATGATTTGCGAATATTTTTAAGTTTGTCTCTCCACATAACTGCAAAAGTCAATAAACAAAGTTAGGTATGAAACTGCAAAGATTTAATTAAGTATCAAAATTGCTTCAAAAATTAATAAATTAAAAAAAATATATTCGAATACAAAATCACCCTGCTTAAAATTCTACCATATAACCAAATCAATCATGAAAAACCTAAATCATATTCAAACCATACACAAATTAATATCCCGTAACATAAAAGAGAATCAAATAAATAGAGAGATCAACGATTCAATGCATATCCGAGCTAAAACCCTAGATTCGAGCAAATTTAAAAGCGACATACAAAGGATGAAACGACATAGCATAAAAATTGAAAGACGAAGGAAAATGGAAAGGAGAAATCGAAAACATACGGTTTGGAAATCGCGAGGAGCGACACTGGAAAGGTAGAAGGAAATATTTGGTGACGAAGACCATAGCGACACTACGGGGGTTGAGCGACCGTGATTTTGAAGTAACCGCGGCGATGAAGCATATGAGAGAGCAATTTCACACGCGCTTGAAATGTAAATGATTGAGATCTTCTCCGTTTACCTTTAATCAGATCTACTAATTTCCGTTGTTACCAATTCCCCTTTTTAATTAGGGTTTCACCAAAAATTTATTAAGGAAACCCTAAAATGTTGTATCTAATGAAACATAATTTTGTTATGTTTTTGTATATGCAAGTTCAGTTTTTAAAGTGATGTATTTGTTTTTTCTTCATTTGGGTGTTATTGTTAGGTAAGAGGAGTGGAAGAAACTATGAAGAGACAATGCAAAGTAAATCTGGATGAAGAAGCTTGGAATACGTGAAATGATAATAATGATATTGCAGCCTTGGTAATGAAGGAAAATTCAAATAATGTGAGATTAGTGGAATGCAATAATTAAGTAATTAAAATTACATTTAGGGATATAAAATAAGGTTGTTAAAGTGTTTTAATTAGGATAATTAAATACTTTTGATAATATATAATTTTATTATATTAATAATAGAAAAGTTAAGAATTAATTGTTATCTACGTATAGAGCAAATAATGATTATTAATTTTTTTTATAATATGTTTTTATCAATTTGCATTGAAATATGAAATCAATATTAAATTTTTTATATATGAAAAATAATTTGATAATAACCATACACATTAATTAAACTATCAATTAAACTATATATATATATATATATATATATATATATATATATATATATATATATATATATATATATATATATATATATATATATATATATATATATATATATATATATATATATATATATATATATATATATATATATATATATATATATATATCAGGTTTAAATAGTTTTTTATTTATATAAGTTGGCATGTTTTTTATTTTCGTATTTATATTTTTTTAAATAATTTATGAATGTTAAGATTTTTTAATTTTAGTCTTTAAAATTAAAATTCGTAGAATTCTATAGATTATTGTCTTAAGGACTAAAATCAAATGAAACTTTATCCAAAAAAATATATAAAAATAAAACACAGAAACAAAAACAAAAAATATTTTAACTTACAATGATCAAAAAAACTATTTAAGACTTAATTTTATTTTGGTATTCAAAATTTTATCAGTGATATGTATTTTATATTTTAACTGATGTTCAAACAACACTATTAGGAATGACAAAAAACCCGTACTCATGGATAAAATCCGTCACGTGTACGGATAGGATGTTTTAATGGATATCCACGGATAAAATAAACGGATATTTAATTATCCATTTACTTATAGGTACGGATATGGATTTGATGTTATCCGTATCCATGATCAATTAACAAATTTACTTAAATATTAATTTATTTAATCTTAAATTATTATTATTATTATTATTATTATTATTATTATTATTATTATTATTATTATTATTATTATTATTATTATTATTATTATTATTATTATTTTGTTGTTGAATAATCTCTCTCTCTTTTTTCTTTTTCTT